>JAKRGL010000053.1:0-600000 GCA_022392935.1 Ophiostoma cf. undulatum | reverse complement strand
GGCTACTTGCCTGAGACGGTAATATTGCTTAAAGCAGAGTACAGAATTAGGACGAACAAACAGATAAATACAGGAAGTCAACGTACAAGGCAAAACAATATTAAACAAAACAAAAAAAAGAAACAGACCAAGGAAATAAACATAGACCTGCTACTCTAACCTCTGCTTTTTGTTCCTTCTATTCTTCCTCCCTACATGCTTAAACGGCCTCCGCTTGATACGCCGCCACTCCGGGTCCCAGATATCAAGCAGCCGTAATGTGAGATTGCCATTTTCGTTGTCTGTCTTGTTCTCGGCCTCGTCAGTCCCATCGACGCCCCTTGACAGCAGAAACTGCACAATGTCATCTGCCTTGGGGTACTCGACTTGCGTTGGGTGGCAGTCCCACGACCGCCCGCGCGGATTGTACGCAAGTGACTTTAGACGCAGGGCATCCTCGAGTGCTGCAAGAATGGGCGTGCACCTCCTCGATGATGCCGAGAATACAGGCGCATTCAAGTCTGCACCGGCATCAGCGAGGCATCGCATGAGCTCGACCGGCCGCCGTTTATCTTGCATTGCTCTTGCCAGCAGGCTTTTATCCCCCACACTGGCTGAAGGGCTAGCCTTGCCTTTCTGCAACAGCAGCCTCGTGGTAAAGACGTTGCAGGCCTCTGTGCTGTGCTGGCAGTGGTCATACCGCAGTTCGCCCGAGCTGGACCCAGACACCCCGGCCCGTCTTGGCCGTGGCCCGTGAACCTGCACGAGCAGGAATATCATGTCCCAGACGGCACTCACCTGTTCAACACTAGACACCATACCCAGACTATAGCCGTGCTCAAAAAAGCTGCTGATGATCGGCGCGGGACACCACCTCGGCGGGCGCAGTGCAGTCTCCAAGATCGTCTTTAGCATTGGCCAAAATGCAGCCTTGTCTGTTGTAGACTCGTCGACAACACCCTTGGACAGCAAGTACGCAACGCTTTTTTGCGCATGGTCGCCGAAGATGGCGGTTTGGTAGAGATGGGCTGGAACTGATGCGGACAAGGCAACACGGTGTAAAGCTGCGAGGTTTCCTTGAATGCCGGCACGCAGGCTCAACTTTCTGTCCTCTGCATCGAGGTCTCTCTTGTATATGAGACCGACAAAGACATTGTAAAAGTAGCGGGAGGTGATCATCCAGTGGAAGAGCGGCTGGATTTCGAGGTGGCCGGCGATGGAGAGGAGTATCTCGATGGGGAGTTTATTCAGGGAGAGGCAATTCATTTTGGCTTCTGTCGAGGTGCCCTGGGAAGAAGCATTGAGTTTGTATTCTCGTAAATTAAAGATGCGACCCTGCAGTGCTATATATCAAGGCCACTCACATATATGCCGCGCTCGACGGCCTCTTGTTGGGCAACAATATCCTAAGCCTCACATTATGTCCCATCTTGCATCTTGCATTGTCTCAGTGACATAAGGTATGTAGGCACTGCTGTCCCACCACTTCTCCGGAATAGCCTCGCCAGAAAATATTGCACCCCATCAATTGCATTCCTTTCCCATTCGACCGTACCATGTATTCGCTCGCCTCGCCATGCGTATGCAAGCTATTGGGCAATGAGTGTTGCTCGCGATTACCTGCATGATGCACTATGAGCTGTCGTCAGATAGGCAGAGGCGCCAATAGACGCCTCGGCGTCAGACAGGCATTGAACACACATAAGTGTGATATCAGTCTACCCACCACCACCCACCACCATGCAGAGAATAGCACATTGGCCAGCGCATCACGGATTGGCACGGCGTCCACTTATGGCTAGTTGTCGCCTTATTTTGAGTTTGTAGCAATCAACAGTTTGGCAACAAGTGCAATTGCCGCGAGAAGCCGTACATGGTATGAATATTTCATTAGTATTTTAAATAAAATAGAAGGCATTAAAGCCCCAAGTCAGTGACCAGTAGTAAACTCACTGATACGTTTTCGCCATCTCGATTTCGATTTATCAATCTCGCCTCGGAATAATGACTTGCCAGTCGCACAGACAATGCCATGTAACTTTACACATTTGCCAGTTGTCGAAGTCTGTTTCGCAATGACGATCTCTCCGAACCAAGACAACAGCACGCCCATCAAGGGCAACTTAGACCCGAATAAATATAAGCACACAGCTGCTGGCTCACAAATTCTTCCAAGTCCAGCACCTCAAGATTTACCACTCAGGAACTGTATGCGGATGCACCAGATAGCGCAACCCGGACCACATCACGGCCTCATTTTCTTACCATCTCCGTATGGTCGTCTGTATATGTAGAAGCGGTAAAGCCGTCATTATGCATGAATTCTCTCGGGTATCACGCGTTCTTATTTCTATTCTTCCGGCAAATCTGGGGTGTTTGGGTATAGTGCTTTTAGGCTTTGTGTACCTATATAAACTATTATGACCGTATCGAATTAGGCTAATAAGACACTGTCAGGGGCAGTAAGCACAGCACAGCACAGTACATACATCGTACACAGCACACATCACGCAAGTGGCCCGTGCATCCATCTCACTAAGAATCAGGGTAACACGGGAGCTCTGGAATACGGGGGGCGCGGCTACAAATATAGAGAGGAAGAGCCAAACAGGCAAAGACGAGGGAAGGAGCGACCCAGCAACGCCGGTACCCACTTTTCCTCTCTTTCCCTCCTCCCTCACTCTCAGGCTCTCAGGCTAGAGCCTAGTGCGCTATTACATGTTTATGCATACTGAGAGCACGTTTTCTCGCATTCCTACCATCACGGGACCGTTCCCGCTCGAGCCTGCTACCACTCTGGCTCTATCCTTGTTTTGGTGCATCATCTTTGACAAGATTTCTCCTCTCCCGACCTCTTTTATCTCTCTTTGCCTCCCACTCTCTTTTTACTGTGTTTTGAATACGCTCGTTTGCTTCGTCTCCACTCGTTTTTGACTCGTCTTCTCTGACGCCTCATCGTCTCGGCCTACCTCAAGCAGCCTCGACCTGTTTCCCTTCATCTTTCTCCGACGACATCCTATATCCTACACTTCGCCCCAACCCCCTTCCGCCATGGGCTTCGGCGACTTTGACGGCCTCTGCCATGTGGCACCCATCCCGCTATGCGCGTCCATCGGCGCCATCACCTCCGTGTCCTTTGGCACCGGCATCGAGCCCGACTGCTTTGCCCGCAACATTGAGCTCGCCAACACCATCATCTTCCAGGGCGCCGCCAGTGCCATGCACATTGTCGCCCTTGTCATGACTGTCATCATGATCTTCCACGTCCGCAGCAAGTTCACCGCCGTCGGCCGTCGCGAGATCACTTCGTTCTTCTACATCTACATGCTTCTCACCTTCTTCTCGCTCGTCATCGATGCCGGCGTCGTGCCACCCGGCTCCAACCCATACCCCTACTTTGTCGCCATCCAGTCCGGCCTGGCCTCGGCCCTCGTCACATCGCTGCTTATCAACGGCTTTGTCGGCTTCCAGCTGTACGAGGACGGCACGCCACTGTCTCTCTGGATGCTGCGTCTGTGCTCGGTTGCTGCCTTTGCCGTTTCGTTCCTCGTTGCCCTCGCCACGTTCAAGTCGTGGGCCGGCCTTGGCCCGACCAACACTGTCGGCCTCTTTATCGTGCTGTACCTGCTCAACGGCATCCAGCTGCTCGTCTACATTGTGCTGCAGACCATGCTCGTGATGCGAACCCTGCAGGACCGTTGGCCGCTCGGCGATATTGTGTTTGGCGTCTTGTTCCTGGTCACGGGCCAGGTTATCCTCTACGCCTTCAGCTCCAAGATCTGTGTCGCCATCAGCCACTACCTCGACGGCCTCTTTTTCGCCACAACATGCAACCTGCTTGCCGTCATGATGGTCTACAAGTACTGGGACTCCATCACGCGCGAGGACCTCGAGTTCTCGGTGGGCCAGCGCATGAACAGCTGGGAGGTCAAGGAGCTTCTACCCGCAGGCCCAATTGACGACCACGATCATCGCCAGACCGTGTATACCGAAGACCCTTATGCCCAGTCGGCATCGTACGACCACAACTACTCGCCGCCCGCAGCCAACCGTCGCTCCAAGTACTAGATAATCCCTAGTCGGGCTGTGCATTTTCAGCTGCCGTATTTCTATTTCCAGCCTTGGTATATTTATTCGCATTTTTTATTTATTATTGATACACGATTTCCAGATGGATTGCTTTTTTAATTATTTTATCTTTGAATTATCTAACGGCTGCTTTGTTTGCTGTCTGTATCTTCAACAGGCAGCTTTGTTCTCCCATCTGCCTCGGGTAACATACCGGGGCAAGCCGAGACTCAACCCGCAGTGGCGAGATTCTTCCAGCGTCATTGCGCCTACTTGTGTATTCTGTTTACCGTTTTCTGTCTTCTGTTTTCTGTTTTCTATTAACTGTTCGGCGTTTTACGATGGGTATTTTTATCGGAATTTAGGGCAGGTATTTATTCTGTTAACGGGATGCGACCAGATAAAAGGTGTTTGTTGTTAATCTAACTTTTTTTTTCCATAATTTTATGCCTTTTCGTGATATAAGTCGTAATATATTTGCTTTGTTTTCTTTCTCTTCATTGTTATTTTATTTTTATTTTTATTTTATGTCAAACCCAATCACCCTAAAATATATATTTTATCCGATCCAACAACATTTGCACTTCAGTATATGCAGCCCGGAATTGCTTTGAATACAATTGCAACAAAGACATAGTATTTTTTTTTTTGGCAAACGAGCAAACAAAGCCATCTGTCGCCGGTTATATCATTAGCTTGCAGTGATCAGAGACTGGATATCGTGCTGCAGACACCAGTGCCCATAGTGGATAGATAGACTCACTAAACAGCTCACTAAAGCAGTGCCGATAGACAACGAGAGTAATGTATGGCAGCGAAACCTTATATCACTGAGTTCGCAGTAATAACGAGTTTGGCAAGTCCTTGGGATTGAATCCGAGTCGAAGCTGCATATCTGATTTCTGATTTCTGATTTCTTTGCTGTATTATTCTGGATGTTGACATCGTGGCAGCCTTTGTCTTTCGGCTTATATATCTTACTATTTATTTTTCGCTAGTAGCACCTTCGATCGCACCTTCCTCGCAAGCCCGCCGGCCGATCGTATTCTTTCTATTTCGGAGCGAAAAGTAATATTGGAAACAGCTAGCAAGGCATTGGTGACTATACTGACTCAAGACCCCACTCGTTTCGCTCTTTCCTTGTGCGAAAAAGCCATTGAGGAAGGAGCGACTGCCACGAACCGTCGCCATATAGGCCAGCACTTCCACTTCGCCCGTCTATAGTATTCCCACTTTCTTTCTCCAACCTCACCTCAACCTCATTCTCATCCTCATCCTCATTCTCATCCTCATCCTCATTCTCATCCTCATCTTCTCCCATCCTTTTCCATCCCTTTCCCACTACTTTCTTACAATTTCCTCATTACTTTCTCACCACTTCCTCACTTTGCTCAGCCTTGCCTGTGCCTTTACCACATATCAACACCCCGAAGGCGATCGCCCAGCAAGACCGGCACTTCTGCTTAGCCAGATCGATCCAATCTCATTCGGGACATATATCGACGGCTTGCATAGCCGAGTCTTTTCAACGGGCGACAATTTCCGAACTGGTGAGCTGAGATGAAGGAAAACCAGGCTCGGTCCTGCTCTCTCCTGTCAGCTTTTATCTGTATCCATTCCGCCATTTCGCCATTTCCCGTGTTACGACCCGTCGTCATTGGAAGAAAGAGGAGCAGGTGCGGCTGCTACATGGGTGGGACTAGAGACTGACAAACCGAGCCAACCATAGCGCGTCGCGTCTTCGCTGGTGCACCAAAGTCTCAGTTCTCCGTCGATCCATCCTAGACTGTCTTCCGAACTTTCTAGAGGCTCTGGACACGCACCAGCACGCACCCACGCACTACCATACTTCCCACACTTTCACACTTGCACACTGCCACGCCTGCACATCTGCGCCTGCACGCCTCTCACGCCTTGACGCTCCCGGCGTGCTTCCACAGTAAGTAATAGCCAACGGGACACGGCTCCCCTAGTCCTTTTCGGGCCACGCTAGCCTAGCCTTGGGGCCTTGTCAACAACCTCTCATTTTCATTCTTTGTCCCTTTTAATTGCTGCAATTTTTCCCTCATGTCGCCCGATTTGCTAGCTTCCATTTGACAGCGCGCATTTGCGATCTCAATTCGGTTCGGCCTACCCCCCCCAGCGCCGCCACCGCCGCCCTCGTTCTTGATATCCCCTTGCTGCCTTACCTCTCGATCGCTGCCACAGGTCTTCGGTGGTACCCCCTGATCCATCCTTTCGCAGCGGCTATTACACTCCCCGTCCTCCATTGCCACTCCCCTCTATCGCCAATCCTCTATCTCATCACCGCTTTGGCGCATCTCATTTTACCCGCCCCCAAAACTCATTGCATTCATTCAACTTATTATCTGGGAGCATTTCGACTTCGTCCTGTTCATTCGGCACCAGCTAACAACACGCTCTGGCTTTCAGTACAGAACTGGGTCCCTATATCGTCCGATCCAGCCTCTGCCATCTATGAGTCTTGGCGAGCCTGATCTCTTGCCGTGACAGTACATATTTGTCACTTCCAGTGCACTCCATTTCAGACAGGCGGTGAATCTGGTGACAGCCAATGTCACGGCCGGCGAGCGCGTAGCCCCATTTCCTTTTTGTCGTCTCTCCCATTCTTTCCAGCGTCCGCCTTGCACACCACCATGGTGTACGCAGCCCCGGACGCGGCCCAGACCAGGACGCCTACCATGACAAATGGAGACAACCGACAGAACGGGCACAATGGCCATTTGGAACCCAATGGATTTGCGTATCCCGGCGGTCGTGGCGAAGACTCTAATTCTGCTGCGACAGTGAACGGTGAGCGCACAGCTCGGCCGGATAAAGGCAAGGAACCGGAACATCTCGCGCAAGCCATGGAGGTTGATGAACCCGACCCAAGAGCAGAGCCTTTCGGCCTGCCATTCGAGCCAACAGTGCACCATGCACACCGCAATAGCAACAGCCACGGGACGGGCCCGGATGAAGCCGCAAAGTTAATGGCCAGTATCGATGACTTTGAAAAGCACAATTGGGACACTATCGAAGAGAACTGGAATAGCGAAATGGCAGAACTCTACAAGAAGGAAGACAGCGCACTAGACCGAGCTTACAGAGCCGAGGAGAACCCCTTGGTTGAACAGCTGGACAAGGCTATCTCTGACTACAACCGTCTCCTTCAGGACCTGTTCCAAGCCAAGGTGGAGGTCGATGGCATCGTTGACACCCTCCATTGCGTACGCGCAAGGTACGACAAAATGCAATACGATATGAACGATGCCCGGAATGTCAACGACCTGCGCGTTCGGTCCTGGATCGCGAAAGGCCGGAGAGCTGTCGCAGAAGCAGCCGCCCGTCGCCAAGCAGAAATCAACATTCGCCATTCCGTATACGTCGATGGTACCGCGCATACCATGTCAAGCATATTCAATGAAAAGCTGCATGGCTTGATCGAGCGCGACGACCAGAACAATAGTGGCCGGTCCTCCAGCCGGCGCCGTTTACCGGATCAATCTACCTCTACAAATGACATTCAGCAGGGGCCAAGTACCAGCCAGCCCCATCTGGAGGACTTGCCTTGGGATGGCACACATCCTGACTTTGAGCCCCAGCGTATCACCGACGTCACCACAGCTACTGGTGTCAAAGTTGGTATTTTGCATTCCATCCCTCTCGTCAACCACTGGATCGATTCTCTTATGCACTTCCCTGTCCTGCGAAACGTTGAAATTCGTCTCGGCCGCAAGTTCACTCCGGCTCATCTTCTTGCCATCTATCAGGGCCCGGATCAGAAGCAAAGCAAGTGGTTAAGTTTTATGATCCAAGCTACCGGACAGCAGCAAGATACCGCGTGCCACACATGTGCTAAAGGACAAGGTCTCTTCTCCACGTGCATAATCGTCGGCGGTCCCGATTTTCCCCGCTGTGGCAACTGCGAGTGGAATAAGCATGGCTGTCACGGTGCAGTCGGCAAGACTAACGCCGTGCTGCCCGATTTCCATGGCCAAGCAAGAAGTCAGAACCGCCAACGTCCCGAAGTTGTTGATCGAAATAAGACCATTAAAACAACCAAGCCTGCTCCCAGCGCCAAGCCACACGTTAATTACAAAAAGAGCGTCGCTCATTTCACCAAGGCAATGAACCTTGTAGAGCCTCCCAAGCCGCCACCCCCGAGCCAGGATGAAATTGACCCTGACCAGTCCAGTCAGTCGCCAGCGTCTGGCCAGAAGACGAGCAGGTCCTCAAAGACGGACAAGAATGGCCCTGCACCGACACGCGGCAGTGGTCGGCGGCAAAAGTCTACTAGTGCTTCTACACCAGGGAAGAAGCGGCCGAGCACCCCGGCCAATGGCGACCAGTCGTTCTCTAAGGACATGTCACCTTTTGACGCTACCGAGGAAATCACCGAAGATACACTCGCGCTCCATCACGACGGCATGATTTATCTAGAGCCTGAGCTGATGTACGGTGTCCCCCGCCGTAAGATTTCTCCAGAGCATGCCTACTGGGACCCTTCCTGGAAATCGCTGGAGACATATGTGCAGAACAAGCACGACGAGTGGGTGAGCAAAGTTACTGCGCTCAAGGCCATTCCCGAAGCCAATCTCACCGACAAAGACCGTACGGCTATTTTCCAGGCTGGCCGACAGATCAACCGTGGCAAGACTATTCTCAAGTATCTCGGCAACTGCGACTCTCACCCCTATCAACTCGTCGGGAAATCATTCCTTACTACATCTTCCACCCATTACGATACTCTTCACCGGATGGTGGCTACAATCGAAGAGCTTGGTAAATTTAGACTCAGCGTCACCCCAGTTGACTGGCTCCGACAGCGACTCTATGAGATTCATCGCGAAAAAGGAGATGCCTTCAAGCTGGACAAAGTTCTGGCGAAACTATACCACGACCCTAAGCTCACTTACCTCCGGTCTAAAAACGGATTTGGTAATATCGGCCGCCCATCTGTATTTACTAGGGGTGGTGCTAATGGCGTCGAAGGCAGCGGCGGCGATGGCACTGGCCAGTCGTCTGCCACTAAGCGGAGAAGTGACAAGCGCAGACAGCACCACGACTCTGCCGCATCGACCCCTACTCGGAGAGCTTTCACCGAAGCAGACCAAGAGGCAGCTACCGATCTTGCACCCCGCAACAAAAGACAGAGGAAGACTGCTGACGCAGCCGCTACTACCGCCGCTTTGGCCCCAGCTTCTATCACAGCTTCAACACGTGCGTCACGCCCAACGACAACTTCACATCCACCCAAAAATAGTGGTCGACACAACACATTAGCTTCTGATCTTGCCTTCCGCGCCCGTAGTGCATCACCGGGGCTGTTTGGGAGTTCTGTAAGCGACAATGGCTCTCTTCTCTCAACACCTGTGTCCTCGCGTTCCTCACGTGCTGCGAGCCGTAACAGTCGGAAGGAGGCGGATGACGACGGCAGCAGCCGACCTGTTAGCCGCAGCATTGGCCGATTTGATGCCATCGATGACTCCATGGACGACAGCCACAACACTAGTCTTGAGTCTGGTGTAAATGGCAGCCATATCGAACAAATGGAAAGTCACCATGTGAGCCACAACTACGGTGGCTATACAGACAGCGAGGATGACGAGAACGACAGCGAAAGTGACGTCGTTACCAGAGGCCGTAACCGCATGCGTAACGGCACTCAAAGTAACGGCCGTATTGCCAATGCCGGTCGGCGCAGGCGGACCAGCCATACCAGCCTTGCCATACCCAACGAGGAGCTGGACCTGGACTACTCAGGATACACTTCGCGCGACTCACTCACCAATGACGTTGTCGTTAACAAAGACTGGCGCGTGTTGCAAGTCAAGACGCGTGAGCTCACATCCAACGGACACACGACACAATACTGGCACTGGGTTGATGAGCAGCACGCTCACCAGATGTCAGGCCCCGGCGGTCCGGCCGATTTTGACCCGATGTTTGAGCACCAGGTGCTCAAGGAGACAGAGCCGACAACCAGTTGGGGCGTGTTCCGAGAGCCTATTAACTTTCATCTTCGCCTGCGCGAACTGACGGGAATCAGCTACGCAACAGGCAGCAAGGTTATTGTCATTGGCACGAAGGAGATGCCTGACTTTCCTCACCGTGGAGACGTGCTTGCACGGTTCAAGCGTGAGCGCACAAAGCGCCGGTTCCTCGTCTTCATGAAGAAGAAGGGTGTTGCGATGCATAAAGTGTCGACAGATGAGATCAACAACGAATGGGAATCTCTCTCAAAGTCCCAGCTCATGCCTGGAAACGAGTCCGACTAGCAATGCTAGAGAGACCTGCAATGTGTATCTGCTGATACTTCTCCTTCCCAAACTTCTTGCTGCGCCCACATCTTCCGTCTTGATATATTTAGCATTTTTGACACTTTTAGCACATTTCTCTATCTTGATTTCTACATCACTCACATTGGTCTTCGGCCTATTTACATAATTAGCATTTGTTTTGTTCCCATTTTGTTCCCATTTATTTCTCATCTTGTTCCTATTTTGTTTTTATTCCCCCGTCTACATGTCGACACGGTGTAATGGTTTGGATGGTATCAGCATCTGGCAGTCTTTTTGGAATGGACTTGGCGGGTAGGACTGGCATGGCATGGCTATTACAGCCTTGTTGTTACCCACAGCGCTACAGTCTGCATTCAGTGCAAGTACTGTAACTGATGTTGTGGGCATGATCATCATAATTGATAAATATTTCATAATAGCCTTGAAATGCGATTTGACATTTATAGCCGGCAAGAGAATTCTACAATGAAAGCCTTACAGCTCGGGATTGTGTTATCCCCCGTCCTTACTGTTTGTTTGTCTTCTTCTTCTCCTTATTTGCTCGGTGTTTGTTATGCTGATTGATTCCCTTATCGTTATCGCATGCGGTGTCACCCCACCCAATGGCCGTGGCTCAAAAGCACGGATTATGTAATATTCCAAAAAACTGTTCAATTACGCATTCTGACCTCAAAAGTTTACAGCTGGGAATACCATCGACATCAACCACGCCACCCACAACCATGCTCTACGAACTAATAGGAATTGTATGTAAAGCAAGTCTTGTAGCCGCCCGACACAACGACAACAGCTAACTTGTACCCAAAACAGGCCCGTCCCGGCAACGTCGGCGAGGTGCGCGACATTGTCATGTCCATCGGCCAGACCGTGCTCCGGAACGGCGGCGTCGTGCGCTCGATTGCCAACTGGGGCGTCTTCAGTCTCCCGCGATCGGTGACGGCACATCAAAAGACACACGTGCGCGGCCACTACTTTGTGATGCGCTTCGACAGCACGTCGGCAACACAGACGCAGATGCGCAACACGCTGAAGCTGGACCCCCGGATGGTGCGGTCTGCATTTGTGCGTCTGGCGGGCGCCGACGGCAAGCTGGAGAACACTGTCAAGTTTGGCGATGTGATGTGGTCGCGGGCCACTGGCCAGTCATAGGAGGCCACAAGAGGTCATCAGGCGCGGAGGCGGTGGGAGGACAAACAATACAACGACTTCTTACTCTTCGAATCCGTCGCGAACACCGAAACACACCAATGGCCGACAGGATCCCGATTGTTTGACTATACAAAAGGACATGCCGAGCCTTTGGATTACAGCGACACCAGTTCTTCCCTGGCCTCGATGAATCTGCACCCACCGAAGAAGAAGCAATTGATGCTGCCAACTCGAACCTCGACCGATTGCCACCCTCGCTGCTTGTTGGCCACGCAACAGCCCCCATCAGACACTACATCATAATACAAACGACAAAAAACAAATCAACTTCGAAGCCGAATATACGATTCGTTATACCCACGACACATTATACGCACACACACACACACACACACACACACAACCACATACTGTACGATATCAAGACGAAAAGAAAGAGGAACACTGGGAATCCTCCGAGGGCGTATTGGTCCTTACGGCCGATATTGCCATGCTTAAACAAGCTACACAAATCACGCAATAAAAAAAAGTCATAAACATGAGAAGAAAAAAAGAATAAACATTGAATAAGGATATGATACATATATTGGGTATGCTATAAACCACTTGGATCGCCTGTCGGCTAGTTCTCCATGCGCATTTGTTCAACACAAGCCACTAGAACCTAATCATGGCCGATTCCCGGTTGCGCGGTATGGCTGTGGGCGCGGCTCCAGGCGACAAAGTCGTCAATGACGCTGGGCCAGGCACCGTCCTCGCTCCAGAAGGACAGGGAAGGGTCGGCGATGCACTTGTTGGCAAACTCGAGCGTCTGATTCCACATGTCGCGGTTCACGGACCGAGTCCATTTCTCGTTGAGAAACTCGATCCAGATCGGCGTCCAGTCCGTGCCCGTGGAAGTTGAGATCCAGGGCTGGCCGGGGGCGGCAAAGAGCACCTTCCAGAACTCAATAGCGTTCTCGAGACTCATCGACCGTTGGTCGGCTTCTTTGCCGGCGGCAAATGTGTAGCGGTAGATCTTTTTGAAGAAGGCAGGGTCTACGCCAAACTGCTGGACGCGCATAGCGATATAGCTCTTCTGGTCTTCGATGGTGGAGCAGGGCTTGTGGGTGGCGCTGGCCGCCTTCCAGCCGTCGACAAAGCCCTTGCGGGTGATCTCGCCGAGGCTGGGCGCCTGGACAACCTCGAGAGCGACAAAGACATCGCTGGTTTCTGGGTTGAGGCCGAGTGAGGTCAGGTAGCCCATTGTGGACTCGACACCGAGCTCATTCTTGGGATCTTCCGTTGGATCTGGGGCTTGTTAGAAGGAGGGGGTATCGATATTGAAATCAATGATAGTGCAGTGCTTACTTCTTAATTCGTCAAACAGCTTGTCGAGCTCGGCTTCCGCGGCCGAGGCTTTTTGGCCAGCGCCTCCACTAGCTGTGCTATTGAAGTACCTATATACGAGTTAGCAGGAGTCGACACGACTGCACTGGCAGTGTATGAGGGGTAGAAATGTAGAAACGCAGAATTGCAATAAAAGAAAGGTACGACAGCACAACAGAGTTGTAAAACGGGAGGGTAGATGAAAAAGCGCCGAAAAGAAAGAGGAAAACAAAATCCCAAAACGTTGACAAAAGAAAAGAAAAGAACAAAAAAATAAGACGTTGCTCGACAGGCATACCCTCCGGACTCTTTGCTATTTTTGCTGTCCTTGCTCTCTTTGCTTCGCCCTATCCTGGATGCCTTTGACCGCAGTCCCCGTGACGTTGATGGGGACTCTGTTAGTGTATTGTTGGAAGACCGCAAATTCCATAATGAAGAAGACGACGATGTTGCTGTGTGTGCTGTATGTGATGCTGCTGCTGCTGCTGCTGCCCGTGGCGTGGTGGCTCCTGAAGTTGCGCCCGAATAAGTCCCGTGGTTGATTGTATTTGAGTAGCCGTCGCCCTCGCTAGGCGAGTCCGTATCTGTCTGATTTGGACTCTGACTTTGTGTGTTTTTGCCTTTGTCTTTGCTCTGCTTGTTCCTATCGGGTATCCGAAAGATTCGCTTGACGTCGAAGCCCATGCTGGCGTGAACGAGCGGGCAATCAAGACGTTCAAAGAGTAGATACAAGTAGAGACAAGTTAAGACGGGTTGAGACAAGTGCGAGACCGACTACCCGTTTGGGTGTATGTCGTGAGATAATAGGGTTGGCAAGGTCTTGTCGAGAGAGTCCAAGAGACTGGGCGGGAACAAGTAGGTTTTGGAGATCAGGTCACAGATCAGGCAGTGGCAGGATCGGGATCATGCCGGTAGTTGAGAAGATCCAGTCCAAGGAACCGAAAAGCAACAGCACAGGCAAAACTTAGACCGTGATATTTCCGTTGCAATTGATCTCTTGTCCGTATTTACTCGATTATCCGCTTTTCCCCTTTCCCTTCTGCTGGCCGCTGGTCACCTGTCACTTCTCTCTTTCTCCTATTTTCCTATTCCTAATGTCCGGTGGTGTTCCTCAAGAAATGTGGAAGAATGGTAGACCCAGGTTGGGGAAGTTGGGGTTGATCTCTTGATTCTGTGGTGTGGACTGGGTGTGCTCAGGGTGGCTGTCTGAGTATAGCTCTGTAATTCGTCTCCGCAGGTAAGAACCAGAGTCTAGAATGCGCAGTGCCGGGTGGAAATATGGCTAATGGCAGTGCAATTGGAGACAATGCAACCACAGAGCGGAATAAAACAGAATAGGTAAGAGTCGAGAGCTCGATAGTGCAGATTTGGGCAATGTGCTGCAGAGCGTTGTAGCAGGGAGCATTAAGATGCAGAAATGCAGCAGACAAGCGAGTACGCGGAAGTGGCGTCGCAATGACGGCGATCTCGAGATGCAGTATGCCAATCGGGCAGGGGTGTACCCAGTGGGATAAGACGTCACGAGGACGAGAGTCGAATAAGATGACAGGGTTGGTGCTAGCAATTCGAAAAAAGAATGCAACGACAGCGCCAAGACGGGCACAGTACGACGTTGAAAGGAGACGGGCCCGGAAGGAGAAGGAGAGGTAAGATCGTCTGAGAGGAGCGGAGTGTAAGAGTGTAGACAGATGGAGAGTGCGGGCAATCAGATGCCAATTCGTTGGGGTAAGGGACACACAGGGAGGAGAAGGACAGCAGAGGTCGAAACAACGTTGTAGCGGACAGGAGCCGGCATGTGGAAAATGGTGTACAAGGCCGATATTGTGGTTGCGGTGGTTGTCGAGGTGCAGGAGATGCCGACGCGAGGCGAGGCGAGGCGAGGCTGAAGTCGAATGCGATATCGAGATGCAGTCCAGAAGGAGCAAAACAGAAGGAGAAGAAAAAACAAAGATGAGAGGAGAAGCAAGATGGACGAAGAGAAAGCCAAAGCCAAAGGCAGAGACAAAAGACCAAAAGATGTGGAAAATCAGCCAGTCTAGTGAGTCGGAGACGGTGTGGGGGGAAGTTCGGAGAAGTAGACGAAGCGTAGTGCTATGTGCAGTGTGCAGAAGATAAAGAGTAAAGAGCTAAAGGGACTAATAAAAGAGAAGCCCCGAGAAGGAAGCGGTACAAGATACAAAATGGAGCAAAGGGGAGACAGAGATCGATGGGGAGAAGGACATGCAGGAATGGATGAGACAGCAGGGGAGCAGGGAAAGGCCAGACATGGATAGGCAGGACGCGGTGATCGAATGCAGGAGGCAGAAGACATGAGAGTAGAGAAGAGAGCAGTCAAACAAGACAGGCAAAGGCCACTTACAAGTCGGCGGCGAGTTCTAGATTAAAGTCTGTGCTTCTTAGGACCTGTTGGTATTTACCCGAAAGTCAGCGGAGTTCTGTAGACAGACATGGTAGGGACTGAGGTAAAGAATTGGGGAATAGTGGGTAGATAGTGCCATGAAGACAAGTCTGGGTTAGGTCTGTGTCTGGTGTCTGGTGTCTGGTGTAATGATGTGGTTGTATGTGGCTGGCGACAACGTGGGCTGGCAAGTGGAAAGACAAACAGGGCAATTAAAAATAGCCAAACGAAATACCAAAGCACAAATGGGAGGCGACCGGAGTTGACAGCAGTTGACAACGGCCAATGGCTAGTTTAGTTGGCTGTAGTTGACAACTGGTTAACAACTGGTTAACAACTGGTTAACAACTGGTTAACAACTGGTTAACAACTGGTTAACAACTGGTTAACAACTGGTTAACAACTGGTTAACAACTGGTTAACAACTAGTTCCAGTTAACAACTAGTTCCAGTTAACAACTGGCAATGGCTAGCACTTAACAACTAGTTGACAACGGCCAATTGCGCAGTGCCAAGCAAGGTAAAGCCAGGTCAGGGAAGGAAGCACCGCGAGGTCGAGGTGGATAGGCCATGAGACCATAAGACCATGAGACCATGAGGACGGGGTAATGACAGAATGGGGAAATAGACAGACAAAAAGGCACCGCAGAGACAAAAGACAGGAGTGAGAGACAAAACGAGACAAACGAAACAAACGAGACAGAGCAAAACTGGACCGTGGTGATCCGCCCAAATAGGGCCGAATAGCAACATGCAACCTAAAGCGCCGCTGTCCGTGGTGTCCGTGTGTGTTTTGCCGATGTACTGTATTTCTGCTGATCTGTTGTATGCTGCCTCTTTTGTCGTATTGCGTATGCTGTTTCTACACTGCCTCATCCCGATGGCTCTTTTCGTCGCGGTCATTTGTGTCGAGGTGTTTGGCAAGGTTTGTCGGAGTTGAGCCTTTTCGAGGGCGGAGTTTCCGTTTTCTCCGCATGGCTTGTCGAGTGGTTGTCCGTCTGTCCGTCTGTCCGTCTGCCTTCTCTCTTTCTCGTTTTTCATCTTCATGGGTCTCTTTGGCTTCATTATCAATCTATCTCACCCTGCAGAGTTGCGGCTGGCAAGTCCTCGCGAAAACAAGCTGCGAGAAGCAGAATACGCAAAGGGAAAACGGGATAACCGGGAAAACAAACCGAAAAGCAGAAAGAAAACAAGAAGAAAATGGAATGAAAATGGAATGAAAATGGAGAAAAGATGACAGAATGGCAGGGGACTTCTTGATCGGGGCAGAAAAGGCGAACGCGCTAGGTCAGTGCCTCAGTGTCGGAAGATTCCCCAAACGCACGGCAGGCGAGGTTATGCGGGAGCGGTCTTGTCTCGGTCGGCGGCGGTCAACGGCTGGTCGGCGTGTCCTCGGTCTGGCTCGTGATTGTACTCGCTTCGTCGAAGCCCGTTCATGGGTTTGTGCGATGCTTGTCCTTAGCTCCAGGGCTTTTCTTCATTCCTTCTCCTTCTTTTCTTCTCTGTTCTCGCTTTTCTCGTTTCTTTCTTTTCTTTCTTTTTTCTTTTCTTTTTTCTTCCCTCCTCTTCTTCTCCCCTCTTCCCTCTTCCCTTCTTCTTTCTTTGCTTTTTTCATTCTTTGCCACCCCCCCATCTTCTGTCTCCACGTTTCAGCCGCCATCGGACCCCGAGTTGTCTCAGAGCTCTGTTCACAACTGCTGACTGCTTGCTGTCTTTGCGGCCATTTTGTCCTTTTGGTCTCCCGCCCATCCTCTCCCTACTCGTGCTTGTTTGTCTTGCAATGCATTTCGTCTTAGTTTGGACTCGACAACAGACCGATTGACCCTTGGACAGGACGTTGACCGGACGTTGACTGGCCCCGATTCGAAGTCGACAATTTTCACATGTATTCACTCGACGGCATGGGAATGGCGGACCAACGAAAGAAACAAGGAAACGAAAGTAAAAAGGAAACGAAATAAAAAAGGAAACAAAAGAAACAACACAATCAGGGCAGACTAACCTTGACGGCAGAACGCTCGCTGGCGCCGGTCGCCCGCATAAACTTGGCAACGACTAATCGCTGCGACTGCGTCAACGGCGCTGCAGGCATGGTGTCGGGGTGGCAGTGTCTGGAGGGGAGGTTGGCAGTTTGTCGGCGTCGGATGCAAGTAAGTGGTGTCTGAGCTGATGTATGTATATCCCGAGTCGACGGCCCCGTCGCAAGGCTGAAAGGCGACAGATGTCTCGGGTGTATGTCGGGAAGCGGCTTGCGCGACTGTTGCACTTCGGGTTGTGGTTTGCCGCTTTGTGGTAGGTGTTGGCTGTGGCTGGGGCTAGTCTGGGTAGGGCACGGGTCTTGATATCGCTTGGATGTAGTTGAGAAGGAGATCGAGCAGAGGCCAGAGGTAGGTCAAAGAAGTCAAGGAAGCCAAAGAAGCCAAGAGGTCGTGTTTCGGGAATTGACGAGGCAGAAAAATGGCGTGGATGGGGATGGGGATGGAGAGTATTAGGCGGCGCACGGCCAGTGGTGTCAAACTGCAAAGGCGGTGATCCCTGTCGGCGGTTTAGCGATGACGGAAACTATATTGAAAAGTCGAGAGGAGCTGCAAATGCTCGGAATTTGAGAGCTGCAGTAGAGGATGGAAGAGAAAGAGAGAAAGAGAGGAATAATAAATGAGGGGCCAGAAACTATCACCACGCAAGAAAGAAGGAGCAGTGGGTGGTCGAGACGGAAAGGGCAAGAGGGAGCGAAGCAGCCATACACGAGCGACGAGAAGCGAGGCAGGAAGAGGAGAGGAGTCTAGGTCTTGGAGAGAGAAAGCGAGAGAGAGAGAGAGAAATGGCGGGGCGGGGTTGCAGAGGCAGCTGGTGGGCTCTTGGGCTGCTCTATGCCCAATATCTCTTATAAATCTTGCCAATATATTGGCACGTGACCCTAATTACGACTGTTTCCAAGGCGACCCCTGCCTGCATCACCACCTTGTCCTCTCGGTGTGACCAGGAATATATGAATGTTTGTGTCATATATTGGGTCTTGTGGTGTGAATATACTGTGTTTTTTTTTGTTGAGTTTGAATAGCTCATTACAAAAAGACACACTGTGGACATCTGGCTAAATGTGCTGTCGGCGATGACCTGGAAGAGATCATCACAAATGCATCGGGGTAGCTCGGTAGTAGCGGTTGGTAATAAGGTACGTGTAATATAATTGTAAAGGTGGTGGATGCTGGATATGTTTGCATGTGAAAGCGGCAGAGTAAGTAAATGCAAAAGGCAAGACTGAAAGACAAAACAAGACAGCACGCAAATACAATGCCGGAAGCAGGGACAGAACAGACAAAGCAAAATATATCAGATTACGATGTACAACAGGGTAGTAATAGACGGCAGAAACATGAAAAGCAGACGGTAATAATAACAGAGAACATGCGCAAACGCAAACGCAAACGCAAACGCAAAAGCAAATCGCAGAATCAAAATCAAAGATGACATAGGCCAGAGTCCGCCGTGGTTCTCTGCCCAGTCACGGCACATGTAGCTCCCTAGGCCTCGGGCATCTGGCGACTACTCCCCGAGGGGCATGCCGTCGAGCTCGTCCAGCAGCCGCCGCCAGTTGTCCGCCAGCATCTCGCTGTACTTGACACGCTCCTGCGCCCAGTCCTGGTTCCACCGCGACACATGGTACTGCGTCGCCTGGAAGTACACAAGCTCGTCGCGCAGGCACTCCTTGACAAACACTGACCGGTTGTGCTGCTCGACAATCGACTCCTTGTCCTTGACAATCGCTTCGACGACACGCTCGATATCGCCCGGCTTGACCTGGCTCGCAGTCTCGGGCGCCTGGTGCTTCGCGCGCAGTGTCGCCAGCTTGGCTTCGTTGCGCTGAATGCGCTTCTCGAGCTGTGGGATGTTGTCCCGGTCGAGCCGCTCGCGGCGCTCAAACAGATCCCGCAGGCCGACGAGCGCATCGCGCTGCCGCTTCAGGTCCTCTAGCACACCGGCATCCCAGGCGCGCGCTTCGTCCTCCATGAGCGACTGCCCTGTGCGCAGGTGCTTGCTCATGGCGATGAGACCGTCGTTGAGCAGGGGCACGAGGTTGGTATCGGTAGCGTACACCTCCGTACTCGTCTCAGTCAGAGACTGCAGGGACACCGCCATACGCGCGTGGTCGTTGGCCACACCCTCGCCGCGCTTCACCAGCCGGTCCATGATGTTGCACGTCGTAATGTACAGCTCCGTCGCCCGTCGAACACCGAAGCGCGTGCGGTCAAACAGGTCCTCGAGCTGTGGCGACAGCGACTCCTCCAGTCCAGGCGGCAGGGCCCGGCCGGCAAATTCGTCCTGCACCGAGATCGTGGCCTGCTTGCGCCACACAGACAGTTCGGTCGGCACCGTCAAGAACATGACCACAAGCTGTTCCGTGCTGATCACGGGATGCCGCACAAGTGCACTCAGGAACCGTGCAAGACCGCGCCGCCGCTTCTCAATGAAAGCCCCATCGTTGGACAGGTGGTTGCCGTTCAGAGCCACCCGCTTCGGCGGCAGCAGCGGCAGCACACGGAACGGGTACCGCTTGTTGAGGCACTCCAGCAGCCACACAAAGTCGCTGTACCGCCGTACCACCTTGCTGCCGCGTCGCTGGCTCGTCACCTCGTAGTTGTGGTGCTGGAACATGAACAAACCCTCCTTCTCCGGCAGCAGCGTAACCAGAACATTCTCCTCGACCGCCGGCGCCGTGCGAGCACCCCCAACGGCAATACCGCCAATCGCACGCTGTGGCACCTGTTGTCTTGACGAGTCGCCGTTCAGGCCCAGACTGTTTCTGCCAAAACCGCCATCGCCATACACGTCCCAGCCACCACTTGCAGCCGAGGCGCGAGGCGACGACACTGTAGGCGCCGATCCGCCCTGCAGCGACCCATTCGCACTGCCGCCTCTAATGCTTCCACCACCAACAACAGTAGCATCCGGCGTCGTCGTGAATGTTGACGTCGTTCTGATCGGCACAGCCGACGTCGACCCAGTCGGGCTGCTTCCGAACAGGCCATTTGATCCGGCAGGCTGCGACGTAGTAGGCACAGGCGTCGTCGTCACGGGCTCATCAGCACTGTCGGGCGCGGTAGATGCGGGTGCGTTGGCAGTGACGACAGCTCCGTTGCCGGATGGCAGGCTGTCCTCGTGGTGGTGATCCTTGTGCAGGTCGGGCGTGCCCCAGGGGTCGTCGGAAGTGTAGTCCATCGAGGGAGAGGTCGAGTGTGTCGGAAGAGGCGGCTGAGGCTTGTTTGTATCGGACTCTGGCACCGGCTTGATCTGGGGGAAGGCAGGGGGCTGTGTGTAGGAGGACGCAAATGGGTCGTCTTTGGAGAAGGGTTCTTGTTTCACCTTTTTAGGCGAGGCGTCGACGTTGTCGGTATCGGTGGACTTGATGGACTTGGGTAGCGGAGATGAGACGGCGGCAAAGGGGTCGGAAATATAGCCAGGGAGGGTCGGACGGGGGAGGTCTGATTATTAGTATGAGATATGCAAAGAAAATATCGAAATGACAAAGAAAGAAAAAAAAAACTGCGAGGTAGTAAAATTGACAGCGAATAGTGATGCAGGTGGCCAGGAGAGGTCAAGGCGGATGCTGTGCTACCCAACTCCCTCTTTTTAATCTATAACTGGGCTGCATCCAGACCAAACCAAATAGCCCCAATCGAGACCCACCAAATCTCGCATATCGGTATTGATTCGTAGGAGCAGCAACGTGATAAGATAGCGATGCAGCTGTTGATACCAAGAAGCATAACAGATCTTGGGAAGCTGGAAATTGGAATGGAAAAGGAAGATAAAGAGAGAGATGCTGGAGAATAGGAACAAGGCAATAAATAACAAAAAAAAGCTTACTTCTTCGCCGCTCGTCGACACCGTCAAGGCTCGGCACGTCGCCCTCTTGCGCCAGGCCAATCAGCGCCAGCAGCACATTGAACTCGTTGCGCCCAAGGCTCAGGCCAGCTGCTCCGTCCGTGTTCCCGGGCGCAAGCACGCCCATGATCGTCGTCTGGCTGTCGGCATCCAGCTTGGCCGCAGCCAGCACGCGCGCAACGCCGTGTCCCGATAGAGCGCCTGTCGATGCTGCGCTCTCCTCGTCTTCCTTGAGCGATGTGTCAAAGGCGTCAATGTAGTACTCGGGCACATCCGATGACGGCAGCAGCGCGTGCAGCAGCTCAGCCCGAGTCTTCTTCTTGCGCGGTGTCGGCAGGTCCCACGGGCTGTTGTTTGCACTATCGGGGCGGCCGGCGTCGGCGTCGGCATTGCCGTTGCCAGTGCCGGGCCGGCTGTCGTCGTCGTCGTTGAAGAGTGAATCTGAATTGGTCCGGCTAAGGCCATCGTCATCAAAGAGGCTATGCCGGGAGCGCGCAAATGACGAGTGCATCGAGGGGTTGATGGCGCCCTCGTCGGGCAGCGTGGTGCCAAACAAGGACATTTTAACCGCCGCTGGGTGTTGCAGATGCTGTCGCTATGTCTTCTGAGGAGTTGGGATCTGTTGTGTTGGAGATGAGGAAAGAAAAGAGGTCGAGACGCAATCGAAAAGGGCTGTCGTGGGATCAGCCAGAACCGTTGAGTCGAAAGGAGGCGCAATCGGCAGCGCTTAGTGACGAAATGAGGAGAAGGTAGTGGCACAGAGACGAGCGGAGTCGAGTTGCAGGGGTAGCTGGAGGTGGTGCAAAGTTCAAACCCAAATGGGCAAAAGATTAGTTGAGCAGAGCCAAAATAAAGCAAAAGTACGCAAAGCTCAAGATGTAATAGTCAGGTCTCCCACTCGATGCAGAAACAGAAGGAGAGCTCGTGCGTCGGAAGGTTGGGGAGTTCTGCGAGGGAAGGAGCGACACACGCACTCACTGTTGCTATGCGCTTCCCTTGCCATCGTTTGACCCACTCTACTACCCAAATGACCTAGACTCGCTGTAAACTGTCAGATGTCAGTCCCAGCCAAGGGCCAATGCAGCCAATCACAGGGCTGTATTTCAGCATGTCTCCAGCAACTCACCCCAACAAGGCAGCCGAATTCTACATAGTATATGACCCCCAATTTATGGATTATATAATCAGCTGTTGATGTTTGGGACATGACGACATCTTCACAAGCACGTCAACGGCAATGCATACTTTGATCTTATAAACAAATGCTTCGTAGTATATCATACAATCTCTCTCATATTCAGCCTTGGTGACCAATCTAAAAGAGAGTATCCTCGGCCTTCTTCCGCTCGACGACACGGCCGCCCGCACGCACAATGCGCTGCTTGCCAGGCACCTTGAAGTACAAACTGGGCGACTCGCCCGGTGCCAGCTGGTGGCTCAGGTAGCCGCGGTGTGCGGGGTCGCGGTAGTACTCCTTGTCCCAACGGCTCGTCGGGTCGGGCAACCGCCGGACGTGTGCGCCCTGCTCCTTCATCCTGGCCACTTCGGCATCCACGTGATCAGCTCCCACCGGCAGCGGCTCGCGCGTCAGCGTGCTCTTGCCCTGCAGCAGCCACATGATCGACTGCTTGGTAAAGTAGCGCGTCAACACCTGTCCGCCCGCCGCCTCAATCGCTGCAATGGCGCTCGCCGATGCGCGGGACACCACAATGTCCACGGGCGTCCGCAGGTCGTCCTTGCCACGGGCGAGAATCTTGATGCCGTCGCGCACACGGCTCACAAGGCCGCATTGGATCAGCTCAACGGGTGTAATCGGCTTTGTCGGGTCGATACGGCCGGCGTCGATAAAGGACTGCAGACGGTCCAGGTTGACCTCTGCCATAACATCCGCGCGGCTGTTTGTTAGTCTCGTATCTCTATTCCGGGAATATACAGGTGCTTGTGACATACTGGTTGACAAAGCCCTTGGTACCCCAGGTCCGCACCAAAGGTGTCTGACCACCCTGGAACCATGGCTTGACCTTTCCGTGCTGGCCCTGGCCCTTGTGACCACGACCAGACGTCTTGCCCTTGCCCGCCGACGCACCACGACCGACACGGATCCGCTTCTGGTGTGCGCCCTTGTTGTTGCGCAGGTTCGCCAGGATACCAGCATTGCGCTGCTGCTGTGTTGGGCCGACCGTCAATGCCGCAAACAGAGACGACAGTGTCGGTGAGGATGTGGCGGCAACTCCAGCAGCCGATGCTGCTAATGGTCGGAAACCGGATGGTCGGCAGCAGGCAATAACGCCCGCAAGCGCTGTTCGTGGTGCCATTGTTGTGTCTGGTGTATTGTGCTGTTTCTTGCAGTATCGCCGTCGTTCAAGCTTCACGAAGACGCTTTCTGATGCTGGGTAGTCTTGGTGGATTCGAAAAAATTGACCACTAAATTATTGTCCATACTTATTGGCTGGCCAGTTTCCGTAGCACGTGACTACATGTGTACTATGTGGGGTTCTCAGCCTTGTCATCTTAGACGGGATGACGACGTAACGACAGAAGACATTGACCTCTACAGTGTTTGGTTTTTTTTTATCTCATATTATCAAAGATTAGGCCGCAGTAAAACAAAAATATAGGATGCTTTTCTAAAATTCATTAATCACCATAAGCATGTAAATTTATTGTTTTGCCAATCTCCAAAAAAAAAAAATTCGTGGTTTGATCTACCGACAGATTAGTGACGCGAAACACCGTAAAATTTACGCAAAAATCAATAATGATTTTTGCCACCTCTCCAAGGCTTGTACAAAAGTAAACAATTGTCACAAAAGGATGTCAATCATTTTATCAACCGCCCGACTGTCTTGCGATCACACATGATACTTAACAGGCACTGATGACATGTAAGACAACTGTTCGAGAATTTTAACTCGATAAAAATTAAGAAGCGGAGACTGTGCGCCGTGTCTTATTGCATTGTGTTGCCGACCGTTATGATACACCGCATCAAGGATTGAACTAGGGCAACAAAGTTCGCTCCGCTATAGCTGTCTATATTGTGTCTCATATAGCTTTCTACGTACTAGTCATATAATAGTTGACATGTCCAAGTCGCAGTGGCGCTGGGCGTAAATACGCGCTGTTATGCTTTATTGCTTCACCATCCCCACTTGTGACAGTGAGTCCAGCCTCAAATACCATGAATTAGTAACGATTCGTTCAGTAGAAGAGTACTGTATTCTTCATTTTAGTAATTTATACTCACTCGATCCCAATTCTATACTTTAGCATATGGTCACGTATTTGGCTGGTGAAAATAATTAATCGGTTACTTGACTTTCACTTTCGGTAATGTTATATTAAGTGAGCAGGGTTCTACATAGTTATATCAGTTAATATCGCGCCGAATATTCCGTTATTCAGTTGTCTGCGTATGGTTCGCGTACCATGATATGTGCACTAGGAGACATGCCGTCCGCACTTAGTCCTTTCTGACTTTGTTTTTGCTAGTCAGGAAGACGGTGATATCGGCATGGTTGGAACATAATGGGAAATCAAGTTATAAGCAGTCATCTAGCGTACAATATCGCATTGCTTAATCCATGTTATTTTTATAAGCACCACATCCGTGCCTTGATACAGTCATAATCAATTCAATATACATACGCATTCCCAGTCCAGCGCGGCACTTATGCCACGCCCTTATCTTGCTGCCAATCTACAATAAAACAAATGGCTATAAAAAAAAGGATCAACAAAAGGTGTTAATCGATGTGTAATACACGTTGGGATATTATGTGTGCGTAAAGAAGCCTGGTGTATGTAAATGGAACGATTTAAACTATGCAGGGATGGTGGAGAGAACTGAAAGTACTAAGTGATGCCCGTCCTTACGGCGGAGGGAGTGTCGCCCGTCCTTGTAACGGAGGTAAAATGAAGAGCAGAAGACTCAGACTTTTACTTTTTGGCGGTAGTGTTTCTTTTTAGTGACCGAGAAGTTTGTTTTATGTGCTGATTATGTAAAACTTTATTTCAACTGAACTCGTCGGAAAAAAACAATAGGAGCTACGATCTCAGCTCACGGGTCCATCAAAACACCCACGACAGAAAGCATGAAAACAATGTCTGAATGTCTATCGTTGGTGGTGGACAATGGAGATGGCATCAAAATATCAACATCACCTTCAACCTTATGTACACCGGCAGCGACAGAATTACGAGTGATGGTATCGAAGCTCCCACCGGCACCCATCAACTGGTTAGACCCCCCATAAGCAAAAGAAAATGTATGATTATTGATCAAAATTTCCGGGTCAACTTCTTCGAGAACGGCTTCATTGTGATTTTCGTTCTCGTCTATCTCAGCGGTGGAAGTGGCAGACGAAACTGACAATTCAAAGATTTTCTTGGACAATAGACAGTTTATGAATATGTGCACCTTGCGAATTAATTGTAGTCCGTCTAAATAGTCATTTATAAAGTTTATATCGATGGGGTTGTATTGCCTAGGATCTTTAGAAGCCGGTGCCGGCTTGTACTTTGAGTATGTGCCCCCCCTCCTCTCCTCGGCCATCAGCTAAAACGAAAGGTGGCAAAGATATTAAAATATCTTAATAAAAAGGCTGATCTGCCATGGTTCTTGAGTACATATTCCTTGCTTGGTACTGACAATACCTTATTATTAGGAGAAGTTTATTGTAGAAGGACTAAAGACTGAAACGTGATAAGACGGGCGGAACCGGGAAAGGCGAGACAGACGAGGCGGTATCCCACAGACCACAGCATGTCCATGACTTACTCTTTAGTATTGAGTGAAAACAATCATAATACAAACAAGCTTCTGAGTGTGACTGCTTGGCAAGACAGCTAAGCTGAGCACGTCGGGCATATCACATATGACCGACGGGTGGTGCTTTGTATTTATGTATATATCTGAAGAGACCTCCTAAAAGAAAAGCAGAATGTTCACAAGTACCGCGAGCTGCATCGACGTTCGCATTCAATATTTAGGAATTGGTGGCTATACTCTCAAAAATCAGGCCTTTAAATTATCAGTTGATGTTAAAGAAAACAAAAACTAAGTAAAATAACAAGATAGAAATAAACGAATTAAATGATAAGACTGGCCATGGGTACAGTAAGTTGTGTATTGGATACTGATAATCTGTACGTAAGTTGTTGGTGAGACTCCGGCCCGTAGAGAATTGCATTTTAAAGCCTCAGAATGTTGGGAATTTTACAATAGGATGCTAAAAGATTGCATGTTGAATATGTCTCGGGAACCTGCAGGTTAGGCTTCGATACCTACTGATCCTGATTTTAATTAAAGTGAATATGTCTAACTGTATGGTGGTCAATTACTGTCTGCTACAAGTCTGTCGCTCTTTTTATTCTGTACTACTAAATGTATCTAACGTGAAGAAGACTTACGTGGGCTGAGTATAACTATATCCCATAGGTCCCTCGTCTACAGCAATGCTCATACAGAAAACAAATTAACATCATTTACTCGACAAGAGCCTTATCGTTGTATCTGATGCTCTTATAGTTGACCTGAGGCTAGTGACTTTTAGCGTCTTAGTTTTGACAGCGGCAACATACATGAGGGGCGCAGTCTTTCGTAGCTTGGCAATTGCAGGAGTTTTTTTTTAAATGAGCGGCGGAAACGATTGGCAGTTATGGGCTCAATCGTAAGGAGGGGTGTGGACGATCAACTTGGCCCGTTCCGCACATTCAACGCTTACAACCATCGAGTTTAAATAAGTCCAGCATCACCCTGATTATTGATATTCTTTTCTTCACGAGAAGCACTGCCGACTTGCCAACGACAAAAACAAATGTTTCGAAACACATTTCCACTCGCATCCAACATGGCCAGCCCCTACGACACAGGAGACCTTGCTTTGCTAGCGTTGCTGAGAAGCAGTGCCGGGGACATCACCTTACCATCCCTGACCGAGGCGGAGACCTTGAGCACGACCGACACACATGCTGGTGGTTTCGAAACTACTGCCGATGATACCGGCGGTCCGTCTGAAAGCTATGGAGAAATGTTATTTGGATTTGGCGGTCCGTCTGAAAGCTATGGAGAAATGTTATTTGGATTTCGCTATGGTGACTTTGTATCTGGCGAGCCTTATGATGGTCAGGACTTGGGTCTGGGCGCATGTGACCATAATCTTGAGAGCATGGATGACACAGCCCCGCCAGCTCCAGTTCTGGGTGGTGCTACAACCGACCGGGAGCAGTTGGAGACCACGGAGACAATTGCGAGCTCTGGCAGATCGGCAGTCGATCCGCAGAGCCCCAGCCAATTCTTCGACAGCGTCAGCACCGCGGATGTAGGCAGTCCTGCTAGCCCTCCAGACGAAACGACCCAGGGACAGCCCGATGCAGTCATCGGTATGGCTGCCAATAATGAGCCTCTGCCGCGATCGGCTGTCTCTCCGGCAATCAGCCGCAACATGGGTACCGCTGCCATTCCGAGAACCAGGGAGAAGCGCAAGAGGGAGTACAAGGGCAGGTCTCCAAAGATTGACTATCCTCTCCGCACAATCCTCCCTAAGAAGGAGTCGAGTACGGACGGTGCTAGTGTGAGTTTGCCTCTCGTTGATGATCCATTTTTCCCGCTGTCGCTTCCAGTCTCCATCCTTTGACACTGTCCCCACACATGGCGCGGGAGCTGCCGTGGACTAGGGGCCGGGTACTTTTGGACTCGAGCTTGCAGGCACAAAGAGTAAAAAACTAACGTCAACCTAGCACGCCACATCAACAAGCCACAACCCCCTGGGCAGCAACCATGTTACCGCCAGCCAGACCAACGTCGACAGCAAGGTTTACAACATAACTCGCAAAAAAAGGGAGTCCCCAGAAGACCAAGTCGCTGGGCAGGGAACATCCAGAGGAAAGATTGCCTGCACGCGCTGTGCCGTTAAGAAGCGGAAGGTAAGCATATTTGGTGCCACTGGCAAAACGTTATTGCTACAAACGAGAGAATGAGGTTACTGACGATTCCGCAGTGCGAACCGTTGAGAACCGGAAACAAATGCTCACAGTGCGTGAAAGAGGAGACCCAGGTTTGGAATAAAGGCAAACCCCCCGTCGAGTGCGTTCCGCGACGCTAGAAACGCTAAAAATAAAGCTCGCCGGCCATAGCGGTCCTGACGAGACCATCGCTGTAATGTACTCAGAGGGCGAACGTGAGCCGAGCCAACCCAACATCTGCTATCTAATATTTCCCTAGAATGGAATCGGTAAGGGAAAATAATGTGTTTTTGGTTATCATCGGTAGTTATAGGTAGCAATGATCAAGTACTGATAGATGAGAACGGAAGGCAGTTTAAAAACATAAATTGTATTGTCTAAATATATAGTAAATTGAAAAGCTTGAATATTGTTTGAAAGACCAAAGAACCCAATTGTGAGAGTGATTCAAAATTTATAGGCCAGCTTCCATCTAGCTCGTGCAAGGCTTCTTCTTGAAGGAAGCTGTGGCTTTGGCAATGACCTCGTCGATGCCGTCGCTTCTGGCAGCCATAGCACGCGTTTTGACAAACTGATGGTCGAGGATCAACTCTTCTTCAGTCTCGACGGGGGTCTTGTAGTTGTTGGGGCCGCCTTGGGCAAAAGCAAGGTCTTGCTCTTGAACGGCGTCGTTCTTGTCGGTGAGAACAGGCTCGGAGGTCGAGTCCTTTGCCAGCGGGCTGGCAGCGCTGGACGATGGCATCATCGTGGGTCTTAGATGTCAGTTAGCATTGCTTTTGGAATGTGTTTAGTGTACATGAATATCGGATCGACTTACTAGACCTGGTGGTAGGCCCGAGAGGCAAGGCAAAAAAGTGTAGGAATTAGTCCAAATGTCAAGCAAAAAAATACACAAGTCATAGATTGCCGATTCAAGTGTAAAATTATTAAGAAGGGAAGAAATCAAAAAGAGAGAGGATAGATTGAGGGGGACTGCCACCTCCGCTCGTTGTATGTGCGGCAATACTAGTAGCAGTGCAGGCTCATGAGTGGAAGGGCAAGAGGCAGAGGAATTATGCGGTGATTCCAGGGGTCACAATTGGTGCACGTTACTTGGACAGTCCGTTTAGAAAATGAAGACAGAAAAAAAACATAAAAACAACACTAAACAATCAATTCCTGGATCGCCTCATTTTTGGTTACTTTTTCTGATGGGATTTTATGACACAACTACAAGTGATGCATTGCCTCGTTCCACAGCATACGTACTCTAGAATTCAGTCTTGTAGTCTTTAGTAGTGGAATAAGTTGATCTGGTTATGTTATACCACTATAAAAAGCTCCTAAATCTCCCTGATTTCATGGTTTTTTTTTTAATTACTGACGATGCCATTATTCTTGTTATATGAATTCAGTTCAATTAACGGTCTGTAGGAACACGTGATATAAGCAAGCATAGCAGGGGATGCGGGTATAAATCATTTATTCAGACAAGTACCATGTATTGACACAGAACAATGATTTGTACAACGGCATCCGTCATTACTCACATATAGAAATTAGACTCTTGAAGGTGACTGTTGATTGTTGAGCATGGTTGCAATGTCGATCAGCCGTTACAACCAGGGCAATGGCGGGCATGAACGGCCATAGTATATTCAACTGTTTCAGTCTTTACTTGGGTCCTCGGGCTGATATTACAGTAGTACAACATATCTCATCTAGGCAGCGTTACGCGAGAAATGCCGTGTAATATTCTTAATAGACTCTATTATTTATCTTGGAGTAAACAACCGGGGTAGGGGCTAGAACGCCATCCTGGTTATCATGGTAGCAGTGATCTTATATCTACGGCAGACTAGGATGTGTTTTCTGCTGCAATACTTCAAACTGCAGGTCTTTTTGATGTACACCAGTAATATTATTTAAAACTAACTTGGTGCCTGGACCTGAGCGACACGCGATAGCTCACATGGATAGCAGCAGGGTGAGCCCTCGATGCACCGTTTTGATCGTCTGTGCTTGGCACACTCGTCGCAGCAGTAGCCTTCGGCCGTGCTATGTAGGTTACACTTTTGTTTTCAGTCTCTTGTTGTCTTTGGTTTTATGAGGAGCAGGATGACATAGCAACATACCTTTTTCTTGTTCCTGTGGCAGCGAGCACAGACGCCAAGGTCCTTAGCTTTTCTTAAGTCCTTGAGCTCGGCTGGTGTCATAAGTGGCTTTGGCGCACGATGGGACAGTGTTGCACTGCAGAGCGTTACACCGGGACTGTGGTTGTCGTGAATTGCGGGGGGTTGTTCTTCGAGCGTCTGTCGTGCCACCCGTCAGATACCATTCAGATCAGAGCGCATGTAGCGTGGCAAGCGTGGATACGCAGAGAAAAGTCCCGACAAAAAATGGAGTGACACAAGTGGACAAACTAGACAGACGATCAAATACGGAAATATTTTTGGCTTACAAGGAAGCAGGGCTCCGCCTTCAATGCGGGGATGGCGATGGGCTTCGCCGAATTGAAAGGTGCTTGGAAGGGCTTGAACTTGATCGCCATGTACCCGCTGTCCCTTCTGCTGCTTTTCTTGGTCGGGGCAGCGTCCCCATCAGTGCTGGACTGGGATTCTTCATTGTCGGCTGCTTTGCGCTTGGTGCCGTGGCAGATACTGGCAAGTCTGACATTGCAGACGTCGCTGAAAACCTTGCGAATCTCCACGCCTCTGGCCTCCGGTGTGGGGCGCGACGAGATACCGTTTCCCTCTGCACAATGCCGTACCCTTTGATGCAGTGAGCCATGGTCACCATCGATCCTCAAAACATCGGCGCCCGTCGGGGCTTGAGTGTGTGGGCTTATGTTGGCCATGGCGAACGCTATCACCAGGCTCTGGTCTTGGCCAGCATGGTCACTGCTGTCCCCTTTAGGTCCCTCGGCTCCGTTTTGTGAAGATGAGATTCCATGCTCAGCGTTTTTCCGGATTGGAGCCGAAGGTGTAAACGCCATGTCAGTTGCAGTTGCACTGAACCTCTCTTCGTACATGTACACAGTCATGGGGAAATTATCCTCCATGCAACTGCGGCTCGACTCTGATAGAGTCCCGCTTTCGGCTGTCTTGAAGAAGTCGTCAAAGAGCTGCCAGTCGGCCCAGAAGCGTTTGTCCTGCATCTTGATGATATGCTGAAATGGGCGGGCAGAAAGACGAAATCTGTCTAATAGAAGCTGTGCCAGGGACCGAGGTATGTGATTAAGCAAGAGTAGTAGGAATTCAAAGACGAGTATTTATATCGCAGAAAAAACTTGTGTTCGGAAAATGTGTGGTCCAGAAAACAAATTGAGACTGGGAAACGAGATGGAAACAGGGCTTTTTGTACGTCGGGAAGAAGAGGACGTAGTACTTTCCTAAAAGGGATACCGCAAAGTCAACCTATTGCACAAGACTGCACATTCGCACCACCCCGTTGCACCTCACTGACACAGGATCCCAGCCTGGTGGATCCCCACCCCTTCTGCGCACAGAGGCGCATCTCTTCATGTTTGCTGACTGTCACCGACGCCGTACCACCATTTACGGTGATCTTATTCTTAACGGCTTTATTTTGTTAGAGCCATGTCGCTGAATCCTACAACACTATACTTTTATATTCATTGCATTTTTGGCCGATTTGTTTCTTCATTGCGTTGTCTGATTATCAGCTATTTACACTAACAGTGACGTGTGGCACACAGGGTCACAGTAAGCCGTCATATGCTTTCAAAGCAGTGCTCGTAATACGATGCAATTGCCGATGCCATCCTGCCTACGGTACTGTGGGTTTAGTCTTTCTACATTCTGTAGCTATGTAAATAGATCACCGGCTGTCGGTACAGCAAGCGTGTCAGCAATGGTTGCAACCTTGCTGGATAGTTTGCTCGCTAGTGGTTGTGTATTTTCTGCCCTCCGTAGCGTCTTTTATCAGAATCGTGGTGGTGTCATGCGAAACGAAAAGGTTGTCCACAGAAAAGGGGTAGAGCGAATGTAAATAAAGCGGGAAAAGTTGGAGGGGCGGCATGTCTTAGACAGGGTTGCGGGTGACAGCCCATTCACGGCAACAACCAACTAGCAAAGACACCAAAACAATGCCATTGTTTTAAACAATGCGGCCAACTCCCCCAAAACAACCCCCCCAAACAACTTTTTTTAATGGTAATGTTGTTTTCAGTGCAAAACCTAGGAACCAGATGTCTAAGAGGGCAAATTCCAAGGTATTTATCAGATAGATTCTTTTCTGTCATTAATAATTTTATGCCGTAGAAATATGCCGTTATTCGGGATGTTAACGCGAGCGTTCAAGCATATCTTATGAACCGAAGCTGTGCGCCGCGTATGCCAGTTGAATACACTTAAGTGGAAATGTTTATTAAATGTAAAACCTGAAGCTTGACCTAACCAGCCGCTCCCGATGTCCTTTTGCTCAGGCATTGCGGGCAGTTGCTGCTTTGCGGGATACGCAAACCAAAGGCGGGCGGCCATTCTCCGCGAATCTTTTATTTCTCTTGGCACATTCACTACAGTCGGTCCCCTTTGACGTCTGGGCGATGTCGCACTTTTATACAGTTAGTCTCTGGTTGAGCACTGCTATATATGTCTGGGGGTCGAGGCTCATAGGAAACAATTTTGCTACTTTTCGTTTGCTTCTCTCACACTGAGTACAGCTGCCGAGTTTTCGGCAAGCACGCTGTTCCGCCTTGGCTTCCTCGGTGAACAGCCCTCTCGGTTGTCTCTGCGGCTGCTGAAATGCTTGCTCCTGGTGCGTGGCAGCACGAGAGGTCTGGCCAGTGTCTGGTGGCTGGTGCTTAATATGTCAGTGACCTTGTCATGTGTGGGAGACCTTGGTGTCAGTTTATGGGGGTAAATACTATTCGTGGCCGCAAAGGTCGATATAATACTGTGTTCACTGATGGGGGTTCTTGGTCGATGTCCAGATCACCATTTATTTCTGGCCGGGTGGTTCTTTTCGCGAGTTGGGTACGCGCGTTGTTCCCATGGCCCTCTGGGGGGACGGGATGTAGTAAGGCACTGTCTTGGACGCTGTCTGAGCTTGTTCTTGTGTCTCCCCGATATGGAAGCGCCGCATCTATAGTCCCTCTTTGGAGTCTTTGCTTCCCTTTTCGGACTCTTTGATCGTCGTCACGACGGCGCTTGTTTGATCGACATTCGTGTCCTGGAAGTGAAATATCCGCAGTGGTTGAGTCGGGATCCCTGACGGGGCAAGCAGGGATGATGCCTTTGGGCTTGCTGAGAGGTTCGGTACGTTTGCGGTCGTCGTCAATGCTGGTATTTCCGCCATTATGCATTTCATTTGTACTGGCGGACTTGCAATCAGTGCCATTAAAGTCGGATGAGGACAAGGGGCTGCTAACCGGGCTCTGTATGGGGTCTGGCGTTGTTTCCTGAGTTCTTCCCAGATCTGAGCTGCTTTGGTCGTCTGTGTTGTTTTGGTTGCTGTCGGCGTCAGTTTCTAGGTACCGCTGATAGGAAGGCTCGGCGGCATTGGTGTCGGAACTGCTTTCTATAAAATTCTGCATTCCTTTAGGCGAGACGTAGTACAGACGTGGCCACTCCTCATCTCCCGTACCTGCAGGCGGTTTGGGTTCTGAGTAGTCACAGATATCTTCAATATCTATCTCGCTGTCCATACTCGTACACTCATCAGGCAGTGAAATTGAGAGTATTACGCGGCCCTGCGAAATTTTACAGTCAGGTGGGCTCTGACATGACATGAAGTCGCTGTGCATCGACTCAAACTGGCTGTTCCCATCAAGACACCGTGTGCGTCTCCCGGATGTGATTGGTTTGTTGGGATCCGAGTCAATGCCCAAAATTCTCCCCCTCTCTCGATGAGCACGTAGTTCTGCGGGATCATAGTCGGTGATGAAGTCTGCCATTGTTGTCGTTGGTCGTACTAAGCAGCCAATTGATGTGACAAAAAGTAGAAGTATTTTGTGTCGAGTGAGTAGACCAATGGCGAAATGAGCCTGGAAGAAGGTCGCCAGTTCAGGTGATTCCTTAATTACACCAAAAAATGAGACTGGAAATGCGGAAGGGTCTTTGTTGAATGGTAAAATAGAAGCTGGGAAACAGCTAGAGTGTGTTGGTTGTAGAACAAATTGGGTTGGTTTATATGATGTAAGTTATCCGAGAATGTGTTTTAGGAGAGGAGCAGGCCGACAAAAAGGATTAACGGGAGAGATTGAAGAAAAAAATCCTGTTCGGGAAGATATATAATGACTTTGAATACCAATGCCCAGAAGTCATCAGATACTCGATGGGCGATGAAAATCAATGCCAAGCCCAACTTCCAAGTGCCAAATACAATTCAGAAGGTGCAGTTATTCCATTGGCTGCTCGACGGTTTGCGGAATATTAAGTAAGCTGACATTGTGTATGGATGACTGGTATCGAACAACCTCTTCTTTACATGAATGTGTTGTTTTGCTACAGAAGGATGTCCAAGCCCGCCAGTTAAGAATACTTGCTTTACTGTGGGAAAGACACACATTTATCTACATATCTGTCACTGAAGACTTACTTAAATCAAGACAAGAATATGTCATCGGAAATCAAAACCTAACCCAGGAAACTAACAAAAGATAAAGTTAGCAATCAATGAGAGAAAAGCTCTGAACCCACCGTTTTTTTCCTACTGGATATTTAATCAGTCCATACTGCACGTACCGTACAGTCGTGCTACGAGAATTTGTTGAAGGGCGTCGAATTGGCCCGGTGGCCCCCGTATTCACCATATCTTAATCCGATCAAAAAAGCCTGGAGAACGCTGAAACAAAATATTTGTAAAAATGACAGCAGATCAAAGCACCTCTCATCTAACGATAACTCACTTGCTAGATTAAACAGAAGGGCGGTGATTGAATGGACCGATATTCAGCAGACATACTTCCAGGCGTTAATATGGTAAAGAGATTCGGAAGCCTTAGATAAACTTATTCATAGTCACTGTAGTTATGTAGGTTAGTGAACTAAAACCAGAGCAGAACATCACCCAGGCGCGTCGCAACTTGTGCAGAAATCCAGAGCTCTACGTGAGAGGCGCGACATCATCTCGGTGTGCCATCATCCGCTCGGCCGAGTACCTGAAGATTAATGCAGTTCTCTTTTCCTCTTGGAACAGTAAATCAAGTGATCAGTCCGATAACTCCATACAGGCAACCAAAGGGTGAGTGAGATAGATCGGTTGACGTACCTGGACTTGTAATAGCTCTGGCCATGCAGCTGTTTGCTTCATTCAAATGACAGTGTTGGACTGGTCATGAAACCCCCCAAAAAGGGCTGTTCAGGCTTGAAAAAAAATGACGAACGCGCGCATGATGGACGTTATGCAAAAAAAAGGTAAAACGTAAACGTAACCACAAACAAAAGAAAATAAATACAAAACAAATAAAAAGAGAGTGAACAAAATAAAAAAAGAGCACGCCGGAACCGAAGAAAAGAATAAAAACATGACGAATCAAAATAGAGACCAGTGTGGAAACAGTATCGAAAAAGGACATCAAAGAGGTGATCCAAAAAGAAAAACCAAGCCGTAAGAGGATGACTTGGAGCATAGCGAATGAAAATGAAAATAAAGCTGAAATCGCAATAGAAATTGATGGCGAAGCACGGCTGACTACCGGCTTATTGACTGGCCTGTGTCGCTCGCTTCCAAGACTCGCACTCGGGGGGTGGCAATCTCGATTTTCGAGCAATCTTCGACATCACGGAGAGAACATAATTCTTTGAGCGCTGTACTGAGTTTTGACGGCACATCTTTAGTGCACAGGGGGTGCAAGGCTTACCCACGTCGACGTCGGCAATATCACACTGTACCGTCACCGCAAACGACCTTGATTAGAACGTATTCTCTAAAATGCTGTCAATACTTGGTAGCTGATACTGCCCACCTTTTTTTTGGCCTTGCGGCAATTCGTGCAGCAGCCGACTCTGCGGCAAGCACTCTGTTCGTTCTTTTGCAGCTCTGTGTAGGGTTGCTTCTTTTTTCTAGTCTTGCCGGAACTGGTTGATATATTCAAATCGATATCGTCTGGACCACCATGGGCCTGGTATTCGTCTTTTTGTCCGGTATACTGGTTAAAACGCCAATATCAGCAGTGCTTTAGCACAGCGAGAAAATTGTATCGACAAAAGATCCTCAAGAACCCACTGGCTTTGGCAATATCGGCTGGAAGTTTAAGCCAGACTCGTCCGGGCGTTGCACCCAGGAACCCAGTTGTTCCTGTACATGCTTGGGTGCGGCGCGGGTAGTCGTGTCGTTGCGTGCAGATTCTGCCGGGTCGGGCTGCAGAGCTTTGGGTGTGGATGCAGACGATGAGTCGTCCACTTCGTCACCATGGCTGTAGAGCGACAATGTCGTTCCAGCCAAGGTTGTCCCACTGCAAACGGACTCGGCGATTGAGTAGTTGTCGCTTGTCGAAATACAGTCTTGATTTGTAGGCATGTCTGGTACTGACTCGGGCTCTTTATCCAAGCTACGACGAAAAACAACTGCGCCGACGTCTTCGTGTTCATAATTATCTGTGAATTCTATGCTCAGATGGCAGGTCTCTGGCCCTTGGGGGCCTATCCTCGCCGGTTGGTGGTGGTCCCCATTCAGAGGCTCTGTAGAAATGCTGGTACTGGTACCGGTGCCGGGGTAGGTAATGGCATTTGAATGATGAGTTGTCGAATCCAGACCTCCATGGCTTTGGCCTAGGGGGTTGGGAACATTATAAGGTGCGGTCTCTAGGGCGTAGAGCTGGCCAGGAGGGATATGCGAGGGTATGACTTCGTGTAGCCAAGTACTAGTGGCTGGGCCATATAGGCATGCACCCGGCTCTGGGTATGGCTCGTAGCTTGCCATCTTGATAGAGTGGTTGATAAATAGATAGCAAGGAAATTGTAATGATAATCGATGAAGGGCACATGAAAAACTAGTAGGTATGAGGAAACTGACACAAGACGCTTAGACGTCTTGAAAATGAAGGGAAATTTGAGTACATATTACTGGTAAAGGTGAGTTAGGAGTCTGTGTTCAATGTCGAGATGTGCGAACAAAGCGAGTTGAGAGGAAGTGTCCAATTTTATGAGAAAACCGGGTAAGGAGGGAGGTGGCATATAGAGATAAAAAGCAAGGCTGTGCTAAGTACGTACAACATAAGAGCAAAAACCGAACAAAGGAAGGAGATGCAGCTTGATATAAGGCGAGCAATATAGCCCAATTAATCCCATCACTGCTGCTGAACTTACTACACCGTTTCTACTACATATGCCTCTGTACAAAATAAAGGTGGCCCAGCAAGCCTACCGTTGGCCTTGCATTGATTGGTATCACAAGGTGTCGAAGTTGGAAATATGAGAGCCCAGTCAGGAGACTCGTGTCATCACCATAGATCTCCACTCTGTTGTTCGTAGTTTCAATGTAACTGTATGTAAATACAGTCCATACATAGTTACGACTCTACATCACCGCTTTTGCAGAGCCAAGCTGAAACTCTGGATCGCCGCTTTTTGTACGGCGAATAGTCACTCGGCGTGCTATTGTTTATTGCAGTTTTCGAGAGAATTTTTTTTTACCGGCTTGAAATGCAACTTCATCGGTTTACTCTTGTCAGCCGGACAAATAAATGGGACTTTGGTTGAACAAAGCTCCTTTGCCTCTGATTGGCTTTATAATTACCGGTGATAGATAAGCGCAACGGGACGTCTTCTGTTGCCCTTAAAACCGAGCCTCGTCTGATACCCCATGATATTCAGCCCCAATATGAGTGCCCTTTACTCAACAAAATGTAATGTCCATACGCATCGCTCCACAAAACTCGCGTCATGCGTATCCTACTATCGCCGCAGGTTATTGGATCGGCGCTTTTCCAGTGTCAACATCTCCGCTGGCTCATACAAACGGCGGAGAAAGAAAAGTCAAGACTGGCGAAATTCCCCTAGCAAGAAATTAGGGAGGCTCGGCATTGGTGCAAGCGGATGTGTTTGCTTGAGCACAAGTTCCGAGGTCTGGGGTCTCGGATCTCTCAGTGGACTAGCCAGGCTAAACTGTCTCAAGCTCTATCAGAAGGGTTCCCAAGGCCTGGCCATCCCTAGTGCACTCCCCACCAGCCAGCATGCCGAAACCACGAGCACCAAAGCAGGAATACACACAGGAGCAAAAGGAAGCTCAAAGGGCCGGTCGTAGGCACTCAGGGTAGGTACTCAGTGGGGTCGAGTTCAAAATGCCTTTTCCCGTCTCTTTATTTTTTTTAAAATTTCTTGTTACACTGCACGCTATTGTGGCCGATGTACATGGACACACTTGTATCGTATACACCTTCATTTAAATATCGGTCCCATATATACAGGGGAGAGAAACCAACCGCATTACACGCTTTCGAGTATGGCATATTAAAGTAGAGGCAAAGAATCTTTAACTAGCAAAGAAGGTGTGTATATATAATTACTTACCACAACAGGCAACAAGACATACTATGTATAACATACCAAAGCCGTAATCATCCCCACAAATTATGCTAGTAGTGTAAAACATGCTTGGCATTAGGGTCCGGCTATTTGGACGCCAAACTTTTGCTATTTAGACGCCAAAGTGACATATGATTAGTCAGCTTAGTGAAGTATACGAGTCTACAATCCAGCCTATGCTTTAGCTAAGTACAGCGCCTGTATCCTCTATAATAAGTCTTAACTACAGCGTATTTAGCCCCAGTACCATCAAGAACAATATACTCGTCCACCTAAGCACCACTAACCATAGGTAACAGTATTTTTTTCAATATCAAACAGCTAGTATCCCCGGTTCTTTGTCCTGACTTCGGGCCGCTCCGACTTCAAGTGTCCTTGTCCTTGTTTAGTGCGGCATTAGCCTGTAGATATAAAGAAAAGTGATCTATGTATTGAGAACGAAGCGCCATACACTATTTTGGGTATATAAAATATCATATACAAAAGAAAATTTCAAAAAGAAACAAAAATACTATCCAAAAGCCATCAAGCAGACGGTGGTGGCTGAGACGCGGCTTCTTTCCACGACGAACATGTCAGGGGCGCAGCTCCGGCCTTGAGTTTGGCGTTTCTTTTTGCACAGCTGGTGCAAGTCCCGCCTGGCTGTTGTTTTGCAAGGTCGCACTATGCGGGTGTTAGTGACACTTGCATGGTACATGATAGATTTGCATGGAGACAATGTAGCGATCACTCACATTTCGTTTGTTCTTTCTGCAGTGTGTGCAAGTACCCGCTGCGCGGCTTGCTCTTTGGTTTTCCTTTTGCTCGTCGGTGTACTTTTTCTTGTCTGCCCTTGTCTTCTGCGGGGGGGGCGTCTCGATAGGGAGGTGGCCTTGTCGATTCTTGGGTAGCTAGAATTGATCAGCGTTGGCGGTCAATTGACGGACGGGCTGCAATGACAGGCGGTGGACCTACCAGTGCTCTTTCTGGCATCGGCTGCAACGGTCGCGGGGGTGGTCCCATGCCTTGTGCAGTTCTCTTGCCCCGCTTGTTCTTCTTTCGCCTGTGATAATCAGTACGACGCCGTCTGGTTAGACGGTCGTTAAGCGTCATCTTTGCAGTTTCAGTAGTGATGGCGGCTGTTGAATCGCTGGAATCGCCGCTGCAAGATTCCGGCGAGCTAGGTTGTGGGCTCTCTGCGGACAAGGGGGTGGTTTCCCTAGCGTCTAGCTGGTCCTTTTCCTTCTCCAGCGCCTTCTCCAGCTCCTTCTTGATGCCATCCTCAAGCCCCTCCTGATCCGACTGTTTATATGTCTGCTCATACATCTGCCCGATGTCTTGAGTGACTTGGGTGTCTTGGGTGTCTTGGTCGTGGGTGTCTTGGTCGTGGGTGTCTTGGTCGTGGGTGTCTTGGGCGTCTTGGATGTCTTGGTCAATCTGAGCGACGACACATCTGGCTGGGGGGATAGTCGTTGGTTCTTTGTCGCAGACCTGCATGGCGTCTGCAGTAAAGCGTTGGCTGCTTTGCTGGTTGCCACCCGTGCCCTCGGCGATAGAACTGCTGAACAGCGATCCTGCCCGCATTACCTCCGTAGCCGTAGTAGAGGGATCAACAATGTCTAGCATAGGACAGTCGGCAATGCCCATGCTTTCCGAGTGGATTACCTCACGCTCTGTGCTGGCGTTTTGTGGGTGCCAGACGAGAGGATCATGCTGGGGCTGATCGTCTTCGTAGTATCCCTCAAACATCGCATTCTCTGTGGAGCTGCGGTGATAATCCACGGCGTATCCTCTCAAAGGTGACGAGAAGAATGCAAAGTCGCTGTTGGGAAAGAGTTGTCCTCTTTTTTTCCTGAAAGCAGCAAGCTCAGCATCCTCAGTATCCAACGACATGCGGCGACCTGTGGGTGCATCGTAGTCATCAAGCACTCCGCGAGGCGGGTGTTGTCGAATATTGTACGCCATGGAGGAGTTTAGAAAAGGTTGAAGGAAAGAGGTCAAGCAGTGGAACGGGCGAGGGTGGATGGAAAGGCTCGTGTGCATGGAGTTGGAGAGTTGAGAGACGAGGAATGTGAAGAGGGATGGAAGGATTTAAGAATAAAAGGAAGAGAGGTAAAGAGGATAGAACCAGGCGCAAGAGGAGGAAAGACGCAAGATATGTAAATATATGGGCGAAAAGTATAGACAGTAATGGTGTTGTGGTAGGAAGGGGTAGTTTCTCCAAATAGTTATTACCATCTCCAAATGGCAGGGCGGCCATAGCTAGATTGACGGCAGGGGGTGGTGGAAGCAACACAAAATCACAAGGCGTCGAGGAACCTGCAAGAAAGCCAAGACATGTCCCATTGAAAAATCATCTCTCAGAGAGATGCCGAATACTTTAGTCAATTTACAAGGTGCAAGTGAATGAAGACAAGGACATGATGCGAAGAATCGAATTCAGCCATAGAATTCCAGGTTATTTAATTCTAGATTAATTAGATCCGATGCGCATCAAGAGAAGCAAATACAAAAGGCCACCACATAATACGCACCAGCCGCTCAAATAACGTATATCACCGCAAGATGCGTGTGTGGATGGAGTTTATCATGATTTCTTCTCGATTCTTTCTCCGGCAGATGCACAATGATTGTGTATTGCACTATTGGCACTATACGATGAAATACAAAAAGGGAACGGCTCCCGAGCAAGGTTTGCATTGCAGCAAAATAGTGGTGTCAGTGGCTGAGCAGTAGACCGATACATCGAAAACTAACAAGGTACATAACTTATACGGTCAAAGGCTAGAGTCGTGCTGTACACCGTACATCGTCTTTATTGTTTAGTTATTTTTTTTGAAAAAATCTTTAAGAAGGGTTGCAAGCTATGATATACTATTCTTAAAGAAAAATTACTGTATTTATCGCTGACTCTACTATATTACTATAATAACGATGCGTACTACACAGCGCCTCTTATAGAAGAAGCTGAAGCCGCTATATACTATACCTTGTAATTTGCTTGTATCTTATCTTTTCGTCAGTCAATGTACCTGTTTTCTCTAGCTATATATATCCACTATTTTGCTGCAATCCAGAAGAAACTTTGCTGCTCGGGGGCCGTTCCCTACAAAAAATACTGCTGGTAGGCTCCCTCCAGTAGAGACATCATCAACCTGAGGTTGTTTTTAGGTTTTTTTAGGGAACGCCTCTAGGTTTGCGCCGCATTGTAGCAAAGAAGTGGGCCAGTAGCTAGAGGAGTAAACGGTCCTCACATGATACTACGGAGGTTGCGTAAAAGTAAAGTAAGGGAATACTGTGCAGGGGTTTTTGGCCAAGATAAAACAGCGGACTCTAGGATAAAGAACTGACCAGAGGGGGTGGTGTGCCTAGAAGAGGTTACATGTCAACTGAGGGTCGACGGCCTACCTGACCTGAGAGTGGGTACGAAAAACCCCCCATAAAAGTTCTGTACATGGGGTTGGCTGGCGAAGTATTCTGGAGCCATCAGAAGGGGTCCGCTATTCGTCGACTGTACATAGTAAGAAGTGTCCCTGAGACTTCGCCCCCGTACGCTCTTGGCGGTTATTCTCTTGCTACATAGTACATCGAGCAGCACATCATTGCTACATCGAGCAGCACATCAGCGGCATGATGATGATGGTGGGGAAAATCACTGATAAATGTTATCTTCAATGAAGTAACAATTATGTTGGCCATGATGTACCCCGTACTAGAACTGGGGGGGGCAGCCCAACCTGTAAAAATCAAATAAGTAAATAAATAAATAAAAAACAAGTGAGCTTCAATATATTTTCTTTTAATAAGAATTTGTTTGTCTTTTAGACTCTAAACTACCAAAAATCATATCTCATTCATTGTAGCCTAGATGTAGCTAGATACTTAGTTTATACTAGCTAGATAAAGTCAAGACCAGGCGCAACAGTTTACTATGTATTTAGCTTTATTATTTAAATAGCTAGATAGTTTCAGTGGCTAATGCCGTCGATAACGGAGGTCGCGCACTTAACGGTGCGCTCGACGATTTTAATCAATCCATCAATCAATTAAGCGTGAGTAGATGTATATTGTACCTCGGCTTAGTGTTGGTACTAAGACTCGCCCTCTCCCAAATGATAAGATGGGAGACAGCAGTTGCTGTGGTTTTGCCTCTTCCGCTAATCGTAACTGTGACCGTTGCCAGAAACAAGGGCCCCTGAAGCATGCCTCCATGCTGTTGACATACGAGACAATAAGCAGGCACATCTCGCCCTCTCTGCTTTATATCTGAGATGACGTAAATGAATCGATAGAGAGAAAGAACAGCGACTATGAAGGCTGTGGAAGAGAAAAGGGCAGGCCTCCAAATAAATACAGAGGGTGGCCAGACAAACAGACTAAAGCTGTCTAGGGCTCTCACATCGACGGCAACAGTATTACCGTTCACTTGTACATTTCGTTTGCCAAGCTTTATTATACAAGTTGTCATGTAGCTTTTCAAATACGCGAGGTAAGGCTACAGTGTGTAAAACTTCAAATCTACTTCCTCTTGAAAAATACCAGGTACTTAGCGGTTTTCAAAACCGCTAAGTACCTGGTATTTTTTTACGCCCCCAAACTCTCAGCATTTCTGTACATGGCGGCACGTACCCATAATATTGATTCAACCGTGTGACGGGGCCAGGCTGGTCAAGAGCGTGGGCTAGGACTGTACACGGGCCCGTTCATTGACAAGTCCTACACCAACAGATGTCGAGTTGACTCGATATCCGAGGGAGCTGTTCCACGAGCCCAGTACTAGTACCTACAGGACAGTTTGACTTTGTATAACATGGTACAAGCCTTTGCAAAACGACGAGTCACCTTCCTTTGGATTCTTTCACGGAGGCACGTAATTACGGCAAATACGGTGCTCTTACATAGGCACAGATCAATCTAGAAACGGAGCGACGGTGACATGTTGAAGATTTAAAGAAGTCTCCCCAAGCCGATCACTGCCCGACCAACGAAAAGCCATGTCTCAGTCGTCGTGGCACGAGTCTGCGTTGTCCACCTTGGACACTAATTGCCATCTAAAAAAAAAGGCGACAACGGTTGCTTGAGACGTGGCTGCTGGAAGCTATGCCACCAGGTCTCGATGTCTCAATCATCCCCTTGCAGAACAAAATACTCAACCAGCAATGTACACCCTGCTGCAAACGTTACGTCCACTTACAACCTGAGGTTTAAACTCGTCACTATCCCGCTCATGCTGTGCATCTCGCATCAACAGAGTATTCTCGGTCCCTTGACAGGGGTCTCTATGGGTGTAAGCCGATGTCAAGATCAGTCATAGTAGAGTAAGTCTGCTCCGCTGTCGACCAGGTCTCTCGAAAGTAATTTATCACGATCTTGCCAAGTTTCCACTATGAGGCAACGCCAGGTCTCTGTGTCTACGTAAGTATTTCAAAAAGGCGAGAGTCTACAAACACGCAATCTCCATTTAGACTAGCTCGTTACTTCATAAAGGTGAAGGCCAGGCGAAATCAGAAATCAGAAATCAGAAATCACCACTGTTGACGAAGAAAATAGGGGTGATAGGTCCGTATACTGAATGTTTGTTTCAGCTAGCATATCCATAATAGTATTCCGTCATAATATCGTCATTTCTATATGGTGTGATTGTTTCTCTACCGTAGCCTTTTGGCTCTGCCGCGTGGACCCTCAGCTGAATTCCACCCCCCCCCCCCCCCGCATGCATTCGCCTCTCCAGGGTCGCTTCGAAACAAAACACTTTCAAATCCCACTTTTTTTACCAATAAAACATCACCTTATTTTTTTTTTTTTTTTACCCCATATGCCACTACCATTCAAGCTTATCTCAACTGCGATGGAGGCGGTATCCACGACCAGGCCTGGGGCGGCCAGTTTGCACCTCCCGGCATACCCGACATACTGAAACCTCCCACGCCGCCAAATCCTCCCAGCCCGCCATAGCCAACGCCCCCCAGGTTGGGGGTTGGGAAGATTCCAGTCGTAGCAGTCTCCGCCCCTGCACCTCTGACACCCGGTACGACTGTGCTGCCGCCGCCGCCGCCGGTAAACGCCGACCCGGAGCCGACCCCGATGGCACCAAAGATGGACGGCGTCGATGCCGGCACGGCACCAAAGTTGAGCAGATCGCCCGTCGAGCTCGTCGACAGCCCCAGGTCGTCCAAGCCGGCAGCGGTAGCGCTCTGAGACTGGCTGCCGCTGCTGGCGGTGGTGGCGGCGGCAGCGGCCGCCGTCTTGCTCGCCTCGATCTCGATCTTGGCGGCCAGCTCGGCCTTGATCTTGACGACCATCTCGGGCACGGGCTGCGGCTCACCGGCGGCGCGGCACCGCTCCTCGCACTGGTTCCAGGCCTGCAGGACGGTGCCGGCAAACATCTTGAACAGGTGGTAGTCCTCGCTGTCGGTGGCCGCAAAGCGGGCCTCGTAGTGGGCGTGCATGGCGGCCCAGGCGGCGGCAGCGCGCTCGCCGCTGATGCGGCGGGCGAGGTCCTGGGTGACAAAGATGTAGGCGGGCATGGGAAAGTAGAGGCGCTGCAGCCAGCGGTACGAACGCATCAGGGGCGACGTCATGACGGCCGTGTCGCTCTTGATCACCATGAGGGCGTCGTCGAGGGCCCTGTCTTTGATGGATTCGACGGTCTCGGCGGCAGCGGCGCCCTGGCTTGTCGAGGGCGGCGTTGATGCCGCGCTCGCCTTCTCGGGCCGGTCAAAATTGGAGAACTTGGCAAAGTACTTGATGAGGCGGCCCTTGGCAATGAAGCCGCGCACAAACCAGATGGCCATGCAGTGCAGGCCGTTTTCCGGGTCGCAGTGCTGCAGGTACTTCTCGTTGAGGAGCGCCTCGAGGGCTTCAATATCGGCGAAATCAGGCGTCGTGCCATTTGTAGCGGATGCGGAAGCCGGCGAAGGTGCTGCCGGCGATGATGATGATGCTGCTGCTGCTCCTGTTGGCATGCGCCGCGACATGTGCCGCAGGGCCGGGTTGGACAGTGCCACATAATACTCCATGTAGCGCAGGGCGTTGCCGGCCTCGGCGCGCACGACGGCAAACACCGCCTCGGACGCGTACGCCTTGCTCTGCACGGACAGCGACGACAGCGAGGACTCTTTCATGTCGGCGCGAAAGTCCGAGTCGTTGGCGTTTGTCGGCATGCGGCAGTCCCACGTCGGGTCCAGCGCGGGCGGGCTCTGTGCGAGCTCGCTGATGCGCGCGTCAAACAGCACCAGCGCCCACCACAGGCGGCGGCGCAGCTCGCCCTCGAGCGGCGGCAGGCGCGCATTGGCCGGCTCCTGGTCGATGCGCATCGTCTTGGCAAGGCGCGTACACACGCCGAGCATGGTGTAGGTCGACCGCGGGTCGAGGTGGTGGCCGAGCGACAGCATGTACAAGAAAAAAGCAGACAGGCACTCGCGGTCCGACGTGCGCAGGAAGCCGGCATTGACGAGGGCCTGCTCGCACGCCGGGTGGTAGGTCTCGAGAAGCTCGGACTTGCTGGTGCCCAAGGTGGCCTTGCAGTCGTTTGGGGCCAGGCTGTGGACGGCGGCACAGTAGATGCCAAACATGAGCGCCTCGAGGCCGGCATCGATGCCGGCCAGGTTGTTGATGGCCTCGACGATGCGCTTCTGGAGCGTCGGCGTGTGCGTGATCTTGAGCAGCGGGTCGACATTGTTGAGAAAGGTCTGCCACAGCAAGAAGATTTGGGCTGGGCCGGGATGGAAGGACTGCAGATTCTGGCGCGGCACCAAGGCCTGGTTCGGCCCCAAAAGGCTGCTAAAGTTTCTCCTGAGAAACAGGCTGCCCGTGCTGCCGAGCTGCCGCTGCCAGAGGCCACGCATGATGTTGTTGCGAATGTCGACATCGTCTGAATAGCAGCTGTTATTGCCGTCGTCATCGTCGTCGTCGTTGTTGTGTTCGCGGTCGCGGAACTGCCTGGTTAGTGTTATGTAAGAATTAGTTTCTGATATATGCCGAACCTACTCCATTGCGAATGGCTTTCCAAAAATTCCTGTCACGTCAGAACGTTTACCAGCTGCTTGCTTCACAAGTAACATTAGATACGTACACTGCTTCGTTGCCTTTGCCGATGGGGGCGGGTGAGTGGGCCTCGGAAAGAGCCTGAGTATCACGGCCCTCGCCGTCCGAGTTCATGTCGACATCGTCGTCATCATGATGCGCGCGTCTTTTGTCTGTTCGCGTCTTGCGCAGCCGGGTCTCGTTGTGTGATGCTGCTGATGCTGCCACCGGTGCATCGTCCTCCACAAGCACGCCGTCAGCCGTCTCTTTTTGAAAGAGCGACTCGAAGCGGACATTGTTCTTCTTCAAGAGCGACTCGTAGTCACGCACGCGGTCAAGCAGCTCGCGCTCGGGGAACCGGCGGCGGCGGCGGCGTGGGTTGAGCGTGGCAGGGACACAGCTGACGCCGACGCGGATGCAGTTATTGCAGGGAAACTTGCGGTTGCACTTGACCTTGCGCTGCTGGCACATCACACAAGCGAGGACGCGGTTCTGGTGCTGTTGGTTTTTCTGTGTTTGCTTGTCCTTTTGCTGTTGAGATGGCGGTTGGGAAGAAGAGGATCCCATGTGTGAAGGCCCGGGAGATGGGGATATGCCACGTGAGTCGTGTGCGCCGCCAGGGCCACCATTGTCCAGCATGTCTTGCACTGACGCCATGGCTCTGCTGTCGAGTATTACCGGATATAGAGTGTGTAGTGCCAATGCTATAAAGTCTTGGCTCCCGGGAAGAAATGAAGCCCGAGGAGAAGACGAGTAGAAAGCGATGACGAGGTGTGAAACGGTCGACGACTGGCATATAAAGAGGATGTCCTCTGCAGCTCCCCCTCTGGGATGCCTGCGCCTCTTTATCCGGTATCCCGTCGACAGGACCTAATCTATACCCCGTCGTATCTTGTCTCACGACTGCTCTTTTGTATGTACTAGATCGAGTATGACACCGGGCTGTGCCTCTGTCCAGGCACCAACGTTCTGGTGTTGCTTGTTGGCTGTGGTGTGAATTGCCGAACGTGATATTGTCTGATTAACTAGAAAGGAGAAGAAATACGTCTTGCTCTATTTCTTTTGGAAAATCTAACAACATCTGCAAATGAAAAGAGATGAGAAGGACTCAGTCTCCCTCTGCCGGGATTTACGAATCCCCGCCCGTGCCCAGTAGGCGAGATGGTCGGGACTTTCTATTCTCCGGTCTATTGTCCGTCGTCAACCCGTCTCGTCCGGGCCTAGTGCTGGCAGAATGCGCTATTCTAGTCATGCCGTCTTATGAATTGCTTGAATTGCGCAACTCGCTTTGTAGTATTCGTTCACTGGAATTGCTGTCATGTTGTCTTTTCGTCTAATACCGTCTTCTTGCTTTCTTTAGCTGCCTGTTCTATTTTTATAATGCAAAACGCTGAGGATACTCGGGTTAGGCATTCCTCGCGGTCTTTTATTATCCGTATTCCTCATTGTTGACAGTATTGTTATTTTTCAATCTAATTTACGTATTGTTAGGTGTGATGCCATACATTATTTCGGCAACACGGCACATCATAGCCCCTGAATCTACTCGTGTGCAACTTTACGATGATTGCAGCTTTCTATTTCCATCTACGTCCATTCGTCTTTGGAACAATTGTTTCAAATAGCTGTTTTGTGTAGACAAGCTGAACCCTTTTCGTCTCATATGATAACGTCTGGTCTGTCTCTTCTCTCTTCTGCGCCACACTGCCGCAGCCACTCCCGGTAAGCCAGTGGCACCCTTACAGCTATAGCTTCACTGTAACTCTACCTATTGCTCTACCTCTGCCCAGGCTGGCATCCACCAAGATGACTCGAGTATTCTCGACTAGTCAAACAAGCTTCTAACTTTAAGCTTATTCTTCTTCATTGGTCTTATGATGTAATGCTGTGCTATCCATAGTGAGTAGTAAGCACTGCTTGGACTGAGCTAGATATGTCGGTTGGTATGCAGGCCGCGATTCTATATATGGTCCTCGCCACGACTTGTCATTCTGTCTACACATCTTGACAGCTCTGCATTCTGCATTTGCATCGTCACCTTCTCCTTTCAGCCCGCTGTCACGCTTATCTCTTAACTTTGCTCGCCGTGCATCCGTCATGTGTCTACCACACATTGTAATTGTTGTCCCGGCATGCGTCTCTCTCGCCAACTTGTGTCATCCCACTCCTCGATCAACATCACCGCTCCAAACTAGGAAGGGCCTCCGGAGTTCATTTACTCTCCTTTGCCCACGGTACGCTGAGGCGCAGGACTGATTGGGCAGATCTGGTCAAAGTAGGAAAGAGGTTTGTCGAGCCAAGACGTGTGGCAGCCTCCGCCAATTAAGCACCTGAGCAGCAGCAGCCAAGCAAACTGCCGAGCCGCCAAGCAGTGGCTCTCTGCCGGCCAGCATCGCCAACAAGGTAGGTGGTATAAAACAGGCCTTCGATGGACAATAAGAGCAAATAAGAGGTAGATATCAAAGAACGATGATCTTGTGTTGTCGGTTGAGCACGATCCGAGACAGGTGATCGAAAGCAAAGGGTCAGCGATGGTCACCGTTGAGAAGTACAGGGTAAATATCAAAGCCATGAGTCGCTATGAGAAAGAGGAACACATGGTATTCAAAGACGTACGACGGAAGATGCCGTCTGCTACATGGCCCCCGTGGTCCCTCGTGGCCCCCAAAGCACTTGTTTCATCCCCAGTGTCAAGCTGACAGGAGACGGAGATGGACCGAGTCACGAAGAATCTCGACTCAGCTCGACAAATTGCCTCATTCGCTCATTAATAATCAGATAACACGTTTATCTGCCTAGCTGTTTCTTGATCTTGACGTCCATTTCCATCTGCTTCTTTTCTTAACTACTATGTACCTGCACATCTCTCTAATTCTCCTGATCTTCCTTCGTCCGGTGTTAGCCTCTCTTGGCTTTAGCTTGATGACTGCCGTACACAGAAAGATGCCCGCTGATCTGCAGCTTTTCCAGGCATATGGTCGTATGTATTATGGCAGGGGTACTGTAATAACAAAGCATACTGTAGGCAAACGATTAGCTGTGGGAAAGCCAAGCCGACTACCAAGACATTTACTCAAACCGCATTCCTCTTTAGGAAGGAGGCCCTGAATTACCAGTGGCCTCAATAGCACGGGTATCACTCCGCCGACCTCTCAGGCCGCTCCAAACAGCTTCAGCCTCTAGATATCTCCGTGCAACTCCGATATGTAGAAATAAGGTGCAACTTAGTGCTTGTACATACCGGATATCTAGCAATATACAGCGATATATGAAGTCGCATTGTGCGGCGGCATGATCGGTAGAGGCATGACCAGCACCTTATCTCTATATATGAGCTCGAGGCAGACACGGGCCATATAAATTATATTAAAGACAAGGCGAAATAGTAGCGGGCAAAAGAGCGTACCTTGAGCCTGGTTTTGTTGTTCTTCACTACTCGGCGCTTACCGATCATACTGTGTTGTATTTATACTTTTGCATTCGGCCGAGACCACTGGCCGTTGAGACGAACGGCGAATGGCAGCGAGCATAAACAATGAAATATTGAATGACGTGAACAAGTGGACTATATGCATAGCGAGCAGGCTATTGGCTGTGTAAAATAAACAGCGAGATTACCAGATGAACACTAGGTCTGTGTCCGCTGCGACGAGTATGCCAGGGTCAGTTCACCAAGCGCAGCCATCATCGAGTCCTTCGCCTTCACATGCCAGCCTCGAGACGGAGGATCAGGCACTCTATATCGATGCCGTCATCACCTTACCCTCCCTGTCAGTGTCAGAGCTGTAAACCATGTCAACCTGGTCATCTGGCCATCACTCCTACCAGCAGCCAGCATCTCCGCCAGCTTCATCCTCCATTCTCTTCTTCTCTCATCCGAAAGACACTATATTCTCTCATTCCCTTATGCTCATTCCTCTTTGAGCCATAGATCGTCAGCCTTGGCAGTCGCTCTGCCTCACCTCTCCCACCTCTCCTCTCCTACCTCCCCTCTTCTACTCCCACATCTGCGACGGCGTTATCATCTTGGCTCGGCCAGCCAAGATGTTGCACACACCATGACAGCGGGACCGTACGTGCTCTGCACTCGACATGCCTTGTCGGGAAGGTTCTTTTCACAGTCTGTCTTGGCGCTGATTGCAACAAATGGCTACGGACAAAACAGTTCTCGATCCTTGCTGTCGACAGATGATGTGATGGCTTATGGGTTATGGGTTATGGGGTATGGGTTGATGATTGGGGCCAAGAGAATGAGGAGAAGATGGCAAGACAGCATTGCTATCCGCTCGACGTCATCTGAAGATAAATAGCTGCCCGTTTCCTCTGATACTTGTCGATATTCTTTTCATCCTCATCCTCATCAGCATCAGCATCTCTGTCTCATCTCCTCGTCTTCTCATCTGCACTTTATCACATCACCTTTACATCCTCAAACTACTTCCTCTTCAAATACCGCCACAATGCAGCACAAGCTCGCTCTTCTGTCCCTCCTGCCTATGGTCCTGGCAGCTCCGGCCCCTCTGGCCAGACGTGACCAGCCTGCTCCCGTCCTCCGCCCCCGCGGTGTCAACCTTGTCGAGGGCAAGTACATTGTCAAGCTCCGGGAGGGTGTCACCCTTGCCACTGCCGGTATCGAGGATTCTGTCGTTGCCGACCTCCCGGGCGACAGCCTTGAGGACATGGCCGACTTTGTCTACGGCGGCACCGGCGGCTTCCACGGCTTTGCGCTGTCTCTCAGCGAGGCCGAGCTCGAGACTCTGCGCCTGAACCCTGATGTCGAGTACATTGAGCAGGACGCCATCGTCAAGTCGACTGCCTTTGTCACCCAGAAGAGCGCTCCCTGGGGCATCTCGCGCCTCTCGCACAAGGCCACGGGCTCGTCCGACTACGTCTACGACGAGTCTGCCGGCGAAGGCACCTGCGCCTACATCATCGACACCGGTATCTACACCGCCCACTCCGAGTTTGGCGGCCGCGCCACCTGGCTGGCCAACTACGCCGGTGACGGCTCGAACACCGACGGCAACGGCCACGGCACCCACGTTGCCGGCACCATCGGCTCCAGCGCCTACGGCGTGGCCAAGAAGACCAAGCTGTTTGCCGTCAAGGTTCTCGACGCCAACGGCGAGGGCACCAACGCTGGTGTCATTGCCGGCATGAACTACGTCGCTGGCGATGCCCCCAAGCGCACGAGCACGTGCCCCAAGGGCTCTGTCGCCAACATGTCCCTGGGCGGTGGCACCTCGTCTGCCGTCAACAGTGCCGCCGCTGCCATGGTCGATGCCGGTATCTTCCTGGCTGTCGCTGCCGGCAACGAGTCCGAGGATGCCAAGAACAGCTCGCCCGCTTCCGAGTCCAGCGTCTGCACCGTCGGTGCCACCGAGGACGACGACTCGCTGGCCTACTACTCCAACTATGGCTCGATTGTCGATATCCTGGCCCCCGGCTCCGACATCCTGTCCACCTGGATCGGCAGCACCACTGCCAAGAACACCATCAGCGGCACCTCCATGGCCACGCCTCACATTGCCGGCCTCGGTGCCTACCTGCTGGGCCTGGGCACTGTCACCACGGACCCCGAGGCCCTGTGCTCCTACATTGCCAGCACTGCCCAGAGCGGCAAGATCAGCGGCGTCCCCAGCGGCACTGTCAACAAGCTGGCTTTCAACGGCAACCCCAGCGCTTAAGCAGCTTGATAACCTTGAGAGGCTCTATGAGGTTGTAGGCCTGTCAGGCCTGATCTGATTTTGATCAAGTCAGCAAAAGATGGTGGCAGTATATCATCTTGTTGAGATATGCATGATGCTGTTGTTGTTTCTTCTATTCTTACTGTCCTTCCTGTCGCCGATTCTTTTTTTTTGTCTATTTTCTTCTTTTTTTTCTGTCTGCTGTTCTCTGCTTTATACATTCTTCTCTTCTCTTTTGTACATATTCAGCCCACGTGGCTAGTATATTACCTTGCATATGACGTGCACTCTTGTGTACGTTTATGATGAATACATTTTGAAACTATAAGTACTCGATCGCCTTTTATGCAATACCAAAGTGACTCGTCTGCACCAGCTCCGTAATTACAGGCCCTGCTTGTTTCCTCTTCGACAACATACCTACCCATAACCATGCGTTTCCTTTTCTTCCCCATCTATCTTCTTGTCTTTCTGTTCATAGATTGCTTTTCTCTCATTTCCCGACAATCTGCTTGTGTCTTGTTTCTCGTGGCCTGTCGTGTACTGTTTCACCGATAGGGCTTGCATCCTTTTTCTCTGTATTATGTTGTCTGTACAGAGTAGTATCTCGGTGCTAGTTCTATTAATAACTCAAAAAGACCAAACAAATCTAAAAATCTATTAAATCCGCAATCTACAAAAAGGAGGGATCGCCCCTTTCGTCGGACTTGGTCGCGTGTCCTCCACAGCTTCATTTCCAGAAGATTACCAAAATTACAGATCGCGTGCGACTTGATTATGTAATTACAGTTTCCAAGATATTCCCACAGTTCTCCTTATCTATTATTTTGAATTTCTGCGTACGTGTGCGTACTTTCTTATGTCAGCACTGGGTTCTGGATCCCACCAGCCAATTACAGCCCGCGTGAAGTTGTCTTGCCTTAATGACGCGTTTAAGAACGCTAGCGTGACGTCGGATTAAATTGATAATGAATCAGGGAAGTGGTGCAGCCCGCCTTTTTGGGGGGGCTTTTTATGTTTTGTTTTGCTCTTAAAAGGGAAAGAGCGTTGCAGAACCATAACCTTGGAGTTGCCACTTTGTTGTCAACTACTGGTTAATAAAACGAGTTGACAACATTGCAGTGAGTTGACAAGGAAAGAGCGGTAACATCAGTGGCTCTTTCCTTGAAGTTTGTTCTTTCCCTATGTGGATGCTCCACTCCCAAGGCGTCCACCGTTTCTTTCCTCCGCGCTGGCAGCTCTGGCTTGGGGCGCCTTGGCCCCATAGCAGGAATCTGGACCGCTCTGTCTTGCTCTTTCCCTTTGTGATTAATACTGTGGTCAGAATGTCTTCGCGCCCCTGTGCTCTTTCTATATTTGGCTCTTGCTCTTTGTCGTGCGTATCTCGATCAATCCGACTGGCCTTGCACGTGCCGTTTCAAGCCATCTTGTTTTATTATCAGTAGGAAGGAGCGACCTGTTGCAGCTGCTTTGACAACTGCTTCAACAGCTGCTTTGACCTTGTGCTCCATGTAGACAAAGCTCCCTGTACGAAGTAGGGAAAGAGCCGGCGTCTCACCTTAGCGTCTGGTCCACTGTAGCTCCTGCTTCACGCATCTATCTCACCTTAGGACACTTTTCACTGCCGCCGGGCTGAGTAAGCGTCGACGACAGCGACGACAACCAGCAGACAGCGATCAAAAGCACTTGTTTGCTCCCCTGTAGCCAAGTACCGTCTTGACCCTTACGCGCTATCCCGCCACTGTCGGAATTGCATGGCTGCCCAGTTCTGCTTATATAATCCACCTAGTTCATTTTCCCCCTTTCCCTGTTTGCCTCTCTGGCCTTCCCTACCCTATCCCCCATGGCCTGGCCGCCTATTTTTCCGCCTCTTCTCCTCCAAGCCAGAACCTTCATCTCCTCCTCTCCTCCCTCCTCCACCATTATCTCTCGACTCCCGACTCCCCCCCTTTTGCGTCGCCCTGGCCAGCCTTGCATCACTACGCGAGAGGCTTTGTCATCCATTGATTGGTCTTTGTCTTTGTCGCTCTGTCACCCCCTTTCTCTCGACTCGTCTTCTGCCATTCTGCCGTACTTTCGTCATCGACCGAGTTAGCAGACGTCGGACCTCGAAGACGACAAGAGACCACAGGCACCAGACGCCAGACACCACAAAAACCACAAGCAACTACCCACCCCCATCAATTGGCGATCGTGTCTTCTTTGCCGCGCTGCAAGACACCCCCTTTTTATACATTTCTTGTCGGTCGCCCTGGTTCACATGACAAGAGGCTGCGTCTCTAGTCTGTGCATCGACCTGGACTTTTAGACGTCTTCCACTCGTCTTTGGTTCTTACATTCTGTTCTTCTGATGTTTGTCTAGGCTTCTTTGCCTTTTTGGACCTCGATAACTCATCCTCCCCTTGGCCAATACCACACAGCATATCGAGTCAACGGCGAATACTCGTTCTGAACCAACAACCCCCTTCTCCCTCTTCGCCCCCTTCGAGACCGCCACCATGGATCTCGTGCGGCGGGTGTCGAGTCTCATCCCAGCCGGCCGGACGCCTCAATTACCGTCCGCCGACAACAGCAGCAAAAAGCGCAACTCGCGCAGTAACCGGCTGTGGGCGCGCCTCGAGTTCTTCCGCCGTCCTCTGCGGTTAAAAGGCAACTCGAGCATCTCCGTGCCGCTCGGCGTCGTCATCCTCTTTCCTTTGATTGTCGTCATCCTCATTCTCGTGCTCTTTGTCAAGCACCCCAACTCACCCGGTCGGATATTAATGCCCGCCGGCTCCCCTCCCGCCATCCGCAAGATCAGCGAGGACCATGATAAGGTCTTTGTCTCGGGCTGTCTCGAGCCCGACACCAGCAAGCCGCGTGCCAATGCTGCGTTTGTCGTGCTTGCGCGCAACAAGGAGCTGGACGGTGTCCTCCAGTCCATGAAGTCGATTGAGCGTCACTTCAACCGGTGGTACAACTACCCCTATGTCTTCCTCAACGACGGCGACTTCAACTCGACCTTCAAGGAGACTGTTCGCAACTATACCAAGGCCGACATTGAGTTTGGCAAGGTTGGCCCCGAGATGTGGGGATTCCCTGATTGGATCGACCCCAAGGTCGCCAAGGAGGGTATCGCAAAGCAGGGTGATGCTGCCGTCATGTACGGCGGTCTGGAGAGCTACCACGCCATGTGCCGGTTCTACTCTGGGTAAGTCATCTCATACTTTGTGACTAGGAATTGTTTTTTAAAAAAAAAAAACCCAACGATCGAGCAACGCTAACAGCTCAGATTCTTCTACAAGCACCCTCTTCTGGCGAAATACGAGTGGTACTGGCGGTTGGAGCCGGAGATCAAGTACTTCTGTGACATCACTTACGACCCTTTCCTGGCCATGATTGAATCCAACAAGACGTACGGCTTCACCATTGCCGTCAAGGAGCTGCGCGAGACTGTGCCCAACATGTTCCGTTACGCCTCCGCCTACAAGCGCCTGAACAACATCAAGTCCCAGGGTCTGTGGGAGATGTTCGTCGAGCCCCAGCCCGAGAAGGAGGAGCCCGTCATCGATCCCAAGTCAGGCCTGCCCGAAGACATTCTGCGCCAGGACCCGGCTCAGAACAAGCTGCCCGATATCGACCCCGAGAACATGGAGGGCGAAAAGTATAACATGTGCCATTACTGGTCCAACTTTGAGATCGCTCGCCTGAGCTTCTTCCGGAGCAAGGAGTACGAGGATTTCTTCCAGATGATGGACCGCAGTGGCGGTTTCTGGATGGAGCGCTGGGGTGATGCGCCCATCCACTCGCTGGCTGCCGGTCTTCTCCTGGCACCGCGCGACATCCACTACTTCCGCGACTTTGGCTACCGGCACACGACGATCCAGCACTGCCCGGCCAATGCACCAGCACGCCAGCTGCCGCGTAAGCCGTACCTGGAGATGACAACCAAGGACGAGCGCAAGCGTTTAGAGGAGGACAAATACTGGGAGGCCTACGATGACCCCAAGGTGAACGGAGTTGGTTGTCGTTGCCGCTGCGACACTGATATCGTCGATGTCGAGGGCAAGGAGGGCAGCTGTCTGGCGGAGTGGGTTGATGTTGCCGGCGGCTGGGCTGATTAGGCGGACTTTGTGGGAGCTCTTGCCACAAACAGCAGAACCCCAGTAGCAGAGCTATCAGCCGTCATCATATAAATTATCCATATATTTCTTTTTCTCATTATCCTCTCATTATCCTCTGCCCTCCCCCTACCCCCCCCTCCGTCCTCTTCTGCAACACCAACAACCTCCCCCCCCCCCCTTTTATTAACGAGACGAGCAAAAGGAAATAATCATAATGATGGCGTTTTATATTTCGTTTTTTTTTCTCTTTATTTCTTTCCTATTATTTTTGCTACACAAGTTGTCAAGTTTTTGTCCTGTTTCTTGTATCTCTTCCATCTCTTTCAGTTTATATCTGCAACCCGAAAAATTTAAAACACTGCAAATCATGAGAAGGCTACGTGGAAGACGCAAATTGGACTGGTGACTATTGAGTATTGTTTTCTTACTTGTGTATTTTTTTTTAGGCAGTTATGTATAAGGAACCAATGTTATATATATTTTATAAGGATTCATAAATGACCATCCTGTTTTTTGGGCCATGCCACTCACTGCTCCACACCCATCCAGTTTATATTGTCACTCATCGATGTGGTGACTGCCGCCCTCTCGCCTCGTCACATCTGACACCTCACATCTCACTTATTTCAAACTCGTGTACGACATCATGCAATTGTCACGATCACACATATATCTCACCCAAATCCACGTATTGTCCATATTTATTTTGATTCTTCTTTAGCTAAGGCAAATGTAAGCACGAGAAAGACAGACAAGAAAGACAAATAAACAAAAAGCAGGAAGCTACCTTATCCCCCCTTCTATAGTGATTCTGTGCCACCCTGTCCTAATCATCTAGGTCTATTGTCCATGCCAGTGTCGCTGCCAGTGCCAGTGCCGGTGCCAATGGTACCACAATATCGCCTTACCAGTCAGACAGGTCGCCAGCGGGAGCCATGTCCGTGACAGCGCCGTGGCTTGCGTCGCCCACGAGACGCGCATACTTGGCCAGAACGCCACGCGCCGGCACCAGCTTCTTGGGCTTCCAGTCGCGGCGGCGCTGGCGCAGCTCCCGGACCACCTCGTCGTTGGACTGCAACGTGGCCACCACCTTGTCGGTCGTGCCCTCGAACCCGGTGGCACCGCTGCCCAGCTCCTTCTCGATCGCGTCGACCGTCGCCAGCACATCGATGCGGTTGCTAACCGCGTCGATGCGCACCAGGTCGCCGTTGCGCACAAGGCCAATGGGGCCGCCCGTGGCCGCCTCGGGCACGACATGGCCGACAATGAAGCCGTGGCTGGCGCCGCTGTAGCGGCCGTCGGTGACGAGGGCGACGTTCGTGAGGCCGGCGCCGATGATGGCCGCGCTGGCACTGAGCTGCTCGGGCATGCCCGGACCGCCGCGGGGGCCCTCGTAGCGCACAATGAGCACCATGTTGCCCATGTCTGTGCGGATCGTGCCCTCGGTGAGCGCGGTGTTGAGCTCGTGCTCCTTGTCAAAGACGCGCGCGGAGCCGGTAAAGCTCAGGCCCTCCTTGCCGGTGATCTTGGCGACGGCGCCGCCCGGAGCGAGGTTGCCGCGCAGGATGCGGATGTGGCCGGAGGGCTTGATGGGGTCGGACAGCGGGCGGATGATCTGCTGGTTGGGGTCGAGCGAGGGCCAGGCGCTGCAGTTCTCGGCCAGGGTCTTGCCGGTGACGGTGGGGATGGAGCCGTCGACGATGTTGGCGGCAATGAGGAGCTTGAGGACGGAGGGGGTGCCGCCGACCTTGTACAGGTCCTCCATGTAGTGCTTGCCGGACGGCGCGAGGTCGGCAATGAAGGGAACGCGGTTGGAGACGCGCTCGACGTCGTCGATTGTGAGGTCGACGTCGGCGGAGCTGGCCATGGCCAGGAAGTGGAGGACGCCGTTTGTGCTGCCGCCGAGGGCCATTGTGATGGCGAGGGCATTCTCAAACGACTTGCGGGTGAGGAGATCGCGGGGCCGGATGTCGCACTCCATGACGGTCTTGATGGCGAGGGCCACGTTCTCGCACTCGCGGGCCTTTTCCGGGGAGACGGCCGGGAACGAGGAGCTGCCGGGCAGGCACAGGCCCATGGCCTCAATGGCGGTGGCCATGGTGTTTGCGGTGTACATGCCGCCACAGGCGCCGACGCCGGGGCACGCGTGCTTCTCAATGTCCTCGAGGACGTCGGAGGGCGTGGGGTCGCTGGTGGTGGTCCTGCCCGTGGCAGCGTCCACCTTCTTGATCTTGCAGCCCGGGGCTGCATGGAGGCGGTCGTAGTTCATGGCGCCGGCGGCCTCGTAGCAGGTGGAGATGTTGATCTCCTTGTTGAGCAGGGTCGAGTGGCCCTTGAGGATGGTGCCGCCGTAGATCATGATGAAGGGACGGTTGTGGCGGGCGGCGGCCATGATGACGCCGGGCATATTCTTGTCGCAGCCGGGAATGGACACGTTGGCGTCGTGGTGCTGTGCCGAGGTGACAGTCTCGATGCTGTCGGCAATGACTTCACGGGTGAGCAGCGAGAAGCGCATGCCGTCGCCGCCCATGGTGATGCCGTCCGACACGCCGACCGTGTTGTACTGCCAGGCCAGCATCTTTTGCTTCTCGACACCGCGCTTGACAATCTTGCCCAGCTCAAGGAGGTGTGTACTGATTTATTAGTTTTGTTCGCCAAGGGGCAGAAAGAATAGGTAAAGAGAGACAATACTTACTTGCAGGGGTTGCCCTCCCACCAGACTGTGGCGATGCCCACATGGGGCGCGTTCTTCATCATGTCCCGGTCCGGGACGCCTGCTGCGTACAGCATGGCCTGAGCACCCGGGTGGTCGTGCTCGCGTGTGAGGTTCTGCGACCAGCGGTTCAGAGGACCACCGGGCGGGAGTGTGTTGAACTGGGTGTAGTCGCCGTCCCTGGGGAAGCGGCTATGCTCTGGCTTTGTGCCGTTGCCATTGCTGTGACCGTTGCTGTTGTTGGGGTGTCCATTGCCGTTGGAGTGGCCATTGGAGCCATTGGAGCCGTTTGAGCCATTACTTGTGCCGTTCTCGGGGCCAGCCATGGTTGAAGATGTGATGTATATAATATATGAGAGGAGGTGAAGAAAAGAGAAGGAGGAAGAGGTTGAGTTGGTTAGTGTTGAGAGACTCTGGGTTCCTCAGAGTTGTTGATGATAGGAAGAAAGTAGAGAAGAAGATGTTGAAAACTCGAAGAGGGACGGGGTACATATAGTCGAGAGAGAGGCACAATAGAACGTGGAGGAAGAACTACGGAAGGTCGAAAGGACGAGGATCAACGGAGTGAGGTTGCACAGAGCAGAGGATCGACGACGGAAGGGCAGCGAAAATTGGTGCTCTTATACGGCCGAGAGGTGTGTAAGTGCAGAGTGATGTGAAGGCGATGATGGAGTGATGCGAGAGTGATGGAGGTGGTTGTATAAGAGCTGCTGGGGGTGGACTCAGCCTGGCATCACTCTTGTTGACTCGGTCCCCTCAGGCCGGCTTGACGTTGACCTCACGGTGACCTCACTTGGACGGCTGGGTGGCATTATATGCTGCTCGTCATGCCCGAGCGTGTCTCTGTCGTGCGGCTAATATGATATACGGTGTATCATGTACTGTAGGCTGTCGTGATGGTGTGATGTATGATTCAGTGCTGGTGCTGGACATCTGTAGATGGAAGGGTTACTGTTATACGTTTGCATTTGTTATTATTTCTTCATTGTTATTTTATAATTGTATTCATAATTGAGTTTATTGGTTCTGCCGTTATGTAGTATTGCTAGTTTATCGGCTTGGCTTTGGTTGTCTGTGGTCTATTATTTATTTATTTTATTATTTTTTCTTTTTTTTCTTTTCTTTTTTTCTTTTCTTTTATCAAACCAATCAAGTGAGCTACTTTAATACAAGTACCTTCTCTGTCAGTCTTTTTATTTATATTTTTACCTCGGCTATCGTATGCATATATGCGTGCTTCTGTCGCCTTGCTATCACCCTGCTTGTCAACATGTAGATAATTGATAGCAGACCGATTGTGTACACTGACAGCTGAGCAGAGCTTGAGAAGCGGACGGGGACGAGATAGACTCGTCCAGTATGAGTGCCGGTTCGGAACAAAGCACCGACACCGTTCGGAGACACGGCTCGAGGATTATTGAGACACAAAGCAGAGGTGTCCAGCATGGTCAGCGAGAATCAAATTTATCAAAGTAAATCAAGTAACTAAAAATCAAACAATGCAAAATTAATTCAATAAATCAAAATTAATCAATAGAGGCCATCCAGGTCATCTCAGCCCTCGGCGAATAAAACACAACTCAATCGGTGACATTGCCAGAGGTATTATTTAATACATTTGAATATGCATGGATATACGATGTCTCCTCTTTGCCCCTCGCCTCTCGAATAGAGACAGGTTGAAAGAGGGTAAAGAGAGCAAATAAGAGAGCAGACAATAGATAGGGCCGGAAACAAGACGGCCACGATATGCAGAGCAGCATGCTGCAGGAAATATATAAATAAAATCAAAGAAAGAATCAATATCAAAAAATTGTAAATCAAAAAAGAAACGTCTTCAATGAATAAACTACAATAATCAGAATCACGGACGGTTCTGGAGACGCCAGGGACCTCGTCTGTTTTGTCTTTTTTTTCTTTTTCTTCTTCTATTCTGCTCTCTCAACTCCTCTCCTCTCCTCTCCTCTCCTACCCCTCTACACCCCTCTATATTTTACATTTCGTTTTTCCTCAGAGTCGGGCAGCCCAAACCCGATGCGGTATCGCACCTGCGGCAGCATATGTAGGCCAAATGGGAATAACTGAAGAACCAAAGGCGAGACACAAAACAATAAACCAATAGCTTTCAAAGCAATGTAGAACAGTAAAACGGTGACAGGAACTGGGTTTCAAGGCCGAGATAAGTACTGCGCAGAGGGTGAGAGTGCAGGTGTCCATGCAGCTCGGCAGGTCTGGTCTTGGATATTTGAGCAGTTCCTGTGGTCGAGCATGCGTGGTTGGGTGGTCGAGTGGTCGAGTGGTGGATGAGCGGTGGAGGAGTGGCAGAGTGGCAGAGGGTTTAGGCGGTGGGAGGGAGGTTGGGTGGCGGGAGGTACGAGGCAGTAGTATCAGAGTAGGAGTAGCACGACAGACGCCGAGTGCAGCTGCACCTGCCCCATATGCAGATTGGCAACACCTGCAGAAACCGTTGAAGGCGAGGAGAAACAGCGGACAAGGACAGGACAGGCTCGGCCTGATTCGGCGGCATTCCGTAGTCGTAGTCGCCCGCTGCTCTCGCGAGTCTAGTCAAGTCTGCATTGGACAGAGTCTCCTTGATTGCTGCGGCCTATCGTCTTATCTTGTTAAGGTTACTGGGAATTTCTATGTAAACTATATAGCATGCATTCCAGAAAGCCTGCTCGACTGCTCAATTTTTTCTGTGTGATGTCGTCCTGCCTCCACCATCGGCCGTGGTCCGGTTTGCGGTCGGTGTCGGTGCATCTAGGATCGAGATAAGCACTGATAAAGAGAGTTACAAGGAGAGTTGTTGAAGCGGAGATTGCTGCAGATGACAGACAGTAGGATAAATAAATAATAGCAGAGACAAGATGGAAACAATCAAAGATGATGCCCGTCAGCCAAAGAGCCAGAGTTGCTTCAAAGTGTCGATGAATTGCGTCTTGATATTGCCCACAAGCGGCAAGACATCATTCAGTATGTACTCATTGGAATATAATATTAAAAATACTTTCCAACACATTTAATACATTGATGCTATACACAGCATCCCACGCTCTCAGACGGCGTCTATTCTCATCCGCAGCCCAACCAAAGGATAGCAGCAGCGGCAGTCAGCGGGAGCGGCAGCAGGGGCAGGAGCATCCACATTGGGCACTCCTTGAGTAAGTGAATATGTGATGGAATGTCTGTGATGGGTGGGTGGCGGTGGGTGATGGGAGTGTGACGACTGACTATGCCGCCACGCCACCATCTCTCGATCTACTGATTAGCAGGGGCGAGGAAGCAACGGTAGCACAAGTAAGTAGGCATCCGAAATTAATATACACCTCGGAATGTACAGTCCTCTATACAGATCAGGTCTGCATCGTCGGTGCAGATTGTTTATATCCTCCTCGTTGATCATGGCCGTCGACCACACGTAGCAACATTAAACATTGGGGCGCACAACATGAGACACACTGGAAAGGGTAATCGAAAACGTCAGAGAAAACCTCAAGGAACACAGTTCAGCAGACTGTTTTCAAGAGGATATTCATAGAGAAAAAAAGTATAGAAAAGAAGGAGAAAGAGAAAGAGAAGCAAGAAGGAGAAGGAGAAGGGAAGATACAAGACAAGACAGAACCCTAGGAGAATGGGGGAAACAACTCGGCAAAAAATACAGATGCAGATGCTCCCGCAACACAAGAGACAACAGACAGCAGCCAGCAAAGCAAGTAAACCACAAAAAAACAAAAACGCCAGTACATCCCCAGTCAGCCGTCAAAAAAGAAACTAGATTCTTCTACAAAAAGAGAAAACCCCTAGATCTATAGTCTATGCAACCGGCGGAACGACAACGCGCTCCTCCTCCAGCCGCCGCACCATCTCGCGCTCCTTGGGACTCCGCGGGTTGGCGTCAATGCCCAGGATGGCCGAGATTCTCGTCTTGTCCTGCAGGTTCTGGCCCAAGCTTTGGCTTTGGCTTTGGTTTTGGCTCTGACTGGACGGCTGGACCTTGCCGTACACATTGTAGTACAGCTCGCGGTCGTTGGGCGACGTGCCGGGCGTCAGCGGGGCATTGCTGCTGTCGGCCGACAGCGCGCCGCCGAACCCAAACCCAGTGCGCCACGCCTGCTCCAGAGCGGCCGCGCTGGCGCCGTGGCCGTAGTCGGACGCAATGGCGGACCAGAACGACGTGCGGTGCGTCGCGTAGACGGCATGCAGGCGGGCCATGTCGACGGCGTGCTGGGGCCCGGCGGACGCCGAAGCCAGCACGGCGGGTGCTGCAAGCGCGGGCAGGCCGCTGCAGTCGAGGCGCAGGATGGGGGGGGTCTCCTTTTCTGAAGACGACGAAGTAAACGTGGCGGCGGGCAGGAGGGGCGCGCTGTGCGGGTGCGAGGCGGGCGCCGTCACGGACAGGGTCACGGTGGCCGGCGACGAGGACGGCGTCGACAGCGACGACGGCGTCGGCAGCGACATGGGCTTGGGCAGGATGGCCGGCAGCAGGCGGGGCGAGGGGGTGGTCATGTTGGTCATGATGGCGGGCAGCTGGACGCCGCCGGAGGACATGGAGGAGTAGCTCGAGGCGGGCGGCGACGGCGTGCGCGACTGCATGCGCGACTGCGACTGCGGCAGGGGCAGCTCGTGGATGGGCGAGGGCACGGCGGCCTGGACGGGCGGCGAGTGGCTGCCGTGGGCGGCAGTCGTGATGGTGGTGGCGGACGACGAGCCGGACGAGACGCTGGTGGTGCGCTTGCGGCGGTTGCTGCCGTGGCTGAGCTGGTGGTAGTGCAGGCGGCAGGCGAGCTCGGTCTTCTTGAGGTGGGCGGCGATGTGCTTGTAGGGCATCTTTTGCAGGCGCGTCTGGAGGAGGTAGACCTCTTCGTCGTCGCTCCAGGCGCGGCCGCCGCCGGTGGAGGAGGAGGAGGCGCTGCTGCTGGACTGCTGCTGCTGCTGTTGCTGAGGCTGGTAAGACTGAGCGTGGTGGGAGTGCTGGGAGTGCTGGTGGTGAGAGTACTGGTGGTACCGCTTGGTGATGCCGTATTCGTGGCGGTCCATGGCGTCGGACGTCGGGGTGTAGGCGGCGGCAGCCATCTGAATTGTAGGAGACATTATCGGATTGTAGTGTGAGTTGTGACTTGTAGAGTCGAGTATAGTTTCGAAGCGAGAGATCAAAGACTGAGATCAAAAAGAAGATGAAAAGATCGAAATATCAAAAGATGCCAAACCAGTTGGGTGTCGATGTAGATGTGTAGATGTCAATATATCGGTAGAGACAAGTGAGTATTGAGTCGTAAAGAGAGGCCGTGACTGTCAATAATAAAAAGAAATATTGTTTAAAAGATGAAGATCCAAGAACGACAGGAAGAAAAGAATGTGTAAAGAAACAGTAGTTGTAAAAAGAAATAAAAAGTATTGTTTAAAAAAGAAAGACCAGCTATAAGAAAAGAAAGTAAGTTTGTTGTAAAAGAGAGTCAGAACACACGCAGCGGCGTTGTGATCGTAGAAGAAGTGAATGAAGAGAAGAGGGGAAGAAGAAGAGGATCGAAAAAAGAAAGAAAAGAAGAAGAGAAGAAGAGAGAAGATTAAGAGAGACGGGAGAGGGTTGAAGTAATAAAAGAGTAGAGGCAAAGGTAAAACAAATCGAGCACACAGTACAAGATGTAAGACGTAACGGCGTAGTTGGGCACACTGACACACTGGCACACTGACACACTGAGAAGCTGCACACTGATAGACGACGAGACAATAGACGACGAGACAAAAGACGACGAGACGAGGAGAAAAGAAGAAACCGAACAAGGAGAGAAACGGTCGGAAGATGAAAACAAAAAGGGGAGCACGGGGCAGAGTATAAGAGGAGAATCATAAGAAACGAAAGCAAAACGATGACTGATCAAGTAAATAAAGAAATACACATAATAAAAGAATGGATAAAAGTTGACGACAAAACACAGCAACAGCAGAAAGTAAAATCAAAACGAGCAAGGGGTGGTGGTGGAGGGGGGTGCATCGTGTACCCCATGCTTGGATCTAGATAGAGACGGTGCATCGCGTATGGTATTACTATACATACGAAGTAGTACTTGATTCTTATTGTTTTACAGTTTATTGATTGTATTAATTGAGGGCGGGCAGTGACTACAAAAGAAGAAAGAAAAAAGAAGAGGAGAAAAGGAAGAAGAAAAGAAGAAAAAGACAGCTCGACGAATCGACGTCGACGTGTTGAAGATTTTACTTGTAACAGTCACGGCACAACACACAGCATACAGAGTAGCTAGTACGATAGTAGTACTGTAAAGGCATAAGACATAAATACATAAAAAGGACAAAAGAGAAAAGAGAAAAGACGGTCTGTGTCGAGTAGGTCTGGGCCCCTTCAAAACTGGAGACAGCCTAGCATGGACAGTCAAAATCGGAAACTAAAAGGCAGCGCAGGGATAGTGTTTGGAGAGTATGGGTGTGAGTGACAGGTACGATGTAGTATGAGGGAGAGAAGAGAGAGAGATAAGAAAAGGATAAGAAAAGAATAAAACAAAGAAAAGAAGAGAAGATCACCAGAAAGAAGGAATCAAGATCAAGGAAATCAAGACAACCCGAGGGACGACCAGATCCAGACTGGAGAGAGCTCGGATCTCTGTAATGAAATATCAAAATAAATACATAATACAAACCACGCCACAGGATATTTCATGCAGCTCTTGGCTGGAATTATTAATTATTCTTATTCATTTTTTTGTTCTTATTCGTTTTTTTTGTTCTTTCTTTTTTTCCTTTTTTCTCTCTTTATTTCCCTCCAAAATCAATACTGTTTCCGTCTGTTGTCGACCAAGGCTTGGCTCGCTTGGTGGCCTCGTTCCCTCGTATCAAGCACCCAGCCAGTCAAGCGAGTCCGAGCATTTCAGTCTGCACGCTTCTACGCGGGATAAGGCTGTCTTCTCTTCTCTCGTGGCGTCTGCTCTACCAAATTAAGGACGAGTGGCTGCAGCTCAGCACGAGGTTGGCTGCATGGCGGCGGTTCTATCTCTGGTCTGGAGTACTGTCAGCCTTTATTCGTCTTTCTTGTGCAGGTCTTTAGATCATATCCACCGCCCGGCACTTTGCTCATGATTATGATGCACATAGACAAGGACAAGGAGGCAAGTAGACATACAAGGTACAGCATGCAGGAAGCCTACTATGTACATGCATACAGAGACGACAAACAAGGAAGGAGCGCGACTTGGTGCTACCTCTCTCCTCTTCCATCTCCAGCACAATCTTACACAGTCCACAGGTAGCCACATGTATCTTATTGCTGCTATTGTTCTCACATGTCACCCCCGTTGTCCGTTATTCTGTACTCGTACAGAGTAGCAGTAGTACTGAGAACAGTACAGAGCTACAACGTGTTTGACGACGGGTTTCGAGGGTCGTTTGCTACAGGTGGGGCCAGAATACGGTTGTCTGATTGGCCAATTCGACAGTTGAAACCGGAGGTACTTTGTACTACCACATCATGCTCCATGGCGATAAAAGACATCAATTCGGGGTGTTGCCTACTCTGTACGAATAATGTACATGGTAATATATATATATCATATGATCAGTGCTTGGAATGACATTGAAACAATTGCTTGTTTCTGGCCAATGCATTTATGCTGCCGACGTGGGCGTTATGCCTTGTTGAAACGGGCCGGCGGCGGTTGTGTTTAGATGTGCCTTGAAGTATTGTATGGCTATTCTATGCAGAGCCGAGTGCCGTTGTTGCTTGTTGATGTTTTCTGTGGGGTTTCTTACTTTCTATGGTTTTAGCATCTTTTCTCTTCGACTTCTTTCTTGGAGTCTCGATCGTTGACCCTCAGCATTGCCTGCCATCGATCCAGATTGGAGTACTCTTAGATATTGAAAATTTAGAAATAAAGTAAACAATAGTCCCCAGCGGGAAAGGTGGTGTAGGATAATAATCAAAGACGGACATTATTGAAACTCGCTACGGTCGACTGGAGCATCTACAACGTATTGCTACACTACAGAATCACCTAATGTCTGGAAATACTCTACTGCCTCTGCTCTGGAAATACTCGTAATACGCACAGCTCCAAATAAAGATTAACCTTGTTTGCTCAAGCTTTTTGGCGTATTAGATGTGTTAGGCCTTTCCTTGTTGGGGTCAGGGGCTGTAGGGGTATCCTAGGGCCATGCTGGGCCATCTGGGCTCAGGGCGGCCAGGCCGGGTAGTGCTGGTACGGAGTCTGCAATATGGAATATGCAGGTACAAGTATAGATACGACATGAAGATATAGTAAGAATAGACGCCACCCACTTGAAGGCGTATTTCTAGTGTAGGCGTTATCACGGCAACATCCAGCATACTCTATACATTGTAAAGCTCCTTGTATGAAACGGCATTGCTACTGAGATTGGGCGGGTTTGATAGCAACGGCATTGTGTGTTGGTTATATTCGTTGTTGAATCCATCACGTCAAGCGCCGGTACGAGTCTGAGGATCGCGATAGACGATGCAATACAATGCAAAGGGAAAGGAAGCAATGTAAAAATAAAACAAGAAAAGAAAAAAAGAAGAAAAGAAAAAAGAAGAAAAGAAAAGAGGAGCCGCAATACCAAGCCTTTTTCATTCAAGGTTAAACTAGAGTGTGTGTGTCTCTTTAAACCCAAGTCTATCTACCGGGGTGTCTCGTGCTCAAGGCGTTTAAATTTTGCTGTTTTCTCTGTCAAGGCTCTCGCTTTGATGTCTGATCTTGCTCTCTGGTCCTCGTTCCCAGGTCTGATTCTCGCTGATTTGCCTTTTTCGTCTTCTCGTGTCATTTGCCTTTTGCCTTTTGTGTTTTGTCTTGTGGGGAGGCTTGAGCTGCGACAATGCCAAGCAAGGCGCAAAACAATGTAGAAATACTGTTAGGCTTGTGATCAAGTATTGCGGCAAGGGTGGTGATTGACAGCTAGAGACAAAACATAATGGCAGGGTTCGGTAAGACGAAACAAGGTAAGGCACAGCAGGAGGCTCTGTTGAAGATGTCGTCATGTGGATGAAAAGTCGAGAGAATAATAAGAGCAAAACAGACAAAAGTGATTAAACTAATAAAAAGAAGAAGAAGAGAAAAGGAAAAAGAAAGAAAAAGAAAGGCAACAGTTGAAACGTCCCGACGTTTGACGGAGCCTCAATAATGCCGGTATTATAGTTTATTAATACTATAATATATCATATAACACAATACGGGTGCAATAACAAGCGTTTCTTGTATGGGGCCATGCGACTCTACCCTACCCGATGTTTCTCTTGCCGCCTGTGCGCAACTCTGTGTGTACAATGTATGCAAGGAGTAGCGTCTGCTGTAGTTTGAACCCGAGGGTCACAAGTGACCAGGTCTTGAAGACTGAGCAAACAAAAAAGACATCAACGAAAGAAAAGAAGGGTCGTTTGAGGATGAAAGGCTGGGTCGATAAGGCTGTTGTTTATTTGTATTTTGCCAGGATAATGTTTGTTTTCTTTTTTTCTTTTCTTTTCTTTTCTTTTCTTTTTCCTTTTCTTTTTCCTTTTCTTTCTTTGTTTCCTCTTTTCTTTCCTTCTTCCTTTCAGTTTTTTTTATTTATTTTCTTTCTTTAAATATTTTGTAAATATTATAATTACATAAAAATAATTAAACAATAAAACTAATACTTCGCAATGCCATCCAAACCACTACGTATCTACTCTAAACAAACACTTCACACAAATCACCCAGTTTCATTCTTCGGCTCTGCCTGCTTCCGTGGTGCCTAGATGTAGTGTACGGAGTAGATGTAGATGTAGATTAAGATGTACGGAATAGAGGCCAAGACGAGATGTACAGATGACAGACCTGATGGCCATGCCGAGAATTGATTTGTTTCTTGTCACGATCTAGTGACACAGCAATGGCAGTGTTTGATTTTGTCCGGTTTGTCCATCTTGTCTATTTGTGTATTTTGTGACGTCGACAGATAACTCTCTGCAATCTCGACCCAATACTGAACATACGCCTGTAACAGATCCATGTTTGCTCCAGCATGCTCATCTCGTCTGACTTGGCGATCAGCCTCGCCCGGTTATCAATACCATTGCCTTGTCCTGTTGTTGTGCCAGTAAATAGTCCTAATCTCATCTTGTCTTTCCTCTACGTTTTAGTTTACGTTTCGATGTTCACACATCCCCATCTTCTCCTCGGTAGCTCAGTCTTCTCTTCACACTTCACACGGCACCATCTCTGCTACCATTATGCGGCAAGCGTACCGCCAAACCCAAACCACGTCTACGCCGCAACTGACGCAAGCAGTGATCCATAGACCATGAATTTTGACAAAGACGAGACAACATGAGATGGAAGGGGCGAACATCATGGAAGCGTGAACAGAAAGAAGGAAGAAGGAAGTAGAATGATAGAAGTAAAGAAAGAGAAAAGTAAAAGAGACGCCATCGACAAGAGACGAGATCCGCCGCTGTTCCAGATCAGCAGGTGCAGCTTGAATCCAGTCTCTGTTGACCTTTTGATCTTTTAATCTTTTGATCTTTTAATCTTTTGATCGTGTTGATCTTATGCTTGATATTATCTACAAGTCTTTTGACGGTTCCTTTGGTCTATCAAGGTTTTTTTTCTCTGAATATCTCCATCACGGGCCTGCGTCTATTCTAGCTTCAGCATCATCCCACCGAGCCTCCTTCATCCTTCAGCGTCTGCCTCGGTCTCTGCTCGCATCGTCTGATGTTGCTGCGGGCATAATTCTCCGCGGCGGGACCCGTCATGATGTTCAAAACGCGCAGAGCCTTGCGTTGTTTTGTGCTGTTTTGCGTTGTTTTACATTGTTTTGCGTGGATGATGCAGTGTCGCTGTTTTTCATCTCAGCCTCAACCTTGCTCCTTCGCGAGTGCAGTATTCCCAGTCCTGTTTGTCAGATCGAAACGGTGCATCTTTTGTGTGTAGATAATTCAGAGAAAACATAAAAGAAAAAAAAGAAGAAGAAAAGAAAAAGATGACACACTGATTGTCGCCGGGTGCTGGCAACTTGCGACCTGCCGGGTTTCACAATGTTGCGGGGTGGGCAGCAGGCACCACAGCATACAAGGCAGTCGCCAAGGAAGCTGCTTTTTCTTCTCTCTCTTTAATATATTTTTTCTTTAGTAGACGCAAGAGTGACGTGTTTTTATTTTATTACATGCGTGCATTTTCCATTTCCTTGGGGTCGCGGGCTTGCCGCCTGCGCGTCTGTCCGGAAGATGCACATTCCGGCAGCGAAACGTCCCACGAGCAAACACGGGGCAGACCAGACAAGATGGAATGAAACAAGGTTGGCTTGCTTGTGTCGTGTAGGCATTGTAGATATGTAGAGATGTAGGCCGCAATAGTCGAGTGGTGGGTTTCTGTACTCAGACGACATATGTTGCTGTTGCTGTCGGCCAATTATTGCGATGGTCGTGATCATCGTGACGAATATATTGACCGCTGTGGACAGATGGACATTGCAACACTACTTGACTCTGCCCACAGCAAGTGTATGGGTGTGCGTGGCAAGTGCCAGTGCACAATACTGCTCGGGCTGTTTGACCAACGCCAGACCAGAATAGCTCCAGCAGCTCCAGCAGCTCCAGCAGCTCCAGCAGCTCGGATATGTCGGCACAGCCCTTGATGAACTCCTATGAACACCTGCTGATCTTGGGATCCAAGTCTGGCCAGGGCCAGTGGCAGCCTTGCTGTGCACTTGCGCACACTTGCTGCAGTCTTGCCGAAAGACGGCCATCTCGAGGTCTCGTTGCTTTGATGTCTAATGTCTGATGTCGCAACATCGCAAAGCCCTGATGCGCACGCATAGCTTGAGCTCGCTGATGGCGGCTGGTGTTGTCTGCCGATACAGCACTTGCTAGTGACCTCCTAGAGGCGTATCTGGCTCGCGCTGGGTATGGCCAACTCTGGCTGCTGTGCAGCGGTCCTGCGGATGTCAGTTATGGACAGGCATGGACAGTCCACGGTCGCGCCGACATCAACACAACACTGATAGCAGCAGCGACAGTCAGCATCGGCAGTCGACATCGGCGCCGGCATAGTCTAGTGAGCTGTGCTGTTGGCGATCCTCAGCAGTACTCGGCGCTCGATGGCACTCGACATCACCTGGCGAGGACTGAGCATGCTTGATATTGCCAACAGCCTCGACGCAGCAGCCTCGCCGAGCATCGATATGCTTCAGATATACTAGCGAGCACGCGACGACGCGACGAAGCAGTCACGCATGGCAATGACAACTGCAATGACACCATTGCATACCGAGGCATATCGCAAGTCGCCGCCGTCCATGCACACCATTGCCTTGTTATCAAGTACGTCTTCTACCCCAGTCTCTGTGCATCTCCTTACTATGTACTCTTTATGCTTCATCCTCCACGCTCCGTAAATACCGTCTCCCCTCAACAGTACTTTTGGATACTCTGTGCTTTTTGATATTTAAATATCCGATACATGTGGTCGCGTGTCTTTTGCTTAGTACGGATGCAGTCTGCAGATACGATGCAGACATGCACTGCACAATCATATCACTTATGCATCTTTAGTGTAGCGCGAGTCGGCATTGTACATGGTCGATATGTAGGCACCATGTCACGTCGCATGGCAGTCAATCTCACCCAAAGGAGAGCCAAAGAAGAAGGCAATACGATATTCAAATAAAAGAAGACCCTGGCTAAGCATTGGGTGCTCCGTAGTTACTCCGTGGTCCGCACCGATCAAGATACTCCGTTGTAGTTATATCTAACAATAGGCAATATTGGATATAAAAATATACCACTACAGAGTACGTACAAAGTAGATACTGGTGTCAAACAAAGAATACTCCTAAACAGATCAAGATGCATGGGCCAGCAGTGAAAGCTAGGACAATGACGATGACGGGGACGGACGCGTTGAAGGCGCTATTCGGCGAGATGTGCAGTTGATATTAGTCTGCGGGTATTTATGAGTAGGAAGAATAGAGACGACACAGGAGAGACGAGACAAAAAAAACTCAAAAGAAAGAAACTATTTAATTCTAGATTTAAGAGATATATAATAACTACAAGTCACAGAGTTTGAAGATGTCGAGTGAGGAGATGGCCAGAAATAGTACTCTATTAGAGTGCAATACATAGAAATAGATTGTGTAATCATGAGCAATCTGAGATGCAAGATTAAAAAGATAACTTTCATAAGATAGGTCGATAATAATAGACACGATGATTACGAGAGGGAGAGAGAGGACGGAAAGAGAACAGAAACAGGAAAGAACAGCACGAACAGCGTGCCACTCGGTACCTGCCTCGGGGCATTGCTTCCAAGACGCGCCTACAGTTCTCCGTGGCAATGATAAATCTGTGTTTATTTTTACTATTTTATATTAATATTGTAATATTTACACATGCTTTGGCTGCAGGACAAGCATCGGACTTGCATAGTACAATCTATCCTGCTATGATTTACACGGCTCCAGGTGTTTGTTTCTTTTTTCTTTCTTTTTTTCCAGAGCTTTCAGAGTGCCATTTTTGGTTATTTTAGGTGTTTAAAGTAGCATTTAATTTTATTTTATTTATGTCCCCACCTTTTGTTTCTGCTGTACTCTCTTGTTTGTAGTGGGTCTGCTGCGGGGCTTCTCTCTCTTCTTTTCTTTTTTTGTCTCGTCTTTTCTACTTTTCGCTCGAAAATCTTGCTCCTCAAATCGAAGACTTGCGAAATAATCCATTTGATATTCAAATATGGATGTAGAGGATGGATGGGCTTTTCCGGGAAGATGGGAAACCAGACACATAGTAGATTTTATTTATTTAAAAACACTCAAATTAAATTTCAAATAACAAATCGAGGGAGTGAATACCGAGAGCGAATTAGAAGAGAGAAACAAAAGAGGAAAGAGCGAAATGAAACAACGGCAAGAACGAGGCGGTGCATCAGCAGGGAGTGCCTCTGCAGAACAGGATAGAAGAGGATAAACGGCATGCAAAGACATTGTTGCTGAAAGAGAACAGAGTAGAGAAAGAAAGGGGGCGGCGCGGCTCTTTACGTGTATTCAATAAATCGGTAATCCAAAAATAAAGAGAGAACGGTTGATTGCGATATTTGCACTGGCATGACGCTCGGATTCGCGGTTCTGATATTGAATCTGTATGCTAATAAGAGTATGTGATTGGCTGACCGAGGGTGGAAAAGGGGTAGACCCTTCTGGTTTTTATTATTATTATTTTAGTATTTTATTTTAATGAATGTCAATGAGAAACAAGCTTGGAGCGCTGATTGCAGCGTGGATTGTAGCTAAAAGCAGCTAATTGCAGCTAATTGCAGCAGTTCACATGCTGAGCTTGCCAAAGAGGGAAGGTCGGTCGGTAGGCGCATAACCTGATGAACGGCATGAAAGAAAGCAAGAATACGATTATTTCGGGAGACGATCCATCGAAAAGCGAGAGGGTAGAAGATCGGTCACGGACCACGGCAGATGGGGAGTACATAAGAGGTAAGAGAGAAGAGGCGACGAGGACAGGGAGTGACGAAGAGGGAAAAGGATGGGCAGAACAGTGTACAGAAAGAGAGAGAAGACAGCTGAGAAGGTGCAAGGAACGGGAAATACGGAGACAATGCACCCGCACTCTGGGCTACAGGGCAAGAGCGAGTTCAGAGTCCACTCGCGACAAATCGAGAAGACGCGGTCGAAATCTGGTGATCTAGCGTGATGATTAAACATGTAGAAATAAGTAAATTGCATTAAAAAAAACATCACAAGCTATCAAATATCATGTATTTTTATGTCACGAAAAAGAAAACAGAAAAGAAGCAAGAAGAAGAAAAGAAACAATACGAGTGTGGAGGCAGTGGAGTGGAGAGTGGAGAGCGGGTCGGTGGATGTGTTAGCTACTACTTTGTAATACTGTACGGAGACAGCTAGCTGCGCTGGTTGAAACGGTGGGCGAGCGGGTGAGCATAGAAAACTGTGAATGAAGACTGAAGCCTGAAGACTTTTCAAGGAGGACGATGGACGTGAGATTAGTCGACGACTTGGAAAACCAGCCACGATCAAGACCCAAAACCCAAAAGTTGGATCCAATAAATCTTCATTCTCTCCCATCAAACGAGAACTCAACTTCGATATATGACTAAGCATATCACGTTACTCAAAAGTACCGCAATAGTCAAGACAAAGTCGCCGTTGGTGATGAAACGGGATGAATAACGCGACCAACAAGTCACGCTCTGGTACTTGTACAAACACAGCCATACATACTAAAAACTTCGGCAGATGAGGGCACGACACGCTGATCACCCCTTCTTCTCTTCTCGTGGCCTTGTACTCTCAGAGTATTTCCAGGCAATATCCGACTAAAGACTACTCTCAAGATGATGCTAACAACACTTTGTCGACATTGCCTAGTGACTTATGAGTACGCGTACGTATTTTTACACCACATCGCAACCCCAATGTCTACGCGGAATTGCATAGTACGGTCTACCCTCTGCTCTGTACCTCATCCTTCAGCCCTGTTGCCGTTCCTACCGTCATGCCGTCTCTGCCGGGTAGTCGTACTTGCGAGATATGTAGCTGTCTGTAGTAGCTGTAGTAGTTGTACACACGCCCTAGACATCACCGTTACGGCTACGGTTCGGCTACCTTGCTAGTGGTCTTGACGCCACACTTTTAGACTTGCAAGTCTACATAGTAGCCAGTTCTCTTTCCAAATGATGGTACTTGTATGTTCTGGTACACGAGGTACAACTAAAACAGAGTACAGAGTATTACAGAGTAGTCAATACACAGCCAATGCGAATAAGGTACATAATGTAAATAAAGTCCGTGATGATCTTCTAGAATATCTACATAGAATATCAATGCTTCCATCCCGGTAGCACCATGCCAACCCTGGACCTGGAGGAAGACGTGTTTGGCATTTTGGAACATCAGTCCACCAAAGAGTCTAGAGCCCATACGACGTACAAGCACCCACAGCACAGTGAGTCTACAGCCAATCCCAGGCACAGACGACTGCGAGCATGCAAGTGCTATGCAGTAGCTGTCTCTACTCCTTGATGCTGCTGCTCCTTTCATTTCCATACTCTGTACGGTGTACGCCGTAGTTTGGTCTTTTGTAAGATAATACTCCTTAATACTCCGGGCACAGGCAGCAGTCCCTTGCAAGTCAGCGGTCCTAAAAACAGAGTACCGTGTTAATTACTCGACGGAGCCCCCGACCCAGCGAACCAAGAAATCAAGACTCAAAGAGGCAGCTGCAATGCGAGATCCAGTAACAAGGCACCGCCTCTGCGTTTCAACCTCGGTCGCTCGTGAAGCCAGCAACCAAGCTGTAATGCAAGACTGTAAGAGAAAGAGAAATTGGAGAACGAATAAATACCGCGAACAGCCACGACGCCAACGGTCCAGACGCGATACACGACAGAGAGCACTGCATGCATTGCCCAAACAAGCTAGCTCTTCTCAATTTATCGAATTTATCACATGCCCCTCGATTCTTTATTCTGCTCGCAGTTCCAACTCGATTAATTTACAATTATTTTTATCATATTTATTTAATCTCTCCGACACGAAAAGCATCAAAAGTCTCAAAACCTGCCAATCGGTTCAAAGGTTTCTGTACTCTACACTGCCATTATCAACGTCAGTCTATCAGCTCCAGCTCCAGCTTCAATATCTCCATCTTCAATACCGCCATCGACTATCATCACCGACCCTACATCTACCTCGCGACTCTACACGCTCGTATCAATTCGCTGAATTGATACCCAACCGCCATCATTTCGTTCAACCAACCCTACCCCGGCCAAGCACCTGTAAGTCCAGTCCAGTCCAGTCAGTGTACCTGCCGCAAGCATCGTCGCTGCTCTGTCATAAACATCCAGCACCATCCAGCACCGTCCAGCACCGTCAATGCTTCATACATGGCTTTTGCTATCATACCACCCTCACTATGATCACTGTGATCTCTGCCCTTGCCTCACCTACCTGGCTGATATGCCTTTGCCTCCGCATGCCTCGCTCATACCCTCTACCCTGATATACCTCCACATATACCTCCTCAACCCTCAATCGTCACTCACACTCACACTCTGGCCTCGCACTTTACACTTTAACTTGCACTTGCACTTTACATTTCGCACTCTGCACACTTCACTGCATCTCCTGCCTCGCCAAAGACAATGCGCTAGCTTCCACCGGCTGCCTACATCTTGTTGACTGGTCTTTCTTCCTGTTCTTGCTTATTGCTTCTCTCTGCTTGCTTCTTACTTCTCTCGTTCTTCTTCCTCCCATCTTTATCCACCACCTCTACCTCTTTTTCCATCTTCCTTGCAACTGCACAAGGGTTGCAGGAGGCCGCTTGCTGCTGCCACTGCTGCTGCCTTTCCTCTCCTGCCTTCACGCGTTATTATTTTATTATTTTATATTATTTTCCTCTTATTCTATTCTTTCTACTCTTCTTAATCATTTCACTTTATCAATTTATCTGTTTCCTTCTCTGGCGCTCTGATTGGCCAGTACCACCCGCAGAAACCCGCGCGCCCGATCGACGCTACTGGATAGAAGCATGAGAATTGGAAGCTGGTAATTGATGGAGCAGGAGTGTAGGGAAGAAGAAAGAAAGAGGGAAAGAGGAGAAGAAAATAAGAAAATGAGAAAATAAGACGAGAATAGAAAAGAAAAGAAAAGAAAAGAAAAGAAGAAGAAATGAAGGAGAGGAAACAGCAAGGGAAGACGACAAGACGAACCACGAAAAGAAACGAGAAATCGATCCGCATGAGGAAAGAACGAGCGCAGCAAATCAAAACAGGCAGGAATAACAGGAAATCGAACCACGATTGATTCAGCGCAGGAAAGAGCACACTCGACACTGCCTCATTCAGTCATTTCGAGAATTCCGAGTATTCCTGCTTTGCTTTTCCTGGCCTCTCTCCCTCTCTGCCTCCTTCCTGTCTCCTGCTTACTACCTCCTCCACACGCGTCTGGACACGCCCACTACGCGCCTCTTCACGCCTGCTCTTTCCCATTCTATGCTTACTCTATTCTCGCATTATCCATCCCCATTCTCCGTTCTCCGTTCTTCCTTTCCCCTGCACTGCACTGCATTCCTGCAGCATTCCTGCCTCCTCATTTATTCTTTTATTGATTTAATTCTTTTCTTTTATTGATTATTTTTTTTTGCGTTTATTTTTTGGGAGTTTTATGCATTTTTATCTCTATCCCGGGGTGTTTTTAGCTCTCCAGCCTACCTTCTGTGTATTACTTATTCTCCATCTTTCCCAAAGCTTACTACATACATTCACGCTCGCTCCCTCACTCCTGCCCTGCCTTTTTGAGCTCTTTCATCCCCTCTTGCTCGCTCCTCTTTTTACTCGCTCTCTTTCTCTTTCGCTCTTCTAGCCTCTAGCCGCTCGCCCCTCCCTCTTCTCTCTCTCCCTCTTCTTCCGCTGTCTTTCCCCTTTTGTCCTTTGTCTTGCTTACCTCATTCTCCCGCCTCCCGCTCTGCCCATTTCGCGCTCTATCTTTCCCTCCCTCTCTCATCCTCGTCCCCAATCGCCATCATCGCAAATACCATCAATTGAAACAGCCCTCCTCGATCAATTGGCGTCGCCATCTTTTCGCTTCTTCACTTCAAAACCACCTTTATCTCACCATCTAACAATCTAGACCATGGAGCAGTGGCAGGTCAGCCCTCTGCCGGATTACAATATCTATGGCAACTCCACCAACCACCCCAGCGACGTGCAGTAAGTACCCCCCATCTGTTTTGTACCTCATACTGAGGTGCTGTACCTCGTATTGCTGCTGCTGCTTATTGCTGCTGCTTGCTGTTTTGAATGCACTCCCATTGCCTCTGCCTCTTTTTGCATTGCTGCCTTTTCTTTGCTTTGGCTTCCTTCCTCTTTCGCTGCTTGCTATTTCCTATCCCCAATCGACGGTATATACCGACATCACATCGACATCGACATTATTATCCGGCTTCCTCAGCAATACTCGAGATACTGCACACTGCACGTACCCATTCGCGCTGCACTTTACCTTTACACCTGCGACACCGCCTGCGACACCGCATGCCGTCTAGCTGCCAGGCAATCACGCAAGACACCCGGAGGCCAGGAGGAAAAGAACAAAGAACGCAACACAGACACAAACACAGACAAACACAGACAGACACAAGAGACGCACAAGACAGACACAAGACACAAGACACAAGACATCAAACCGCAAGACGACAGGCACGCGCCAATTTACAATTCAACGCGACACAACACAGCCACAACGCAAAACGGGAGTTTAGCTTTAGCCAGAGAGCACTTCCTTCCCAATCGAGAACAAGCAGCGAACATCTGCAGCTGCCGCATCACTAGAACAAGAGCGCTAGAACCCTAGAACGCTAGAACGACGCCAGTGGAACCCACTTCTTCCACCCCTGTCAGAACTCAAGCGACCAAACAGAACAGAACAGAGAACAAAGGCCCCAAAACAGGACGCAGGCACCACCCAGACGCCCCCCCCAACCGTTACTGCGAGTACTGGGTCCTTCCTGCCCATTCCACTTTCTTCCACTTTTCCAAGGCGCCAGTGACCACTCGACCACCCAACGCCCACGCCCTTTCCCATCTGAAGCCCGCTCTCTTTCCTGACTCTGACTGTTTCTCCCCTTGTACCCTCTACCTCGTTCTTCGACTTTGCATCCCCATCTGCGACAAACAACTGCTACCCTCACTACTGCACTCTTTCTGCATTCTGCAGCAAGGTAGCGATTCTGTTGATCGACTCTGTCCATCTTATTCCACCGTCGTCTTGTTTTCTTTTTCTTTTTCTTCTTCTCATCTTCTGCGCCGTCGTCTGCCGTCCACGGCCATCGATCTCGTCTTCCCCACCTCATCGTTGCCTACTACTCATCTCCAACGCGACTGTTTTCACACCAGACTTTTCAGCTCCAGCCGTCTTCGTGCCTCTTCAGTGCCACCTGTGTCTGTCTACCCGTCCTCCACAGTGGCTCTCCTCGAAACACCAATCGTCGCCTCTGCCATTCGCCTCCCATCGTATTGATTGGACCTGGCCTGACTCGATTTTTTCCCATCTTTTTTCAGTCTTCATTCTTGATTTATTCACTTCTACTTGGCTCAATCCTCCGTCTCGAATTCAAGCCCAATTCATCAATTATCGATTCATCGGGTTCTTCTCTCTTTCCTCCTCTTCTTTTCCCGAATCTGCTCTTTAAGTCCACTTCAGCCATTGTCGATTCTATCCGGGCTCACGGACTTTTCATCTCGGCTCCTCATTTCAAGCTATCGCTAGGCCCTGCCAGGTACTCTACTTTGCAGCTTACAGCCTGCAACCTACAGCCTGTCGCCTGTGACCAACCAACCGTCTGCCACCCAACCTCCCGTCGTCATCGATATTCATTGCTCTTTTCTTTGACTTGTTATTTTCTTGTCATATTCTCTGCAGAAGCTATCTCGATTATCGCGCTCCGTCTTCTTTATCCCCCCATCTCTACTCCGTCAATCCCCTCATCCACATCCCGACGTGCACGGTTCATCTTCCGACCTTTCCTGTTGTGCCGACGGTCCTTCCGCGCGATCTACCGCCAAGCCCGACTACCGCCCCATTCTTCAGTCTTCTCTTTTTTCAGAGTCGTCAAAAGGCCCCAAATCGTCGCGTCAAAAACAAAGCAACGCCAAAAGTATCATCTACATCTACTTTGACCGTTGAAAGTCGAGTCGCTACATCGATACTTTTTGTTACACCAGTACAAAGTACATCGATACAAGGCCAATACTGTCTCAGGCCCAGCTTTTAAAAAAAAAAAAAAAAACGCAAAAGAGCAAGCTACATCGGTTACAAGCCACGGCTATATCCTCCATATTTGTCGTTCCTCCCGGCGACAGCATCTAGACAGTCACGATGGCGCCTACAAATAGCAACCAGCCGCTCCAGCCTTGGGGATCCCAGCAGCCCTCGCCCATAACCCCCCATGCACAGCAGCCCTCACAGCAGCAGCAGCAGCAAGCACCTGTGCCTAATATGTCGGGGCCAGTGCCTCCTCATATGTCCATGGGCACACTGTCTCCTATGCAAACTCCTTCTCCGTATACTAACCCCAGCTCCCCTTGGTTCAGCCCACAACATCCTTATGGTCACCCGCAAATGAATGCGCGCCGCACCGATGCTCCCATGGACTTCCGCTACGGCCAGCAGGCGCCCCAGCCTGGCCAGCCTCACCACCCAGGCCAGGGCCAGCCGCCGATGAATGTTGCCCCGCCTCACGGCCAGCACCCATCGCAACAGCACCCACAGCAGCACCCACAGGCACAGCAGCAACAGCAGGCCCCTCACCCTGCGATACAGTCCGCTCCCGGTGCGCCGCCTGCAGCCCCCACAGCAGTTGCTCAGCGCCAGCGGAAGCGTCCCAACCCGGCCACAGCTCAGCCCACGACATCTGCGTCGCCCATTATCCCTCCTCCCATCCCGACGGGCACTCCCGCATCTTCCCACACAGCCATCCCCCCTCCCGGCACGCCTGGCGCGCAGAGCACTAGTGTTCCTACGCCGACATCAGCCGCGACGCCGAATGTGGCCATTAAGAACCTGTCAGGAGATGAAGCCGGTGCCATTCCGACACCACCTCCTGCAAAGAAGAGCCGCACCAACACACCTTGGACACCTGCTGAAGAGCACCGCCTTAAGCAGATGCGTGATGCTGGAAACTCGTGGGCCGAAATTGCCAAGGTATATTTTTGAAGCAGAACTCATGGAGCAGACGACAAAATGCACTAGGCGACCTGTTACGCGCCATAGCGCCATGGGAAGCGTCATGTACATGGATGGAGCATGCTGCGACTATATCTGCAGCTAGCACGTACTAACGTTTTAGACATTCCCTACTCGTACTGAAGGCAGTGTCAAGAAGCACTGGTACAAGGATATGCACTATGCAGAATTTGCCGAGGACGAGGTATGAAAAACACCCTTCTGCAACATTTTATTTGTTGCGCCTATTTGGGGTTTGGTATTAGACAAAGAGACCACAAACTAACGTGATTATGCCTCTCAGAGCACGGCTCTCCTCAATGCGATCAAGGACTACGAAAACCAGAAGTGGAAGGTGATTGGTCAAAAGGTTGGCAAGCCTGCAAAGGCTTGTGAACAATACGCCAAGGAGCACTTCAGCGAACAGGTTCTCGCATCGGCAGGGAAGCGATAGACTGGCCCATCCCCACATACATTAGTTATGCTAGGGAGCTGGGCCATGGAGCGGAGTAGAGTGCCCATGCTGGTGCTCTCTTTCTCAACCGTGTCTACGCTTTCCTCCTGGTGTGCGTCTTTCGTGATGTGTGACCTCTAGTTCTCTTTTTTGTTTTGTTCTTGTGGCCTTTTTGTGTTTTTGTGTTCTTCTCTCTTCAGGGGGCATTCTGCTTTCTGGCTCATTTTTGTCGGCTTGATCTCGGTTTCTTCTTTATTGGTTTCCTTGGAGTGTCTTTAGGTTTCCAGCAGTTTGCAGACAACGCAAATTTTTTTCTTTTTTCTCCTTGTTTTCTTCTGGCTTGCTTCTCTTCCTTCTTTTCTCCTTCTTTTATCCTTCTTTCTTCTTCTTCTTTCTTCTTCTTCTTCTTCTTTCTTCTTACCTCTTCTGCTTCATTCTTACTTCTTCATTCTCTTACTATTTCTTTTGTCTATTTTTACTACGGGTAGGTATCTGGGAAATCACTTTATATTCCAACTTTCTTGGCGGCGAAGGAAAAAACTTTTGGGCTCTTAAATTTATATCTTTCTCTTTCTTCGTCTCTTTATTCAAGGCTTGCCGTTCTCTCTTGTCTGTGTGCCTCGCTGTTTTATGTTTCCGTTTCCCCTTAACTCTCGCCCTGCGCTTTTTGTGCTCTCTGTGCTCAAGTCTGTCCTGCGGTCCATTCATACATTCTCGAGAGCTCTCAGGCAGCCTCTTGAATTCTCTAAATATCCTTAACACCTATAAATATCAAATCAGATCGGTGCGTCACCAATTAGTCTCGTGACTTGCAACCTTGTTGTGGAGAACACACCTCCAACTTGTATATTTTTGTATTTTTACCGTATCGTGTACTCTGTAGATGTACGGGGTACCTGGCGGTCGACTGCACTTTATCAACAAGCACGGGAGGATCCGGGCGGACCGCTGTGGATGGCAATAGTGCTCAGTACGCTGTAAAAGTGCGTATGTACTTGTGGTTGTATCTTGTATTTTGGTTTATATAGACTATCGATTTTTATTTTGGACTATTGGTTGTATTTGTATCTATTTGTATCTGCACAATGCTCAAGCGACGGTCTCCGTGCCCGCCTTTTGGTGCTGCAAGTGTCACTGCGTTTGACCAAATAGCAATTTATTTTATTTTATAAAAAACAATAAATTTAATCAGAGTAATAAAACATAAACGAATCAGCCTTATTTACTCAATCTGGAATCATCGGTCCAAGCGTTTCCTCACATCCGTGATGCGACGAGTCATATAGCAGATCTCGTTCTGTTTCTGCAGCAACTGCGAGTACTACCTATGGCAGTCTGCCAACCATTTTCTCAATACTATATCAATGTTAATATTAATATAAATGCAGCCAGTCTTTATCCCTTTATAGCATGCTCATCATGCCCAAATCTCGGCCAACCATGTTGCTACTACAGCCTGCTGTCTATATTAATGCGTGTGTGATGCCGGCATTATCTCCCACGACTGTTTCGTTTTATAACAATATAACGGTGTAACATTAATGATCTCTCTTTCTATGTGAGACTGCCGTCTGTGTGTCAACGCCTCTATATTATCGTCACACATGCACAATCAAAGTAGATTGGCAGTTGACAGCTGGATTACTTTTCGGGGTTTCTTGGCCTTTGGAGACAAAAGTGCACGGTTCTTGAGTGTCGAAAGGTATTTAATTTTTCACGGACGTAAAAGCTCTGCTGTATAGTATTAGGATTGAGTCTACAAGGACTTACCAAGTCTACAGTTTTAGTCAGACTTATGTAATCAACAATACCCACTTTAATCACCAACATCAATTACATCATAGAGATCACGAAAACTTCAACTTACGGGAAAATAAATTCTGTAAAGCCATTCATTGTGGGATAGTATAGAATCTATCAATAAAATTAAGAAAAAAAGAAAAAACTTCGTAAACTACTCACCGCCATTGACCAGCATCCGCAGCCGCTCCCGCGTTGCCATCAGGCTCTTCCCAAGGTGATTCTTGCCCCAGTTCTTCTGGTAGTGCAGAGGCCCCTGCTTGATGCCGTAGCCGATGCCCCAGAAAGAGTCGCGGCCGGCGGCCTCGACAAGCACGCAGTCCCCGGTGTCGAGCAGCTTGCGCCCGAGGTCAGGCAGACTTGCGAGCCGCGCATCGCGGCCGAGCCAGTCGCCGCCACCGTCCAGAACTTGCTGGAGATGGGCGCCGCCGAACTTGTGCCACAGGGCATCGGCCATGACGCGCAGCTTGCGGTCGTCCCAAGTGGCCGCGTCAAAGTTGGCGACATGGCGCGCGGCGTCCTTGCACTCGCTTGCCTTGGTCGCGTCGCGGATTGTCTGCGCCGCCTTGTCGTCCGAGAAGCAGGCCGCCTTGCAGTACATGTAGTACTGCTCCGAGGTGTCAAACTCGATGGCAGGAATGTCATCACTGTCAGCTGCTGGTGTAGTTTCGGTTTCGTGGTTGCCCGTCGACTTGAGCCACGATGCGGACGCTACAGCAGGGTCTGGGGCTGTGAATTTGGCTGGCGAGTAGTTTGACAGGAAGCCAAACTCCTCCCACTCTTTGTGGAAGAAGAGAAAGTCTGCAGGGCTCGCCTCAGGCTTCTGAGCGCCCTTCTTTGCCTTTACTTTTGGTGCCATTGCGGTAGAATATGTGTGTGTGGTTAGTATGTGGTGATGTGATGTGTGCAGAAGGGTAGAGGCAGAGCAAAGGGCAGAGCAAAGGGTAGAGTGAAAGGTTGAAAGTAGCAGGAAACTAAAAGGTTGAAAGAAGAGAGGCGAGGTCTTTATAGGAAATATTTATGATACACGTGACGTGCTATAGATGTAGTCTTCTCACAAATGATATAAGGAAGTGAACCTTATTTTCTTCTGTCAGCTTGCAGCTGTTTTTGCCCCTCCAGAACAGTCCAAAAGTCCCCATCCCACCAGCTACGAGGCCAGGCGTTAAAAACCACCGCCGGCAAACTCACCGACTCAGCGACGAACAATACATGGCTTGATGAATATAAGCCTGGAAGACACAACACTGGTGCGAGTTCGAGTTTCTCTGGAATCTCGATATCCCAGCCGGACTCATGTCCAAAGGAGACGCTTAGCATCTCAGTTAATGGGCACGCCGCGAAGCCAACAATGCCGGTGGCCATGAGCCAGTGGTGGCGTGAACAACCAAGTCGATCTTGACTGGATACGCTGCATGTGTCATGGCGGGCTCAGCGGCAAGGCCATGAGGCCATGGGCGCGACCCTGGATCAGCCATTTGAGTTCGTGAGAAGAATGAGACCTGTGCCTTTTGGGCCAAGGATACGATCAGGATGCGGTTTGCAGGCATCGTCGAAATGCAAAGTGCATCGCCGGGGAAAGCTGCCCACGCGGCCATGGCCACTGGAAACCCGAGCGCACGCTCTTCATCCCGAGCGCACGCTCTTCATCGACATGCCCGAAACTTTCCGGAGCACTGCTGGTACTGTTGCTGTCTTGTCCTCAGCCAATCGTCGACCAGCATCGCCTTCGAGCTTGCTGCACGGAATCCCCCCGGGTTCGCAACCCTTTATAAAGACTTCTTCAGCAGAGAACAGAAACGGCTCTGTCGCAGACTTCTCGGCCCCGGCAAGCCAGCCCCCGGGCGACTTCGGTAGCAGCGCGGCCATGTACTGCTTCATGCCGCAGTTCAACATTGCAGCTGCGTATGCCGGCTACGCCAAGAGACGCTCCAAGTGCGAGGCTGTGGTAATTGTTGCCATGACTGTGCCCAACAACGCAATCGAGGCTCCCCAGGCGCCCCTGATCGAGCGCCTGTTTTGGCCAAACCCCCACTGGGCCGGCATGGTTTGGCACTGTCGGACGTGTACAACTCTGCCCAAACACCTCAGTCACCTCAACAAGGCCATTCTTCTGATTGGTCATATTGCAGCGCACCCGCAGAACGTGTATATCAATATGGGTTCTGCTAGCATGGTCACTGAGCAGCACATTCTCTGAGGATGGCCGGGCTAGCGGCAGCGGCGAGAAAGCCGTGCAGTACGTCTTCCGCAATGACGAGAACGGAAAGAACTGGCTTATGATGAATAGAGCTCGCACAGCCACTTCTTTCCCGTTCACGTCGCGGGACATGGAGGGAACGGTCAAGGCGGCCATGAGTCGCGGACGGCAGTAGGCCAGAGTGGAAGCTGTTACGCGACGCTATGCCGAAGCAAGCTGGTGTTATTCACACGAGCCTTGCAGAAAGACAGCCGCTGTCTGCCAGTGTGTTTCTTCTATGGATGGGTTCTTTTTGTTGCAATGTCTCTTGCTTTTAGTTTTCCTAATGGTTTGTTTCTTAGCATTTTCTGCCATTTTCTTACTCGATAATTGATACATATTTACTAGAAACCGGCAAAGATCAAGTAAACGCCTTGCTTCGACAGCGCTCCTTACTAAAAGACATGCAGTTTTGAATGAATTCATGGTATAGCATAACGGGATACTAAAAGGCTTGCGTATTTTTGGTGTCCAACTGTCTTTGGCGTAATTTCAGAGGGCGTATTGGAAGAGGAGCTCTAGATGCACCCAAGAAGGAGCACCTGCCCTCCAACACCAATCCAGTACGTAATAAATCGAAATCCGGTCTTATAACGAAATAGAGTCAAATAAACATTGACGCTAAGCTGGCACTACGAAGGGGGGAAAACTGGGGTTTTCATACATACCTATAAGCTATAAGACTTTTACACGCTCTCGCCAGTACGGAATACGACCCTGCCCGTCGCCAAACATGGAAAGAGCAACCCCGTCCCTGTTTTCTTTAACAGCAATAACAGTCAGAATATCATATCAGCTCCTCGTGATTCCTGCCGTGCCTGCCGTCTATATGCTATTCTTGGTCGTTCCTTCCCTCTTTCTTTCGCGTTCCTTCCTTCTCTCTTCCTTCTCCCCCCTCTGTCTTCCTCACCTCCTCCCTCTCTCGTATGATGTGTCTCGTATCACCATCGCACCTTCCCGCTCACTCTCAATCTCACACACACATGTCTTGTTTTTTTGCGAGACTGCCAACAATAACAACTCTAGAATACGCGCCCCCGCTCCTGCCTTTTCAATGTAAATCACTTTAATAACCTCATAAATTCTGATATATATTAATTAAATCAATACAAGTCAAAGCTGCCAGTCTTGGCATGCCGCTTCCCCAGGCTTTCCCGCTCTTTCCCTATTTACCAGCAATATTCATCGTATTACTGCAGCCGCACTATTTGTGCTGTTTGCTACTTGCTATTTGCTATGCCCAGTGCTCCTTCGTTTTCGGCCCATTCCCCGTTTTGTCCGCCCTCCATGTACTGTAATTCTCTCGTCTGATTTATCCTCTTTCTTTCGTCTGGGTTTTACTTCTCTACGTCTCTCGTACTTCTTCTTCCTCTATTCCTTTCTCTCCCTTGTCTAATCGTCTTCTTCTACTTCTCTTCTTACACTCGCTTATACTCGCTTGCCGTTCACCGTCTACGGCTGTTTGTCAAGGCCTCACTCGTTTGGCTTGACATCAACTAACTTAACTGTCATAAGCCGGCACTGACCACACCGACACCAGCTCGCCCACATCGACACCAGCTCGCCGCTGCCGTCTTCTTTTGTTCTGGCCTCGAAGCCTGTCCTCACCACATCTCGACACCCTCCTCAGCCCACCCCACCCCAACACTCTCAATGAAATCCTTTATGCCCGTCGGGGCCGCCCTGCTGGGCTTCTCCAGTGTTGCCTTTGCAGCCCAAGCTACCTGCTCCCTCACACAAAAATGCCCCGAGTCGGCACCATGCTGTTCACGTAGGTTGATCTACTCATCTCGCATCGAATCTGAACCCTGCACACGCTAACAAAACAGAATACGGGGAGTGTGGTATCGGCGCATACTGCCTGGGCGGCTGCGATCCGCGCATGTCCTTTTCGCTGGACGCATGTGTGCCCGAGCCGCAGTGTGAGAGCCGTGTTATGAAGATGGACTCCCTCGATCGCATGGTCAGCGCAGACAAGTACCTCGGCGACGCCACCGATGCCGACTGGGTCTACCAGGGCACACCGCTGGCCTACAACGACGAGGCTGTGCTGCTCACCATGCCCGCCAACTCTGTCGGCACCGTGCTCTCCTCCACCGTCTACTTGTGGTATGGCAATGTAAAGGCCACGTTCAAGACCTCGCGCGGTGCCGGTGTTATTACCGCCTTTATCCTCATGAGTGACGTCAAGGACGAAATCGATTACGAATTTGTCGGCGCCGATCTGGAAGTCGCCCAGACAAACTACTACTTCCAGGGCATCCTCGACTGGCACAACTCGGGCAACATCTCCCTCTCCGACACGTATGAAAACTACCATACCTACGAAATCAGGTGGACGCCCGACGCCATCTCTTGGCTCGTCGACGGCCAGGTCGGCCGCACCGTGAAAAAGGCTGACACCTGGAACGCCACCTCCAACCAGTGGATGTTCCCCCAGACCCCGTCGCGAGTCGGCCTATCCATCTGGCCCGGCGGTGCCAGCTCCAATGCCCAGGGCACCATTGACTGGGCCGGCGGCCCCATCGACTGGAGCTCGACCGATATCAAGAAGTACGGCTACGACTTTGCCACTTTCAAAGATGTTGAGATTGAGTGCTACAATGCCTCGTCCGGCGCCGGCACCAACAACGCCGTTTCCTACACCTACAACAGTATCGTCGCCACAAACAACACTGTTATCAACGGCAAGGACAAGACTGTCCTCGCGAGCTTCAAGGGCACTGGCCTCGACATGGATGCCGGTAGCAGCTCGGCATCCAGCGCCGCTGCTGGCAGTTCTGCCACCGATGTTGCCACTGTTCCCGGCGGCAGCTCCAGCGGACCCGGCAGTGGCCCCGCCGATGGTGACAGCGATTCGACCTCTACGGGCACGGCCGCCGGCTGCTCGTCAACCGGCTTCTCCCAAAGCTGCGACAGCTCCAGCAGCAGTTCGTCTAAGAGCGACGGTGGACGCATTGCTGTGGGCGGCGAGCGTGTCTTTGGCGCCAGCGCCTTTGCCGTTGTTGTCGCCTTTGCCGGCATGCTGATGCTGTAGTTCTTGTTGCGTGCTGCTGAAGAATTAATGTCCCTTTTTTGCAATTGCGTTGGAATTTCTAGCCACAACGGCTCTTGGTGTACCTCATTGATTTTCGGGTTTCTTCTTTTTCTTCTTCTTCCCTTCTCTGTCTCTATTCTCACACCACTTATCCACATCATACCCGTTCTTGGTTTCCATCTTTTGTTTTGTTTTCCCTTTTCCCGTTTATCTTGCGCCTTGCAGTATCTGCACCTCGTACAAAAGCACTATTTATGCACTAATCTCGGTTAATATTTCGAATAATTAAAAACAGTTAATACTTGCTGATTTCTTATGTTTACTTTGATTGTGACATATTTTTGACGGAGCGTCTCATGTCGTGCGTAGGTGGCGTTGGTGGATGCAGCCGGCCGATATGCGCTAAAGGTTACTTCTAGCAGTGCTGGAGACGGCTCTGGTTAGAGAGCTGCAATGCCTACCATCCAAGCATCTGATTGGTTGTACCCACCTCGCATACTCTATACATCGTAGTACCAGATTATGTAAACCGCGTAGACTCTACTTTGCGTCCTACCTTTTTATGAGGACACCAGCACCAACAACCTACAAAATCTGCAATGGCCAAATTCAACCCAAAAGACCTCTCCTACGACCAGAGCCTGCCGCCGTTCCTGGCGGCTCTGCGCGGCCAGCTCCAGGGCGACGACCGCGGGCCCGATCCCATTCTCGCCGGCCGCCGACGCGCCGCCAAGAAACGGTCCGCAAGTGAAGAGGCAGAGGATGCACCGCTCGTCGTCGATGAGCACGGCCACGCCGTTGATATGGCTGCGGCGGGAGAAAAGAGCAGCAAGGCCAAGGTAGAGGCCGAGTCTGAGGAGGCGCCAAAAACAACAGACGACGCAAACAATGTCGCCTTTGGCGCGGGGAAGAAGCGGCGCGTCGGCAAGGTCGTGGGTGGCGACGAGTACGAGGCGGCCCAGCGGGACCTGAAGCGGAAACGGGGGGCCAAAGACGACGCAAAGAAAGATGACAAGTCCGACAAGCATGACAAAAAAGAAACCAAGGGCGACACCAAGAAGCCCAAGAAGGAAAAGAAGGGAAAGAAGAAGATCCAGCTGAGCTTTGAAGACGACGAAGACTGAGGCTGGATGGACTCGAGCAGCAAAACAACCAAACAACCACACTGCCTTGTGGCAGTTATGTACAGGATGCACCCGCATTTGCACGGCCTATATCATGGATGCTTGTCGGCCGCACTCTCATCAGGCCGCCAGACCATCAGGCCAGCAGGCTACCACGCCAGCACGGACAGGCCGCCTTTACGAGAGTCAAATCACAAGAGCACATGGGTCTGATAAGAGTCTGGCAGGACACCAGAGATCTCCTATCGAGGAACCCCCTCCACATTTGCCGCACACTGGCCAGCTCTGGGCTGCTTCTACGACAAGCCAACTCAAGCCCCGATAGGCCAGACCTGTCGATGGACGCATGGCTACAGCTGTAGAGCTTCACAAGTCATGCTCGCGACGGTTCAGATTATTTCAAGAGTTCCTATTCGTAATATCTACACTCGGCAACTCGCCACTTGTGCCCATTCATCAACCATCCCCTCTATATGCAATCTTTAACAATGTGATAAAATGTAAAAGGAAACAAGTAGTGTGTATATGTTTTTTGTGTGTGTTTGTTTAGAATGCCGCCAGAACGAGCTAGTCTCGTAGTCTCTCCAGAGAAGCAAAACCGCTTAGTGGTACTCGGGCTTGACAAAGTCGGCAAAGGTCTTGGGCTCCTCGTAGCCGTGGTGGTCGTGGTGGCCGTGGCCGTCGTCCTGGGGGCCGACGTAGTTCATCTTGTACACGTTGCCGCACTCGGAGCACCGGTCAACGGGGCGCTCGCGGGTCATGCCGACCCAGATGACGTTGTGCGAGTCGGCAGGGAAGCCGGTGCAGCCGGCAAACTGCTCATCGCCGGCAGAGCGGACCAGAATGGGGTCGGCGATGGTGCCCTTGCGGGAGGCATCCAGGGGGCGCATGTCGAAGACGTCGACACCCTCGATCTTGCCGAGAATCTCAAGACGATCCATACCGGTGGCCTGGTTCAGGTCGGTGGGAACGGTGCCGACGGGGGCACCGGGGCCGATCAGGTCATCATGCGTACGGATCTCTGTAGGGTTGGATGTTAGTGGTTGTTGTTTTGGTTTTGGGGTTTGAATGTTTGGCTGTTGACAATATAGTCGGCTGGCGACTCACCGGACAGGGTCTTGTAGTTGGGAGCCGGGACGACCTTGTCCTTGGGGGCCTCGCCTGTGCATGTTAGCATGTGTCCCTGTCTCCGGCTGTTTGCTTGTTTTGCTGTCTCTTCCGGCTGGTGTTTTGTGTGCCGGCCTGCGGCCTGCTGCCTGGTCGTATATGCAGTTGGTTCCTCCCATATTCAGCCTTTCAGCTTCAATCATCTCCTATCGAAGACCACCGAAAAAAGCGTGTCGTACGTACACCGGACAAGAGAAGTCGCAAAGGTGCGGCGGGCGACGGGAACAGCGGCCCGGCGGGCGGCGGTCAGGGCAGCGCGCTGCATGAACATTTTGAAAATTCAATCGGTTGAATCGGAGAAGAGTGGAGAGGGGTTCACAATCGAAGAGGACTCGGGGTGGTGATGGTGGTGGTGGTGATTGCAGAGACGAAAGCAGGAAAGCGGAAACCGTACGAAAATGAAAAATGAGGCCTTTGGCGATAATGGAGTGGCCTGACAGGCCTTCCCGAGAGCCTGCCCATAGACCGAGAAAACACCCCCCCAATCATACCCCCATTACAGAGCCAATTGCCCAATTGCTAGCGATTGAATCAGAAGAGCTTTCCCAATTGGGGTTAGTAGCGCTTTATGAACCGAATTGAAACACGTGACTTTGTTTGGAGCGCCAATGCCCACTCTGGCATTTGAAAACGGAGGTGGGCTGTCTTGATGAGTCAGCAGCGGAGGACCAGCATCTGCAAGAAATATGGTGACGACGACACCCATTTGTAAAGACATTTTATTTGTTTCTTAAGTATTATGGATTTATTGAGTTCTCGATTTCCCATGGAATAAGGTGTACCTTCTATGAAATAATGGTGTGAAATGCTAACAAAAAGAGACATGTAGAAGAAGAAGCCCAATGTGAATGCGATGACAACAAGAACCAATGACAAAAAAACACTAGAGCAGACGGAAGACAGATGATCAATGTGAAGATTAAATGAAGAGTTACTACAAATCATACCAGCTACTCCTGCGGCAGCTTGCTCGCCCGGTCTTTTGCAATGTTGGCCATGGCCTGTTGTTTGTTAGCTGGCGAATAACAGCTCCAATGAATACAAAAGACAGAAGACGCCTTACCTCGATTGCCTCAATCTCTTCTTGCTCAAAGTTGCCGCGGTCGATACGCTCGCGCATGTTCTTCATAATGACGTCTCTCGACCGGCCATTGACAAACACCACGTAAATCAGGCCGGGGAAGGCTGACTCATACTCGGCGTTGAGAGCAGCCAGCATTGCTCCTTCCTTTTCGGACGCCGCTTGCAGCTGTGCCTGCTCCGCCTGCGACTGGGCACTCTCGACCTTTTTGGCGCCCAGCCGTGGGTGTGCACCGAGAATGCTCAGCAGCACTGACTTTGTGTCCTTGTCGCTGGCGGCTTTCTTCTGGGCAGCCAGCAGCTGGTCCTTGACGATATCGGCGACTTCATCGTATGTTGAGGGTGTGCTCGAGCGAATGGTTGGCAGCGCAAGGGCGTGCAGGTCTTTGCTGGGCTCGAACAGCAGGTCGAGGGCGTTGGTGATAGCCTCGTCGGGCAAGGACGGAAACGACGTGACGGACGGAAGAGAGAGCGCCATTTTTATTGTTAGATGCTTGACTATAAAGGCTATTGGCAAATATCAAAGATTTCAATGATATCAATGGACAAAAGCAAAGGGCACGGCTGAGATATATACAAGCAGGTGCGGTGCTGTCTCCGTAGTGTGGTGCAGCTATTAGCGGCGTTGGCCGATTGGGGAAGGAGCAGACGGACGCTGCCGAAGCCGGGAAAGAGACAGCCTCACCGACCACGAGACCGGTGAATGAGATAATTGTCATATATTAAAATCTTGGTATCACAAAAATACAACATCCAAGTGCAGCTCGATATTGAATAACTAAAATGGAATACCTGAAGGTGATAACAACTAAAACCCTAAATGAATTGCATCACTGACAGCTCCAGCTGTGGCTATCTTATCGCTGCGGCCTCTGATTGGTCAGCTGCACCTTCCTTGCATAAAATATTTCTACGCGACAAGGCAGGCTTAGTAGGGAGCAAGTAGGTGCAGGGAGCCACCAAAGCAAGCAAACAGCACTCATCACGATTTACGCCCACGCCTCTCAGCCTCACCTCGACGGTACCTTGACGACAACCGGCCATTGGCAATTGAATTTTAACCTGGATTCTTCTACAACTACCTCGAATCCTCCATCCACCCTCCCAATGCTGTGCGCCATCTCCGGCGAGGCACCAGAGGTGCCTGTCGTGTCAAAGAAGACTGGCGCCGTCTACGAGAAGCGCCTAATCGAAAAGTACATTGAGGAGCACGGCAAGGAGCCCGGCACCGACGACGAGCTTGATGTCGAAGACCTGCTTGAGCTGAAACCCGTTAGCGGCATTGTGCGCCCTCGCCCCCCGACCCTGACCTCGATTCCCGCGCTGCTCGCCACTTTCCAAAACGAATGGGACGCGCTCGCCCTCGAGACATACACCCTCCAGCAGCAGCTGTCGCAGACGCGCATGGAGCTGGCCACAGCTCTGTACCAGCACGATGCCGCCATCCGCGTCATTGCGCGCCTCACCAAGGAGCGCGACGAGGCGCGGGATTCGCTGTCCAGAGTCACGGTTGTCAGCTCAAGTGCTGCCCCGGCAGCGGCTGGCGGCGAGTCCATGGCCGTCGATAGCGAGGAGCTGCCCGAGGAGCTGGCGGCTGTCGTCGACGAGACAAACGCAAAGCTGTCCAAGTCGCGCAAGAAGCGCGCCACACCCAAGGGCTGGGCTGCGGCCAGCGATATTGCATCGTTCCAGCAGCTTGCCTCGGACGACTTGCCTGCCGGCATTGCACCCGCCACGGCCATCAGCCTCGAGTCCAGCGGCAGCGGCTATGCTGTTGTTGCCGGCCTGGGCGGTGCTGGTCTGGGCATCTACTCGCTTGCCGCCCACAAGGTCGAGCGCACCATCCCTGTCGACAACGGCGCACCCGTCACGACTGCGCTGTGGGCCACACCAGCCAAGATTGTTGTCGGCACATCCAAGGGCGCCATCAAGGTGTACGAGGCCGGCGCCGAGGTTGCGTCGCTGCCGGGCGCACACGCTGGCGCTGTGACTGGTCTGGCCGTGCACCCCTCGGCCCGCATCTTTGCCTCGGTCGGCGTGGACAAGACCATTTGCCTATATGATTTGGACGCCGGCAAGAGCGTGAGCCGCGCACACTCGACATCGTCTCTCACGAGCGTCAGCTTCCACCCCGACGGCCACCTGCTGGGCGCGGGCACAACCGCCGGCGACGTGCAGGTGTACCTGGTCAAGACGGGCGACCTGGCCACGACCTTTTCGCTGGGCGCGCCCGTGCAGGCGCTGGCCTTTTCCGAGAACGGCTACTGGATTGCAGCGACGGCCAAGGGCCAGACGACGGTGACCATCTTTGATCTGCGCAAGGAGGGCGATGCCGTTGTGGCCAAGACGCTGGACATTGGCAGCGCCGTGCTGTCGCTGGCGTGGGACTACTCGGGCCAGTACCTGGCCACGGGCGGCCCGTCGGGCGTCACGGTGCAGCACTACGCCAAGTCGTCCAAGAAGTGGGCCGAGTCGGCACTGGCAGCGAGCGCAACGCCGGCCGTGTCTGTGCAATGGGGCACTGAGGCGAAGCAACTGCTGGCCGTCAACGCCGACGGCATCGTGTCTGTTGTCGGTGTCAAGGAGGAGTAGTTGCCTCTGTTGCCTCTGTTGCCTCTGTTGCCTCTGTTGCTCTTTGTTATTTGCTCTTCGATGTCTCTTGACGGTTGGGTTCTCGGGATACTGCTGGATTTGCTATTTGCTATTTGCCATGTTCTATTTCTAGTTTATGTGTTTGTACTATTTTTTGTTATATTTGCTCGCTTGTTTGGCATTGCTTCATAGTTTCTTCTACAGCATTGATAGTTAAAAGTCACATTCTATTCACCAGCGATGTCGTTGCCTGTGTATCTGCGTTCGTGATTGATTACGTCAGCATTCGCTTTGACGCCATTCAGACTGAACACTGTGACTTGATAGAGTCTGTTTATGGTGTATTACTCGATGCGGCTTTCCACATGTAATACCGCTTTGTCATCTGCTCCATTGACTTCTTTCCTCTATTGTCACAAACCATGACATTCGCCAGTCTTCTCTCACGCTCGCCACCAATACCCACTAATAGCCCCCTAAGCGTCGGCGTTAATGGTGTTTACGCGACTCTTATTGCCTGCTGAATGTACTCTGTACTGTAAAAATGGGGCGTAAGTGTGCTTTGCCGCCATGCCCCGTCGCTTTGAACGCCTGAAAGCCGCCAGAAACCCAGTGAACAATTAATAGACGCTGATGACATAATCCAGCACTAGACCATCTCAAATTCCGAGCCTCATCGGCAGCACGCTTCCTCTCTCTCCTACCCACACGCGCGGGACAACAGCCCTCTTCAAACAACGACCACCCGGCCAAGTCGGCAGCCTTTCGCCCCGAAATTTGGCCTCCGATGCATTGTGTAGCACATACTGTTTATTTCTTTTCCTGAGTATCGCGTTGTCGACTTTCCCCTCCTGTTATCAACCGCCAACGACAACCACCCCCTCCCTCCCTGAGCAGAGACGGGCCAAAGACGGATCCCATAGCCGCCAGTGAACGATCCTTACGTGTTCATCATTTCGAGCCGATCTTTTACTTTTCGACTTCACTTCAACTTTGCTTCGACCTTACTTACTACATTCTCGAATACACATATTCACTGGTAACCTCCAACTACCGCATACCAGACCAACTCTACTCTACACCTTTGCATCGTGCATTCTGTGCAGTCCATACTACACCCGGTCCAATTTTCGAATACGCGAGCACCTCCGACTTCCGGAGCGAGTTAATCATCGTCCACATTCACCATGGCGTCGGGTTCGGCAGCCTATATCGATCTCACCGAAGAGCCAGAGAGCCCGGTACAACAGACCCGTCCGGCGACGCGCAGCAGAACGCAAGGACATGGAGAGCCAGAGCGGCCAGGAAACTTGGGGAATCAAGCACAGCCAGCCCAAGTTATCGATCTTACAGAGATTGACGACGATGACGGCGACGTGATAATATCGGGATCACGAGCCTTGCCACCGCGACGGCCGTGGCCGAGCTTTGACCTACTGAGCGGCGGCAGCGGCGATAACGGCAGCGGCAACAGCAACGGCGATGGCAGTGGCAGTGGTGGCAGTGCACCGGGCGGGCCACTGTCTGGGGCACGGCACTTTCTCGGGCTGGGCAATACATTCGGCCTGCAGAGACTGTCACAGTTAACGAACATGGCTCTAGACAACATACCAACGCTGGGTAGCATCGGCGGCGGCAGCGGCAGTGGCAGCAACAGCCACCCCCATTCTTATTCTTATTCTCATCTTACCCGGGCTGCCATTGCCCGGCGAAGTGGACGACCGCAGCGGTTCGGCAGACAGCCATCTGCCTACAACCATTTGAGAACCGCCCCGGATCCGCTCGGCGGCAACCAGCCCGACCTCAACTACGAGAACAATGGGAGCGTGGAGCATTTTAATGAGCAGCTGCGGCACCACTACATGATAGCCGAGCTGGCACGGAATCAGCAGATGCATCAGCGACTTGACGGGGCCCATGTTTTCATACCAGATGACCAGGTCGACACAGCATTATTTACTGCACAAGCCGTCTTTGGTATCCCCTCGCGACCACCACACTTTGGCGGCGGCGGTGGCGGCGGTGCATCTGCGGCGGCGGCCGACCCCAACAAGCCGCCGTATGTAGCGCCTCCTGCGCCGCCGGCCGGGTTCACGCGCGACATGGGCGAAGACACGGTGGCGGTCTGTGTGGGGTGCGACGAGGAGCTTATCTACGACAGCAACCAGGCCTCTGGCGATGCGAGTGCGAGTGCAAGTGGGAGCGGAGCCGGCAAGGACGGCGAGCGGCCAACTAAGCGCAGGCAGAGCCGGAAAGACCGCGAAGAGCACCCGTTCTGGGGCGTGGCAGGATGCGGACACGTGTACTGCCGACGGTGTTTTGACAACCGGCGTAATGTGCTCAAGGCGGCGCGACCTGGACAGCCGCCCATGGAGTTCAAGACGGACGGCCGGCTGATTTTCTGTGCGGCCGAGGGCTGCAGCGTGGACGTGACAGCTAAGAAAGCATGGGTCGGGCTGTTTGTTTAACCTTTGTTTGGGCTTGGCTCGCTTGTTTCTTCTTCTTCTCCTCTTCGTCTTCTTTTCTCTTTTCTTTCTTCTATTTTTTCCCTCTTTGTTTCTCCACGACACTGCTCATTGCTGGGTCATTAGCAGCATAGGATATTCTACTACATGGTCGGCGTTCAAGGGGAAGGGTACGATAGGTAATGATACCCGGCCCGGTGTACGGCGTTTTCATTTTCGGCTATCTTTGCTTCAGACGGTTTTTTGTATGGTTCATCAATATTACCTGTCTCAGTATCAGTACTGCTTTTTGTATTGTCTTGTTTTTGTCTCTAGACTCAAATAGAAGACGAATGTATATTTATCCAACTGTTCAGTCCAGAACTACGTTTGCACGAATGGCTCGATGCGTAGGGAGTATGACAATTTTCTATTGGTCATCAATATGTACATGTCAAAGGGCGTGATACATCCACCGAGATGCGTATGAGGGCACGCCATGAGTCACAGTAGATTATATATTGAGTGGCCGTCCTCTTTTTGGACTGTTTTTTTCTAGTATTTACAAGACAATCGCACCATGTCGCTTCCATTCACCACACTCGACGTCTTTACGACGCAGCGCTTCGGCGGCAACCCGCTGGCCGTCGTCCGCGTGCCCGGCAGCATGGCCGTGTCCAAGGCGCAGAAGCAGCAGATTGCGCGCGAGTTCAACCTGTCCGAGACGGTGTTTCTCCACGACATTGACGCTGAAAAAAACGAGTGCGAGGCCAACATCTTCACGACGCACGCAGAACTGCCGTTTGCCGGCCACCCCGTCATCGGCTCCGGCGTCTACCTGCTCACGGCTGAGAAAATCGACAAGATCACGCTGCTGATCCCTGCCGGCCGGCTCGAGATTGAGTGGTCAGCAGCCACGGCCGGCAGCGTGCGTGCCAGTGTGCCGCACGACGTGCACCTGCACAAGAAGACGCTGCGGGATCTCGTCGGCGACAGCGAGGCCGCGCTGCAGGGCACGGCAAGCGGCGGCGCGTCTGACATTGCCAATGCAGAGCTGGACGCCCGCGCGTACTCCATCGTCAAGGGCATGACCTTTTTGCTGGCCAATGTCGGCCCTGATGTGGCCGTCCTCCAAAAGGTGCAGCCGGGTAGCCTCTATGCGGACGAAGCGCGCAACGTCAAGGACAAGGGGCCGTGGGACGTCGGCTTTGTTGGGCGGCTGTTCTACTCTGTCTACGAGGAGGGCCCTGGCGTCATTAAAGTACAGACGCGCATGATGGAAGGCCGGGGTATTGAGGACCCGGCGACGGGCAGCGCGGCATGTGCGCTGTCGAGCTTCCTGGCGCAGCAGGGCAGGCGGACAGGCACGATGCGGTTCGAGATCAAGCAGGGCGTTGAGATGGGCCGGCCGAGCCTGATTTTTGTCGAGGTCGTGGCCAAGGCATCGGAGGCGGGCGACGGCGTCGATATTGTGACGGTGCACCTGGGTGGCAGTGCTGTCGAGGTGATGCGCGGCGAGATCAGTCTGTAGTCTGCAGTCTATAGTCTATGAATCTATTAGATATGGCCCGACGAAGCAGCTGTAGCTAGCTCCACCACCGTGCATCCAGTCGCCCAGCTGGTGACACTTGTGTAATGGATGGCTTGCTCCCGTTCCAAGTTTCAAACGGCAGTTTGTCCTACCTGGCGCCGCCGCGGCTGTACGCCGTCGTCTGTGGTCTTGAGGGTTTATGTCTGTAGTTTTCACGGCCGAGAGCCTGCAAGCTGCTCAATATCCTGTAGTCACACTCTAAATAGCACATGCCAGCAGACAATGGATTCGACAGCTCATGCAGCATATGCTGTTCTGCATACCAACTCGCCTATCGCCGACTCGACCGAGGCAGCCAGACAGCCAATATGTCACACATTCAGATTGCGTGGTAGTAAATTCAAGATAGAATAAACAACACTGAATACAATACTGATATATTGTTGCCGACGTCCACCTCACTCTGCAACCGGCCATAGCAGGCTCGTCGTGATAGATGTAGCAAAGTCGGGATATACACCATCCGCTTGATCAATTGAAAACGACAAATGCAGCCAATTGCAACTCTTTCGTTACGGCATGGCCAATGTTGAAAGAACTGTGGAAAAGATACAAAAGATGCAAAAGAATGGACGTCGTCGACGGTCATGCTTACATAATCAACAATTGTCAACACCTTGCTAGCAAAAGGCTTCACCCACGCTGTAATCTTGCAAACAGCTGTTATCTTCCACTCTTCAGCACTGTTGCAACAAACTGTCCTGTATCCCAATCTGCACCATTCACCATTCACTACTTACCGCTCATCATCCACAGACATACGATTGCAGGCTGCCTACGAGCACTGTAGGTTTCAGCTGCGTCGTTTCAGACTGCCACGTAGTTGACCAAGTTCACAAGTCCATACAAGACAGCCGGCGACACAGATGACGTTCTTTCGTGCTGTCGTCGAGTGGTGTACTCTTCTCTGCACAGTCAGTACTGATCAATACGTGCCTGCTGCTATCAACAGGTATTATTCAGCAACCCTCTTTGAGCATTGTCTTGCCGTCCCTTGCCAATCGCGCCTTCCTTACGCTCTTCCTTACAACTTGCATTCCTCGCTCCTTCTTCCTTCAGTAAATCCTGATACTATTACTGTAATCAGACACTGCCCCTTCCCGCCCTGCCGTGTCTGCCCTTCGCGCCTTCCCAGTGAAGAAATGCAGCGAATGTATTGCCCCGTAATCTTCTCATACTAAATTCCTGGTTGTCGGTACCTTTCCCTTGCATCTTCCCATCTTGGTGCCTAGTCTGGACTAGCGCATTACATCCCTTTTCACGTCTGATTACTTTATTTATTTAATCTATTATTTTCTCTTATTTTATCGATTATCTCGTATTCCTGCCTGCCCTGTCGCTGCTCCCCCAATCCTTAATCCATTTCTTGGCTTACGACAAAGTAGAGAAAGACGAGAGAAGAAACGACTGAAAGAAGCAAGGAACAAAATATTGTACAGTCAGGACAGACCTGTTGGAGAGAAAGCACAAGCGTCGACGCGGCTGTACTTTGCACTCTGCATTCTGTATTCTGCATCTCTCCCTCGTGCCACTTGTCTCTCTGGCATCGCAACGTTCTGCTTCGGCTTCACTTTCAACAGCACCGACGACACTCGCTTGTGCCATTGTCTTTTATTTCGACACGTTATTTTCTAGCTTTTTAGCTCAGCCGCGCCTTTCATAATAAGCGCCCCTTTTCGCCAGGCCCCCTGTTGACCGGAGCTCGTTTGATTTGATTTGAGTTGATGACTTTCGACACGGACAGTTGATCACCGACGTCGTCATCGTTGCTCGTCGTCATCCGTCATCCAGCTTGTCCTTTGAACATCTCGCCACCACCTCTCAACCTCCACATTCACACCAACCATGTCGCTGCTCATCGACTACGGCCTGTCACGGCGCTTCGTCGTCATCGCCCTCTCTCTCCTGGCTGTCATCTACATTGTCCGCCTGACCCCAAGAGACATGGTCCTCGACGTACGTTCTTCATCTTGTGCCTTGTGCCTTGTGCCTTGAAACTCACTGACCATCAGACTACAAAGTCCATGCTGGGCTCCAATCCAAAGCCCGCTGAGCTTCCCGGCTTCAAGATCAAGGACAGGGTCGCCCTCATCTCCGACACCCAGTATACCAACCGCCTGGTCCCTCTGATCCTCCACTTCCACTCTGTCCTCGGCCCCGAGTGGCCCATTGTCTTCTACACAACCAACGAGACCAAGGCCCGCATCAGCGAGGGCGCCGGTGTCTCGGCCATCTGGAACCGTGCCGTCACAAACGGCGCCATTGACGTCCGCATCATCCCCGAGATGTACAACATGACCTCGCGCTACGGCGTCAACGTCTACCTCTCGCGCCCCTGGCTGTGGGAGCAGCTGCTGCCTGCCAAGCACGTCCTCACCTTCCAGACCGACGCCATGGTGTGCGGCAACTCCCACAAGACCATGGACGACTTCCTCGACTGGGACTTTATCGCCGCGCCACTGCACACTAAGGAGAAGCTGTTCAACGGCGGTCTGTCCCTGCGCAACCTGACCATGATGATGGAGATCCTCAACAACCCGGCCAACAACTGGGAGCGCGAGACCGCCGACGGCTCCTGGACTATGGGCGGCGAGGACATTTGGTTTTCGCGCAAGATGGACCTGATGGGCGCCAACTTGCCCGACTTCAAGAAGGCGCTCACCTTTGCCTGCCAGCACGACTGGCACGTGAGCCACGAGAAGGAGCCTCTGGGCTACCACAAGGTGCACAAGAACGCGCCTAAGCGGCTGCCCGAGATCACCGAGTGGTGCCCCGAGATTGCCATGTCCGCGCCGGGTCTCCTCAAGCAGACCGAGTAGTATTGTATACATTACACTCTACATATGTTGGAGTTGATTGTCTTTGGCGTTGCGGTTTATAGACCAGGGAGGTTGCTTGCGTCACTTGTCTATCGACCATATAGATCTTTGGTCCTATTTGTTTTATAAATTTTGGTTGTTTTTTGATTTTGACAGTCTGGATTACTTGCCATCTAATGACATTTGCCTTTTTGTTTATATTTTTTGTTTAATATATATTTTTTGTCAGTCGTCTGCACGGCCGTTTGTTCTATTTATTCTTAAAGTTGCTTTTGTAATACTACAGGGCACATATGCCGGGTTTGGTAGAGAATAAACTTTGGTTACATCGCTGCTATCATATAGCAAGTCTTGGCACTGCATTGGCACTCTATCTCGCTGCGATGTACGCCCATCGATCTTATTTGCAACGACCAACAACCCACGCCATTGCCGCCGTCATAACTTCACCCTGATCCCGCCATCGCCCTCTTGCGCAATGCACAGCCCGTCCTGGTACTCGGTCGCCACATGCACACCGGCCGGACTCCAGATCTTGTTCTGGATAATGGCCCGTCCAGCGCCGGCCCGGGCAAAGCATACCTCCTGAATCCACCACCCGCCGAGATCGCTATCCGTCGCAGAGAATTCGGCATACCTCATTACTGCCGCGTCAACATTCGTGTGGATTACAAAGCTGTTGCTCAGCGTCGCCGTCTTTTCGTTGAGCGGGAACTCGAGGTGGTTGGCTGCCATGAGCAGGCCGTTGCGGTCGGCGGCATACGCGTGCACAAGGGCGTGGTCGTTGCCGGTCATGCCCGTCGACGGGCCCAGCAGTCGGTACAGAACGAGGTCTCTCTTCTCATACAATGGTCTGTCCTCGTTGTACTCAGCCATGGCGTCCACCTTTTTCATGTCCACCATGGGGAACGTGCCCACAATGTCGCGTCGCTCCACGACGCCGAGCATCACCTCGATGTCGATGGGCGGCGACGGGCTCCATTGCGACGGCGGCCGGCTCTGCAGAATAGACGCGAAGCGCTGCTGCACGGGTGCCTCTTGGCAGTCGGCACCGAAACTGTGCGGCCGCGGTGCCACAAACGAGACCAGGGCCGTGTAGCATACGACGCCCAGGTTTGTACCGAGGTTGTCCTGGCCGCTGAATACGTCATCTTCGGAGAATATGCATTCTCCGGGGACAAAGAGAGCGCCGGGCTTGGCGTGGCTGCTGGGCCGCAGCGGCTGCCGGGCCTCGACGCGGGCCGTTACAAACGACCGGCCCTGGGTGACAACGGCCACTTCATAGACATAGGGCCGGTCTGGTCGGCCTGGTGCGGTAAAGTAGCCGTGGATGGTATGCAGGCCGAGGCTGGACTGGGCTATTGTTGTGGCGAGTGTCTGGCAGACGGCCAGCGTGGACTGGGCATAGACGTGCCCGCCAAAGGAGGCTGTATGTGGGGGAAAGACGACGCCCTGCTTCTCGATAATATCGAGCTCTCTGTGGAGGTCCGAGCCCGGCAGCCATGCGGCCCGACGGCTCATATAGCGGGAGGTGCCGGGGGTTGTTGGTGGCAGTGGCGCGAGGGCCATGGCCTCTTGGTATGTGAGACGGGGCATTTCTGGGGAAGCAGGAAGCTGCTAAAAACGCCCACGAGGGAGACGATATTATCGACAAAGATGCCAGGCAGCTTGAGCTTATATAGCCGAGAGACGACGGCCAACAGTCGACTGGAATCTGGAATTATGCATAGGTAGGCGCTGATATAAAAGATATAAAAAATCCCTTGCTTGCAACAGCATACATGCGCGTTGGAGAGGTATAGATCACCAGAGAGAGCTTTGTCTAACGGATCTGACAGACAAAAAGTATTGAAAAGGCATGCTGTTGGAGATGTGGCGGGTACTGGCTGTTGTTAGTTGTTAGTCAGAGTCGAGTTAAGCCGAGGTCGAATGGCACGTGATGCCCACAAAGCCCCTCAAAGAATGTGCAATCAGGAATGACAATCAGGAAAGCGAAAAAGAAAACTACGATCGAGAAGTAGCTATGATGGGGGTAAATGTGACTGACTGCACAAATTGGCGTGCGGCTGTATGCATCTCGTGATGTTCACGCCGTGCTGCCGAGTGTTTCATTTGTCTACTTTGAATATATCAAATTCTCCGGCCATAGATCGCAGGCAAGTGAGCGAAAGTAGAAGAAGAAAACAGCAAGAAATTAGACAATGCCAACTGTACAACAGACATTCTCTTCTCGTGCACAGGGTTACATGTTGCTTTGAATGGATATGATTATGCTGAGAAAAAATATGAGAGAAAGAGAGAGAAGACGAGACAACAAGATAGTTGATGAGAGCAGCTAACAAGATTAAAAAAAAAGAAAGACAATCAGACTCGAAAAAATGTACAGACCCAAGCCAAACCATAGTTGCAGACAGATAGAGAGAGATCAAAAACAAGCGAAAAAAGAAGAAAAATGACAAATTCCATCATCGCCTATCGGAACCGCAGAGTCCCCCGGCTCGGCCGCGCACTGGCCTCGACCCGCGCACGCACCTGCCGCGTGTCGCCCAGCACCGCCTCCAGCTCCTCGCGCAGCCGCGCATCGCGCGATGCCGACGCTGCCGCAATCTCTTGCACCGCACGCTCGGCACGCGCCATCAGCTCGACCACCCACACCGACAGGCCCGAGTGCTCGCTGCCGTGGTTTGTCAGCGCGCTTAGCGAGTTCTCGGGCGCGCCCGTGAGCTCGACCTCGTGGCACCACAGGCTCACGGCCGTGTTGATCCACTCGACCACGGAGCGCCGCCGCCGGCCGGTAAAGGGCACCTCTTGGCCGTCGAGGATGCGCTCGAGCACGCGCACGACAAGGGAGTGCGACACGCGCAGCTGCTGGATGAACAGCAGCACCGGCCACGCCGGGTCGGCACCGACCGACGGCGCGTCCTGCTGGCGCGTCACGGCGTACTCGCACAGCAGCGTGATGAGGGTGTCGACGGGGAAGATGAGCGAGTCGAGCGAAGTGCGGTGGGCAATCGTCTGGATCTGCATGGACACGGCCTCGTAGGGCATCGGCGGCGGCGCCACCGAGGCATCGCCGCGCGCGCGCGCGTCCTCATAGAGCGCGAGCTGCTCCTCGACCTCCTCGTGCGTGCTGTTGATGAGCTGCTTCCACGTGTCGGCAATGACGCGCGGGTTGTGGTAGTCGGCGGCATTGAAGATGAGCAGGCACAGGTCGTAGTAGGCGGCCTGGTCGGCGTAGCCGTTGAAGAGCTCCGACAGGTCCAGCGCGGCGCCGTCCAGGTCCTTTTGGATCTGCACCTTGCGCTCGTCGGGGATGCGCGGGTCCACCAGCAGGCGCTCCAGCAGATCGTCCTGGATGTGCGCGACATCGAGCAGCTCCGTGACCTCGTGGTTGAGCTGCTGCTGGCGCTGGCCGCTGATGCCCACCGACGACACACTGGCGTTGGCCTTGGCGCGGCTCAGCAGGGTGATGCGTGCCTTGATGCCAATGTCAAAGGCCGAGCGGGCTAGGTTGTACTGCACCTGCGCCGCGTCAAAGTACTGGCTGCGGTGCGTGTAGAAGCGGCACAGCAGGTCGGCGTGCTTGGCGTCGGCCGATGCGAGGCGCTGCAGGAACGTCACCACGTGCGGGCTGTCAATGGCCAGCAGGCGGTCTGTCAGCTCCTCGTCAATGTACCACTCGTACAGGTCAAAGTGGAAGACCTCGTCGGCCGAGTCGTTGACAACGCTGTACGCCTCGAAGCGCTTGGTTGCAGACAGCGTCATGCGGCCGTCGACTTGCTCGGGCTCGGCGCCCGAGTCCTGGTCGAGCTGCCGCAGAACCGAGTGGATCAAATCGTAGCACTGCTTGCGCTCCTCCCACTGTACGCGCCGCGAGTCGTTGTCGGGCTTGCCGTCGTTGATCCACGCCAGGGCCGCGTTGCCGCGGTCCTTCTCCTTGGCCACAATCAGGCACAGCTGGATGGCGCCCGCATAGTACTTGAGCTGCACGTACTGCGCAACAGCCGACGTCAGGTTGGCGTACGACAGGCTGCCGGCAACGCGCTCAAACAGGTGCAGGCTGTCGCTCAGCAGCGCGCGTGCGGCCGACGGCGAGTTGATCTGCTCCGAGGCGCGCTGCAGCTGCTCCTGCGCCTTGAAGATGACGACGTCGTCGGGGCTGCAGAAGCTGCCACAGCGCCGCCGCAGGGCATCGGCCACCGTCTCAACATTGGATCCGCTCTCAATGTTGCGGTTCACAATCGACTTGACCAGCAGCTTGGCCAGGTCCTTGCCCGCCGGCTTGGAAAACAGGCTCTCGTAGGTCAGCTGGCGCAGGCCGTCGCGCGTCGCTTCGTCCAGGCGCACGTAGATATCGGCCACGCGCTCGTCAAACAGCATCAGCACAAATGAAATGCCCTCGGAAATGCTCTCCATCAGCTTCTGCAGACCATGCAGCGCCTGGTGCTCGGCCTGCAGTGCAATCTCCTCGTGGCGTGTCGCGCGGCGCACATCGGTCGGGCCCGACAGACCCTGGATTGAGCCGGCGTTGACACGCAGGAATGTGCGCAAACGCTCGAGGTTCTCCTGGATCGTCGTGAGCTTCGCCGTCGGTATTGTCGATGCCACGGCAATGCCCGATGGCGCGTGGCCGACACTGACAACCTTGGCCGCCCAGACGGTGCGCACGAGGCGTGTGAGGTATAGGGCCAGGGCGCCGTGGCGGTACGACAGCTGCACAGAGTCAATGGTAATGGCTGTGCTGTCCGTCTCCGACACGGTGGGCTGGCCGCCGTAGTTAACAAATGCCGCCTTGGCACGGTCCTCGGTGGCCTGGTCGACGGCGCGGCTGGTGCCGGAGCGCAGGTCACTACCCTGGCCACAGGCAACCGCGAGCGCCGTCGCAACAGTCTCGACACGGCCGTACATCTTGATGAACTTGCGGATTTCCTTGTCAAACATTTCGTCGCTGCCCTGCGTCCGAATGGCCGTGGCAAAGATGTCGACGAGACGGCGGCGGCGGATGACGTGCACGCCGTCGTTGGTGAGAACGGCAAACTCGCTGGGAGCCGAGTCGAACTGCACGGCCAGCTCGTTGCCGAAGCCGAGCGGCTGTGGTGCGGCCGAGAAGGGCTTTGTGATCAGGCCGACATCGAGAGCCTCGGTGGCGCGGCCCAAAAGGATCCAGTTGCCGTGCTCGTAGTACTTGAGGGCGGACGCGGGCGTCGTGACCTTGATCTTGCCGGTCTCGGGCGCTGACACAAACAGGCGCAGCTCCTGGCGCTTGACAAAGTTGAAGCAGTAGCCGGGGGCAAAGCGGGCGCCCTTGGTGATGGGCTCCAGAGCGCGCGACTGCAGGTCGACAAGGCTGGGGTCGGTGGCGGCCGAGCCAGGCTCCTTGGGCGGGAACTTGACAAACTGGACCTGCATGGACTGCGGCGCCGTGTTGGACGAGTTCATGGTGTAGGATGCGGCGCTGGTGGCGCTCAGGAACAGGCGGCAGCCGGTGCTAGTGACGGCCATGAGGTGCAGCTTGGACGCCTCCTGCATGGAGATGGGGCTGACCGAGACAATGGACATGCGGTCGGTGAGCAGCGGTGATGCGTTGATCATGTGCGTAATGTCGCGCAGACAGTCGAACTTTTGCTTCTCAATGACCTTGGTGAGCCGGTCGGGGCCTTCGATGTGGTACGTGCGGATCGTCGACTTGTTGGACAGCGTGTACAGCAGGTTGCGCGCATTGTCGACGACCATCTGGACGAGGCTCTCCGAGTTCTTCTGGGCCCAGATGCCGGCACCGGGGAGCGAGGGCACAACCGACGACCAGCCAGGGTGGCTGTGGTTGGTCTTGCCGACGCGGTTCGAGAACCACTTCTCCTCCTGCTGGTAAAAGATCTCCTGCACGTCGGTGTCGCTGCAGCCGCCGAGGAAGATGCGGCCCGAGTTGGTGCCCACGATAAACGACACGTTGGCACCGCCACGGTGTATGGACATTTTTGTCTGGTAGAGCGAGATGGATTTGGAGCCGGTGGGTGTGGGCGCCGCCTCGACACCGAGCAGGATGATGTCGACCTCGGTAGCAACGACAAGCACATGCGTAATGTTCTTGACAAAGACGCCGGGCTTGGGGGGCACGAGGCCGATGGCGGTGATGGCGTGGGGCTGGTCCTCGAAGCCGATGAGTTCGGGGTTGGGCTGTGTGTAGTCCCAGAGGAACAGGCTGCTGTCGATACAAGCATACGCGTGGTTGATCTCGGGGAAGAGGCCCATGGTCGTGACGAGCTGCGAGACGTTGTAGCGCTCAAAGATCTGGTCGGGGATGGGGTAGGTCTGGACCTTGTGGAAGGGGGCCCAGGGGGAGTCTGCGCCGTGGATGTCGTATTCAGAAGAGGCGCCGGCTGGGTGGTTAGTCTATTGTCAGGTTTACCCAGAAAAAGAAGAAGAATACTCACGCCGGCAGTAGGAGTCGAGGTCTGGGTAGCTCTCCTCGGTCTGCAGCACGCGGTTGACAGAGCCGGCGGCCTTTTGGACCGGGGACAGGGTCACGGGTACAGGCAGGGCCATGACGGGCTCTGTCTGCAGCAGCGTGACTGGTGCTTGATGTGACTGGGGCTGGAGTTGGCGGGAGAGGGCGTTGGACGATGCGGCGGCGCCCAAGGAGGAGGACGACGACGGCGCGGCATGCTCAAACAGCGAGCGGGCGGTATCGGGGCGAGGGCCGGCACCAGGTGTCGCAAAGTAGGCACCCGGGATGGGCCGTCTGGGGGTGGCCAGCGTGGCCATGGTGGATGTTGGTAGATGGCTCTTTGAAGTCTTTAAGGATTGCCGATGCTCTTAGGAGTGTGCCTAGAAGGTCGTCGTCGCAATGGAGCTCGGCGAGCAGGACAAGCTGCTGGTGGCTGTCGAAGCCGTCGAGTAGAAGCTGCACCGGGTCAAGAACAAGTCGATGATGTCAGTGTCAGTGTCGGTATCGATACGATGCGATGCGATGCGATGCGATGCTCAAAGTGCCGATAGCAACGCGATGAGGTCGTGATGTGAAGCCGAAAGTCGACGATCGCGGAGCCAAAGACGGGATGCCGTCGCTCGAGATGGGACGCAAACAGCCAGAAAAATAAACAGACGAATAGAGCAAGGACCGGACAAAACAAAGTAGCAGCAGAGTAAATGAATGCGTTTGTGGCGAGTGCGTGCCGTCCCCTTTGCCTGGCTGTTGACTAGTTTTGGGGTTTAGTTGGTTCTTTTCGCTTTGTAGGCCAAAAGCAGAGCAAATGGTGAGGCTGGGGACTATGGTCAATTTTTTCCCCTTAGCAGCAGGTAGTAACAGAGCAACAGAGCCAGCCAGGACGCGAAGTTGGCGCGCAAATGGAGCTAGGCCGGAACTGGCAATTGGCTGGTTGAGCTCTTATTGTGGGGCTATCAGAAGAGAAAGCGCAGAGCAGCATCGAGGAAGGAGCGACCACAATGGCAAGAGCACACTCACTGTACGAGCAAAACAGTTTCTCGTCAAATTACTAAGCACACATACTCATAAGTGGAATAGAAGATATAAACTTGATTATCATAACATAGTTGCTTTTCGGTTCATAAACATAACTCTTCCTAACAATAATAGTAACTATACAGAGAATGGTCAAAGGACAAACTGCTAGGAACATACTTGACTTTGACACAGGACCTCCACGGTGTCTACCAATCCACTTGATGATCAAGCAGCATCATACTCTGACACTCTCGCCTCAACCCCCAGGCTCTTGACTCTAAACTCAGGCCAGAAACGGAGACACTATGCTGGTGCATTTCCTCTCTAGTTCTTCTTGGCTTCGCGCTCGGCCTTGCGGAGGGCACGCGTGCGGATGTCCTTGTGCATCACCAGGTTGTACCAGATGCCGACGCTGTGGCCAACACCAATGGTGGTCTCGATGGCATACTGCATCAGAGCGTGCGACCAAAAGGGCGTGTACGTCGAGGCAAACGACTGCCAGCCGCTGCCGGAGCCGATCTTGGTGAGGGCGGCACGCACAAAGGCGTCGGGCTTGGGGATCAGGGCGCTGGAGCGGCGCACCTTGCTCATGGCGGACACGACGAGGTAGCTCAGCACCAGGTACGTGTCGACGCCGCTGGGCTTGACCTCGGCCGCGAGCGACGAGTTCCAGTGCTGCAGGAACGCCTTGCTGCCCGAGTAGGTGGCGAGGTAGGGGGTGGGCATCCAGCCGCCAAAGGAGCCCATGGTGAGCACGAGGCCCTTCTTGCGGGCAACGAGCGCGGGCAGCACGACCTTGGTGGTCTTGAGGGTGCCGAGGCAGTTGATGGTGACAATGTTCTCGAGCTCGTCGGCGGCGGTCTGCAGAAAGGGGACGGGGATGCTGTGGCTCTGGCCGACGTTGTTGATGAGCACGCCAATGTCGAGGCCCGACACGAGCTCGGCCAGGCGGGCGTAGTCGGCATCGTCGTTCTTGGCAAAGTCCATGGCGAGGACCTTGGTCTCGAGGCCAGCAAACTTGGTCTTGAGGGCGGCGGCGAGGTCGTCGAGCTTGGACTGGGTGCGGGACACGAGCACCAGGTTGAAGCCCTTGGCGGCCAGCTGGGTGGCAAACTCCTTGCCGAGGCCGTCCGAGGCGCCGGTGACGACGGCCCAGGTGCCCTTCTTGCCGTACTGGCGCAGGTTGGTGCCGCTCAGTAAAAAGACGTTGAGCACGAAGCTGGCAAAGGAGAGCGTCTTGCTGACGAGGAAGAGGGCGCCGACGACGGCCGAGGCGGCCTGGAGGGGCAGCGGGACGGCGGCGACGAGGCTGCGAATGGCGTCCATTTTGAGAGGTGTAGCTGGGTGGTTGATGGGGTTGAAAAGAGGGCCTAGAGCAGAGGCAGAAGAGGGCGAGAAACAACAAAGACTCCTATCAGATCTGGTATCAGCTTGACGTCGTGTGAGGAAGAGTCGGAAAGGGTTTGATTACGGCATTGGTCGACCCACTATATAGGGTTGTGGCCAATGGGAGAGCTGCGTTGCCGGAGCTGCCCCAACAAAGCTGGAAAGGGGGTGCCAATTGAGTATTGCAGGGCAACGTCTACAGTCGACAGTTGGCAGTCGACAGTTAACCTTTGGCAATTGACAATTGACAACCTCAACGGCAGACGCCAGCAACACCACGACAACAATCCAGCCATGGACGCTCTCAAGGAATACCTGCCGCCCAGCGACAAGGGCCTGCTGCCCTACTACCTCTTTATTGTGAGTTTGAGATGAAGAAAAAATAACAAAGAACGAAGAGAAAAGAAGAGAAGAGGACAAATCTAACAAACAGGTCGGCATCGTCTCGTTTGGCAATTCCGTGCAGAACCTCGTGACGCTGCACTACACGCGCCGCCTCTACAACGGCCTCTTTGTGCCCAACCGCGCGCCGTCGGATGCCTCGGGCGACGCCATCGACAAGCTGGTGCCGGCGTCGGCGACGGGCAAGGACGCCGAAAAGGGCCAGGACCAGGTGACGCCGCTGGCCGCGCGCGTGTTTGGCGTGTGGACGATGCTGGCGGGCCTCGTGCGCGTCTACACGTCGCACGACGTCGGCAACCGCGCGCTCTACCAGCTGAGCATCATCACGCACGCCGTCGCCGCCGCGCACTTTACGTCGGAGATTCTCGTGTTCAAGACGATGCGCATCACGGGCCCGCAGCTGTTCCCCCTGGCCGCCGGCTTTGGCGGCACGCTGTGGATGGTCCTGCAGTACTCCCACTACGTCCAGTAGTTTTTTTTGTGTACATTAGATTAATATTTAGCTACTATCTAAAAATTGAGTCTACAGCGCCTTGCGGTAAAGCTCGCCGCCGCAGTCGCGCAGGCGGGCGGCGGCCTGTTCGGGCGTGATGTCGCGCTGCGGCTCGCCCAGCATCTCGTAGCCGACGAGGAACTTGCGCACCGTCGCCGACCGCAGCAGCGGCGGGTAGAAGTGCATGTGGAACCAGCTGTCGTCGGTCTCTGCCGTGCCGCTGTCTGCTGCCTCTTCCGAGAGGGGCGCCTGGTGGATGCCGGAGCTGTAGGGAAAGTTGGTCTCGAACAGGTTGTCGTAGCGGCGCGTGACTTCTTGGACGGCCTCGGCAAAGTGTGTGCGCTCGGCGGGCGTCAGCTCGACAATGGCGCGCACATGCCGCTTGGCAATCACCATGACCTCAAAGGGCCACACGGCCCACCACGGGCACACGACGAGAAACGACGCGTTTTCGTAGACGACGCGCTCCTTCTTCGCCGCCTCGAGCTGCACGTAGTCGCCCAGCAGGTGCCGCCCCTGGTGCGCCGCGCGGTACTTGCTCATCTGCGCAATCTCGGTGGCCGGCTCCTGCGGCAGGCTGGAGGTCGTCCAGACCTGGCAGTGCGGGTGCGGGTTCGAGCAGCCCATGGCGGCGCCCTTGTTCTCAAAGATCTGCATGTAGCGCAGCTGCGCGGCTGGCGGCGCGACCGAGTTGAACGGTGTGCTGGGGATTTCGGCGAGCAGGGCCTGGCCGGCGGCGTACAGCGGGCTGGCGGGCGACAGGTGCGATGCGTAGATGCGCGCCCACGTCAGCACGACGGGCAGGATCTCGTCGACGGTCATGTCGGCGAGCGTGACGTGGTGCTTGGGGGAGAACGTGAGCACATAGCACTTGCCGGTCGCGGGCTCGGCGCGCAGCAGCAGGCTCTCAATGTCGTTGTCGTTCACCTCGGGGGTGTACTCGGCCTGCGTCTCTTTGACGGCGCTGTAGTCGTTGACAAAGACAAACGTGCTGTCAAAGACGGGGTTGCTGTCGCCCTGGGCGCGCTTGTTGCCGGGGCACAGGAAGCACTTGGGGTCGTATTCGGGGAGGACGTTCTTGGAGGGGGCCTCCTGCTGGCCCTGCCATGGGCGGTTTGTGCGGTGCGGCGAGACGAGCAGCCAGGAGCCGGTCAGCGGGTTGAACCGGCGGTGCGAGATGTCGTTGAGGATTTCGTCCGGCATGGTGAGGATGACTAAGGCGGATGAGGCCTGTGCGATGTGAGAAGTGAAGTGAAGACGATATGACGGCGATGCAATGCCAGACTATCAGACAGGAAGCTCTGGCTCTGGTAGTCAATGCCAATGGTTGCGCTGAGAGTAAAAGGTCGAGTCTCGGTCTCGAATATCCCGCGGCGGTTCCTTGCGGCAGTTCCAGCGCCCTGCCAATAAGTAGCAAGTATAAAAGAATCGACGTTGGGCAGCTTAATAATCTTGCAGCGGGGTTGCGACGTTTCTCGTTCCGCACGGAGAAGTCGCGATGATCTCACAGCGATAGCTCTTTCCTAATTGAGAACTAAGTGCACGCCTGCAGCGCCTACAGTGGAGCTCCCCCGCTCCAAATTTTACAGTTATACAGAGGTATTAGTCGTCATATGGTGGTATTAACTGGCTAGGCATGAGCTTTTTATTGTATTTTATTGTAAATACAAGCAACAAGAATTTGGACAGAATACAAGTCAATCAAACCTCTGATATGCGTGCAGTGCTTCAGTATTATACGAGACTATTATGTGTCAAATTGACGACAATATGTACAGTGTCAAAAACTCCAAACTCCTTTTCAAATCCGCCGGCCCGGACTTCTTCCGCATCCCGGAGTTTGTCCGATCCCGGCTGTTATTAGTCTTATTAAGTATATTGCAGTCCTCTCGCCGCAGTATTTTACACCCGCTGCGCTCGCTTAGAATGCCAGCGTGGACACGTTCCACGCGACATCCCGGATCGTGCAGCCGCTCGCGTTGTACTTTGCCGCATACGTGCCGCCGAGAATGGCGTCGACAAAGTCGGTCGCTGCCTGCCGGCCGTTGGCCTCGCCCGCCGTGTGGCCGCCAATGGACGTGCGCTCGTACAGGATGTTGGCGCCGACGGCGCAGTAGCGCGCAATGAGCGTGTCGGTGTCGTTGATGGGCGACAGCTCGTCCTTGATGGCCTTGTAGGCGTACACGGGCATCTGGGGAATGCCGTGGTAGCCCATGATGCCGTCGCGGTTGATGACCTTTTGCGCCAGGGGGCTCGTGACGACGGCGAGACCGCCCTCAAAGTAGTCGCTGATGTTCTGGCCCAAGTAGGCGGTGACGTCCTGGCTCAGCGTGTAGTTCTGGGTGGCCAGGAAGCCGGTGCTGTTGTGGGTGCCGTTGGTCTTGAGCAGGCTCAGCACGTAGGCATAGACGTCGGGGTACTGGTTGGTGATGCCGAGGAGGCCGGGCGGGGCAATGCCGGCGGCGGCGGTGCCGCTGATGGAGAGCAGCACGCTGGTGACGTTGGGGGTGAGGCCGCCGACGGCGATGCCGCTGATGTTGAGCTCGGGGGCGTACTGGACCTGCAGCTCGGCCGCCCACTCGCTGGCGAGGGCGCCACCGGAGTAGCCCCAGAGGGCGACCTGGCTGGTGGCAGGCAGGCCGAAGCGGGACTGGCCGGCGGAGGACAGGATGGCGCGCACGGAGTCGAGCGTGGCGTGGCCGGAGATGACGCCGGCGGTGAAGCTGGCGAGGGGGCCCTCGTAGTCGGGCACGCTCACATAGTAGCCCTTGCCGAGCGCGGTGGAAATGTCGACGTCCATGGCCGAGTAGAGAGCGTAGCTGGGGCTGGCGTTGATGTAGTTGGAGTCGTAGGGGATCTGGTACGACAGCAGGCCGCCGGACGTGGCGTTGGCGGTGCTGTTCTTGGGCACAAACAGGGTGGTGACGGCCCAGACGGGCTTGTACAGGCTGTTGGTGGTGCGGTACAGGATGTTGTAGGCAGCCGAGGCGTTGCCGGCGAGCAAGGTCAGATTACCGGCAGCCGGGCGCACGCGCAGGATGGTACCGGGCTTCTCGTTTTCAAACTCAAAGGGGGCCGTGTACCAGGGGTCCTCGGACGGGGCAATGGGCTCGTTGAGCGCGGCCGAGCTGCACGAGGTGGAGTTTGAGGTGGTGGAGGACGAAGCAGCCGATAGAATGGCAATGCTGGGCTTGACGAGGTTGCGGTGGCCGTAGGCGGAGACGGCAGCGGGAGCCGCAAGGCAGGCCGCGAGAGCAAGGTCGAGACGCATCTTGATTTTTTTTATTTTTAGAATTAAAAAAATCGGGCGACGAGGGTAAGGTGAAAGAGTGTAAGTGGTGCAGGGATTATCACGGGTTGACAAGGATCGCAATGTAACAGCACGCGAGGAGAGGAAGGGAAGGGGGAGTATTAAGAGAACAGATACGAGATGGGGTATAAAGAAAGAGCCACAGCAGCAAACTGAGAGCAAAGTAAGAGAAAATAGAAATAGAACTGAGAGCCAAGAGAAAGAACAAGAAGAACGGAAAATAAAGAGAATCGTGACCACGGGACAGTAAGCTCTTATAGCTTCCTCGGGCGCATTACTACATGGGACAGCTCTCGGAGTAATGCATAGTGTGTTGGGCCGTTAGTGGTCCATTGTTGATCGGGGATGGATAAAGAGCTAGAGCTGCAGACATCGAGCTAGAGATGGAGGCCAGAAAGGCTAGAAATGCCAGAGACAAGAAGAGACGACGCCGAATGATACAACGGCAGCATGCCGAGCACAAGACCAGCCGATGGAGCCAACCGCCTGGAAAGGAGAAAGCTGGCAAGCAAGGAAGTTGGGGCTATGTCAGAAGAGTGGGAAGAAGTTGATTTTATTGTTTATCTATTTGAAAGTGCAGGGTAATACAGAGAAGAAGAATCGGCTACGGAGTCTTGCTTGGCCGCTGCCTGGCTGCCTCTTGGAGCAGTGAGCCGGAGGGCTCGGCCTGTAGCTGAGGTGCCAGATGCACATAAGCTGAAATGGAATAATACAATTGTAGTCAAGGCAGTCGAATACGACGGAAGACTTGTCGTACGGCGTGTTCATGAGTATAAGCGGTAAAGCAGCCAGCCGAGAGGCTTTCAAGAGGCATTTATACGAGGTTACGAGCTTAGTCAGACGCGATGAAAGAAGACAAAAGAGGAAGAATAAAAGAAGAATAACAAGAGAAGAAGGAGCAACGAACAAAACAAAAGAAGGACGCCAGAAGAAGAAAGAGCAAAGGCGGGGAACACCAACAGTTCTTTGTCCACGGGACCAAGCTACAATCAAAAGGTCCGTTTACGAGGAGTGCATGTGCATTGGATTGGATTAATCTGGGAGCTGGCCGGCTTGTGAAGATGGTTATTTTCCGACTTGATCTTTTTTCGCATTTGTCTTTGCGTCTCCTCATCTTTCACCTTACATCTCTACTTTCATCCAGCTAGTCTCCCCGCAGGCCCGTTTGGGTATAGCGGCGGATCGGCAAGTCGATGACCGAGTGTCTTGGCTGGAGGAGGAAAGAGCAGAGTAGGAGAGAGAAGAGGAGAAAGAAGAAACCAGTAAAGAGAAAAAAGAGAAGGAAAGAGAGAGAGGAGGGGGAGGACGGAAAATACGGCCAAAATAACAAGAGAAATACAGAACAGGGACAAGTGAGGGGGCACGGATACGAAAAGGGAAGGTGAAGAAGACAATATTGGAAGAAGCCGTTGTCGGAAAATGAGGTTGAAAGTTTATTGCTTTTCTTTCTTTTTTTTAATAAAATACTATATGATTTTCTATAAAGATGTGTATTAATTATGAATTTATCAAATCTACAACAGTACTTCCCCTGGTGACTGATATAGTATATGTTTGAGGCTTAAATAATTTGATTTTTGAAGCAATTATTCAAAAATAACCCAATAATATAACAAGAAAAATGAAAATCAGTAATATTCACATGCTATAAAATATCGATCTGTTTGAAACTAAGAAACCTAAAACAAATCTAAATAAAAACATTCAGCAAAGGGTCTATAGGTCTATACCTTGCCCACCACTGTCCTTTGCCTTGTGCTATTGCTTTGCTCGTTCTCCTCACTTCACCATCCTCATGCTGCTCCCCTCCTTCGACTCTCTGCTCGCCTCCTCTCTGCAACCTCGCTTACACAACTACTACTCGTATCACACCAGTGGCAATATCGTACGTTAAGTCTTCATTGATTCTGCATCAATACTCCTCTCACTTTTGCTCGTTCTCATGGTCCGTCATGACGTTCAAGACTGCGAAAAACCTTGCTTGATCCGAGAGCCCGGCGTCTTAAAATGTTCTATTAATATACCTGACTCGCTACAAAAGCCTCAATAACTGCAGCGATGATCCTGATCGCTGCGATTGACTCCCTAATCTCCGAGCTGATCGCCATCAAACACCGTACCCGCTCCGCTTCAAGCCAATTGCCACGATTTACGGAGTACCACGATTAGCACGACAGCTCTGTATTTGATGTCGCTATTCTACTAGATCCTGTAATTCTATTCTGAAACGGCGTTATTTTCATGTGATTGCTGCGGGTTCTGACGATTTTGGTGATTCTGGAAATCGTCATGCTTCAAGTTGAATGATTATGTAAGCGACGCTGAGCTTATTTCATCTCAACTCGGAATTTAGTCTCCAATGCAGTACTGACTGTCTTTCTAACTCTGATCCTTGTCCTATCTTTTAGCCGTGGATCTACACGGAAGCCAGACCAGCAGCCATGAGCTGGCCAAACTGAAGCCGACGGGCTCAACCTCGCCATCGCCTTATGCCCAGCCTGTGGGCGGAGCTGAACATCAAGCCTCGTCTTTGTCATGGAGCAGCACGTCGTGAACCTAAACACCATATAGGCTCGACTTGTCCCGGTTAGTGTGAGTCTTGAGCTCTTCTCCAAGCCAGTAGGTTCATCAAGCTTCTTGGGTGCAGCTTGTTATCTCCTGGAAGCAAGCCTTGCCGCGAGAACAAGGCCGGCCTTGGCCGGGTATCGCCAGTGACCTTGAACCCGCCTTTTGATCAATCCAACGGCATCTGTAGTCGCCTCTCAGATCATGGGCTTGAATCCTGACTCAACACCACGATTATATAGCTGAACCCATGGGCTCAATGGACCGAATTGGCCCTAGGTATATTAATTCTCTCGTTCCTTGAACCGTTGGGCTCAGCTGTGCTTGAGCTGTCTGATGCTCTGGGCTTATCGATTAGATACTCCCTCCAGCCAGCCCTTCTATGTACATACCATACCCAAGTCCAGCCAATAGGCTAACAAGCTCTTCCCGCACCCATCTGCCCACACCATCTCGGCTGCGTACCCTCCTCTTCTTCTCCAAATCCAAATCCAACAGCTTACCCCTCAGTTCAAGCTCACCCCTCTTCGTCTCCACAGTCATCGGCTAGGCCGGTGCATGTGAAAGTCGGGGAACACGGGTGTTGGCCTGCATAAGTGTTTATGTGCACAAGGGCATGTCTTGACGTTGACCGTTCCTACATCTCAGTTATGCACTCAAATACAAGACACCTGCCAAGGCATGCCGGTTAGACGGCATCAAGCGAGACCTGCTGTCTTAGAGGTGTGTAGTGATGTCGATGTCTGGTGTCGATGTCTGGTGTCTGGTGTCTTACTATGAGACGGGAAGGGGAAGAGTAAAATATTCACTGCAGACCACTTCAGCCCACCGTCTCTACGAGTAACGGTATTTCTTGAGACAATAAAGTTTGGGCTGGCTCAAAAAGGTCGTATGGGTCCGTAACAAAAGAGAAGCTGATGAGTCAGGCCACCCAGTTCACCCAAACGAGTTAAATACTCTTTAGTACTGCTGGCTATCTAACACAGTGTGCTGCCCAGCCAAGACGTGCTGCAGGGATGGCTCGCAGCAGACACACCACACGGACATGGACCACATGGCAGCCCACAGCTTTAGGTTGACGTGTGTAAATGTGTAAATGTGCAATCATCGACAAAACATCATTCAATCACAAAGCCCACGGGTTTGAATGATGTCTGCAAAGCGACTGATGGGTTGAGATTAAGTCGACTTCGGGCCTGCTCAAGTTGGGCGGGGGTCGAGGCAAGGTCGAGCTCGAGGGAGGCCGAAGACGATAAAGCCGCGTACCCATTTCCCATTACATAAGAAAGAGCAAAGTGCTCGTGTGACCTCTTTCCTAGAATGGACGGATATCTACACGGCCGGCTTCCTATCTATCTCTATCTCCGGCGTTTGATCGTAGCATCTACATCCACTGCTACACAAGCATCGGTACCGTCGCAGCGAGTGCCGATCTTGGCCTCTGCGGACATTTCCATCGCTGAGCATGCAGTGCGTCGCCACTCCGTATTGCATCCGCCGATGATCTCTTTCCTACTTGAGATGCAAATGCCACCGAAATGCTGACCCGATCGTCAGCCATTCTTAATCCCCTCAATCCTTTGACGTTGCGCCTCGCTAGCTTCTCCATAACGGGCCAGGCGGTTTGCCATCGATCCAGCTCTATCTTGGTTGGGCTGTGGCTTTGCAGATTTGCAGCTTTTCAGATATCCGTCGGGACTGTGGTCATCCTTAGCCGGATGCCGTACTTTTCAATGGCTTTTCGGCGAGCCATTGTCCATCTCTGGGTATAAAAGGACATTTATTCATCGGAATATTGACTTTGAGAGTCGACCACCTACGCCCAGTCAAAAGCCAAACCCCAAAAGACAAGATGCTTCCCATCGTCGTCGCCACCGTCCTGGCCGGCGCATCCACTGCCGCCGCCTACACCCCCAACAAACAGGGCAGCCAGTACCGCTACCCCTTTGCCAAACCCTACGACCAGTCCTTTCTCGACGGCTACTCTATCCTCAAGCACCTCGGCGGCCAGGGGCCGTACTCCAACCGCCGGTCCTATGGCATCTCGCGCGACCCCCCCGATGCCTGTGTCGTCGACCAGGTCATCATGATCAAGCGCCACGGCGAGCGCTGGCCCGAAGCTGCGCCCGCCGCCAAGTTTGCCGCCACGCTCGACAAGATCTATGCCGCGCACACCGGCAAGTTCAGCGACGCGCTCGAGTTCTTGAACCGCTGGACCTACTTTGTGCCGCAGGGCCGCTACATTGCGCTCGAGACGTTCAACGGGCCGTATGCCGGCCTGCTCGAGGCCTACACGCACGGCGCCGACTACGGCGTGCGCTACGGCCACCTGTGGGATCCGACGGCCGCCAACCTCACGATCCCCATGTTCTCGAGCGGCTACGAGCGCATTCTGATGACGGCGCGCAAGTTTGGCGAGGGCTTTTTTGGCTGGAACTACACCGACGTCGCCGCCATGAACATTGTGCCCGAGCAGGTGTACATGGGTGCCAACAGCCTGACGCCGACGTGCCTGCACGACAACGACACGGCCGTGTGCGACGGCCTGAGCAGCTACCAGCCGCTGTTCGACGTCGCCGCCGCGCGTCTCAACGACCAGATGGCCGGCCTCGCGCTGAACGCCACCGACGTCTTCAACCTCATGACCATGACGGCGTACGAGCTCAACGTGCGCGGCGCGTCCGACTGGATCGACGTCTTTACGCTCGACGAGTGGGTCGCCTTTGGCTACACGCAGGACCTGAGCTTCTACTACTGCGCCGGCCCCGGCAACAAGAACATGAAGGCCGTCGGCGCCGTCTACGCCAACGCGTCGCTGTCCTTATTGAATACGAAACGCGACGCGCAGAAGCTCTGGTTCAACTTTGCGCACGACACCAACATCACGCCCATCCTGGCGGCCCTGGGCATCTCGTCGCCCGCCGAGGACCTGCCGCTCGACCGCATCCCCTTCCCCAACACCTACACGGTCGGCGACATCATGCCCATGGGCGGCCACCTCACGATCGAGCGGCTGGCGTGCAACGCGACAGCCGTGACGGCCGCGGACACCTATGTGCGGCTCGTGCTCAACGAGGCCGTCGTGCCGTTCACCGGGTGCCAGGACGGCCCCGGCTTTTCGTGCGCCCTCGGCAACTACACGCGGCTCGTGTCCGCGTCGCTGCCCGACTTTGTCTCGACGTGCGGCTTCAACGCGAGCTATCCGCAGTACCTGGACTTTTGGTGGAACTACAACACCACGCGCGCCTACGACGTCGAGACGCAGCAGCCCATTCCCGCCGGCGAAGGGCTCCTCACCTACCAAGGAACTCCAGCGTAGAGTTTGAATGATAGAAGAATAAAAAACTGCAAATAAAACTACATATTCAATAAAGAGTAATCAATCTCGCTGAAGAGCGACGATCCCCAGAGGTTCTGCCACAGCGCCTGCGACAAGACGCGCAGGTTGCGGTGCTTGACGTCGGGTGGGTGCAGCGGGTGCGCCAGGATGCGGCGCACCTTGTCGTGCAGGCACTGCCCGGTCTGGGGGTCGCCTTCCTCGCTGATATCAATAAAAATAGCATCCTGACCGTCTGCCTCGGCCTCCCACGCGATAAATTCGGGGACCGGCTCGGTGCCGTACGAAAACTCGTACAGCCTTGTACAGCATCCCCAGCGTCTGCGACCACGCCGCCGCCACAGGCCACTGCGCCTCCCACGACCCGACCACGCCGAGGAGGCGCTCGAACCCGGCCCGCGCCACGTGCTTGGGGCACCGGTCGCACGTCTGCTCGTCACAGGCCAAGGGCGTCCGACTTCCGATGCGCTGCCGGGCCATGTGTGGATTCTAGAAGTTTTTTTAATTCATTTTTGAGCTGTTTTCTGTTTTGAATGGATATGCCGTCGTCTTACTTCAGTCGGTAGCATTACATAGAAGTCGAGTGCAATCCATGTTGTGAAGTCGGATGGTAGTGCTTTGTAATTGTGCGCGAGAGCTCGGATAAGCCGACGAAGGTACATATCAACTGAGGGTCGACGGACTACCTGACCTGAGAGTGGGGACGTAAGAAAAGCAAAATTCGAGCTCACCCGAGACTCAGATGAGCCTCTATACAATAGTGTGTATAGGCTATCAAGATATCTTACTATTAGCATAGATGTACGAATAACGAGGACGACGCCCTGGCCTTTATTTTTTATTATATACTATTTATTATTTAATAAATTATAAAGTATAATACCGATATAAAAGTACGGTAATAATAATAATTTTATCTAATAAAAAAAGAAAAACACGTCGACGCGAAGCAACACATAGTATTTAACAGCGCAGTACAACCAGGCCTATATGTACTTCAACTCACTGCTTTTTCTCCAGTCTCAAGTGAACTTTATGGGGTTTTTTTCGTACCCACTCTCAGGTGAGGTGGTCGCTCAACCCTCAGTTGATATGTTCGGTGCTAAACACACTGCAAGCGCTAAAAGCAGGCTTACCCGTAACGGGTATTTTGGTGTTTGTGGCCGCTCCACACGGATAAGCCGTCGTCAACGTCAACAGTCCGAGTATAAGAAAGTCAAAACGAAAATCTGAACTCTGAATCTTAACTCTAAACTGTATAAACCAAATATCAAACATAAAAATGACAAAATATTGACATACACTACCAACACAAATTGACCACTCATCCTGCTGTCGTGACAGTGGCCGCGAGAGCCCCCCTCGAGATTGCCCAGGCCCCGACCGTCGAGCCGACCGGCCGCTAGCTGCAGATCCGCGTCGAGTGGACGGCGTCGACACCACTGAAACTGCACCAGGCCGGCGGCGGGCTGCTCGTGGCACATCCGCAGATCATTGGCAGCGTCCTGGCCGGCACGGTCGTCAAGGTGGGATCCAATGTCAAGTACTTTGGCCCCGGCGACACGGTGTTTGGCTTTTCCTTTGCCGCGCCCGAGCAAACGGCGCACCAGACCATTGCCACCGTGCCCGAGACGACCATGGGCAAGACCCCCCGCGGAGTCAGCATGCAGGAGGCCGTGACGCTGCCCAACAACACAGTCACCGTGTTCCACACTGTCACTTTTACGAAGAGAATGCGTATTTTAAAGAGAACATGTAGCCGACGATTGCTCCGGCGCTGTTGGCCGCGGGCATTGTGCAGCCGAACCGGCAAAGGGTTGTGGAGGGGGCGACGCTGCTGGAGCGGGCGCAAACGGCGCTGGACCTGCTGCGGCAGAAGGACACGAGCGGCGAGCGTCTGGTGTGGCGGGTGGCTGAGCAGGCACCAGCGATGAGTACGAGCGTTGATGTCTTTGGGAGTGAATACATTTGTCTGCGGCCGCGTGAAGAGATGGGCGTGTCTGCCATGGGTGATGTATAAATATAGAGGTTACAAGTTGCCTCTCTTGACTTTTCCTTGACTATCCAAAACCAAACCAACACTTGACATCACCTCTTGTCCATATAAGAAACGACAACAACATGACTGCCGGGTCGTCTATCGCCAAAGTAGTCTCTCGTGGCTTGACCACAGCCGCAGAATCAGCCAAGACAGCGGCCAAGGCCAAAGTCAAGACCCAAGCCAAGAAGGCCGGCAAAGGCTCGACCGCCTCTAACAAGGCCAGCCCAAAGACGGCTGCCGCCGCTGTGTGCTTGCCTGCGTTGGCTGCTGCCGGGCTTACTCCCTCTGGGACTCTCAAACACAGCGCCGCTTCTCGTGCCCAGTCGGAAATCGGAAATGTGGCGGCGCGCAGTCTGTTTGCAACGCTGCAGAGCGCCGCCACTGGAGGGTACGGTGTGGCGGCCGTGTTGACCAGAACATCTGTTGTTTTTGGCGCTGCGAGCCTGGTTGTGAGCATCACCATGAGGCTCAAGGGCAGCAAAGCCGACGAGTGAGGAGGGTGACAAGAGAGGTCTCCTTAGTGCGCCATCTAGACATCTGCTGTACGACCAGGCCCAGCTACATATGCACTTTATTTAGTTTAATTTCCTGTCAAAAAATCCCTAAAGAGTGATGCCCAGAGTGAGCACAGTGAAAATTACAGATGAGAAGAGAACATGACTGTGCGTCGAGGTATAAATTTCTGCCCTCCCTGGCTAGAGCCAAAACAACAATCGTTTCTCTTGACCACCACCCGCCAGCTCGAGCCCAGCTTCTGCAGCCTGCAACTCTACATCCTCGACACTCGAGAACCTCCCCAACAACATCAACCTCTGCACACCTCATCATGGCACCATGGGCAACGTCATGGCCAAAGCTGCCGACGTTGTCAGGCGCGTGGCAAAGGCAATCAAGAACACTGTCCGCAAGGTAAGCCTATAGGACTCTATGCTTTCCCCCAGCAACGATGCAAAGTATCTGACGGCCAGGCCACACGCAAAGCAGCCGAGGTCGTCGTCGACATCTACTACAGAGCCAAGGACAAGCTCGTCGATGTAAGTTGCTCTACAGGATCTCATGATGTCTACCTTGTGCTGATAAACAGCTCGCCACCAGGGCCCTCACAGAAGTCGTCCGCTTCTCGATCAACCACCTGCGCATGTTCAAGATCGTCTGCTGGACGGCCGTCGGCATCGCTGTCAGCTTGATCCTGGCACCTATCGCCATGTCCGTCATTCTCCCCTGGGTCGGCTTCACGAGCGGCGGCATTGCGGCCGGCTCCCTCGCAGCAGCCTGGCAGGCCATGATTGGCAATGCCGCAGCGGGCAGTCTGTTTGCCCTCCTGACGAGTGCCGGCATGGGCGGGCTTGGCGGGGCCATTGTCGCGGGCGGGCTTGTTGTCGCTGGGGGGGGAGTGGGAACCATCGCGGCCACACTGTCCGACTCACTAGGTAGAGGCGGCAGAGGACTTGGGCCTGGCCCTGGCCCTGCAGCCATTGGTCCTGGTCCTGGTCCTGGCTCTGGTCCTGGCTCTGGTCCTGGTTCTAATCCCGACGGTGCTTCTGGCTCGGATGGCAAAGGCCGCAGCCACGACCAAGGCCAAGACCACGACTACGACTGCCTCGACGAGTAAGCCCGCCATGGCAGTAAATAATGCTACGAACTTGCTGCAAACGAGCAGACTTGGGAATGGGGTCGAGGGAATGGGCAGACGGTCTCAAAGTAAACGGGACTCAAGTGAATGGGGCATACGGAAAAGAGATACCTATCGCATAGACGCTAGATAGTCGTGTGAATAACAAGACCAACCAGACTGGTTGTTTGCGCTGTTAGAGACCGAGACACGCGTGAGAGACCCGCATGAGGCCAACCAGGCAGCCATCAGCACCGCTTGGCACCTTGGTTGATGCCCGTTTGTACTCATTTCGTCTCTCTCTCTCTCTCTCTCTACAGATATAAGCCTCTGCCAGCCCATCCTTGAATCACCACAGTATCACCCCATCAACCTTTCTTTTTCTGGCATGCAACAGAATGAACCTCTTATTCTTAGTCTCCATCTACACCGGCTTGATATATGCTCACCACCTGACAGACATGCCTGCAGAAATCGGAAGTATCGACCCTGCAGGTTCTACTGTGATAGATGGCCATGGAGCAGAGTTGTTTGCGGCCGCTTTCGACGGCCGCCCACTGGACATCAACGCTGTCGTCCAGCGGCTAATCGGCGACGGCCATGTCAAAACGAAAGCCAAGGCAGACGCAGATACCACTGTTGCAGGACACCAGCTCGGCCGACTCCTCAGCATGATTGATTTTGACCTGGTATGTTTGGTTTCGGTGATAATGACAACATAAATACCAAACGTTATATACGTTCTGACAAGCAGCTCGCCAACGAGGCAAGACGCAAGATGGAAAGCAAGGAGCCGCTGCCCTTCTGGGCCGTCTTCCTGCTCGTCCTGGGCGTTCTTTTCTGCCTCACGTCTCCCGGCATTCTCTTGCTCGTTGTACGCTACGTCGGCCTGCACGCGCTGGGCTTTACCACACACGGCGTTGCCGCCGGGTCGGTTGCTGCAGCATGGCAGTCGACCCTGGGCAATGTTGCCGCGGGCAGCCTGTTTGCCCTTTTGCAGAGCATAGGCGCCGGGGGATTTGGAGGGGTTTGCGGGGTTGTTGCGTATGCGGCTGCAGGATTGGGGGCTGCCTTTGCTCAGCTCGGTCTGTTTTGATACCACATAGCTATACTCGGGTTGCACAGTCCCCGTGCACCTGTTAGACAAATAGGCAGAGGCAAATAGGCAAACAGGCAAACAGGCAAACAGGCAAATAGGCAAACAGGCAAACAACAAACAAAAGCCCTCGTCTACTCCTTTTTACTCTTACCTCTAATCAGACAAGCCACTTCGCAATCTCTTCTCAAACACGTCACATTGCAATGGACTCTTTAAGCAAAACAGTGGCCGATTTCAGCAGCGACCACGTCGTGCCGTTCCTTCAGCATGCCTTGGTGCCGCTTGTCACGGACGCAGCCCCCGCCGACTACGCCGGCATAGCCTTCGAGGTCGGTGCCCGCTTCGATACTACTATTAAAGCCGCCGCGCCCGTGTTTGCCGCCACGGCCGCGTCTCTCCACGGAACTGCCCTCGCGGCGGCCGCACTCTTTGCCAACATCAACATTGACCAGCTTCTACTGGACGTCCGCCGCGACATTGAACGCGCCGCAGCCAGCGCCGACGGCCGCGTGGTCGCAATTGGGCTTGCCGTGGCTGGCGGCCTGGCGGCGGCGGCCGTCTTGATACCGATTGTTGTGTATTTCGGGCTGCCGGCGCTGGGCTTTGCGGCCGACGGGATTGCAGCTGGGTCGGCGGCGGCGGCGTGGCAGTCGATCCTGGGCGACGTTGCCGCGGGCAGTCTGTTTGCAATTCTGCAGAGCGCCGGGGTGGGCGGCAGCGGAGCGGCCTTGGTAACGGGGACAGCCGGCGTTGTGGGTGGTGTTGCCGGTGGTGTTGCCGGTGGTGTTGCCGGTGGTGTTGGCGAAGCCATCAAGGAAAGCAAGCTCTAACTCGACTCAAGACCCAAGACCCAAGACTCAAGACTCAACTCAAGAGATAATACCACGACACTAAGAGGAAGCACAAGCTTTGGTCGACTTCTGTGCGCACGCCAAGCGCCAAGGCAAATCATCGATGATCCTTGTCGGCGTAGAATACATAAGATACGGAGTAGCAAAACAATAAATCACTTAGAAAAGTACAGACGATGAAACGAACCGATCGTATGGAATCATTAAAATAGAAGTCTCTAGGCCCCCGGTGACGCGTCGACCGCGCTTCAGTGCATTTATTGCCTGTTTCACAGCCTCGTAGGCGCAATCCGAATGAGCCACTGTGCACGTTGCAGCCAGTGCAGGGTGCGGAGAATGTACATAGTTACAGTATGTATTATATAACCCCGCTGGCAGCGGACTTTATGCTGCCAAGAAGGAAGGAGCCGTCGCACTGGGCCCAGGGTGTCATCAACTGGTATTGTACTATAAATCATGGAGTACGTGCCTCACGCCGTCGTGTATAGTGCACACATAGGTAATATATCTAGGGCTGTGTAGGCAGTTGTGCAGTACAGTATTCAGAATGCAGAAACGTATAGAAAAGTACTCTCTTTGACATGACCTGACAGCCTGGCAACGAAGACAAAGACCAAGACGAGTTGGCCCTGGATTGAGACGAGAGGCAAATGGGATTGTCAATGTTTGAGAAAGGATAATGATGAAGAAGATGAATGATGAAGAAGATGAATGATGAAGAGGATGAATGAAAATAAAAGAAAAATAATGGGAAAATAAAAGAATGGCTGAAGGTGACGATGAAATGAGAAGAACCGAGAGAGACGCCATATCACATCAACCTCAACATCACCTCAAATCATCAACAGTCTAAAATCTAAAAGAAGCATAAATCTGCAATATTCATAGCCAGATCAATTAATCCTCAATATTCAAATGTGTACAAAGGGGCGCTCCCCTCTCCCCATACTAAACCTCTCTAAACTGTCTAGCCCCTTTGGCAGTGATTCGTCACCACTGCGCGTCCCCGACAAGTACATACTAGTAGCAGGTATTCGTCTTAGTCCAGAGCGTCGAGTTTTTCCACGTCGCAGCACAACGGCAACGCCCTCAGAGCGGATGCGTGTCTGTCTCCCTGTCCCCGGGCCTAAAGGGTGAGATGAGGTATGTATGTACATAAGCTTGACTGAGGTGGAATCAGTACTACGTAGAAGAGAGTGACCGATCCGTGGGATTACGTGGTGTCTCTGGCTGTACAACGTCTTCATTCTATTCTTCACCTCTCTTGATTCTCGTCTCTTTTCTCTTTTCTGTTTCTTCTTCTTCTCCAACATTCATTCCCGCACCCCTACCCCCAATGGACTTCACATCCAACGACACCATCCTGTCGCGGCTGCACATGGCCTCGGCCTACCACACCCGCACCAGCAGCAGCAGCAGCGACACCCTCGGCGGCACCGACTCGCACCTCGGCTACAATGACAAGTTTGGCTCGCGGCCGGCTGCCCCTGTCCCGGCATGGTCCCGCCTCCTCCCGGTCCGGCTGTTCCACGGCGCTCGTCTGAAGCGGCTGCTGCTGCTCGCCATGTCCAGCCTTATGCTTACCATTTTCTACCTGCGCACCAACACGGCAGCGACCTTACAAAGGGCCCATCTAGAGACAAACCCCAACACAGGAAACACACAAAATCAAAACCAATATCATAACCAATATCATAACCAAAACCAAAACGACCTGCACGTCGTCAGCGGCGGCTCCCAGAAAGTCACATGGTCCGCCGTCACCGACGCGCCGCAAGTCGAAGCCGACGGCAAGGTCGTCAAAGCCAAGACGCCCCTCGCCTACACGGACTATGCGGGCTTCTCCGCCAAAGACGCCACGCCCGACATAACACCGACCGAGGTGTGCGTGTCGTTCCCAGAGATGGTCGGCGTCGACCCGCACCGCGCCTCGCTGCTCACCCACATCCCCGCCAAGATCTGGCAGGTCTACCTCGACTTCAACGAGAAGAGCCTGTCGCAGACCTACCTGCTCAGCTGGCTCAACAAGTCGCCGTCGTATGCGTACTCGGTGCTGGACGCTGCCGGTGCGCTCAGCGTCGTCGGCAAGCTCGTCAGCATGGCCGAGCTCGGCACCTACCGCGTGTCCACCTACCCGGTTGTGCGCGTGCCGAAGAAGGCGCGGACCAAGACGGAGGGCGAGACGTCGGAGCAGAAACGTGAAACCGAGAGCGAAGACGAGAGCAAAGACGAGAGCAAAGACGAGAGCAAAGACGCGAGCAAAGACGAGAGCAAAGACAAGAGCAAAGACACGAGCGAAGAGCCCTTCCCCCCGCCGACACCCGCCATCGTGTCGTCCCTGCCGTGGGCCCGCGACGCCCTGCTGCAGTACGCCCACATGCCGCGCCGCGTCCTGCGCGCCGACTTTATGCGCTACCTCGTGCTCGCCCTCGAGGGCGGCGTCTACTCCGACATCGACACCCACCTCATCCGCTCCATCCACGACTGGGTCCCCGAAGAGCACCGCAGCACGGTCAAGCTCATCGTCGGCCTCGAAGCCGACCGCTCGCCGCCCATCTTCGGCACCACCTACGAGATCCAGTTCTGCCAGTGGACGCTCGCCAGCGCCCCCGACCACCCCGCCATGTGGACCATGCTCGAGCGCATCCTCGGCAAGGCGCGCGCCCTCGACGCCGGCACGGCGGGGGAAGACAAAGACGGCGAGAGCCGCAACTACACCAAGCTGACCGACACGGACGTGCTCGAGATCACCGGCCCCGCGGCGTGGACCGAGGTCGTCTACGAGCACCTCAACGCCGTGGCCGGCGACGGTGCCGGCCACAAGCGCATCACGTGGTCGACGCTGACGGGCATGCGCGAGCCGCGGCTGCTGGGCGACACGCTGGTGCTGCCGATAGACGGGTTTGCGACGGGCGTGCCGCACTCGGGCGCGAGCACGAACAATGGCAAGGAGACGCTGGTGCGGCACCAGTTCCAGGGCAAGTGGCGGAATGACAAGGGGTGATTTTTATACTTTTTATTTCCTGTTTTTGTTTGTTTTTATTAGTATTTGCATTTGAACTTGGATGGCCGGCGTTGATTAGCGATAATGAAATAATGAACAAGTTTTATATCACGAGATGAGATGCTCAGATGAGGCAGATGAAAAGGGCATGAAAAGTAAAAGGATAAGAACTCGATCTGTTAACATATAGAACAAAAACAAAAAAATATGAAAGCAAAAAAGAAAGTAAAAAAACAGACAGAAAAGAGCAAATACTGCCTGCCATAAAGAAAAAAGAAAAAAAAATAGAAGATGGTCCCGGAGGGGCTCGAACCCTCGACTTTCGCATATGTTTCTTGGAGTAGAAATATTAGTACGATGCGCTAACCAACTGCACCACGGAACCTGTTCTGAAACAGGAGCTAGGACTTCTTTTCGATGGGAGGAAAAGTGTTAGTAATGTATATATAGGGTATGTTGGAGTTTAGTTTATATTGTTACGTAATCAAATTTGACAGGTGTAGAAATCCCTCTACTGATCAAGTCATTGCCAATCGCCGTCTCGTTGAAGGTAATTGAATAACAAGATAAAGAAAGAAAGTGCAATGTAGAATAACTAAAAGACAAGATATTGAGTAATAGCATCGATAACTTATCTTTTCAGATGTAATCAACAATCGGAATAACAATATCTTCACACAAGTGCAGCCGGAGCCTCAAGGGTGTCCCCGTGCCGCCCCTCCATGCGTGCGCTCTAATAGGCGTGTGACTTGTCGCCTTCCCCAGGGAAAAAGCGGCTTTAGCCCGGCTGTCATCTGAAAACCCGTCTGATCTCGTCTTTCCCTCCCGACTTTCTGTCCGTCTTTTTGTTTGTTTCTCTTCTTCGCCTCTCTGCTTTTGCTCTTCGCTCTTCTTCCTGCGTCAGTCACTTTACCTCGTCGTTTCCTCCCCAACCACACTCCCACCCATGATCAGACCGACATCCTCCGTCTACCCGGCTGTGCGCCGCGGCCTCGTGCGCCGGCCTACTCCCCTCCGGCGGCGGCCACAACCGACCTCGACTTCCTTGACTTCCTCAGCCATCGCTTCATTCTCTTCCTCGTCACCCAGTCGCCCAGCATGCCCGCAATGCACACCACAGCCGTCCCTGCCAGCATGTGCATCTATCCGAACAGCACAGTCACATGCTGGACTCCATACACTCTCTCAACGGCGATACTCGAGCGCCACGGCAACGGCTACGGCACCCTCGACAGAGGCCATCTCCCTCGAGCCATGCCGCGCAATCAACCACGACGACATCGGCCCGCTGCAGGAATACGACACCCGCGTTGCCGCCGGCCGGCTGCGCAACGACGAGCACCAGCGCGGCATCATCAAGAGCCTCCAGCGCATGCACGACGAGCTGTGCCACTACCACGCCCAGCCCGTCGTCAAGCCCGACATTGAGAACCTCAAGCCCAAGCCCAAGTCGCTTTTCGGCTCCATCTTTGGCGGCGGCGGCAAAAACAAAGAAGCCGCCATCGGCAAGATCCCCGACAACCTGCCGCAGGGCCTGTACCTGTACGGCGACGTCGGCAGCGGCAAGACGATGCTGATGGACCTGTTCTACGACACGCTGCCCAGCACGGTGCGTTCCAAGACGCGCATCCACTTCCACAACTTTATGCAGGACGTGCACAAGCGCCTGCACATGATCAAGATGCAGCACGGCAACGACGTCGACGGCGTGCCCTTTATCGCGGCCGACCTTGCCGAGCGCGGCAACGTGTTTTGTTTCGACGAGTTCCAGTGCACCGACGTTGCCGACGCCATGATCCTGCGCCGCCTGCTCGAGGCCCTCATGAGCCACGGCGTCGTGCTCGTCACCACCTCCAACCGCCACCCCGACGAGCTCTACAAGAACGGCATCCAGCGCGAGTCCTTCCTGCCCGCCATCGACCTGCTCAAGACGCGCCTGCAGGTCATCAACCTCGACAGCCCGACCGACTACCGCAAGATCGAGCGCCCGCCGTCGGGCGTCTACCACACGCGCCTCGACGCCGCCGCGCAGCAGCACGCCGAGAAGTGGTTCCGCTACTTTGGCGACCCCAAGGACAACGGCCAGGGCCACCCCGAGACGCGCACCGTCTGGGGCCGCGACATCCACGTGCCGCGCGTCAGCGGGCGCTGCGCGTGGTTCACGTTCGACGACCTGATCGGCAAGCCGATGTCGGCGGCCGACTACATCGAGCTGACGCGCGCGTACGATGCGTTTGTGCTGGCGGACGTGCCGGGCATGACGCACAACCAGCGCGACCTGGCGCGGCGCCTGATTACGTTTATCGACGCCGTCTACGAGGCGCAGGCGAAGCTGGTGCTGACGACGGCGACGGACCTGAACCAGCTGTTTGTGTCGCGCGACGAGATTGCCGAGTCCCTATCGGCGAGCAACACGAGCGGCACGACTGGCAAGGATGTCGACCTGGACGGCGCCGGGCACAGCTTGATGCAGGAGCTCAAGGACACGAACCTGTTTGCGGGCACGGAGGAGGCGTTTGCCTTTAGCCGGGCGCTGTCGCGGCTGACGCAGATGGGCAGCAAGGAATGGGTCGAGCGCGGCATGCCGAGCAGCCAGTGATGCGTTGGCGATCTGCCGTCCGTTGTGTCTTGTGCCCTGTGCCCTGTGCCTCACGTTGTCGCCATCCCTTGATCTTTGTTTTCTATTTTCTTCTTTGACGTTTACTTCCTTTTTCATCATAGATACATACAGCCAGCTAGCATAACGCATCATGCCATAAATATTATAGATTTTATATTACGTTGTCTCGTTCTCTGATTGCTTAACTGATTGCCGAACTGATAACCGCCATTGGAGGAATGTGTTAGATGAAAAAGTTGTATTGGACTACTCCGTAAGTTCAAAGACTAGAGGGAAAACACCTAAGTAGTGGAGGACACTACTGACAGAATGCGGCATAGCCACCAGCACGCTAAGCCGAAGCGGCGTCATCGCTATCTATCAATAGTGATAGCACCCATTTATCTCGCTATCAGCTAGAGTGATGGCCTACGGAGTACTTATCAGCTCACTATCAGCCCAGCTTGTTATCCCGCAGCTTACAGGGCAATCGTGCCTAGCTACTGCCTGTTTCAGCCATCCCGTCATCCGTCACTCATCTCCTCATTTCGTCTCTCTCTCTCTCTCTCTCTCTCTCTCTCTCTCTTTCTCTCTCATTTCCACCACATCACCCAGCCATCAACTATCGACCGCCATCGATCGTTTTGTCGCTCGTTTCACCTACTACCTGCTTATCGTCGACTCGTTCTACCACTACCACCACAATGAAGTACGCCTCTGCCCTGGCCCTGCTGCTGCCTGCGGCTGTCGCTCGCTTCGTCGACGTCAACAGCGCCAACGTCGACCATGTCGACCTGCACCCCGAGATTGCTACCGCCGAGCAGTTCCTGATCGAGCTCGCACCTGGCGATACCCGCTGGGTTACCGAAGAGGAAAAGTGGGAGCTCAAGCGCGAGGGCCGCCGCTTCATGGACATTACCGAGCACCGCGACCTCGGCGTGTTCTCGGCCCAGTCGGCCACCAAGCCCAAGCCCGTCTTCCCCAGCAACGCCACGCTGCAGGCCGAGGTCGACCCCCTGATCGAGCTGCTCGACAAGACGCAGCTGCAGGCCAACCTCGAGAAGTTCACGTCGTTCCACACGCGCTACTACAAGTCCGACTACGGCCGCCAGTCGTCGGGCTGGCTGCTGGGCCAGGTCAAGAAGACGCTGGGCAAGTCGGGCGCGTTCAAGCACGGCGCCACCGTCGAGCACTTCAAGCACCCCTGGGGCCAGAACTCCATCATTGCCCGCATCCCCGGCCAGTCCAACCGCACCATTGTCGTCGGTGCGCACCAGGACTCGATCAACCTGTTCTTTCCCAGCGTGCTGGCCGCGCCCGGTGCCGACGACGACGGGTCCGGCACCGTGACCATCCTGGAGGCGCTGCGCGTGCTGCTGACGTCGGACAAGATTGTCAGCGGCGCGTTCCCCAACACGCTCGAGTTCCACTGGTACAGCGCCGAGGAGGGCGGCCTGCTGGGCTCGCAGGCCATCTTTGCGGCGTACGAGAAGGCGGGCAACGACGTGCGCGCGATGCTGCAGCAGGACATGACGGGCTTTGTGCAGCGCACGCTGGACGCGGGCGAGGTCGAGAGCGTGGGCGTGATTGTTGATTTTGTGGACGCGGGCCTCACCGAGTTTATCAAGCAGGTGATTGTGGCCTACTGCGACATCCCCTACGTCGAGACCAAGTGCGGCTATGCGTGCTCGGACCACGCGTCGGCGTCCAAGGCGGGCTACCCGTCGGCGTTTGTGATCGAGTCGGCGTTTGAGCTGTCGGACAACCACATCCACTCGACAGACGACCTGATCGAGTACCTGTCGTTTGACCACATGCTGCAGCACGCGCGCATGACGCTGGGCTTTGTGTACGAGCTGGCGTTTGCCGATTTTGACGAGCTGGCCAAGGAGCAGGCCCAGCCGCAGATTGGCGAGCTGTAGAGGTTGTTGACTTTTTTATCCTGTGATCCTGTGATCCTGTGATCCTGTTTTTGTTTCTTGCTCTGCTGTCGTCGTTCTGATTGACGAGGACGGCCTCCTCATTCCTCTACAAATTGTATAAACTGTATATTTAAAGAACTTGTTGCATTATTCCTACTACGCCTATCACCGCCATGCCGTTTTAGCCCATCCTCGGAGTGTGTGGTCCAGCGCTTCTACTACACAATACTGATGCTACCTCGTCATGGAGATCAATAAGCTGTCAACGTAGCTGAGGCAAACACTAGCTCTCGCTCCACGTGGGCTTGCTGACGTCATCCACTTCCCCAATGTCCACTGCCGACTACTGTGTAAGTCGCTGCATCCCCAACCTCGACCATGTATTTTTATTCTGTCGACACTCAATCTCTTCATATATGAATACGCTGCATCTGCCATACCTATCAGTGACCAAATGAGACTCACACACTGACACTGAGACCTCTGCCGTCTGCAGACATTTTCCACATAGTCATGCATTCCTGGGGCGACGGCTGTGCGCTAAACTCAAGATGGCTAGGAAAAGCTTGATTTGCATATTGGAGGAGGAGAGTACTATGTAGACAGCAGGCCGGCTGCAGGTTGCTTTCATTGTGTCTTTCCATAGTATGTCTTTCTGCTGGTTTCTGCTGAACTAGTCACAGATTCTTTCAGCTGCCTCCAAGTGACGTATGCCCTAAATGGCAAGAGTGCCCCGAGTCGATGCCAGGCACTGTATTGCCTGTATTATGTGTCCCCTTGCTGGTAAGCTTACCTCATTCCTCGCTCCTCGCTCCCCGTATCTTACTGTACATGGCAGAGTCTAGGCCATAGGGCTGTCGAGCCGATCATCCCCGGGCTTAAAAGGCTGCATCCCCATGCTCTTTTCTTGGCATCCCATCTCTGCATCTCGACATCTCTTGGCACTCGATCTATCTATTATTTGGTTGTTGATCTATTTATTATCTATCATTCGTTACTTCATACTTATCATCCCCGTAATAATGGACATTCTCAGGGATAGGCCCATTGGCGATGCCATTGTCGGCCTGTGCACCAGCTCCGACAGCGTTTCCGCGCGCCTCGCTGTCGATCCCTCGCTGGCCCCCGGCGACGCCTGGAACGCCGTCTACGGCAAGTACCAGTACGTTCCCGAGGAGACGTCAGAGGCCGCCGGCTCGCCGGGCGACATGGCCCGCGCGGCCCAGTGCGGCAGGTGGCCTGCCGAGCACAAGCCGAGCCCGCTGTTCCTGCAGATCTACCGCGACGTCCTCGCCCTCGTCGAGGAGAGCCCGGACCGCGCCATGGTCAGCCCGTCGCTGCTCGCCAGCTCGGGCACGGCGCCCCTGACCGTCATCTCCACCATCCCCGACATTGTGCGCCACATGGCCAACGTCATTGCGCGTGCCGACCACGAGGTCTTTCTGGCCACCAACTACTGGCAGGACAGCGTCGCCTCGCGCTACCTCACCAATGCGCTCAGGGAGCTCAACAGGCGGGCGTCTGCCAACCCAAAGAAGCGCATTGTCGTCAAGATCATGTACGACCGCGGCAGCCCGCAGCAGCTCGTCGACCCGCACCACACAGTCGGCGTCGACGAGTACACGGGCAAGAACGTGCGCATCCCGTCGCCCGCCGACCTGCCCAACCTCGACGTGCAGGTCATCAACTACCACCAGCCGCTCGTCGGCACCTTTCATGCCAAGTACATGGTCGTCGACCGCCGCATTGCCATCCTGCAGAGCAACAACATCCAGGACAACGACAACCTCGAGATGATGGTCCACCTCGAGGGCGCCATTGTCGACTCGTTTTACGACATGGCGCTGCTGTCGTGGCACAAGAAGCTGGAGCCGCCGCTGCCGAGCTACAAGTCACCGGCCGCGGCGGCAGCCACGCCCACAGCAGCTACAGCTACAGCTACAGACAAGTCTGACACAAGCATACATTTGCTCAAGGCCGAGGTGCCAAAAACCGGACAGGACGCCGTCGTGCCCGATGCCGTCGCCATCTCCAACATTTGCCTCGACAGCGATGCGCCCGATTTTATCACAGGCAGCAGCACGGCCGCAACCAGCAGAGACGCCAAACCCATGACGGAAGCGGCAAGTACAAACAACACAAACAACACAAACAACACGACGACGCTCGAGCCCAACGTCCCCAACGGCCCGGATGCCGCCACCCAGAGCTTCCTCGATGCCGGCAAGCACGCTCCCGTCAACCTTGCCCTGAGCCCGGCAGCAGTAGAGCTCGCACATGTCCTGCCCCAGAGCACAAACGGGACGCCGCAGTACGACATTGATCTTGCCGGTGAGACCGCCCGCGTCCAGGGCTCCGTTACTGGCGGAAAAGGCGGCGAGACACGCACACAGGCAGTCAGCCGCCTGCTCGGCCACACCGTCAACACGCTCCCGGCCGATGCGCCTGATGCCGCGGCCGGCGACGTCATGACCCCCTACCTGTTTGCGCGCGACGACACTACTACGACGCCGCAGTCGTTTCCCATTGCCATGGTCAACCGCCCGCCCTTTGGCTCGCCGACGCACAGCGCCGCCGCGCAGCCCCAAAACGCCGCGTGGCTGTCGGCCCTCAAGCACGCGCGCAAAAACGTGTTCATCCAGACGCCCACGCTCAATGCCGAGCCGCTGGTGCTGGCCATCCGCGAGGCCTGCGAGCGCGGGCTCGACGTCATCCTGTACGTGTGCCTCGGCTACAACGACGCCGGCGAGCTGCTGCCGCGCCAGGGCGGCACCAACGAAATGATTGCGCACCAGCTGTACGCGAGCCTGTCCGACGCGGGCAAGCGCCGCCTGCACTACCACTGGTACGTGGCCAAGGACCAGACGCGGCCGATCCCGCAGATCCACAAGCAGCGGGACTGCCACATCAAGCTGATGATTGTGGACGAGACGATTGGCATCATGGGCAACGGCAACCAGGACACGCAGAGCTGGTACCACAGCCAGGAGATCAATGTGATGCTGGAGAGCGCGGCGGTATGCGCCATGTGGATCGAGGGCCTGCGGCGCAACCAGAACACGCACCTGTACGGGGCGCTGTCGCAGGCGGACGGCGTGTGGCGGGACCACGCGGGCCGCGAGGCGGCGGGGGCCATGGGCGTGGACCCGGGGCGGTTCAGCTGGGCCAAGGGCATTGTCGGCGCCGTCAAGCGCGTGCAAGGCAAAGGAGGATTTTAGGAAATCTCTCGATGCGTCTCTTAACCCGCGACTCTCGACTGTCTCACACATTTTTTAATGTTTATGGAGTGTTTATGGTTTTATTTATGGTTTTATTTGAATATTGCACTGTATGCCATCCGCTCGCTATTTTATCCGTCGTGCCTCGTAACCAACCCAAACCTCAACCCATTGTTTTGTCTTTTTTTTTCTTCTTCTTCTTTTTTCCTTTTTTCCTTTCCTTAGTAGCTGCGGCCGAACATGGTCCAGGTCTCGGCGTTGCGCGTGCACTCGGGGTTCAGGCACTTGGTCTCGCCCTTGACAATCGGCTCCGCGGGCTGCTCAAAGGGAATGCACAGCGACTTCATGCCCATGGAGGGCGCCGGGCGGCCGTCGGGGCCCTCGACGATCTCGTCGCTCTTGGTCAGCTCCTTGATGCGGTCCTCGCACTTGCCGTCCAGGCAAAAGGGGATCAGCACGACGTTGCGCGCGTCCAGGGCCGGCACGACCTTGCTCCAGTCCTTGAGCACGAGGCGGTGCTCGCGGAAGGCCTTGTCGGCCTTGTCGTACATGTCCTGCTGGATCTTCTCGAGCAGCGCGGGGATGGCCGTGGCCAGCTCGGCCAGCGGGATGGTGCCCTTCTCGCCGGTGTCGCGGCGCGCAAAGCTGACGACGTCCTTGGCGGCGTCCTTGGGGCCAAACTCGAGGCGCAGCGGCACGCCCTTGAGCTCCCAGTCGTTGAACTTCCAGGCGGGCGTGTAGCCCTCGCGCGTGTCAATGTCGGCGCGCACGTCGCGGCAGTCCTTCTTGAGGGTGTCGAGGATGGCCTCGCACTTGGCCAGATGGGCCTCCTTCTCCTCGGGCGTCATCTTGGCGGTGAGGCCGACGGGCACCAGGATGGTCTGGATCTTGGCGATGCGCGGGGGCAGCACCAGGCCCTTGTCGTCGCCGTGGATCATGACCATGACGCCGATGACGCGCGTGGACAGGCCCCACGAGTTCTGCCACACGTTCACGTGCTTGCCCTTCTCGTTGGGGTCCTCGATGGTAATGTCAAACATCTTGGAGAAGTTCTGGCCCAGGCAGTGCGACGTGGCGCCCTGGATGCCGCGGCCGTTGGTCGGGATGTAGCCCTCGACGGTGGTCGTGTAGTAGCCGCCGGCAAACTTCTCGTTCTCCGTCTTCTTGCCGCGCACGACGGGCACGGCCAGCAGCTGCTCGTAGACGCCGGCGTACAGCTCCAGAATCTCCAGCACCTCCTCGCCGGCCAGCTTCTCCGACACATGGGCCGTGTGGCCCTCCTGCCACAAGAACTCGCGCGCGCGCAGGAACGGCGTCGTCTGCTTGGCCTCCCAGCGCACGACCGAGTTCCACTGGTTCAGGCGCAGCGGCAGGTCGCGGTGGCTGCGAATCCACTTGGAGTAGTAGGGGTACATGACGGCCTCGGATGTCGGGCGCACGGCGACGGGCACCTCGAGGTCCTTCTCGCCGGCCTTGGTGACCCAGGCCAGCTCGGGCGCGAAGCCCTCGACGTGGTCCTTTTCCTTCTCGAGCGACTTGGCCGACAGGAACATGGGGAAGCTGGTCTCCTCGACGCCCATGTGCTCGATGCGCTCCTGGAACCACTTGCGGATGACGTTCCAGACGTACATGGCCGCGGGGCGCAGGATGTAGAAGCCGGAAATCTCGGTGTAGTAGTCGATCATCTCGGCCTTGAGCACGACCTCCTGGTACCACTGGGCAAAGTGCTCCGACTTGTTGAACGTGATGCCGATGATGTCGTCGGCCTTCTTGCCACCAACAACGGCGACGGTCGACGTGTTGGCGGCGTGCTTGGCAGCCTTCTCAGCCTTGGCCGCAGCCATCTTGGCGGCCTTTTCGGCCTTCTTGAGGGCGCTCTTGGAGGGTTCGGTAGCGTCCGCCATTGCGATGTTTGTAGATGTAGATGTGATGTCGAGATTGCGAGGTCGCGATGAGGCCGGAGTGGTATCGTAAGAATTGAGGGTTGTCAAGGTAGACCTTGGACTAGTGAGAATCAACGGAGAGACAATGAGCCACGGCACAGATACACCGTTGTTTGTTTACTCGTGTGCTACAGCAGAACTCGTTTGTCGTCAACGTTGATCCTGGCGACATTTTATTTGGCGTGAATTTACTATTTATATATGCATTTAATTTAATCAATTGCTCTGTATTTTTTCTGTTTAGCCCGCCGTCGACACGCCGGTGTCCGACGTCTTCGCTGTAATAGAGTGATACGCCTATTGATTGCTGCCCCGCACTATAAGAGTCAGCCAGCTGCAGACTGGAATCAGGCGCTGATAGCGGGAGGGGCTCCTTATCTTTGGTATTAGTGTACCCTGTCTGTTAGTGTCATCTTCAGACGGATACAGAAGGCGGTGAGCTGTGGGGTATGCTGGGCTGTTTTCTGCCATTATTGCTGTTCCTTCCTATTCTAGAAGTATAGTATGTACGGTGCCTGTAGACCGTAGAATCCAATGGAAGGATCAACTAATTTCCGTCTAAAAACTGACCCTCTTCCCCTATTCTAGCAGCAGCAAGCTGGACACTGGAGACTGTAGCAGGCAGGCAAGCTCTGTAGTACGCAGTAGTGCCGTAACAGGGGAGTCAAGGAAACGGCAGGCTAGTAGAGGGGAAGCTTCTGTTTTTCGGTCAACTAAACAAAGTGCCACTTCTGTATCAGTGAATTTCTGCCTTGCTGCAAAAAGGAGCTTCACCTACTCTCTGACATATCGACTTTTAGGAGTTGTAGTTGCATTTCCGACCACATTACATACACCACACACAATGGCTTCCATGTTTGAGCAGTCCCGGCAGGGGACGCTCTTTTTGGGAGGACAGAAGATTTCCGGCGCCGACATCCGTGACCAGAATGGTGAGTAGGGGAGGCGGTCGAAGATGCAAGAAGAGACGAGAGACAAGAAGAGACAAGAGACAATCAAAACAGACAACTAACAGCCCAGTCTCGGCAACACAGGCCATTGCCAACGTGGTCAAGAGCTCGTTCGGCCCCAGCGGTCTCGACAAGATGATGGTGGACGACATTGGCGACGTGACGGTGACAAACGACGGCGCAACAATCCTGACGCTGCTGGACGTCGAGCACCCTGCGGGCAAGATCCTTGTTGACCTGGCACAGCAGCAGGACAAGGAGGTGGGCGACGGCACGACGTCGGTGGTGCTGATTGCGGCGGAGCTGTTACGGCGCGCCAACGAGCTGATGAAGAACAAGATTCACCCGACGACGATTATCACAGGCTACCGGCTGGCACTACGCGAGGCGATCAAGTACATGAACGACAACATCAGCATCAAGGTGGAGAACCTGGGCCGCGACTCGCTGATCAACATTGCCAAGACGTCGATGTCGAGCAAGATTATCGGCTCGGACTCGGACTTCTTTGCCAACATGGTGGTGGACGCGATGCAGGCGGTCAAGTCGACCAACAACCGCAGCGAGACCAAGTACCCGGTCAAGGCGGTCAACATTCTCAAGGCGCACGGCAAGAGCTCGCTGGAGTCGATCCTGGTCAAGGGCTACGCGCTCAACTGCACGGTTGCGTCGCAGGCGATGAACACGCGGATAATGGATGCCAAGATTGCCGTGCTGGACATGAACCTGCAGAAGGAGCGCATGAAGCTGGGCGTGCAGATCACGGTGGACGACCCGCAGCAGCTGGAGCAGATCCGCGCGCGCGAGGCCGGCATGGTGATTGAGCGCGTCGAGATGATCCTCAAGGCGGGCGCCAATGTGATCCTGACCACCAAGGGCATCGACGACCTGTGCCTCAAGCTGTTTATCGAGCGCGGCGCCATGGCCGTGCGACGCTGCAAGAAGGAGGACCTGCGCCGCATTGCGCGCGCGACGGGCGCGACGCTGCTGAGCACGCTGTCTGACCTTAACGGCGACGAGCGGTTCGACGCGTCGTACCTGGGCCACGCCGAGGAGGTGTCGCAGGAGCGCATCTCGGACGACGAGTGTATCCTGATCAAGGGCACCAAGGTGCACTCGTCGGCCTCGATCATCCTGCGCGGCCCCAACGACTTCAGCCTCGACGAGATGGAGCGCTCCGTGCACGACTCGCTGTCGGCCGTCAAGCGCACGCTCGAGAGCGGCAGCATTGTGCCCGGCGGCGGTGCCGTCGAGACGGCGCTGCACATCTACCTGGAGGAGTACGCCGGCACCGTCGGCTCGCGCGAGCAGCTGGCCATTGGCGAGTTTGCGCAGTCGCTGCTGGTGATCCCCAAGACGCTGGCCATCAACGCGGCCAAGGACGCCTCGGAGCTCGTCGCCCAGCTGCGGTCACGGCACGCCCTGTCGCAGCGCGTGCTGGACAAGCCCGTTGCTGGCGGCCACGGCGCCGGCTCGGGTGCCGGCTCGGGCGCTGCTGGTGTGAGCGGGGTGGCCGGCGCTGCGGGCGGCTCGTCGTCGGCGTCGGCAGCAGCTGCTGTTGAGGCGGCGGCGGCGGCAGCCAATGCGAGCGGCAGCGGCAGCGGTGCGGGCGATGCGGCGTCTGCAGGCTCGGCGGCGGCACAGAGCAAGGCGGCGGCGGCAAAACAGCAGCAGCTGGACGACGAGAAGGCGATTGCGCGCAAGAAGGGCTACAAGAACTACGGCCTGGACCTGACGCGGGGCCGTGTTGTTGACGAGATCAAGGCGGGCGTGCTGGAGCCGAGCATCAGCAAGGTGCGGCAGCTGAAGAGTGCGGTCGAGGCGTGCATCAGCATTATGCGGATCGACACGCTGATCAAGCTGGACCCTGTCGAGCAGCAGGACGACGGCCACGGCCACTAATCCGGGCGAGGCGAGTGATTCGGTCTTGATGGTCTTGTCTTGATGGTCTTGTACTGACCTTGCTGTTGTTGCTTATCTGCCTTTGTGTTTACTTTGCTTTTGCTACGGAAGGATGATACGGACGGCAATAAATCTGGGTTCAAAAATGTATCTATACAGAAACAATGTAGACTAAACTGACGAGTTATCATGAGTACAGCTGTAGATGTGATACAGATGTAGAGCAGTGATTACAAAGCCCAAGACTTCCGCTCTTGCCTGTTTGGTCTGCGGTGGTGACTCCTACCGACTGACAGAGGTCTATTGAGGTCTGACTCGGATCGATGTGGGCCGCCTATTGTCGGCTTAGCAGTTAGTACTGAGTATGTAGCTAGTGTTCCCCGCGTGCATCTATCTGCATCAAGCAAGATGTCTAATATCTAGAGTTATCTCGCGGTCACCCGCTCCGTTGTATTGGCAGCGATCCAATCTGGTTCCGTCGATTCGTTGCAGTCTTGCATTGTCTGCTGCATTGTCGTAGTTTTTTCTTTTCTTTCTGTGTTTTTCTTCTTTTTTGCAATTGTTTTTTATTCCTTGTAAATTCGATAAAATTGTCAAAATCAACAGGAATTCAATCAAAAAATAGCTATAATAAATCCACCAGTACTCAGTAATTGTAAAATACAGCATAATACAAAACATTATTCAGAGCATAATAAAAAGACGATAGCTACACCGACAATGCTGACCTCTCCTTTAGGACAAGCTTTCGGCGTATCTTTATCTCTTGCATTACTTGCTGTATTATATGTACATACAGCCATATCTTTGATCGTTCTCTCTTGGATTCTGCTGTTTCAAATTGTTCGTTTATCTCCTTTTGTATTATTTACTTATTTACTTATTTTTCATATGCCGTCATTGCTGCATCCTATGCCGATATCTACTCGGTGACGCATGGCCACAGAGCAGCACCACAGCCGGTCTTCAAGCTACCGTCTGTACAAGCCAGGTAGGTACATACTCTGACTACTGCAGACTAACACATATAAATATAATACGTACAAATACGGAGGTATTTCTGACAATCGTCGCCGCCATCTCTTTGTCTACGTTTGGTCATTGTTCCCTCCTACTTCTTTAACAGACTTTCGTCTTCATATTTTTTTGCCTTTATCTATTTGCCTCTTAACATCCTCAAGCCTTTCATCCAGAACATCACCACTTCATTGTTTTATTGACTCGGTCACAATCTCTCAATCTTTACACCCGCGCCCCGAACTACTAATAGTCCGTGACCCGCCCCTCCGCATCAGCTCTTTCCGAATCGGCTCCTCCTTCCTATCTTGTACTCGACAGTCATACTACGTGTAGAGTCTTTAGAGATAATCTGGCTTCTCCCTTCGTTCTCATCATTCTCACCACTCTCATCACTCTCATTAGTCGTTGATTTCCCCCGTCCATTCTGCTCTCGTCCTGCCCTACGCCCACCTCACCAACCCTGATCCACAATGGGCTCTACTGCGAACCTGCCGTTGGCCGATGCGCCGACGCTCACGCTCGCTCTGCCGACCCCCGAGGAGTGCCGTCGCGTCTGGACCGGCCACCACCAGGTCTGGGGCGGCGCGCTGTCCCTCGAGGACTATGTCAAGCGCGAGTTCTACCTGCAGACCGTGCCGCTGGCCATGGACTGCGGCACAACCCACTGGATCCTGACCGACGCGACGCTGCCGCCCAATGAGCGCCCCATCTACTCGTCGTGCGAGACCCTGCGCAAGCGCGGCATGGCTGCCACTGTGCCGGCCGGCAGTGCCGCCGCGGAGCCCGTGGTGGTCGACGGCATTGCCCACGGCATCGCCTCGGTGTACACCGACCCGGCGTACCGCGGCAAGGGCTATGCCGGCCGCATGCTGACGGACCTGGGCGAGAAGCTCAAGACGTGGCAGGTCGAGTCCAGCGCACACGTCGACACGGCGGCCACGAACCCGGCCGGGAAGACGCTCTTCAGTGTGCTCTACTCGGACATTGGCAAGACATACTATGCCAGCAAGGGCTGGGCCGCCTTTCCCAGTGCCCACCTGACGTTTGCGCCAGAGCCTGCTCCTGCGGCCGGCAAGGTGGAAACAACAAACGACTCCGTCGAGGTGTCGGCGCTGGGCTACCACGAGCTGGCCGAGCTGTGCCCCATCGACGTCGGCCTGCTGCGCGCACGCCTGTCGCGGCGCGCGGCGCGCCTGGCCAAGGACACGCGGGCGACGGCCGCGACGCACGGCCCCAGCGTCGCGCTCGTGCCCGACCTCAACACCATGCTGTGGCACCTGATGCGCGAGGACTACATGACCAAGCACATCTTTGGCAAGACGCCCAGCGTGCGCGGCGCCATGCTTTCGATCAAGACGCCGGCCGGCGGCAAAGAGCGCAGCATCTGGGCCGTCTGGACGCGCGGCTACTACGGCGGGCTCAAGACCATCGAGGGCAACACGCTGTACATCCTGCACGTCGTGCTCGAGCACCTCGACGACGACTTCCCGCTGGACCCCGACGAGGTGCCCGTGTCGCAGGCCCACGTCGACGGCTTTGCGGCGATTCTGCGCATGGCCCAGGCCGAGGCGGCCGCGTGGCACTGCGGCTCGGTGCAGATGTGGAACCCGACGCCGGCGCAGAAGCTGCTGGCAGACCGCACGGGCATCCCCTACAAGGAGGTGGACCGGGAAAAGGACAGCATAGCGAGTCTGATGTGGAACCGGAGCAGCGAGGACGGCGTCGTGACGGAGACGGTCGACTGGGTGGACAATGAAAAGTATGGCTGGTACTAGTTTTTGTTTTGTGTGTGTGTTTCGGGTTTCCCTTTTTATGTTGTCTGAAACTTTGTTCCTTCTTGATGCTCGATTTTATATTGCGTCATGTCCGTCGTTGATATTGTGTCCGATGTTCTAAGTAGACAAATAGTGGCGTTTCCATTCTGTGGAATATATCTGGAGGATGCCCTCTCCTGGTTTGTTTTGTTGTTTTGCTGTTTTTCTGTTTTTCTAATATTCCTTTATGTTCTTATTGGACTCTTTTGGATTATTTACAATGAGTTTCATATTGCTGTGATTTAATTGTTGGGCCAGGCCGGAGTCTACGGGTATGGTTATCCTTGTCTCCGGCTGTCTCCGGACATGATGGTAACGCCGTGTCTGTTGTTCAATAGATCTGGTTGCAATTGAAATCGAAATTGAACAAAAACACAAAAACACAAATGCATTCAACAGTTCTTCCTCAAGCGCAAGGACGGCATGTCCCTCGCCGACTTTTACAACTACTGGGCGCACGTCCACGGGCCGCTCGTCAAGCCCTGGGCCGAAAAGCACGGCATCTCCTATAAGCAGGTATTAATGACCATATTATTTAGCTGTCTATTGATTCAAAGAAAATACTGACCGCAAGATCCGCACCCAGCCTGCAGAGGGCCCGGCAGAGACGGTGGCCGGCCTGCAGACCTACAACGGCATTGCCGTGTTTAATACGCCGACGTCGACACGGCCGCGCGCGCATTTGCCGACCCCGAGTTTGTGCACAGCGTGTCGCCGGACCAGGCGCATTTTATGCAGGCGGAAGCGACCATTAGCATAGCCGGGGGGGTCAGCATTGTGTGTTGATTGACTCTGTTGATCTTTTGGTTGACGTCGAGGTCTCGACCATTACATCATAGCCGATCGCGATTCTGTGCAACGGCGTATCCTTGTTTATCAACTGCACTGTGATTGTCTGTCTCTTGTAACTAGTGTTTATTCTCCGACTGGTGATGCGGACAGCTGGGTAGAAGTGACAATGAACGAGGACCAGCGACTGCAGTGACGGATGTGTGACAAGGTTGTCTGGGTGTGTCTGGGTGTGGTGGGCAGGCGATCACAGGCGAGCCGCTTACATCAACAGTACGTGGTTGAGAGCGGCAAGTCAGCCGTCAATAAATGTGTGAATATAAAAGACAAGAAAAGAAGAGAAAAGAAAGATATATATATGATCAGCCTGTAAAATCAAAAGAAGAAAAAGAAAAAAGAAAGGAAAAAAGAAAGGAAAAAAGATCACTATCAAAACATCATCTCAAAAACAAATAAAAACAAATAAAAACAAAATGCCTACCGTCCTCGGAATCACAAACGACAGCCCGCACAGCCAGATCGCGGACATGTCCACCCAGGACGTCGGCCCCGACAACAAGGGCCGCCTCAGCACCATCCTCCAGCGCAACGTCGCCGCCGGCCGCGCCATGGACACCCAGCTCTGGCGCGCCCTCTGCGACGAGCCCGCCACAGCGTCCGCCCTCATGGCCAAGGACTGCGTCATCACTTCGCCCCTGTTTCCGGCCAACGACGACAGCGACTCGCACATCTCGGGCCCCATTGCCGGCAGAGACACGGTCGAGGAGGCCCTCGAGAAGATGCCGCCGCTGCTGTCGTACAAGTTCCACAGCGTCAAGGTCGTGCAGATCGACCTGATGGCCGTCGCCTCCGTCTACCGGGTCACTGTGTCGCGGCGGGCGTCCAGCCCGAGCTCAGGCTCAAGCTCGAAGAGCGGGCACGACGAGGTTGAAGATATAGAGATGGTGGCACACTCGTCGTGGCGGCAGACCGCGGGCGCCGACTGGGAGCTGTGCGGGCACTGTGCCGGGTATGCCGAGTAGATTTTGCTTTTTTATCTTCTTCTTTGTTCTTCTCTTGTCATTTTATTTAGTTTCATTTAATTCACAGTCATAAAGCATATAGAGAGAGGATATTCGTGTTGCTAAGCTAGCTCCTACACCTAGACTCATCATAGACTCATCATAGACTCATCATATCAACAAGACAGAGTCCTGTCCAAGGTGCTCATGCTGACACACCCAGGGCGCTGTTGAACGCATCCGCCGCCGCCTGGCCCGTCTCGGCCTGCGCGGCCGTGTCCGCCGCATCGCACGCCGCCACCGCGTCCGCCGCCGCACCGCACTTGGAGCCCAGCTGGCCGCAGATGAACCCGCTGATCACCTTGATGTTCAGCGCAGAGCCGTGGTTGAAGTTGGCCGCGTCCACCGGCGCAAACGAGCTCTCCTTGCGCCCGTCCAGGCCCGCCGCAAACTGGATCGCCGGGCTTGCGCACGAGCCAAAGTCCAGCGCCGCGCGGCGCATCTTCTTGATCTTGCTCTTGGCCGCAGTCGCCGCCTCGCACGCCGCCTGCTGCGTCTCGCACTGGCCGACGCCGCCGGTAATCTGGCCCGCGTTGGCGGCGGTCGCGCAGGCGTTGTGCTGCACCGAGCACGAGCGCTGCAGCGCGGCGCCCTGGTTCAAAAACGTCGAGCCGTCGACGGAAAAGGGGCGGTCCGCGTTGGCGGCCGAGCTGACAACGGCGGGGGCAGCGCCGCCGAGCGTGCCGGTAAAGGACTGCACATTCACGCCGGCAGCGCGTGTGGCCTTGCCTGCCTTTCCTGCAGCTTTGCCTGCAGCTTTTCCTGCAGCTTTGCCTGCACTTCCTGCAGCATTCCCTGTAGCATTGCCTGCAGCACCGGTGGCAACACCGGCGACGGCGGCAGAAATCTCGGCGGCAGACACGTCGGGCACCAGCAGGTTCTGCGAGTTGATGCAGCCGGCGGCGTCCGTGGCCACGTCGCACGTGTTGCCGGCACCCGTCGGGTCGCCAACCTCGCCGGGCGCAAAGGTGCCCGAGCCGATCGCCAGCGTCGGGTCGCCGCCCACCGAGGCGATCTGCTTGGCCACGTTGAGCGCAATGGCCTTGTTGCCCGAGGCGGCCGACGACGCCGGGTCCTGGTGCTGGGTGATGGCGGCGATCTCGGGGTTGACGGCCGTCTGGTTGCACAGCACAGAGGCGAGGCCGACGGAGCCGGTGTTGCGCTCGAGGGCGCGGTAGATGATGGCGTTGACCATGCCGGTGACGTCGCCGGCGGCCTTTGCGTTGGTAAAGACCTGGTCGGCGATGATCTGCTGGAGGCAGTCGAGGTTCTGGACGTTGGGGGCGCCCTTTGCGGCGGCGGCATTGCCGAGCAGGCCGAAGACGACGTCCTGGATCGCGAGGGGGTTGTCCTGCAGCAGGATGGGGTTGACAATGTCGAGGATGTCCTGGTGGGCGTGCTCCTGGGGCACCTCGCGCTTGAGGTTGAGCCCGACGTTGAGGTTGCGGGCGGCAACAGCGCCGACGAGGGCAAAGAGAGTGGAAGTGGTCTTCATTGTGGTAGAGGAAAAAAGAAAGAATGGAAAAAAGGCCGGCCTTTGTATTAAAGAATGAATGTAAAAATAAAAAAAGAGTGTAAGTTCACAGAACTGTAGAGAAACGAAAGAAGAGCACACTGGTGAAGAGAGAGCGGTTGAGTAGGACTGAAGACGAGGTAGACGAGGCAGATGAGAGAGAAGAGAGATTGGCTTTATAGCTTGAATCTGTAGACATGACAAACCTCTACAAGATAGCACAAGGTGCATGCTGGGCCAGGGGTAGGAGAAGCAAGTCGAGACGGTGCGAGTTAGACAACGCACGCAACCAGAGAATCAAAAACAGATGATCGAAGCGAGGCGCCTAGAGCACAGACGTCAAGACAGGCAGAAGACAGGCAGAAGCACACAAAGACAGACCAGACGAGACCAGACCAGACGGCTCAAGGAGTGCATAACCGCCACTGCACTCCGTGATCTGCATCTTCAATCCTTGATCAGACTGCTCGGCAGACGGCCATAGCATGTGTGGTATTGCAGACATGGGATTTATGGAAGAGTGGAGGGCATGGGAGAGGGTAATGCTAGAGTCAAAGACAAGGGGACTCGGCTGTCGTCACTCCGGATCGAGGTGGTCTCTTGTTTCTTGTTTTCTGTTTCCTGTCTCTTGTGCTCGAGCACTGCAAGGTCACGGCCTCGACGTGTCAGTCTCTAACTGTAAGCAGACGACAGGGCCAAAGAATATAAGAGAGAGACCAGAAAATAGAAAATAAAAAAAGACTAGAACAGAGAACAGACGTCGAGGGGTCAACACGAGAGAAATGCCATGGCGTCATGATACCAACAACAACACCGCACGACGCAAAGCCACAGCACATTATATATTGACGGCAGCTGATATTTGATAGCTGTTCCCTATTGGTGATAGCTTTTATTAATGTCCCGGTGCAAGTAGAGACTTGTGAAAATCAAAGAAAAAGAAAGAAAATCAAAGCTAGAATCTGAGGCAGAAGCTGTTCTGAATACCCTGCACAATGCATACACACAATGCACGCAATGCCATACCAGCAGAGCTGCATGCTGTCGGCTATTGTGTCTATTGTGTCCCGACGGCAAAGCGTTGGAAACGTTGTTTGGCTGTTTGACTGTTTTACAGTTTACGGTTGACGGCGATCATCATACTGCCGATGGCACGTCGCATGTGTCAGATCTGGGAGCCGATTAGGCTGGGGGTAGCAGCGGCATGTCGGCCTGTCTTCCTTGGACGTCTACTATGTAATGCGCGTGTTTACGCATTTCTCCTCATTCAGAGAGTCAGGCGCGGAGAATTCCTGCGACGCCGTCATCTACTTGTTACTTGTGACAGGACGATGATACGCGGCAGCTGGACGGCGATGCGCTATTGGATGGAGTTTGATGCTGATGCTGATGTTTGATACTGGCATTGGCTTGATACCGTATCTCGTATTTATCGACAAGAGTCAAATCCTATTACTGCTGCCATCGGCACTCGCTGCCTTGATCTCGCATCGTCAGATGTCGTCGTGTCATTGTCGGACGAGGCAAGATGAAGCGATGCAGCATTGATCGTGCGTGGCTTGCCTGAAATTACTGCAGGGATTGATTGATCGCTTGCAAATTATAATGTATCATAAGGCAGATTAACTCATATACTGCTCTCTGCTGGGACTGAATAGATTCTCCTTTCGTTGAGCATCGCCATTGTGCTTAGTCATCACTTGACTCCAGCCTCTTTATCTCTGCTGTGGCCTTTATGGCATGATTCTATTCCTTTCTGTGAGCACTCTCCACACCATCTCACCCATCTCTTTTCTCCCTGCATTTGATATAGGGTTTCTTATATTTTTGTCTGGCCGGCTGTGGCAAGATAATAATAATAATATAAATGGGATAAAATATGCGGAAAACAAAGCAAAAGCAACAATGGCAAAATACAAAATATATGGTCTACTGCCACTCCCCCTCGTCCCCCCTCCTCTTTGAATATATGTACTCGTACATGTTTTCTGGTTTAGTGTTTAGTATTCGGTGTTTAGTGTTTGGTGTTTTGCTCAGGATGAGCATCGAATCTGGCCGCTACCATGCAACATCTCCCCACGCTCAACTCAGCTTAACCAATGACGAGGTTCTCCTCGTCGGGGAAGTCGTATGTGGGGATCTCGAGGTTGAGCGGTGCAGGGCCCTTTCGTATGCGGCCCGAGATGTCGTAGTGCGAGCCGTGGCACGGGCAGAACCAGCCGCCGTAGTCGCCGGCCTCGCCAATGGGCACACAGCCCAGGTGCGTGCACACACCCAGCATGACCAGCCACTCGGGCTTCTTGACACGGTCGGCGTCGGCCTGGGGATCGCGCAGGCTCTGGATGTTGACCGAGTTGGCCTCGGCAATCTCGCCCTCGGTGCGGTGGCGGATGAACACGGGCTTGCCGCGCCACTTGATGATGACGTTCTTGCCCTCGGGGATCGTGTTCAGGTCGACCTCGACCTTGGCCATGGCCAGGACATCAGCCGACGCGCTCATGTTGACGAGGAATTCTGTTGATCAGCATTTATCGATCAAACAATAACAAAAAAAAAAAAAAGAAGCCTACCCTGGATGGTGGACTTGGCACCGGCGGCGGAGAGGGCGCCCATGGCGCCGACCATAAAGTAGCCGTACAGCGCATTGGTGTTGCCGCTCTTCTTGGACATGTAGTCGCCAAAGCTGGGCGGCGAGTCGCCCTTGGAGGTGCCGCGGAACGGGCTCTTGAAGGCCGCTGCCGAGCCGCCCTCGGCGCGCGAAGCAGATGTGCTAAAGGGAGACGGCGTGGCGGCCACGGCGGCCAGGCGTGATGATGTGTTGGCGGCGACGGGAGAGACGGAGTTGACGGAGGCCGAGAGTGGTGAGCGGGCAGAGCGCGCCAGGACGCGGGTTGCCTTCGACAGGGGGGCCATTGTGTGGTGTGGTGATGTGGTGATGTGGTGATGATCGAGGGGCGGAGAGGAAGAGACGACAGTCGAGGTCGAGACGAGCCGGGTCCAGCAATAAGTCGGTCTCAGGAAAAGAACAAACAACTCTAGCAATCACGGTCGAGCAAGCGCAAAAGCCGGATCGAGCAGACTTCGAGATTCGAGGTGGATGTGGTGGTTGGTAGGTGCAGGTGCAGGCAAAGGTGGTGTGTCTGCTCTTCGCTACTTCGGCTGAGGTTTTTTTCCTCCTTCCTGCTTGTCACTGCTTTTTTCGCCTTGTCCCAATTGGCGGCCACGGCCAATGGAGCCAATGGAGCTTCCCTCGTTACTGCTCGTTGGCGTCCCCTCCAGCAATTCCTCGCTTGCCAATTGGGGGGGGCCGCTGCTGGAAAATACCGTAAACAGCGGCCTGAGGCATTAACAACAGTGCAAAGCAGGCGCAACGCAGGAGAAATAGCAAATTGCAGGCCTCTGATTCGCTGCCTACATATGGGTCTGGCCCGCTGCCACAGATTTCCGGTCCTGCCCGAACATGAAAGCTCGCGACCAGCTGTGCTCCACTCTAATCCGTAAGGCCGGTGGCTTTCCTGTTTTCACAACAGCCACACGCATCAGCCACATACCACCTCAGCCACATGTTCACTTACACGATCACCACTCTCACAACACTTCCAAAGCATCAATACTGGTAAATCGTAGACAATAATAGTAAAAATATAAATAAACGCTATCATATGCTTTATGTCATGCCGCAACGCCTTGAATGTCTAACAAACAAATCCCCAAAATTAATGCATCCGCCGCAGCTCCTCGATCCGCCCGCGCAGATCCTCGACGCTCGGCCCAAGCCCCTCGGCCACCTCGTGCTGCTGCTCGTCGCTCAGGTCGAGGAACCGCTCCAGCATCTCGCCGTCCAGGAACCGGTTCGGCTCCGCCGTCTCGCGCTCCGTGTTGCGGAACCCGCGGTACGACGAAAACGACGTCGTGCCCAGGCCCTTGACCACCGTCTCGAGCCGCGCCTGCAGCCGCAGCAGCAGGTCCAGCGCCGCCGGCGGCACGGTGCCAAACAGAAACACGCCGCCCTCCGTCGTCGCCAGGAACGCCTGCGGGAACACCATGGCCGTCTCTTCGTTGGTGGGCACCACGTCAATGCGCCGGATGCGGTTGACCATCTCGCCCAGGTTCATCTCGCTCGTCACGCGCAGCCGCCGCCGGTCCTCGGCCGACACGCCCTGGCTGTTGTACGACAGCACCGACAGGTTGCCGTACGCGTCGGCCTCGAGCCACGACATGCCATCTCTCTCGTTCTCTTTGTCTTTGTCGGATTTGTCCTTGGCGCTCGCCCCGCCAGCCTCGCCGTCTGTCACCATGGCGTCGCCGTCTGCCTTGGGCTCTGCACCAAGGGAGGCGACGGCAGTCGTCCAGTTGGCCTGGTAGTTGCGCGCGACATGCACCAGCTGCGCCGGCTGCGCTTCCTTTTTGGGTGCCTTGTTGCCGGCCTTCATGTACCGATACTTTTTATCCTTTTCTCTGAGCTTGGCTGCATCATCCTCGTCGTCATCGTCGTCGTCGTCGTCGCCCTCGTTCCCGCCAGCCGCGACGGCCGGCACGTACTCGACCACGGCCGTCGACTTCATCATGTCGCCAATGGCAATGTACCGCCCGTTGACGGCAATGTCAATCACCATGGTCGATGCGCGCGTCGACGCCACCTTTTTCAGCCGTGACTGTGTGCCCACCGACATCTCCGTGTACTCGGCCACAATCACCGTCTTGGTGAGGCCCAGCACAATCAGCCGCGCCTCGCCGTCCGACAGCACGCCTAGGCTGCGGCACGGGCCGCGCAGACGGTGCGCCGACACAATGTACGGATTGCGCTCGCTGTCAATGCCGACGACCAGCAGCCGGCCCATGGTGCTCGTGTCGTCGGGGTCGTTGCCGTACGACGCGGAAGCGCCGTCCGTGCTATTCCCACTACTGGCTGTAAAGGAAGTGCCTACAAGGAACCGCTCAGCGAGGTTTCCCTGTGCATCGGGCAGCTCCGCATAGACCAGACTCTCCAGGAACTCTTCCTTGTCGCCGGAATTAGACAGCGATAGGGGCTTGCCCACAGGCTGGAACAGCACATCGTCGACCAGCTTGATCGAGCACTTGGACGTCTCCACACCGCGCGCCACCTCGAGCCCGATACAGCCCAGCGCAAACACGCGCTCGCTCGGCGCATAGGCCACGCGCCGCGTCGTCTGGCCCATGGGGATCGTCTGCACGTGCGTGCGCCGCATCGTGTCGACATTGGCGAGCTTGATCTCGGTGGGCGACGCCAGCACGACAGCGCCAGGGAATGCGCCAGAGTCAAAAGGACACACCGATATCGTGTCTTGTGCAGTGACTGCGGCGCAGATAATACGTCCTTCGGAGCCGTAGATCAGGCTGGGGTGGTTCGCCGTCGCAAGAATGCTGTACATGCCCTTGGTGGACGCGTCGTGCGACGGCAGCAGGTGCAGGTTGGCGTGGTGGATGCCCAGGATGGTGGATTTGGGCGCCGACAGCGTGCTGTCCTTCTCGCTGAACGAGAACATGACGACCGAGCCCTCGTCGAGAGACACAAACAGCGTCGGCCCGGCCAGCTGCGGCGGCATGACCTGCACCAGCGCGATGCTGCGTGCGACAGACGTCGAGTCGTTCTTGGACCGGAATGGCACGCTATTGCCCGCCGGCAGCAGTGTCGACAGGCTGACAATCGTGACGGTGCCGGCGGTCCACATGCTCACGACACCAATGTCGTCGTGCTTGGGCGCGGCATGGATGCTGGCGATCTGGTCCGTGCCGGAAAAGTCGTTTTGGGCAGCCAGCCCCAGATCCTTGTCAAGACTCAGAGACACCAGCAGTGTGCCGTCGACGGAGAGCAGCACCCACTTGTCGTTGGCCGACGCGCTGATGATGGACTTGCCCTCGGGCGGCGACCACGTAGCCACGGTCACGCCGCCGTCGGTGTCGATCAGCGTCGCAGCGTCCGACGTGACGCGGAGCAGCAGGTTCTGCGCCCCCCTGTCGACATTGGACACCCACAGGCTCTGCTGGTCCAGGCTGCTGCCCAGCAGGGTCTCCTTCTCCTCAATCTCGCCGTCGGCATCAAAGGAAAACACGCGCGTCTCCGTCAGGAAAGACACGACCAGCGTATCCACCTTGCTGGCCGGGGTGGCAGCTGGATCGAGGCGCAGCGAGAAGAGGCTGCGCACATTGGAAAAGTCGCCGAGAATACCGGCATCCTCGAGGCCGACACCGCTGCGTATACTGCGCAGGCTGGCGTCCTTGAAGGCGCCGCTGCCCGTGACAATGCGCGCCTGGCCTGACGAGTACTCGTTAGCAATGCCGCTCTCGCTGTCCAGGCTGCCCATGTCGACGACGGAAAAATCGAGAATCGGCGCCACATTGGTAAACGACTGCACCAGCTGGCAGAACGCGGCTGCTGCCGGCTTTTTGCCGACGCCTTCGGTGGCACTTGCGGGTGCTGCGTCGTCACTCAGGCTGATGCGGTACAGCTGCGAGTCGCCCGAGTGCGAGCCGACAAACAACAAGCACTTGAGCGGGTAGTAGACGAGAGTCGAGGCCCGTGTTGTCTTGCCGATGGGCCGGATATCGAGGCGCGTCACGACGGGGCCTCTGGTGACGAGCGTCAGCAGACGCAGCGTGCCCTGGTCGTCGGCCACCAAGTAGTGTGTGCGGTCGTACTGGGCCCAGGCCACATAGATGGCGGGCGAGCTTGTTGTCTTTTCGATGCTATTGTGTGTGGTGCCGTCGTAGTAGACCAGCCGCGTCTCGCCCACGACCAGCAGGCCGCCCAGGTGTGGCTCGCCGTCGTTGTTGTTGTTGCCGCTGCCATTATTGCCGGCACTGTTGTTGTTATTGTTGTTGTTGTTGCTGTTGCCGCGAAAGTTGTGCCGGCGCTCGCTCTCGTCGGCCGCCACAGGAATCAGCAGGGCCGAGCCAATGTTCCACAGGTTTTCGTCCAGCTCGCGGTCGCGGTTGGCATCGAAACGCGAGACGACGGAGTTGGCATCGTCGGACGTCAGGCGGTACGACGACAGCCGCGTCTCGCTGCGGTCCGACTGGCTCTGGTACAGAAAGGCGACCTTGGGGTGGCCCGTCTCCGAGTGCAAGAACGTGCCGGCCTTGATAAACATCTCGGACAGGCGCACCTGTTCCATCCAGTCGAGGCTGTCGGCGGCGGCCGTGTTGCGCATCGTGCTCTTGTGCCGGTTCTTCATGCGCAGCACACACAACACGCCCTCCCACAGCAGTAGAGACATGAAGCGGCCCGAGGGGTCAACCATGCAGCGGTCCTGGCTCTGCGAGTCGCGCAGGTGCTTCTCGCCAATATCGTTGAAGTGGTCGACGGTCTGGAGGCTCTGGGAGGCGGGGTCCCAGGCAAGCGTAAAGAAGTCGAAGCGGTCAGTGCCGACAAAGAGCAGCTCGGTCGCAGTGTCTTTTTGCCGCAGGGCCTGCAGCATGCTGATTGTGCCATAGACGCGCTGGGAATGGGCGAGGACGAGCTCGTCGTGCTCTGTGAAGCGCCAGATTTCGACGCGGTTGGATTTTCTGGCGGTTGTTAGTAGCTCCTCAGGCGCGGCACAGCTGTCATTCAACTCACGCTACTGCCAGACACTCCTCCTCGGCCGCAAAGAGCTTGACCCGGAGAGCATGCCGGATGCTGCTCGACCGGTAGATGGGCACGACGTAGGCCATTGTCGCGGTGGCCGGTGGCTGCAATTAGATTGACTAGAAGCAAAGGGGCTGGTTCACGGCTCGTCCGGTCAGAGAAGTGAAAGTGCGAATTGGTAGACCGGACGTGAAGTGAGGATACAGTGTCGTAATGTCGTGATGTCGTGATGTCGATTTCAGTCTATGCCGCTAAAAAGAAGCCAATACAGTGGATTGACGCTGTTTACAGGCGGCGCTGGCACGGCCGGTATTCTAGAGGCTAGCAGCCATGAGCTATGGCCCGGAGTTAGCGTTCCAGGTGTGTGTTAGAAGCGGTCTCGGCAAGAGCTCCCCGCTATATCCAGAATCCAGGGCAAGCTGACGGCCTAAGTGAGCGCGCTAGCACTATGCATCTAAGCCGAGTCATTAACGCTTTGGGGCATATCTAGTCTATCAGGAGGGGCAGGCCTGCAGTGACGCTACTGCAGCGCCTATCTCTCTATCTCACTGACCTTGATGACTCAACACGGTAGTATGAACTTACCAGGGGTCAGGACAATCAATACTGAGTATAAAGAATAAGAGTGGCGGATCGCCTCTTTGTTGAGCACACTGATAAGCATATTGTTCCAGGCTGCACATCAGTAGGGCCGGTGTGCTATTATTAGGGTCTCTTTCTAGATTCTGTCTCTTTTTCATCCGTCCTTTGCATATTGCCATCGACATCGACATCGACATCACCAACATCACCACCATCACCGTCTCTCCAATCGGTCCAGCATACAACACCACACATCATGGAGTCTTCAGACGTCTTTGACCGCACCGAGGAGTGGGCGCGCAGCATCCGCGAGTCTCTGGCTGTCGAGGCCGAGACGCAGGCCCACGCCGACCAGGCTGCTCTCGCTCTAGCTGATGACGCCGTGGGACAGGACCTCGCTCCAGAGGCAGTCCATACACCAACCAAGAACCGTACCCAGCCCCAGACCCGCACTCCTGGGCTCGAGGACACGCCCGTCATCACACCGTCGCGCACCCGCATCATCCTCAAGGCCGACTCCGTGGCCGAGTCCGCCGACACCCTCGAGTCCGCCCCGACTACCATTGGCACGCTCGAGACGCTCGAGAGCACCTTTGAAAAGACGCTGCATGCCCGCGCCATGCGTGCCGCCGGTGCCGACCTGGACATGCCGATGCCTGTTAAGAGTGCCAGCAAAACCGTCAAAACCGTCAAAACCGTCAAAACCGTCAAAACCGTCAAAACCGAAAAGATCCCGCGTGCCGCGTTTCTGTACGGCGGCACCGGCTTCGGCGTGAGCGGCTCGAGGCACCGCGAGACGCTGCAGCGCAGCCAGGAGGGCACGCGCCACCGCCGCCGGTGGGAGAACGACCACCTGATGAACGTCCCCAACGCACAGCTGCCGCTGCCGAGCGACTGGCAGGTCCACCCGACACACCCGGTGCACCACAACCTGCCGTACCACGTGGCGCAGTACTGGGACCGCGGGCTGCAAACGTACGTGAATGAGACGCGCGCGGCTGCTGCCGTGCTGCGGCGCAGCCAGATCGTTGCCCAGCAGTCGGGCATCCCGGTGGACCAGGCGCTGCCCAAGAAGAAGTCCAAAAAGGCCAAGAGCTCTAAAAAGGCATCCCATCAAAAGGGGCCCGGGTCCGTCATCTCGGTGGCGACGAGCGAGGCCGGCACGGAGATGTCTGGAGTGTCGGAGATGTCGGCCTTTTACGTGCCGGCATCGACGATTGGCCTGGTGACGCGGCAGCTGCGCGTGGCTGCCAAGCGGACGCCGGCCGTCAAGGTCTGGGTGCGGGCGCTCGAAACACCCATCCGGCAGTACGTCGTGTCCGAGTCGATCCGGCTGTCGGGCGATGCCGTCTCGGAGATGTCGGGGTCGGTGGTGACCGATTTCAGCGACAATGGTGCCGCTGTTGGCGACGAGCACTTTACCGAGTCCGACTCGGAGGACGAGGTGGTATTTGTCGGGCGGCGGCACATGGCTGCACAGACTGCACAGACTACAGAAACTACAGAAACTGCCCCTGCAGAAACTGCCTCGACTGCCGACGACGATGCCGCGTCGGACACGACGATATCGCCGACGGCGGACGGCATCCTGTTTGATGACCTGGGCGAGGGCGAGCGTGGGTCGTTCAAGCGGTGGCTGGCGCACTCGCTGTCGGACTACTACGGCCTGACGTCGACATCGAGCACGGTGGACAGCGACAGTCCCGACAAGCCGGGCAACCGGGTGGTGTACATGTCGGTGCGCGACGAGCTGAAGCGCGCAGACGCCGGCCCGATGCTAGTTCCGCGGCCGATGTGGGAGATTTTCGACATGTAGTTGTATTCAAACAGGCAACACAAGGCAACAGGCAACATTAAGACAACAGGCAGACAACCAGTAATAAAGTACACAAGCTTATGCTGATATGCAAACTATTCAATATGCTATAAAGCTAAATGCAAACCCAAATGCTAAAACGCCATAGATGTTTTTCATTATCCTCATCCCATGAGAGGCGTAGTCTTCTCGTCTTTTTGTCTTCTCGTCTTTTTGTCTTCTCGTCTTCTCGTCTTCTCGTCTGCTTGGCTGCCGTCTCGGACGCCTTGAGCTCAACTCCCAATGACATTCCCGTTCAGCCCGACAAAGTTGTTCCACACACACTTGCACCCGCCGCTGCCGCCGTCCGAGCCGCCATACGTCGGGTTCGTGCCGTGGTTCACCAGCGTCCCGCCAAACGACAGGTTGTCCACAATCGCCGACGAGCCCGTCAACAGTATTGTCTGGTCGGTGCCCATTGTGCGCGCATACACGCCCTTGCGCGAAAAGTCGCCGCCGTGCAGGTCCTCGGTCACGGTCACGGGGTACGGGAACGTGCCGGGCTGGGACGAGTTCGTCGGTGTCAGCACTTGGCTCACTGCCAACAGCGACGTCGTGTTCTGCATGCGCGTCCAGATCTGCACGAGGAAGCGCGTCTGCAGCCAGGTGACGACGTGGTTGGCGTCGACCTCGCGCGAGCCGCCAGAGGCATCGCTCGCCAGGCCGGCGCTGGGCGTGGGGTCGATGGACTGCACGTAGATGGTCTTGTCAAAGTAGGCATAGAAGCCAAAGTGCTCCGTATCGAGGCCGCGGTCGAACAGGCGCAGGGGCTGCTGGACGGGCTGGGGGTGCATCATGGCGGGCGCGCCGGTGCCGTCGGGGTTGGCAGACGGGCTGGGAAAGCCGTCGGCGGCGGTGCCGCTGATCGTCGGGCCGGTTGTTGTAGTCGCCACGACAGACGATTTGGTGGTGGAGGTGGCTTTTGCTGTTGCTGTTGTTGACGATTTGGTGGAGGTGGCCGTGGCTGATGTCGTCTTGGACGCTGTCTTGGACGTGGACGTGGACGTGGACGTAGACGTAGACGTCGAAGACGCAGACGACTCAGACGACTCAGACGACTCAGACGACTCGGCATCTGCACGCTTGATTCTAGAGACACTTCTCTTTGTGACCTCGTTGGGCCCGGCTGTGGTCGCATTGAGCGACGTCAAAAAGGTAATGAAAAAGGGCGTCGGCTCGCCCGCCTTGCCGTCGGCCACAATCTCGTCGGTCGTGTTGCCGAGGAACCACATCTCCTGGAATGACGGCGGCGACGGACTGGGCGTGAAGCCGGTGTCAAACTGTGCGGTGGATGTGCTTGTACTGACAGCTACCGTTCCCGTAAAGGACGGTGTCGGCGTCGGCACGGCCCCGTCAGCGACGTCCCACAGCTTGGCGGCGCTGTTGTCAAACTGGATATCGAGGAAAAACGACGGCGCGTCCGACGCGGCCGGCGCATTGGCCGCCTGCTGCTCTTTGGGAAGAGAGCAGCTCCACAGCGTCGTTGGAGCGACGCAGCCGTCCTTGTTCTGCGTGTTTTGCGTGCCGAGGGCCGTCACGCCTGTCGGGATCGGCGGGAAGTCGGTCGTGTTGAGCCAGAAGGAGTATTCTGCTGTGGTGGGACTTTTCTTGTGACGAAGGACTGTGACAAGCACGACAATGAGCGTCACTACCAAAGCGATGGACCCAAAGATAGTCAGGCAAATCAGCCGCCGGCGCTTGCGGCTGGCGTGCCCCGCCTGGTTGCGCCCAAAGAGGCCGCCGCGCGTTGGCATGCACCCGCGGCCGCGCCAAAAGTTGTCGGCGTGCCGCCCGACAGCGTCTTCCTTTTCATGGCGGCGACGCGTGCGCTCGACTTTAGCGGCGGCACTGGACGCGGCCATGGCGGAACCGGGCAGCAGCGCACCTGAGGGCCGGCTGGGAAATGGCACGCCGGCGGCTGCGGCCTCGCTGCGTGCACCGGCCGGCGTCAGGGGCACGTCGGCCATGTGGATGGCACCCTGGGACGTCATGGTATGGGCCAGGCCTGGGGATATTGGCCCCGGCGACGGCGGGAAGTTGGGGCGCAGGGGGTGTGGGTGGCCGGGCGGAAAGACGGCGCGGTAGCGGACGGCCATTTCTGGTTTGGAAGCGGGCTCGTACGGCGGCGGCGGCGCTTCGGACGGCGTGAGACCGGGTGTCATGCGGGGTGTCACGATGCGCTGAACAGGGACTGAGCGAGACGAGGATGCCACGGTCGCCTGGTCTGGTGTGTGGCCGGCATGGGCATTGGCGATGGCGGTAGAGATGCCGAGGGCGGACCTGGATGTGCTGTTGCGGGTGGACTCGGAGCGGCCTAGAGCTGGAGGCGAAGCCGAGCGGGACCTCTTTTCCTCGGCCGTCTTCCACCACTCTGTAGGAAAGGGCAGGGCTGTGGTTGTAGGAGTTGTAGGGGCTGCCGGGGATGCTGTTCTGGGCACGGGGACAGTCAAGGTTGGGACATTTAGAGGCACGGCAGGCACGGCCGGGATATACTCTCTGGCAAGCGGCGACGTCGCGGAGCCGGACGTTAAGGGCGACACCTTGGCCGTCGTGGGTGTGGGTGTGGCAGTGAAAGGCGGAAAGGTAGAGGCGGCCTGCTCGTTGAATGGCGTCTGGACATGGTCCCACCATCCCGAGTGGGTGGTGTCGATGGTCGGAGCCAGCGAGCGGCGGTTTGCAGCTGTTCTTGTGGTGGCAGTGGTGGCATTTGTGTTGGCGCGTGCGAGACGAGAGGTCCTGCGGTAGGTGACCGGACTGCCGTCTTCTTCAAAGAGGGTGATGGGCGTGTCGGCGTCGGCGTCGTCGTAGTCGACCGTGTCCTTGGCTCCTGGTCTGCCTGCCGCTGCTGCATCGCGGTAGGCCGAGGGCAGACTCGGCACGGGCGGCTCATCTTGTTTTGTCTCGGGCGCGTAGTAATGAGAGTACACGCTGGATGTGGCGCGCGCGGTGCTGGCGCGCGCGCTGTAGGGCGAGCCGTCGTCGGTGTCGGGCGACCACACGGACTTGATCTGCTCGGGGGAGAGCGTGGTGACCTGCTGGAGGGCAGATGCTTTTTTCGCGTTGCCAGGAGCAGACGTCGGAGCAGGTTCAGGTCCAGGTCCAGGTGCAGCAAAAGACCTGGGGATAAACATGTCCATGGGCGTGTCGAGGGTGGCGGTGTAGGGGCTGACGGTGCGGCCGACGAGGTCGTCCTCGGGCAGGCTGATGCCGATGACAATGGGCCGGTCAGCCGGCGACAGGTCGGGAGCAAGGGCTACCTCCTTTCCTTTTTCCTTCTTTTCTTTGTCCGTCTTGTCGCCTTTGTCCTTCCGCCGCAGCCAGTTCCAGTTGCCGACAGACGAGTCGGAGGGCTTTCCCTCGAGCGCCCTCAGAGCCGCGGCGTCGACAAACTTGCCGGGGGCTGTGGGCAGCTGTGCCGTCTGAACTTGTGCCATCTGTTTTTGCTGCTGCTGCTGTTGCTGTTGCTGTTGCTGCTGCTGCTGCTGCTTCCTCAGCTTGGTCATGTCAGTCACCAGTCTAATACCAGCCTGGGCGTTTTGTGCCTTTTGGCGAGCACGAGACTTGAGTCGAAGGGGTTTCGATGTTGTCGAAGTAGGTGTAGATGTAGATCTAGATGCAGATGCAGGTATAGATGCAGATCTAGATGCAGATGTAGAGGTAGAGGTAGAAGCCAAAGTCTGGGGAAAGGGCGGCTTGGGAAAGGAGGCGAGAAGGGGCGAGTCGGCCTCTTCAATGGTGGCAAGCAGCGGCGGGCCATTGTGTGCGTCACGGACAGCACCCCCATCACGATGCTCACGGCCGTCATGGCCACGATGCCCATCATCGTCATCCGACTCGTCATAGCTCTCGTCCTCGTAGTCGTCCGGGCTGTGGACGTGGTCATGGCCGCCGTCGCTGCTCCAGTCCTCCCAGTCCTCGCGGCGCTGTCGTGAGTCACTTGCACTGGTTATGTTTACAGCTGCAGCTGCAGTTGTCTGATGACAAGTGTCGTCGTCGTCGAAAGGGGTGTTGAAGGGGTTGCTGCCCTGGAGGGATCGGAGGTCGTTCATTCTGCCAGCAGATGATGTATTATTTGGTGTATATTGGCGAGGTAGGGTGGAGGATTAAAATAGTAAGAAGTTTATGAAATGAGTAGAAATGAAAGTCGAAATGAGGACAATAAATGAAATGAAATGAATTTGAAAAAGAGGAAATCCGAGGAACGAGGAGATGATGACAAAGATGACAAACACAAAGGGCTATTGTTCCCGGTGCTCAATAACAAAAGACGACAAGAAAGGAAGGAGCGCGCGGGGTGCTGAGGGACAATGCAGACAATGGCCAACACTGATTCCTGACAATGGATGAAACAGCACACAAAGCGATGGCGAAATATGTGACGAGGCCGAAGTGAACAAGTATTAATAAGTAGGAGTGAGTAGACGTGAACGAGTGGCGCAGAGGAGCTTTGCTAACAAAGAGAATATGAAAGGCTGAGAGAAGACGAGACCGGCAGAGAGAGACAGTCAAAGGGCTGGACAGACAGCAGACAGCAGACAGTCGGGTCGGTATGAGGACAGCGAGAGCTCGGAAAATGAATGGATGAGAATGAATGAACACGGCGATGCGTTAATGAGAGTTGCTAGAGGGCGTCGTCGTCCGCGATGTCATGGCTGGAGGTAGAGAGTGGGAGAGTGGGAGGATGACGAAACAGGAGGTGAGGAGAGGTGATGAGGGAGGGAAGGAGGGAAGATAGTTTGAAGAAGAGAAGAGGGAAGGAAGGAAGACGCAACAAGAGACACGGCGGAAAGAAAATCAAAGAGCAGACAGCACACAGACGTCGGATGTTAGAGATGAGGCCGCGTCTTGGCCGGCCACAGGTGCGGTCGAGTAGACATTTGGTCAAGTATAGAATAAAATAAATAAATAAAAAGACGTCGAAAAAGAAAGCAAGAAGGAATTAGCCGACAGTCGCCAACAGCCAACCAGGCGTCTACAGGCGATCCTGTCTTGTCCTGTCTATCCTGAGCGTCTCGGCCTGCACAATGTTCTACTTACACGCGCCTTCCCGATGTCGTCGAGTATTACTAATAATTCTGTAGTACTGTCAGTATTGTCAGTATGGTTTACCACGCACTACCACGATGGACAATGCATCCCGAAATGAGCTGCACTCGAGATTGCTGCATCTAATATTGGCTATTTAACCTCTCAACTCTGTAGACATACAAACTGCCCAACATCAGCAATAACATCAACATCTGCGTCGTAAGCGCCGCCGAGCTGGCCTACAACACTTGATTGGCCAGCTGCAGCCGCCGACGTTTGGGTGGGGCCGTCTAGGCCAGCTCAGAATGTCTTGGGTCCTGGGTTCTGGTGGTCCTGCCGCTGCACGCTCTCCACTGTAAGCCAATACAATAGTCGAAAGAGCTCAAACGAAAACCAGTCGTCGGCGCATGATTGGGTCTGGCGAGATGAACGATATTACTTTTTTTTATTATGGTATTATATACATTATTTTCTCAAGTCGCGTCTTGCCGAATCTTGTCTTTGCTGCCGGTACGCTATGCTGTTACCACACATGCCCAACCTGAACAGGAAGCAAGAAGTAAGTCAAGAGCGAATGTTTACATAATCGCATACTCTACTCGAGCGGCGGTCTTTCTAAAAAATACTCGGTAAATTGCTCATTTCTCCTTACAGTCTTGGCTCATGATGCAATCTGCGGTGTATTACATTATTTACAGTACTTGGAGGGTGCTTATGGCCGTGTTACTAGAAAGTGCTCAGTACGCCGGGTTACAAAGAGGGCCGCGCCTCGTCATTGTCATTGTCAGACATTGCAGTCCCAGCCTAAGCTGCACCATCGACAGCCTTTGCCGTTGGGCCTCGTATTGTAAAGCCATTCTCTGGATTGTGCCGATGTCATGATAAAAATTGAAGAATATATTGATCAAATTCAATACTGGGATAGCAGTCAAGTTTTAATGCCATCGATTTCATATTAATTACTGAAAGAGAAGAAAAATATAAAAAAAAAATAGAAATCGAAGAAGAAGCACAAAGTAAGAAAAAGACATCAACTAGGCACAACTCTGTTCCTAACTACTGTTGCTGGCCGTTGACGACCGTTGGCTTTGTCGTTGTGCCTAACTCGCCCTAGCTGATCGCCAGACTGAAACAGTGATTGCTTGCGTGCATTTTAAAAGTTTACAGCACTCTGCCTGCTAAACCCCAGGTTTTACGGAAGACCCTCTCCAGTTCGTCTTGGCAGCGCTGCCAAGCCAGGACAAGACATTTAGGGCTGTCGACGTCTCTTCATCTTCGTCTCTTCATCTGATCACAGAGTAATGGTATCGCTTGTATTTATTATTGTATATATAGATCGTCCGAGACATCATGAGCCCGTGCTCATCGACTGCTCATGAACGGCTCGTCAAGATGCCTTGGCTCATCAATCGTCGTGTTATCAGTGACTCGCCTCGGCTCGTCAAGTCTCTCGTCATCCATTTAGCAGCATCCGCACGACTCCTCGCAGCCGCAGCAGCCGCACTCCTCAAAGAAGCCGCCGCGCATCGAGGGCTCCTCGGCCTCCATCTCAGGCTGGGCCTGGCGGGTCTACATTGTTAGTTTCTTCTTTTTAGCTTATTCGTTCCGGCTTCCTCTTCGGCTTGATCACATACAGGCTGCTCGGTGATGATGCTGTCGTTGGCGGCAGCCATGGGCTGCTGCTGGTACACGGGGATCTCCATGGAAGGCATTGTGGAAGTGTGGTTGGGTTGAGTGGTGGTTGTGGTTGGTAGGTAGTGGTTGAGTTGTGATGAAGTAAAATGGTGGGAAGAGAAAAGAGAGAAAGAAAGAAGAGAGAGAGGAGAGAGAGGAGAAAAGGAGAGAAATAAAAGAAGAATCAAAGAGCGGTGGGAGCTTCTTATCTACCCCGGACGGACTGACGCTCAGGCTCTCAGACTGCCAACGGCTACGCAGCGACAACGACCACGTACGACGAGGGGGTGCGGGCTGACTGCGGGCTGCTGGCTGGCTGCTCCCGCCTCAAACCTCAACCGACAGGTGCAAACCTGAATCAAGGAGGATCCTCCTATGCACTTTCTCAAATTAGAGTTGATACTAGAAACGGCTTCGTATTGGCAGAGCAGAGTAGTAGCAACAGCATGGCCTGCCATCGACACACATGGACGCACGGTACACGGTACACGCTGATACATGCATGGATGCAAGGATGTGTCGGGATGGCCAGAGGGTGCCTTGTTGGAGGTCGACCAGAGGTATCGCCTCGGTACAGTATCTACAACGTGCATGCTCCGTATTGGGTATGTACTGTGCTGTGTACTACCTCTACGAGTAATGCACCTGCCGTTTGCAGTTGGGCTGCTGCAACTATCAATAAATATAATGTAAATAGAATAAAAATAAAAAATAAAAATGCAGGCCACTCGATTGGGAATTGCCTACCCCTGCGTTTCGCGTCATAGTAGAGTACGAGGACCGAGTCGGTGTGGTCTGTATTACTATTACAGAGTAGCCTTAACCGCAGCCGGTCGCAGTCGCTCTCTTCTCCCTTCTTCATCGCCGAACACGACGTCGCAGTCGGCTGTAAGCTGCACGATGGCTTTTCAGTCTTTGCAAATAACACTGCTCCATCTACAAGGCTGACAGTGTTTGGGTGGAGGAAGTGAAGAAGTTTGTAGGAAGCAGAAAGCTGTAAAGGGAATAGAATATTGAGGTGTGGCTGTGGCCGCGTCATGTCATCTGCAGCGCCTCGATTCTGTATCCTCTATCCCAGGGTTCCGTGCCTCTTTAACCTCGCAACGCCGCAGCAGGCACTAAAGAAGATTGATAATAAGATTGATGGAAATATTGGTGAAAAGATTGAGAATAAGACTGGGCGCCGAGACGGCAAAAAGCTTATTCTATGCCGAGGCAATGCACAGCGGCACAGCTTGCAACAGGATCCATCTATTATAATATATTGTGAAAGGACAGCCACATTCAAGCATTGGTGAGGCGCAGGAGATTGCATTGCGTATTGCGTATTATACTCGGGCGACATAGACGATTAGTAGAGAGCGGCGTACACTGCAGCTTTCATGCAGGCACGTGCTCTGCGGCGACCAAAGATGTTATCTTTTCTTACTAAATCAGATAATCAGTGCGACTCTCACCGTCTCAACTACAGCGCTAGATTCCATGGCAGAAGGCAGGCCGCGCACACAGATCGGTCTGGAATCACTGATGGACTGATGGATCGTGATGCAATGACGTCAACCGTTGATGCGAACGGCTTCTGATCAAATTGACCAAATTGACACAAATCTAAATAGAACTGCATCATGGGTTGGAGCAATTGCATTTTGATATTCTACTGTAGAGAACACAGCCTCGAGAAGAAGCTCATAGGTGATAGAATAAGTAAACAAACAGTAGAAGTACATCTAGATAAGAACACCATCACGACAACAATAATCATAGAAATACAGACAAAGATCAGCACATTCCAAAAAGACTGTGCGTCGATCGATGTCTTGCAAAGACAGGCATCCGCAGAGACATGGGCTGGTCTGTAGATTTGTTCTAGTTTGTCTTGTACGGAGTAGATATCATAACGACAATACTAGTCGGTTTTTTGCCATGGTTCAGGGTTTCCAACAGCCTGTCGACAATAGTACAGAGCGCACCGGGCCGGTAAAGTCAAAGTACTCCTATAGCAGATTATGTAATCATGTCGATAGCAGTCGTCTCACTCTCACTGATCATCTACAAACACCGTGATCAAAGAGGAAGAGTAAAGACCAAAAAAGGCTAGTCGTGATACCCACGATGGCGTAAGACCAGCACAGTCAGCAATAGGGGACTTATGTACTTGTATATGTCGTGACACTGTACGTACATAGTAGTAAGCCTCTTATCTTTCGATATTAATTAGTCATCACGTATATCCGTAGGGACTCCACCAGCTCCGCAACGTTAAAAAGGGGGGCATAAAGTGCAGTGTACTATGTAGAGAGAAGATGAGAAAAGGGGCTGCATTATCTTATCAATATAGAGGGGCAAAGAAAGGGGAAGCAGGGCGTAACCAAAGGTAAGATACATAGGACTATGCAAAGCAAAGGTAAAAGGTAAAAAGGAGAAAGGGGTGGCAATGCAGGCCGGTGATTGGTCAGTGCCAGCTACTCTACTATGTACTAACATGCATAGTTTCCAAGCAGGCAGCGCCACAGAATAGCAACGTGTCTCCGTCGTTTACTACTCCGTACAGTGTATATAACGGATACACCAATGCATGTTTCAGATACTTTGGGTATTAAACGTCTCCATATACAGACCACTGACAATATGATACATTGCATCCCCATCCATCTGCACTCCATCCCCATCCAACGCCCACTTTCAATTTCTCGTGTGGAGTTGCTGCAGAGAGAACCTGTATTCGAGATGAGCGATGGCTTACTATGTAGTCGTCTGTAAGATAGCTGTAGTCTTAGTCTTTCTGTAGTCTGCTTGTAGAATAGTCTAGTCTAGAGCTACTCGCAGACATAGTCTTTCAGCAACACCAGACACCAGAACGAGACGACAAGGTGAGCTGGCGGACGGCGTCGCCAATGATTAATGTAGTGGTTAAAACAAGAAAAATAATATACGCCGGTCCGGACCCTGCTCCCCTTCAGACGGGACATCCCTTGTCTGCCACCTCTACAGCAAGGCCAGACGTTGAACTACCCTCAGCTCGTTTAGGGGTCGTAGGGCATTACCGCAACACTACCGCTGCATACTAAGATACCTACGGAGTACACTACAGAGGACTGCCGCCCTACATAGTACGTGACGCTAGACGGAGCAAGGGTTGCTTTGTATTGCAATATTTCTGGCCCTGCATGGTATTTGGTACATGGCATCAATCCCATGCTAATTGAATTGTTATTACATCAAGCTGAGACTCGTTGTAGATATATTGTGTGCAGAGTGGTCGTCTGCGATGCAGAATGAATAGGAGAAGCTCTAAATAGAGTTGACAACGTGTATCGGCTCAGTGCTGGTGTTAATGTCTGTCAATTAATTAGGGCTATTTGTATTAAATTATGTTTTATGTTTTATGTTATATTTTATATTATCTAAGCAGAGAAGAATGCTGTCGATATCCTCTTCATACCACCTTACATTCTTATGCCACGGTTGATATAGAACAAAGCAGACTGCAACACACTGCTACTATTACGGAGTAGTCACTACGATACACTTGTCATTACATAGTATACATATCTTACATACTCCGTAGTATTCCATCCCCCTCCGCCACCAGCCAAGCCCGCCGAGACGCATCACGACACTGAGGACCAGAGGCACATTACTGGACGGCACCTTTCTCCATTTTCTAAACATTAGAGCACAACCTCGACTTCTGTGGGTTTTATATTGATGGAGTACTATGTAAAAGTTGGACGTAGTGAGACCTGCCTATCGTGTTCTTCTCTTGTTCTTGTTCTCGTCTTTTTCTGCTGTCCTCTCGTCCTTTGTCGATGCTATGCTGCTATTGGCTGCTGCTGGCTGCTGACTGCTGCTCCTTCCTCTTTGGCGGTCATCCCAATCACACCGGTCTGCCCAGCATTCCTCGCATTCCACTCTGCTATTATGTATCTACGTATTATGTATCTACGCTGTTGTCTCTCTCTACACGTCTATTCCACTTTCGGGCTCTCTGCTGTCTATCCTCAACTCGTGCCGGCTGATTCATGGTCGAGGATACCAGCACTGTCCCTCTTCGTCTTATCTTTTTACAGATCTACCGATCCGACCGAACACGACTATCCTCAAGACGCAAGACTGCCGTCGAATGGCGGTGGCATGCTAATCAGCGCTAATTTCAGTGCTAAATTGTTATCACTAGCCTAAGTTCACTTAATATACAGTAATGTACTCCGTACTTATGTGTTCGTATTATGAGACTACTGCCGCCACTAACATGACAGTGGCCTGACAGCCTAGTGTAAACAAAATAAACAAAGCACCTTCCAAGACTTTTCCAAGCCAAGGCCCCCTCTAGCGCAAACTTTTCCGTCTAAACCAACAGTGGCCTTTTTTGTACTCCTACTCACACTGCAACTGCAACCGCAACCGGCGACCTGCGTGTCCTCTTTCGGTTTTTTACTCTTCCACTGCGGTCTAGCCTGCTTCCTCTCTGCTGCTGCTCACTGCTACCTCACCACTTTGACATATACAAGCTGTCCTCAGACCTCTTTCGACTTTCGTCTCGACTCGACTCTCGGCCCTCCTGCGACTCTCTCTCCCCACGACTCCACGACTCTACCGCCCGACTCCCACCCTGCACCCAGCTGTGGCGTCTGCATCTGCATCTGCATCTCGGCGTCCTCTTTTCGTCCTCTAGTGCTTTTGTCTTGCGTCTTCCTTTCCTTCCGGTCTTCCGCCTTTCCCTCGTCCTCGACCTCGTCCCTCGTGTTCGCTCCCGCCCACTCTCACCTCCTCTCCTCCCCTCCTCCTCCACGCCCATCTGCGACGTGGACCGACCGCCATCCTGGCTTCTTCAAATCTCTCCACCGGCTCCTCGTCCTCCTTCAGCGACAGACCACGGACGCACCGTCGCCGCTCCTCGAGCATTGGTCCTCCGTCGTCGCTGTCCCTGGACGGCTCCTCGTCCCAGCACCTGGGCGTCAACGGCCGCCAGCCTCCTCTGTCGCCAATTCCTGGTATGTCTGTCTTGGGTCTTCCTGGCCTGTTATGAGTCTGTCTCTAGACGTCTAGATGTAGATGTCTATATGTCTTTGTCTCTGGCTGAGCTCGCTGTCTCAGCAAACACCGTCATTTCATATCCTCTCCTCCTCTCCTCTTATTGCCCTTGATCCCCTTATTATCTTCAGTCCTCTTATTATTTCCCCCCCCGCTAACATCCAGGCACTCCAAACATCATGTCGCTATCACGGAGTCCGTCGCCCACGCCCGGCGGCGGCTGGTCGAGCCCCGGCCTCAACATCAACGGCAGCGGCCGCAACAGCCCCAAAGCCTTTGAGGCGCGCACCTCCAATCTGAACTCAAACGCAAACTCGCACGCTGGCTCACACGCCGGCTCGCCCAATATGCCCCAGTCCAGCAAATACCCGTCCTTCTCGACACAGAACCAGGGCTTCTTCACGCGCCACATGCGCCACCTGTCCAGCAGCCTACCACGATTCACCGACTCCATCCCGCACCACGGCGTGTACACCGAAAAGGACAAGCCAGTACCGGGCTTCAGCGCCGGCAGCTACAGCAACAACATGCTGGGCCGCATCCAGCTGGCCTATGCGCGCACCAGCAAAAAGGTCAAGGTGCGCACACTCGTCATCTTTGCCCTGCTGGCCGCCATCTACATTTTCTTCCACTCTCGTGAGTTTCTTCTACTTTTTTCCTTTTTACTGTAAACAAAAACCTAACACAACAGCCCTCGTGTACCACTGGCGGAGAACGTCGTGGCTGGGCGGCGGCGAGAAGTTCGTCATCATCCTGGCGGCCAATGTCGGCGGCGGCGTCATGGAGTGGAAGGGCGCGCGCGAGTGGGCCATTGAGCGCGACAGCACGCGTAACAAGAAGCGCTATGCCCAGCGCTGGGGCTATGAACTTGAGATTGTCGACATGAGCACCAAGAAGCGCTACGCCCACGAGTGGCGCGAGAGCTGGGAAAAGGTCGACTTTATCCGCCAGGCCATGCGCAAGTACCCCAAGGGCGAGTGGTTCTGGTGGCTCGACCTCAACACCTTTGTCATGGAGCCCTCGTACTCGCTGCAGGACCACATCTTCAACGAGCTCGAGAACAACATCTACCGCGACATCAACGAGTACAACCCCCTCAACATCAGCCACCCCATCAGCGAGGTCTATCTGGACGACGTGTCGCAGAGCCCGACGGGCGACGGCACCGCCGAGTCGGTCAACCTGGTGCTGTCGCAGGACTGCTCCGGCTTCAACCTGGGCTCCTTTTTCATTCGCAAGAGCGAGTGGACGGACCGCCTGCTGGACGTGTGGTGGGACCCGGTGGCGTACGAGCAGAAGCACATGGACTGGGAGCACAAGGAGCAGGACGCGCTCGAGCAGCTGTACACGGCGCAGCCGTGGATCCGCCAGCACATGGGCTTCCTGCCGCAGCGCATGATCAACAGCTTCCCCGAGGGCGCGTGCTCCGAGAACGGCGTCAACAGCCGGTTCCACTACGAGCAGGCCGACCGCGATTTCCTGGTGAACATGGCCGGCTGCGAATGGGGCCGCGACTGCTGGGCCGAGATGTACAACTACCGCGAGCTGTCGTACTACCTGAACCGGTCGTGGTGGGAGCGCTTCAAGGAGGATCTGCTGTGTGCGATCTGGTTTAAGCTGACCGGGCAGAAGGTGAAGTTTTGAGCGAACCCAAGCGAAGCGAAGCCGAAGGCTGAGCCTTGGCCGAGCTTGACCTTTGACGGCCGAGCTTCAACGAGGCATCGCTGAACCACCCCCCGCGTTCACGACCTGACGACCCGACGATTCGATTCTCTCCAATCCATCGACTCAGTCACGACTGATGACTACACTTTTTCACTCTCTTTCTCTTACTCCTTCATTTCGACTTTCTACACACCCACACTTCTACATCTACATTTTGACTCTGCACCGGATGGGATAGACTACTTGGGGGCGCGGCCAGCTTGGTCTGCTGTGTCTTGTCTCTGGAGCCCACGTCAGACAAGTCTGGCCATGCCGCTCCATGCGTTTTGTTTTGTTTTGTTTTAGTTGTCCTGTTATTGTGCTGTTTTTGCTGTTTTGCTGCTTTGCTGTTCTACTATCTATTTTAGTACATTTTGCTTTATTTTTGATTTATTTTTACTTGCTATTCTACTCTTCTCCGGATTCTGCCATCATTGATTCTTCAACCTTTTTTTTTCCTTTCTCCTTTCTTTTCTTTTCTTTTCTCCTTTTCCTATTCTTTTCAATTCTTCTCCTTATTTATTTTCCTTTCTCTTCTCTTCTTTCTTGTTGTCGGACACGTGGCCGACTGGTTTGGAGTTTGCAATTTATTCTATATTTATTTCAAATCATCGTCTTGATTTTTATCTTTATCTTTTTTTCTTCTGATGTGCTCTTTTCAATTTTTCAACTTGATCAGTTTTGCCTACGTTTGCTGCGTATATAATGTCAAATATAATCCTCCCAGCTGTACTGCGCACGTAATGCGATGCTATTGCTGCGGGTGGATGCTATTGTGGCCCAATGGCGTCTATTGTGCATTGCGTGTAAGTGGCCACGATCCACCCGAGCATAAAGCAGATTAAAGCACAGCCAGTCAGTCAGTCATAGTCAGTCAATAGCCAAACGTATAGTCACATTATCACATCAAGCCAAAAGCAGAGTAATTCATTGAAAAGTAAATCTTTGGTATTGGACAGCTCTCTGAGAACTGGAAGAATAAAAAAGGTGGTAAAAAGAGTGTAGAGAAGAAGAAGTAAAGGCTATCTACAGTAGAAAGTAAAGTGTAAAGTGTAAACAAAAAGGGATCTCTCTCTGGGCGAACGGGTCGGCAGCAAGAGGAGAATCAATCTCAGACTCTTTCTGCCGAGGGTCGATCCAAAGGGTCCTGGGTATAATAGGGGGAAGAAGAAGAGTAATCGCGGCGGGGAAAAAAAAAGAAAGTGGTGTAAAAGGCCAAGATAAAAAACCAAAGATGTGAAAGACCCAAGATCATAAAAGATCATAAAACATAAAACATATCAGAGCAAAAAAAGATAAAATACAAAAGATATAAAAGCAAAGAACAGAGGCTGGGGGACGTGATGTGGTGTGTGAAGTGTGAAGGACAATGCTGGGACGGTGAAGTGGCTTTTTTTTTGTGGTTATTTTTCATCATTTATAGCCTTTTATTTTAGCTTATGCCATAAAGGGCTGGGGAACGAGACCCTCGCGCTTCGGCGTGGCGGCACCGGCAGCGCGGCGCGCAGGCGAGTAGGGGGCATCCCGCTTCGACGACGACGACGATGCAGTGTAGACGCGCAAGCTGTTGATCAGCCAGTAGGCGTCGACCAGGTCGGCGCCGTTGTTCAGGATGTAGTCGTCGCACGTGTCCGCCTTGGACGAGCAGGTGGCGTCCGAGTCCCACACGTTGCCGGCCCAGTCGCCGCAGAAGGTCGTGTCAAAGATGATCTGCTGCTCGGTAAAGTGGCTGTCAATGTCGCAGCCGGAGAAGCGCGCGACGGGCGTGCCAAAGTCGGCGGTGTCGGGCGCGGACGCGGCAGAGCCGCCGGTGGCGAGGTTGGTGGCCATGGTGGAGTTGCGGGCAAAGAACCAGACGGAGATGGCGTCGGATGCGAGCTCCATGGCGTAGACGCCACCGCCGTTGGCGTTGAGGCCGGCGCCGTAGGCGTTGGTGTTGGTGGTATCGAGCGAGCAGCCCGAGTAGCCGCCGTCGGCGCCGCAGTCGACAGAGGACGCGCCGGTGGAGAAGACGGTGCCGCTCTGGGAGCCGGTGTTGGTCATGGTGCAGCCCTCGGAGGTGTGGAGCGTGACGATGTCGGTGGTCTGGCTGTTGACGCCCTCGATGATGTCGATCTCACCATTGGAGGGCCAGTTGGGGCCAAAGGTCCAAAAGGCAGGCCAGACGCCGCAGCCGACGGGCATGTGCTCAATGTCGGCGACAAAGAGGCCCTTGTCGTAGGTGTTTGTGCTGCTGATGCGGGTGGAGCGGCGGCCGGCGGTGGGGTCCTCGGCGCGGTAGTCGACGCCCAGGTAGACCATGTTGTTCATGTAGCCGGCGAGGCCGGCGCTGCTGGCGGTGGAGCTGTTGACATACTCGACGAAGCCGTTGGTGGGATCGGCCTCGTCGAAAAAGGTAAAGGACGACGAGTCGAAAAAGTTTGTGTAGTCATAGGAGTCCTGGACGGTATAGGTGGTGGCCTGGGCGGCAGCCAGCAGGGCCGAGAAGGCGATAGCAGACTTCATGATGTGGGTAGAGGGAGTGAGGTGGAGGTGTGAGTGTAAATGAAGATGTAGATGAAAACGAAGATGTAAAGAGACAAGTAATGGCCGGCACGACTTGGATATATACGGGATGAGAAGCGATGAGTTGTTGTATGAACAGGTTGGTGTTCGGGTGGTTGTGTTGTTCAGAGTTGAGGTTGGTGTTCAGAGTGTTGGTGTTGTTGTGTTGTTCAGGTTTTTGAGTGTTGAGTGTTGAGTGTTGCTGAGATGATGGGATGAAGATGAGATGAGAATGAAATGAACGGGCAGATAAAAGAACAAGACAACCGTTACTTATAGAAAACGGTCCGATGCTAAAGATGGGCAGCCGATGGACGTGATGCTCAATGCGGTCAGCCTTGTCGAGAAATGACGATCTCGCTGGAGGGCAGAGAAACTCTAGAGAAGGTGGGGGAGGCAGAGAAAAGAAGAAAGAAAAGAGGCCAGACGTTCCAGACGGAGGATAGGCAAGCAGATGTGAGACACGGAGAGGCCTCAAGCGTTGCTTTTTTGTAGAGAAGGAAGGAGCAGACGTAAGAACAATGGCTGTGGAAGGTGCGCGGTGGACCCTGGGACCTGTGCAAGGAATGTGAATAGTCTGAATAGGACGAGGAAAGAACGAGGAAAGCACAAGAGAATGTCCGAAAGAGGAAAGAAGGGTAGGGACTGGAATGTGGTTGACAAGGTTGGTAATGAGTGGCAGTCGTAGGGTCAAGTATGTGCTGAAGGAGAGTATGTATGTACAGTCGAAGCGAAGAAGAACAAGTGAAGAACAAGTAAAAAGAGAAGAGAAGAAATAAGACACAAGGAAAGCCTGGATCGTGGTCGTTGTGAGAACATTTCACAGGATGGCTGGAGGGAGGAATGCAAGTGTTTATATAGGATGGTGGATGGTGGATGATGAATGATAGATAAATTATTATCTGATTAAAGCGAATAAAGAGAATAGAGAATAGAGAACAATAGGAGTGAAAAGAAAGAAAAAGGAGAAAAAAAGAAAAAGAAAAGAAAGAATACGCAGAAAGACAGAAAGGGTGGGCGGAGACTCTGACGACTGCACTTACACCACCACTACCCCATTGGGCCACTGACGCCCCAAACGGCAGGCAGTCTGCAGAGAGATCTGGGCGTTTGTCGAATCGGGCAGCAGCCGACGCGGCAGTCTGGAAGAGAATATACCGAGTAGAAAAAGAAGAAGAGGAAAGAGAAAAAGAGGAAAAGAGAACACGGCAAGGATGCTGCATAGACTACATTATGCTTAGAACAAAGATGGACTGCGACTGCAACTACAACGACGACGACGACGACAGAGCCGAGGACAAGACCGACGACATGGCCGACTCCTACTCTAAAGAGGGGATTTGATGAGAGGCGGGATGCCGGAGAATAGACGAGACGAGGAACGGAGATGAGAGGGGTGAGGAAAGAGAATGAAGAGGGGGAAAGAAGAAGAAAGAAAAGAAGAAAAGAAAAGAAAAGAAAAGAAAAGAAAAAGAGACTTTCAGGAACCAGCCGGGCATCGGAATGTCCGGGAAATGTCTGGAGTCAGCTTGCAGAAGACAGAAGATAGAAAGGTCCTACGCTACTTTTACTAAGGGTGCCTGTCGATCAGCAAAGGATCTAATGGTGTGGTTGACAATGTATTCGATGCTTCTTGGAGTTTGATATTAGATTACTAGATCAGAGGAACGTGGTAGTTGCAGACGTTGGTCAGTCGCTAGCGAGGTATCGACGGTTGCGTTGGAAATACTAGAAGAAAGAGACAAAGGATAGCAAAACAGCAAAGGAGCGAAAGAGCGCATGAATAACAGACAAAGAACCGTCAGGTCTGCGGGCCGCACGTCAAAGAACAGTCAGCATCTATATAGAATAGACAAAGAGTGCAGAGGGTGGCAGAGATGAAAATAGATATCGTCTGGGCAGCTGGCTTCGGTTGCATAGATAAAGAAGAAGAAAGACAAAAAACAATACATAAATAGAATACCAAGAGATGCAATAAAGAGTGCCAGCCGAGCAGAGAAGATGAAGAAGAAAGAAGATCGAAATGACACCGAAAGCATCTGACAGACATCTACAGCTTCTAATACAGAATCAAATTAAATCTTAATCATAATATAAATTCAGGGACTGGCTATCAAACTGCACAGCCAATGGCGATACCCGGCGAGAGCGTGATGAAAGACGAAACGATGCCGGAGTATGAAGAGGCAGGGAAGGGCGCAAAGGAGAGTAGAAAGGACAGCAGAAAAAAGAAAAGAAAGCAGATCCAAAAATCTAGAGCCTCGGGCAGAGTGACAGGCCGGAATGCGTGGCGAGAGGCTGTACATTCCAGTCGTTGCGTGGCATTGGATATGCTGGGTTTGGACTAGAGGTCGAGAGGCAGAATAAGGGCAATATTCGATATAATGAAACATGCGGAACGAATAAAAAAAACGAACAAGAAACAATACAACGAAACAACGATCTACGCCTGGCCGCCAATAGACTTCCATCCTGCACCCAGCTGAAGTGAGTAGACGTCTCATCGCAAGTAATAAAGGCATACAGAAGACTACAAAAGAAATATACTTGATATAATCATCAATAAAATACAAATAAGAATTAAACGATTAAATACAATGCACACGACTAGCGCGGCCCGCCGTGTGAGGATGCGCAGACACAATGCGAATACCGTCATCCATTGGCCACCCGCCGGCAGGGGTCGCTGCGCTTCAATAGCACGCTCAATAAAGCTTACTACCGTATGCAAGGGAAAAAAGATGGGGAGACGTGTACGTACATTGTCGGCGCCAGAGACTTGGACTCTTAAAAAAGAAGCGTGCTCTCGCCTACAGTAGCAATGCTTATGCGTGCTATTCCATATTGATACTACTGAGGGCTCTGTGAAGACTCGCGGACCCCGCAGTTCTTGCCTCTTATACGGACCCCTGCAGAAAGAGGCGACGTTAAAAAAAGAAAAAGGAATCTCGAAAACGAGCACGTTATATGCGCATGTTTTGTTTTGCAGTTTTGTAGTTTGCTATCTGACAGCAACAAAAAAAAACAAAAAAAACACAGACAGCAGGGAGCCGGCACTCGTCACAACTCGAGTACAGCCTGTGAGAATGTCTTGCTAGAGACGACCCCTGACGAGCCGCAGCCAATGGATTACGGGCGCCTGCCCTTTTTGGAACTGTCTTCTCCAATCAGAAAGACGGCTAGAACCTGACTAGAACAGAGGGTCGAACACCCCTGGATCACTCTGGATCACTGCTGGATCGCTCCTCAGGGATCACAGGATCACTCCCAATCAGGAAGGACGTTTCATGTTGTAGCATGTACAAGTGGCGTCTGTACGGAGTAGTTTGTGGTCTGCCTCTGGTGTCTGATGTTATGTATCTGATGTAGCTGACGAGTCTGAAGCATAAAAGAAAAATTCTCAAAAGGGATGAAACGAAACATTGACTAGAGCAGATATGACGCATATCGGCGCAAACCAGCCGACAATCTCTGTTAATTATTACATGCGACGTCCGAGTAGAAACGTTGCGTGTGCTGAGAGGATTGATAGTAGGAGGATTGATAGTAAGAGTCGTCGTCGGCTAGGACGCATACGGAGGTAGAATGGAGGCAAAGGCCAGGAAGGGTTGTTGTAGATCACTTCTTGTTGCGTCGCGGATGAGCGTCACGATGAAGCACCGTGTCGAAGGAGTACGGAGTAGAGAACAAAGAAGGAGGAGGAGGAAAAGGAAGAGAAAGAGGAGGATAAAGAAGAATAAACAGGACAGATCGACGGAGCAGACAGCCAACCGAAGTAACAGCAGATGAACTATGGGCGTGGCGCTGAGACGGTAGCATTCCTCTCGGCCCGGGTGTAGAGGCGGCAGAATAGGCGGAATGGGGGCTAGAGAGGGGTTAGGAGGGTAGTACATGAGAGTAGACTACAGAAGAGAGAGGTAACTAGAGAGTAGACTACTATGTACAGAAAGAGAGGGGAAAGAAAAAGAGAAAGAGGAAGGAACGCCGGCTGCGATACGCCGGCCAATGAGCGGCTACGCAGCGGTGAGCGGCAAGACAGTCTGCACTACAGACACGCAAGTCAAGGGAGAGCCAGAGAGTTGGTTAAGCAGAATTAAAAAACTAGAAACAAAAAGGAACAAAAAATGCAAGCCACTTGGACAGTAACGACGTTTGCATTCCAGTCGGTGGTGGCTGGCAGTCGCCGTGTCAGTTTGCAGTGTCGCAGCCTCGGATGCCAAGACCAGGCGTTAGGCTGGCTGTGTTAGTTCTGCTAAGTCGATTATTTGCTATAGCGACTCAACTGGCTGAAAAGAAGATGCAGCACTGAAAGCCGCTTGCTCGCGCCTGGCCCGACACTGGCATCTCCGTGTCTCGCCAACAGCCACGCGGCCTCCGGTCTTGCTTGGATTCCGACTTTACTGTTAGCCTGTGTGTAGAGGTTTAGCGGTTAGAGGTCTAGATCGTGAACAAATACAATGTGTAGAAATGCCTCTTTTTCGGCAAAAAAAAAAAAAGAAAAACCCCACGATATCCTCTTCCAGTCTCACCGCCAAATCCTCAGAACAACTGTCGTCGTAATAGGTGACGATGTTCCCGGAACGGGTAGGGCTGTTGCGCGGCATGTCAAAGCCATGTCGATGCCACCGGCATGTAGAATAAGTACAGTGCAGTAGCGGAAGAGAACGGCTCGGCGTTTATGCGAGTATTTACATATCGCCACAGCCGCATCAGGGTCGTCTCCGAGGGCTTTGCTTTCGTGGAATATGTAGTCGTTTGTCTTTTAATATCACAATCATTCGCTAGACGGCCATGCCAACGGTCCCTCGGCTGCCACGTTTTCGGATTGGTTTTTAGGAGAAAGGGATTGTCAGCTGTGATCCCCCACTTGATGATCAGGGTTTGATAGCTCTGAACATCAGGGTCGCCACCAAAGATTGTATCCGGCCGTGCTAGATTCTCGTCCTCGAAATGCCTCATTCTCACTCGGTTCTCTCATTCGACGGCTTTCTTTTTAGTTTAGCTGCCATTCCGAGGTTAATAAAGAGTGGTTAAAATATTATATTAAACAGCATTTAATAAAAATAATTGAAAGGAATTCCAATTAATTTTATCAAATTATTACATTTTTGCCAGTATTTCAGATTTCTTCTTGTTCATTCCTTATATTTTCAGAGGTATTTATATTTGAGCTGTCAATATACCCTATCATTGTCGTGACTATCGACGCCCATCTAGACATTCTAGCCAGCAATATATGGTCTGCCTCATGTATCCGATGGCCTTCGGCTATACTCGGTTGAGTGTTTCATTGGATGATTCATACAATGAATTTGCAATGACTTATACTGTGATTCAAACAACAAAGGACATGACCGAGACCGATGCTGCTTGTAAGGAGCATGAGCAGCTGTTGACGATGTTGATAGCCTTGCATTTGATATCGCGGCCACCAAGATCCTGCTAATGTTTATACTAGAACAAGGCACAGGGCGTCGTCTGAACTCTCCAATCGCAGGTCCATCTGAACTCCAACAACGCGGGACAGCGCGCCGTATATGCTCACAAAGGCTCTTGATTTGTTCTCTATCAGACTCCATCTCCCGCCCTTGTGACGCAACAAAAAACAACAAAGAATTTGTACTATCAGACTACCAATATAATCATTGCAGTGGCAGATGCAGCTATTGATGCTGGGCATGTCGTGGTCATTACACCAGACTGTAGTCAATCTACTCGTCTAAATCAACCTACAACTAATCTATAAACCAATCACAAAACACTCACAAATCAATATCATCCATCATTCTAGATACTTTCTGTAAAACACCGTCTCGGCAATGGGCGTTGCGTAGTAGGCTGTCGTCTCCGAAAACCCCAGCTTCGCATACAGCCGCCGCGCCGGCGTCATCGACTCGAGCGTGTCCATGACCATCTCCGTGTACCCCAGCGCCGCGGCCTCGCTGATGGCACGCCGTGCCAGGATCTCCCCCAGCCCCGTGCCGCGCGCATCCGACCGCACATACAGCCGCTTCAGCTCGCACCTTTCCGCGGGCTTTCCCGAGGGCTCCCCAGAATGAGGGAGAGGCCGGACGGCTACACAGCCAATGGGCTTGCCCCGGATAGATGCAGCACCTGCCGCCCTTGCAACCAAGAGCGCCCCGCACGGAGGAGCATACTTGCCCGGCAGGCTGGCGACCTCTTCGTCAAACGACTGGTAGCCGAGATCGATGCCGAGGCCCTGCGTGTACTCGCGGAAGAGCTCGGCCACGTCCTGGAGGTCTTGTGCGGACGTCGCGTAGTCGATGGAGAACTCTGTCATTTTTTGTAGAAAAGGAAGAATGATGAAAAGGAGTTGAAAGTGAAGAATAACATACCTGGGTTCGGAGTGAGGTTGAAGTGAGGTTGGTCGTTGTGAGGTTAAGTGGATCACGTGGGCCATCTACGACCGATCTCGAGATTTTCTATTTGGTGATCTGGGGTCTCTCAAAGTCAACGTCAAACATTGTCAGCAAAGATGGATTTCTCATAATATATTGCCTTTTTCATTGCAACCACTTAAAAAAATGAGCAGGGCTCTGCGTCTGTCGCCAGTGCTCGCCCGCGCACGGCCGAGCCGGCCACCCTTCACCTTCACGGCGCCCAAGGTTCAGCTTGATCTTCACCACAACGACACACCCAGACATATCTCGCAGTTGCTGGCAAGGTGTTTCTCTATAAGCGCGCCAATAAAACCGCGTTGCGCAGAAACAAAAGACAAGGAAGCACAAGAACATGGAAACGAAAATACAAAAGAATCGGACAAAAGGCGCTGGCCAGACAGTCTCGTGACCTTGGCCATTGAGACGTCGTGCGACGACACCTGCGTGGCCATTCTCGAAAAGGAACGGGAAAGCGGCAGCAAAGGCAAAGGCAAAAGAAACGCCCGGAGCCGCCTGCTCTTTGAAGAGCGCATCACCGCCGACAATCGCCAGTTCAAGGGCATCCACCCCTTGGCCGCCGCCGTCTCCCACACCATCACCCTCGGCCAGCTCGTCAAGAAATCCTTGAAATATCTTCCATATCCCTGTTCCACAAGCTCGACAAATACTGCAAGCCCTACCACAAATGCTCCCGACTTTGTGTCGGTCACCCGCGGGCCCGGCATGCAGTCGTCCCTCGCCAACGGCCTCGGCGTCGCCAAGGGCCTCGCCCTCGCCTGGGGCGTGCCGCTGCTCGGCGTCCACCACATGCAGGCCCACGCCCTGACGCCGCGCCTCGTGTCGTCGCTTCGCGGAGACGCCACCACCGCCCGCTTTCCCTACCTGTCCTTTCTCGTGTCTGGCGGCCACACCATGCTCGTCCACTCGCGCAGCCTCTGCGACCACCGCGTGCTCGCCGCCGCACACAACATCGCCGTCGGCGACCTGCTCGACAAGTGCGCCCGCGCCCTCCTGCCGCAGGGCCACATTGACGCCGCCGAGGCCAGCGCCGGCCGCAGCCTCCCCTTCGGCGCGCTGCTCGAGTCGTTTGCTTTTGCTTCGGGGTCGGACTATGCGTCGGAATATAGATACCCCCTCAAGCGGTGCGACGAGATGGTGCCGTTTCTGTCGCCCTACGGCTGGTCCGTGGAGCCGCCCCTGGGCACCGGCGCCGTGCGCAGCGCGCTGCGCTTCGACTTTTCCGGCATCAACGGGCAGGTCAACAAGATCGCCGAGGGCTTTGCGGCGGACGTCAGCGACGACGAGCGCCGGCTGCTGGCGCGCGCGGCGATGCACCAGGCGTTTGAGCACCTGGCGAGCCGGCTGCTGCTGGCGCTCAAGGGCGGCGCGGGCGGGGATGCCACCTGCATAGTAGTGTCGGGCGGCGTCGCCAGCAACAAGTTTCTGCGGCATGTGCTGCGGTCGGCGCTGGACGTGCACGGCTTCGGCCACCTGCGCGTTGTGGCGCCGCCGCCGGTGCTGTGCACAGACAATGCGGCCATGATTGCGTGGGCTGGCATGGAGATGTACGAGGCCGGCTGGGAGACCGACTTTGGCATCGGGCCGATCCGGAAATGGTCCATGGACCCGACGGCCGAAGACGGCGGCATCATCGGCATTGGCGGGTGGGTGGAGAGGGAGGAGACAGAAAAGTAAGACACCACTTGAGTATATAGATTACGATACCCACAAACACATCAGCATTATAGATGCACACAATATAGATGATAGAATCGCCATGTATTTGTATTAATAAAAAGCAAATAGACATACAACGACAGAGACAAACAAGCAGCTTGCTGATGACTGGTTAGGGAACTGCTTCTCAAATGAAACCATGTGCAGTCCATCTACTCCAGAGAGCTCGTGACGTTGGAAAACTCGCCCCGCTCCAGCTTGGTCTGCCAGAAGATGGGGTTCGTGTCGTTGAAGCCGTGCTTGACCCAGCCCTCCTCCTTGACGTGGTACAGGTTGATGAAACCGCCCGAGTACGCGTCGCGGTGCGTCGCCGCCAGAATGCTGCGCCGGCCCAGCTCCAGCGCCGCCTCCTCCGTCAGGTCGTACCGGTACTCCGCGTCCAGCACGCCGTACGCAAACGTCTGGCCGGAGCCCACACAGAACAGGTTGCCCGCCAGCCGCGTGCCGTCCGAGTCCACATAGTACAGCGCGGGGCCCTCCTCGGGCGTCACGCCCGCGCACATGGTGCCCATCGACAGGCCCATGCCCTTGTAGCTGTACACCAGGTTGGCCAGGATCTTGGACGCCGCCGCCACCGAGATGCGCCGCTTGTGCCGCAGCTCGTGCAGGCGGCACTCGCGGCCGAGCCACGCGAGCCAGTACTGGCAGTCGGCGGCGCCGCCGGCCATGGTGCCGAGCAGGCAGCTGTTGATCTCGATGACCTTCTTGACGGTCTGCGAGGCGATCCAGTTGCCGGCGGTGGCACGCGAGTCGGTGGCGACGATGATGCCGCCCTGGAAGCGGAAGGCGAGGGTGGTGGTGCCGTGGGCGATCTTGATGGGGCAGCTGGGGTTGGAGCGGTCGTCGGTGACGGCGCGGAGCCATTGCGAGGGCTTCAGTAGAGTTAGCAGGGGCTTTGGCAGGGACGAGCGTTTACAAGAGACTTACCTGGGCTATCGGGGGCATGGCAAACTTGTGGGAGAGGCCCGGGATGGAGCCATTGTAGTCGAACTCGTCCTCCTCGGCAACCAGATCGTCGGGGTTCTGGTGTGCCGGGCGGCTGTACCGGGAGACAAGAGAGTTCATGGTGATGTGTCTATCGTGCCGTGTATTGTGTATCGTGTGTCGTATATCGTGAACGTCGTCGATGTCGTCGGTGTCGAGGCGGATGTCGTAGTCGTCAATGGGTCAACGTCAAGGACACGAGAGAGTGTAGAAAAAGGGAAAGCAGAGAGAAAAAAGCAAGTTGTAGAGCCGGAGGACACCGGTTCGCTACTCTGGACTGGTGGTGATGCGGTGGTGATGATGCGGCGGCGGTCGTCGTCGGATTGTATGGGTCCACAAGCACAAAGAGGCACCAAACAGCGTCGACAGCTCAAGGCAGCTCTGGACGCGTGCTTGAGCTCCAGGCGGGCTGGTGCTGCTGCCAAAGGGCGCTAGTTAGGTAAGCTACCAACGTGCGAATATGTTATAAATGCACTGTTCTGCACATGCTTAATCATCTTCGTTTCACGTGCTAGTGCCTCAGGCACCAATACGCTGTACTATGCAACGGCTCAAGACGTCACGGTCATGACAGCATGATCCGTGAAGTCTTTGGACTGCAGATGCTTATGATAAAGCACTTGATATTTTCATTTATTTATATGTTTTCAGCCAGGCTTACGCACTTGGCTTGACCTGGCTCGTTGTACGGGTTCACTGAAGAAAATGACAACTTTACATCCGACGAACGCTTGACCACCTCTTCAATAGTAGAATCTTCAAGAATAAGATATCTGATGTCTGACGCCAACTCACTGACGCCGGATATTGCTGTTTGCAAGTACTACTACATAGCATGTACACTGAACAGATGTCGACGGCACACACCTGTACAAAGTAGAGGACCGAAACCTGGCACCAGCCTCGAACCCGTTCCTTGGCTTGAACGGCAGTGGCGGTAATTTAAAATAAATAAAACTTTCCCAAGCTCAAAGAGTTGGAATAATGTATTTATGAGAAGTGTATTTATGAGAATAGGCCAGCATGCACTTTCTAGGGGGATTGCAGCCGTGCGGCGTTCTCCATCTTATATCCTGGCGGACATATTGGAAACAATGGCTTTGAAACGCACTACAAATCTTATTTAATTCTATTAAATTCTAAATAATACCTAGACACATGAATAATACTAGCCAATCTACATAGTATGTATAGACATTCTTGGGCTGATGGCGCAGATTGCCCGCCATAACCCTGGCCCCGTAGAGAGCTATGCTTCATTTTATTTCTAGATGTACAGTGCTTGTTGTCTGCTCTACAACTCTACAATGTACATAATTGTGTTCATTCTGATTCCTAGATTCTCGTGTTCTGCAAGCCCAGTCGATATTTTCGGCCAAAGATCACGTAAGCCATCATGAAGTACCGCAAGGTCGAGATTGTTGAATACGAACTGCAGTGGTGCGTTCCTTCCCCCTTTTCCGCCTTCCTCTCGTCGTCATTGGCGCCTGCCGCCCATCAACGAGCCCTTAACTCACCTCTACCCTATGTATGTACTGTAATAGAGGACAACTCTTTGTAACTGCCCTGGGCTAGTCCAAATTAGTCGTCCACTAGGCCCGCTAGAAGATCTTCACACAGTAATGCTTCTCTATTTGATAGGACAGATAGAAGGACACGCTGTGATTGCTGCGCGTCTGCCCCCCCTTTGGCCTTGGTCGTGCCTGCACACTATGAGTCCACACCTACTCGTAGATACAGTACATAGCTGTACATAGTACAGCGCAAATACAGTGGCTCCCACCGCCATTCCACAGGTACCCCTTTTCACCCCAATTAGCCCCCCTGGCCTGGCGCACGACCTGGATCCAGAGGCACGACATTTTGGCATTTGGCATTTGGCATTTGGCATCTGGATTTGGACCTCTGGACCTCTGGACAATCCGACATTGACATTGACATCTCGACACAGCCAGTCTACAGAGTAGCCGTCACGCAGTCGCAGTCAAGCTCTGTCGACTACAAGTCTGCCATACTGCAATATATACGCCTCGGCTTTCGGTCTGCCAACTCGCGGCACTTTCGATTCAGCTTTGCTTCTTTCTCTGCTTCTCTTCTCCTCTGCTCTCGAATTCTCACGACGGCCATCTGGGAGGATATGCGTTGACGCGATAGCTTTTATCCGACACATCCTTCTTACCACTCTACCGACCCCCAACCCTCAACAGACACCACCACACCACAACCGACCATGGCGCGACCCTTGGGACCTGTCCGCCTAAAGAAGGCGAGCCCGTTCACCATCATCATTGGCGGTGTGCTGTGCATCTTTGTCATCTACTTCCTTGTGGCGTCGGGCGGCTCGAGCGCGGTGTCAGCAGCCCGCAATGCCAATGCGGCCTCGCACCCGCTGTCGCCGCCCACGTCGCCGTTCCGCAAGGCGGCGGCCAACGGCGGCAAAGCGCCGCCGCCGCCGGTGACGCGGTACAACATGAACAGCGTGACGACGACGGGCAACCCGATCGACAACAAGGAGCACATCCTGGTGCTGACGCCGATGGCGCGGTTCTACCAGCAGTACTGGGACAACCTGGTGAAGCTGTCGTACCCGCACGAGCTGATCACGCTGGCGTTCATCCTGCCCAAGAACAAGGAGGGCAATGCGGCGACGGCGGCGCTGCAGGCGCAGATTGCCAAGACGCAAAAGTCGAGCGACGAGAAGGAGCGGTTCAAGAGCGTGATCATCCTGCGGCAGGACATTGAGCCGCCGCTGGTGTCGCAGGACGAGGCGGAGCGGCACAAGAAGGAAAACCAAAAGGTGCGGCGCGCGGCCATGGCCAAGGCGCGCAACTCGCTGCTCTTCACGACGCTGGGCCCGTCGACGTCGTGGGTGCTGTGGCTGGACTCGGACATTGTGGAGACGCCGCCGTCGCTGATCCAGGACCTGGCGTCGCACGACAAGGCGATTGTGGCGCCCAACTGCTTCCAGCGCTACATCAACCCGGACACGAACAAGCTGGACGAGCGGCCCTACGACTACAACAACTGGCAGGACAGCCCCGCGGCGCAGGAGCTCGCGAGCAAGATGGGCCCCGAGGACATCCTGCTCGAGGGCTACGCGGACATGGCGACGTACCGGTCGCTGATGACGTACATGGCGAGCGCGGGCGAGAGCGAGCACCAGGAGGTGCCGCTGGACGGCGTGGGCGGCACGGCGCTGCTTGTCAAGGCGGAGGTGCACCGCGACGGCGCCATGTTCCCGGCGTTTCCCTTTTACCACCTGATTGAGACGGAGGGCTTTGCGAGAATGGCCAAGCGGCTCGGCTGGAGCGCCACGGGCCTGCCCAACTACAAGGTGTGTCTCTATGAAGAAGGGCATCGTGCATGACAGAGTGCTAACGCTGACAAACAGGTGTACCACTACAATGAATAGATCAAACGGACCTGAGGTGCCGCTGCCGCTGCCGCGGCCAGCACATCACTCAAAGCCATACCGTGGCTACGACCGTAACGAATCACCAAAAAACATTCCTATTTATTTTGTTACATTTGATTTTCATGGGCGACGGCAACATTGGGTCGAGAGTCCCGTGCCGTCTTGTGTCTGTTTGAGGACAGAAGATGGCAAGCAAAAGGACCAAAGACAGTAAAACTCATTGGATGTGCAGAGCATCGAGGCCCGGGCTGACCGCTCTGTGCTGTGCTGTCTGCTGCATCTTGATGTCTTTGTCTCTGATGTCTGATGTCTCTCGATGTCCTGCTGTCTCGTGTCTTTCCGTCTCGTCGTTCTTGCTTACTATCATGTTCACCTAATCATAGAATGCTCAAGGCATATTGCTTATTTTATTATTCTATCTCTTCCACCTTTTACTCGACTTGTTCTTTTTTTCATGTTCTCTTATTCTCTTATATCTCCATCTCCATCTCCATCTTCACCATTTACCCCCATTCCTTCATTCCTCATCTGCTTCTCCTTCTTTCTGGTCCCGCCAGGTATTTATATTGGTCCGAGGGAAAAGGCGTATTTGTATATTACGAAATGGGTTTTGTTGTTTTGTCTGTCTTTTGTTTCCTTGTTCTGCTTGCAATAAATATATTACATCAACCAACCTTGAGTGTAGTGAGTGTAGCGAGTGTAGGTGACCAGTAATGAGTAGCTAAACTGACCGTGTTGAGCTTGCCATGATGGTAAAGTGACGGCGAGCAACGCAAGTATACCGATCCAAGATGACATCATCCGTAAACATCCCGCCATCACGACAGCCGCAGCCTTGCCGCAACCTCGCCTCAACGACACTCGAGTGCACTCACTTCACCTTGTTCACACCTCCTTCACTTTAAGCTTGCTCCTCTGACAGCTCTGCTTTACTCGGCACCCTTGACACTGAAGAACCTTGCTGGCTACATCTCACTCCCCATCTCACTCCTCGCCTCACCCCCTCCTCACTCCCCTCCTCACTCGTTTGCGTCATCCTCTGTTTGTCGTCGCCAGCATACAATCAGACAGAGTCTTCCAGAAGAGCACGAGGCCTCTCTCCGGGGTATAAATAGAGGCCTTCCCTCCCCCTCTCTCCTCTCTCCTCTTAATATATTTCTCCTCATCACTCCAGAGGCACAAGACGAGGAAACTGGGGCATTCGAAATAATCAGAGGCTACTAGCAGCAGCCGTGCAATTCGGATGTTTGGGGGCTGATCCGGCCGCGGCCCTTTTATGACGTTGACAGCAGCCTTTGCGAGGCTTTAGGATCTTGACGTCACTGACATCATGCTAGCCGACACCGACACAGAGATCACCCTCTCCGCCTCCACAGCCTTTGACAAATCTCTACTATCGATTTGGTAGGTGTTGGAAGCTCGCAGGGCGCTCCGTTCGCATGACCACCGACGATGCCATCTGTTTCTTTCATAGCATCAACGAAGACGGCAGTGATGACACGCCCGTGACGGGTCGCAGCAAGATGGCTAAAGCAAGATAATCACACCGGTACACTCGCAAAGTTACGAGTGTGTCTTATACTGCCAACTTTATCGGGGCAGAATCCTCACTAGAGGATCAAAGTCCATTGACGCCGTGGAGCTGCCTATGGTATGGCACTCTGCAACCTGCACCCTGCATCGCTAAAGTTAACAGGTTCGGGTAAGTCTCTCGCCTTGTATAAAGCGAGTTTTGAATAGTGGTCTCGACAGCTAACCGAGTGTTTAGTGTTTCTACCGTTCCGTTCGGCAGACATCTCGGGGCATGGGAATGCAGGCGAGCTTAGTTTATCCTGCAGCGCCAGAGCAGAGCACTGGTCATTATGGTAGACCAGATCTATCTATTCCCTCGGCGACTTGAGTCTTGCACAGGCGGACAGAGCCGTTCTGATACCAATTGAGACTGGGGACGTCTTTACAATAAGTGCCGACAATGCCGACGATCTTCCTTGCATCGACCTGCTTTGGTTACAGTGGCACCTCGTTCAACTGGCATCCATGGCTGGGTTTGGAGAGGTGATGGGCCTTGTGAATGACGAGGATGAAGACGATGAAAAGCAGGACCCGGCTGACATTATCCTATGATACTCTCTGGCTGCCCTCGGCCCTGATCATTTATTCGGCCGCTTCGTATCACCGCGCGCTGTGGTCAGCGTCGGGTGCAAGCAGCTCGCGACATTGTATATCACGGGTCTTTGGCTTTGGGCCGGCAGCCGCCAGAGCCAACACGCGAATCTATCGCATGGCATGGAAGGCTCGAGAAGAGCTGTGCATCGGCGCCACGCTGTGCACTAAAGTGGCCACCGACGAGGCTGCAGATTGAGAACACGATAAGAGTATGTCAGCGCACTGCAGCCTGGCATGCGAGACTGTCGCCCAAGGCACCCAAGTCTAAAACCACTTCCCGAGCCATATCTAAGGGATGTGCCGGGAATGTCGCCCTTCCTTGCCTTGTGTCTGCGACGACTACCTTGGGAAACAGCCATCCATACACGAGACCACAAATATATACGCATATCGCCATAAATCTATCGCCGCCTCACGCTCGAAAACACGGGAATCAGCCTGGTAGTCGGAGACATTGATGTATGCACAGGCTGGGCTGTCTCGACAATGGAGACGAAGTCCCAGTCGTGCGATCCTTCTGCAAGAGCAGATGCTGCCATAGCTGGTCGACAAATTGATCGTCCGTCGGCTACGGTCGCTGCCCGTTGCATCGCACTGCCGTCGACATGTGGCATTTGGAGTGACTTATCTGGCCACCCGAGCAGTCCTGATAAAACCGATGCAGCGAGAATCAACCGTATACAATCTGCCTGGCACCGGCAAGCAGATCGCGCCAGACTGTGACACATCCAATATTGGTGGTCAGTCTTTTATCGTGGCGTGAGCTTCTATATCTTGCAGGCAGGATGATGCAGTTAGTACCGGGACATATGGAGAGGCCGCGGTTGCAGAATGATGCCAGCGGGCGTGTCGAGACGGACTCGATAGCTGGCATCCAGAAATCCTTCCCTGATACCGTCGTCGGGAAGGGCCGTACACTGTTGGCTACAAATCCATCCGCGCGTCGTAGGAAAAATCTTGGGAACGACTGAGCATGGATCTGGTTCGGCCCCGTTCCGTCGACGGTTGAGGGCCCCATGCACCGCCAGCAGGGTGTCTGCGCCACTAAGAGAAACGAACAGGCTGCATCGACATGAGGGATCGGCGGTCCACGTCTATACCGACAGGCCCCGGCAGTCGAGTGGACGGCACCACAAACTCATATCGTACAAACCAAGAGCTCCTATCGGACAGGCCCTGTCGACCGGCTATGTAACCGATCTTTGCAGAGGAGGCTTGCCCGAGGCACAAATACACCGCTGTCAGATCACCGCCATCTGGCAAACGGGTTGTCCATATCACGGCGACTCCTGCTCTCGGATCACTCGATTCCCACGGCATATCTCGTCGCCTCTGGCATGGCCTGGCGCACTGAGAATTCTGCCGTGTTTCCATCGGCAGCACGGAAAGGGGGTGAATGCGCAGCCATAGCAGCGGCAAGTGCCGCCCGGTGATGTGCGAGCACCTAACCACAACCTGTCATATCGGAGAAGCCGAAATGCGGCTCTATTTAGAGGTGGCCTTGGGCAGCAGCAGAGCCTGCCACCTCTTTGGCGGGGGGGCACTGCTATGGTTTTGGTGAGGAGTTCGAAATATCTGCCAGCCACGAAAGAACACCGGGCCGGCAAGCCGATGAAGAGACTTGAAGGGAGACATGCCCCGTCTTCTCACGGCTGCCGCTGCTTTAGTTGCGCTGAAACTTCGGGGACCTATCATGTGCATGCTACCAGATGGGAAACGCATCAGCGCCCAAACAATAAAGGCCCGAAATGCAAGGCATAGCATATCTTTCAAGTCAGCGGACCAGACACAGTAGGTGCTCCAGCAGAACAAACAGTCTTGCAGGATGGTTAGGATGCTAACAGTCTGTGGCAGTCAGTCGTTGTTGGGTAGCATTGCAACATGCATCTCCAGGACAACACCGCGGGCGTGAGGCACTCCCAGGAAACGATCACATCACGCAGCGTGCCAAACGAACCGAAGCTATCTCCATGGCTGCCGGCTTCCGCAATATTGGCCAGGATACATTGCTATGAGGTCGACCAGGCCAGGCTTCTCTTCCTTTCTTCTTTTTATATCTTACTACGCGATCCCTGCGGTCGTATGCGTGATCAGCTCTGGGTAGACTCAACAAAATCGCCACTTATCTGCTGTAACAAATGAGGATATCGTGCCAGGCTGCAATAAGGGCGCTGCAAAAACGCGCGATCGAGAGACGAGAGCCGCCGACCAAGCGAGGCTCAGAGCTTCTTATCACAGGCCTGCCACGTGAATTGGACATTTTGATTCGTATCGTCCAGAAGCGAGGCCGTCTATACAGATGCACATTCCGAAAGCCGATCAAGACAGGTATTTACGCGACTATCTGGGCTTACAGTTATAAAGTTGCTGGCTGCAGATATGGAACCAGCCGGGCATGCTCTCTGACCACAAGCGGGAGACAACGAGGCTGTCGTGGCTGGTGTCGTGGCAGCTGGCCACACCTTGCTTCAGCAGACAGCAGCCAGCAGCCAGCAGACATGACGCACGGACATCTGGCGGCATAGACGCAGGAGAGATGAGATAGAAAGCACAGATCAGCTGCCGGTCGTGACAGATAGCGGCCGTTGCCGGGAAAGTCAGCGCCGCAGGGACAGCGATAGCGAGTATAGCCAATCGAGTACGCCGAGCTCAAGAAACCCGCCAGCGAGTGTGGTTTATGATGGTGGTTGGGGCGGCCCCTTATCCTGCGCCGCCCTCTTCTACATTTGTGCGGCTTGCCCGATCTGCGCAGAAACCCCGAATGGCCCATCAGAGGCCTGCTGTCTCTCGTGTCAGGCCATATCAGAACTCGGTTCTATATCGATTGTCAACCGGACTGGCCACGGGTTGTTCGTGCAGCGGTCACTCGTTGCCTGCCGCCGCATCTGCCGTCAATCTCTGGGCGACCCAGAGAAAACATATCGATAATAGACGTCTATAGATGTCTATATGTCTATAACAACCCGAGACGGACAGAAAAGAAAAAACAGACCTTCTTGATCTCAGCTGGATTGCAGTAGATCAGGGCAAGAACTCGATCTCTCCCATCCACGGCGAGGAAGCAGCATGCCCGTCCGAGGTGCAGACCAAATACGCAGGAGCATGAGAATCCTGCAACGCAGACAGCAGGCAGTTAACAGCGACACCCCGTGAGTGCACTACTGGTATCAGATGGAGAGCATCGCTCTTCGCGTCTACACTGGCGTCAGCCTCGCTGAAAAAAGGCACAAAGAGAGCGACCTATCGCCCCAGTGAGCCCTGGTCGATGACCTGGAGGTGGACGCCCCTTACGTCCATGACGGCGAAGACCCGGACTATCCCCGTCCGCAGCCAGCTTGGCCTTGTCAGGCCTGTATCCGCGCCCAGGTGAAGCTCCCACCATTGAGTCTGAAAGACCCCAGGAATAGAACGCGCCGCGTTGATATGGCTGAACATGTTAGGAACCTGGCGGGTCCACAGCATTAGAAATCTAGCCTAGTCATTGGCTAGTCCTTTAGCCTTATGGCCCTTTGTAAGTCCTTGAACATTTCCCAAAACGGCAGCATCGCAGTTTCAACGCGATGACCATTTCTTTAAAATGTTTACTTGTTTAGAATGTTTCGTATAAACGGCTAGGCAACCAGAATAGTATTTATTATGCGGTTAGAAAGCTAACAAACAACAGCCTATTACTCGAGTAAAAAAGACAAGAGATTCCCTCGTCTTTTTGTTCTCCTTTCTCTTTTCTCTTCCTGCAACATCACCACCAACATTTTCTACTCGACGGTACATCCTCTCACAAGAAAGATTCCAGCCACAAAGCCAGCGGCACTTCTTCCTCGCCGGGCAAGAAGCGCTCTACTGCCTTTGTCAAGCATCGCAATGCTCTACAGCGGACCAACCCGGCGGCTATCCAGGGCTGCATGCACCGGCAGTTGCGAGGTCTTTGCTACATCAAATCAGGCCGGCTTCGATGCAGCGCACAATCCGCACGATGGACAGGAAATTCAGCAGCAGACGGTAGACGCTTTTGCAAGCAGTGCATCGACAAAGAGCCGCTCGAGAGGGAGAATCGGCAGGCAGAGAGTGAGCGCCTGTACGCGCACCGTTCTCGGTCCTACCTCGCGGCATCTTGATCTTGTGCTAAATCGGGCTGCCGTCCTGTGAGTCCCCCCACATTCCCCTTTTCCAGACGTGTATTAACTCTTATAGCTTCCGGCCATGCTGGCAGGAGATCTCGAGGTGTACTTCCGCTTCGTGCGGCAGGGCGAGGACATCTGCACTGTCCTCTATTCGGAGTCTGGGCGGAGCCGTCGCAGGCTCCGCCAGGTCATGCTTGACGTGGGCCTGGGTTTCCTTCGCGTTATCGAAGAGCACTGCAAGGCCTTTGGGATTAACAAGAGTTTTAACTCGCCTGAATGGAGATCCTATTGTGCGGTGGTTCAGCAGCAGCGCCTTGCTCTGCGCTTCGGCGGGGTGCCCGCCAATGTTCCAGCCCTGCCTCGCCAGGAGCCCGGCGACCTGTTCTATGGTCGCATCCAGGCCCTGCTGACCGAGTTTGCCACGGGCGTGGAGTCGATCATGTCGGCACCAAAGAAAACATAGCAACAGTCCCTGCCAGGCCTGCTTTCGCGCGCAGGTGCATCGTAACGCTCACGCCCGCAAGGCGCTGGACTTCCGTTGCACCACCACCTCCCTCCTGGACTCGTCGAAGTGCGGATCCAGCACCTGTGCGAAGTCTGGATGCCGTCCTGTGAGTCCACCTACGGCACCAGCATCACAAGTAGCACGCCGTATCCAGAGTCCAGGGCAATCACAAATCACCAGAGGCACCCCTCCCAACGGCCACCGCCTTGCTGGGTTTATGACATCGCTCCGATTCGGGGGCGAGCAAGCAGACTTTGAGGAATGTCCTCGAGCGTGTGTGGTCCGGGCCGTCTGTCAACACGCCGAAGCAGCGATACAACGACGGTTATCACGGGCCTGGTTGCAAACCGCATCGTGGGCTGGGGTAAAAGGATGGTGCCAGATCCAGCCGTCAAGCCAGACGCAGGTTTCACTCCGCGAGGCTATCGTCTGCAGTGCGCCGCATCGTCGGGTCTGTTGCAAGCGGCGATCAAAGACATAAACGCACGCCGTCTGCACGGCACGGCACGCAGACTGCCAGCCAAATGCCGCAGACCTCGGATCACTGCCGCCGCGCCCGCATCCCTGGCCCTACCACGAGAAGACAGAGATGCATATCCATGCCGGCTTCGCCAATAACAACAAAGGATCAGAACGCCCAATCCATCCACGCTCATCTGATCGTCGCAAGATTTCTCAGACTGGGCTATCGCTGTTCATAACGGCATAGAACCGCCCGTGATCCTGTCCGGCTGCCCAAAGAGACACCAATGCTCTGCCACAAGTACTCAGTCTTTTGATCCAGACAGAGCCAGAAACGCCTCTTCTCCTCTACTGCATCAGGCCGCCTCTTCGGCTGTATGCGGCACCGCGGGTCCAGGCGATGGTCCACGACAAGCCCAGCAGCAATGCAGCACCAGTAGACCACCAGAATCACGACGGCTGCTCTCAGCCCACAAGCGTTTAGATCTCGCCGTAAAATCCAGGTTGTATACGCTGCGCCGCTGCCGGCACACACTGTGCAAGACACAAGTCAGATCATGGGCTTGTCGCGGCGGCCCAGTGGCCTACACCGCCATCGATATAGAATCCATGAAATCAGGCTCGGCATAAACAGATACACTGAGGCACCGAGAGACGACATGCGCTCTGACCAGCAGCGGCATGGCTGGATGGATATCAACTGGAGAGCGAAAGATCAGCCTGGAAATATGCAGTGCTCCTAGAAATAACCACCACCCACGGGAGCCCTGGACTGCAGATTAGTCCGATCCAGAGAGGCAGGGCGGCTGCACTATACAGCTGGAAAGTTGCTAACAAGATCACGGCCTGCTATTTTGTCGCGTTGACAACATCGCCGCGGCAGACAACCGCGGCAGCGAACTTTGGGACGGCGCCTCCCCCGGACCCTACATTCACTGGTTGCCGCGCGATCAAGACGCGGTGGCCGACTTGGACGTGACCTGCTTTGGCGGGTGCCGGCGACCCTTTTGATCATGGTGATTATGGCCTGGGCATGGACACACCGTGAGCGCCTGGTGCATGCCGGTTGAAGTTCTCGAAGGAGGACGATGGACAAGAGAGTTACTGCGTCGTGGGCGTGGCATTCTTTCCTTTGATTTATTTGATTTATTTGTTACACACACGCACAAGACCAGTCGGCGCTGGCATCCGTTAGTTTTGCGATGGATGTATCTCTCTGTATTTCGGCGGGCAGTTGCCGTCGAGGGGCCGGTTGTGAAGCGGTCGAGGTTCCCGCCCATCGACTGGCTGTCTCGTTTTTCAGTGGTCGATTTGTTCAGTGACGACAGTCGATATTACGTTTGGGGGCCCAGTCCCCTCGACGGCGAAGCCCAACAGAATCCAAACCGGTTCCCATGCCAGTCCTGCTGCTGCAATTTGTATTTTCTCATATCAAGCAGTGTCTGGTGCGCAGGCCGCGGCGGTGTCGACCGAGTCGCACATCCCCATGAAAGGGTGATCAGACAGCCACGACCAAGTTGAGAGGTTGTTTGATCTTGAGGAGCTGGCGCGGCCGAGCCCAGTCGGCATGCAGCCGGCAGATCACGGGCGAGTGCTTGCCAAAGCCAAAGCCGTGCCGCCCATGAGAACGACACTCGCGGTTCTTATATCGACACGCCGGGACCAGAGTGCAACCAAGAATGCTGCTGGCAAGCTCGTCTCTGCCTGGGCCATATAATCGACGGGTGGTTTTATCACGCTGGCAGCCGCTATTCTACCGGTCTTTATATGCCGCCGCCCCCAGTGGCCCGGTCCTTTATCGTCGGCGCGTCGAGTATGATCATGTTTGCATCCACACGCCACACGCAACGAAAGCCAGTACCCTACACCTCTCACGAAACTCGAGAGGCACAGCAAAAACTTCTATCAGTGCCGGCCTGCTCTACTGTAATCCGCCCGGCCGCGCACCACGCATGGTCAACCCGCAAGGCAGAGGAGATCTGCCAGGCCGCTGCATACACCAAGTCTCGCTCGGGGACATTACAAAGCAAGCCAGACCAAAATACAATTGCTCAACTGCAAGCATCTGCCGTCCTAGTGCTTGCAAACAAAGCCTGGCCGATTTGATGACAAACGCAGAGAATCCATTCGTCGGCCGAGACGGATGCTCCAGTCATCAGCGGGCAGCGGCAGCCCGCACGCAGAGTCGCAGAAGCCCTCGCGAACCAGTGCTCGCCGAGAAAGAATCCCCTCCGGCAATATCTCCAGTCCATGGAGACGCCGTCGAAAAATCTCCAGTCCTTGGAGATGTCGCCGGCAGCTCAATGTCAGACCTGCCTCGGGAATCAAGCAGGAGAGAAACGCGTACATTGACTCGCTGCTAGGTGATCACGAACAACACAGAGCAGACGAGTCGTGGCAGCTAGGACGTCGCCAGTCTTCGCAGACCAGTCTGATTACAAACGTTAAACTGCCAAATCAGTGCTGGTCCAGAGAAGCCCCTCTAGTGTCTTATCCTGCACACACGCGGTACATTGGAGCTTCTATTGCCCATACACATCCGAGGCACCAGGTCAAACTATGGCGATGCTCTGAACTGGTTTATCGTGCAACTCATGGGAAGCGGCCGCTTCGCCCGCATGGCGACTGGTCTGGAGCTTGTCATCACCACACCCAAGGAGCGATTCGGCATCCCCCATTATCGCGTGCCGGCTGCAGGCTGCGATCGATGCTACAGCAGATCACCGGAGATGCCGTTCGAGTTGTCTGCTATGCGTCATGCTTTCAACCACGGGATGTATTATATCGTCATGTTGGCAGTAGTTTAGAAATGCAATTTATTGATCTTGATCTTATGATCCGCTGATGATGTAGATACGTAAATGGTGATGGTAGTAGAATGCAATATGTACAATGGATATATACGCGGTGTCGTCGTCTCGCTGGTGTGGCTGTGCTCACGGCTGCCGCCGAGACTCACGGCCCACGGCTGCCGCCGCTCGCGCCGCCGCCGCCCTCTACACCCCGTCGTACCGCTCCTCCTCGCACCACAGCCGCACCACCCGCGCCGCCCCAACATGGTCCCCCGCCCGCAGCAGCGCCGCAAGGTCAATGTTCAGCGGGCTGTCCGTGCCCGGCGTGCTCAGCAGCATGCGCACCGCGCGCACGCACGACGCCACCGTGAGCGCGGGCGTCCAGGCGGCCTGCAGCAGGTCGAGGCAGACGGCGCCGGTGGCGAGGCTGACGTTGGGGTGCATGATGGGCGTGGCGAAGCGGACGGTGGGCGGCTGGTTGGGGTAGGCCTCGGGGACGGCGATCTCGAGGCGCCAGCGGCCGTGCGCGTAGCCGCCGTCGGTGTCGACGCCGTTGAGCACGGCCTCCCAGCGGAACAGGTCGCTGGCGTCGCCCGCGGGCCCGAGGCGCTCGATGCCGCGGTTGGGGTTGTTTTGCTCGATCTCGCGCTTCGTGTTTTTCTTGCTGCTTGTCTCCCCCTCCGAGTCGTCGTCGGTCTCGACCGCCTGGGCCAGACTCTCGGCGAGCTCGGCCTGCTCGGCCTGCCACGTGTCGAGTTCGCGGAGCAGCCGGCGCGTTGCCGTGCGGGCGGCCATTGTGTAGATGGTCGAGGAGTTGTGTAGGCCGTGGAGGCTGTCGTGGATGTGTTCTGGAGGTTGTCGTGGAGTCGGTGTGATGTGTGTCTACTTGTTTACGATTGGCCTTTTTCCACAAAGGTGCGCTTGTGCCTTGGTCCGTGGCGCCCTGCAGCTGGTCGCTGTGGAGAGGAGACTGTTGTGGGGCTTCTCCGCACTTGAGCGATTGGCTTTACCGGAGTACTACGTGTAGATACGCACAACGAGATACAAAGACGCCACTACAGCATAATCACAAGCAAAGTCCTGAGATGTTGATGGCTAACCGTCAATTGCTAATAAATAGATAATCAAATAATCAATCGCTCCCGCCTGCACCAGAATAAGATGGCCGATACGGCAGCAGAACACAGCTTTTATCGTTTCTTTCATGCTGCTTTTCTGCTTTTCTGCTTTGCTGAAACTGTAGCCAACACGAGTCGGCTCGATAGGCGTGGACTGGCAATGATTGATAGAGAAGAATAGAAGAAGTAGAAATAGAAAGAATAAAGAATAAAGAAAAGAATAAGTAATAGAGATGAAGGAAATAGACGACAAGGAAAGTAGTGAGAGTAGTAGACGAAACGCAATGACAAGATACAGACGAAAAGGAAATGGTAAAGATTGAGGTAGATAAAGGGAAAGAAAATAAAAAGAGAGAGAGGCAAAGAAAGGGTGCGTAAATGGTCGTTCGTTAATAAATGAGAGACAAGAAGAGTTAGATGAGAGATGAGAGATGAGAGATGAAATGAGAGACAGAGATGAGAATGAAATGAGAGAACAACAGATAGGAATACAACTGCTGAGTTACTCCTCTTTGCGCCAGAACTGCATCAGGCGGCTGAGCCGCTTCGTCCGGCTCGACTTGTGCTTCTCCGCATCGCCACTCGCCGTGCTCGCCGTGTCCAGCGGCACTTCAATCGACAGCTTGCTGCGCTCGCCGTGCGACGTGCTGATCAGCCGGTGCAGGCTGGCCAGGCTCGACCGCCGCCGCCCAAACGCCGTCGACGTAAACGACGCCGGCCGCTCCATGCCGCGCGACGGCAGGCTCGCGCGTGGCTGCGGGCCCATCTGCGGCATCTGCGGAACGTGCGTCTGCGAAGGCGGCATTTGGCCCATTGCGCCCATCTGAGTCTGCGGCATAAATGGCGGCCCCTGCAGCGCCGGGTACGACATGTGAGGCGCGCTCTCGCGCGTCATCGTCGAGTTGCTGCTCGTGAGCGACGGGATATCGCTCGAGATGCGCACCTCCGGGCCGGGCTCGCCGAGAAGCAGCGATTGGAAGTTGTTGAGGTTGTTGTCGTCCGTGATCGACGACGGCGCCGTGGCCAGCGAGATGCGGTTGGCATCGTACGACATGGGCGACCGCGGCGACGACGGGAATGCGGACGCCGACGTCGGCGCCATCGAGTACGGACTCACCGGAGCAAGCGATGCTGAAGTTGTCGTCGTCGCCAGGTGCAGTGGGCTCACGTCCACCGGCGCCAGGTCCTTGCCCTTCATCAGACGGCCGGGCGAGTGGATCGTCGAGTCCGACGACGACTCCATCGTGAACTCGCAGCTGTCATTGTCAAAGCCCTTGTCAAAGCCCTTGTCAAAGCTGAAGCTGTTGTTGATGCCTTCGTTGCTCATGTACCGGCCCTCCTCCTCCACAATCACGTCGTCGTGCAGCGAGCTTGCAGAGTACTCCGACTTGAGACACATGCTCGGCTGTGTCTTGTCGTCGTCGCTCACCCCGCTCAGGTTGCTGCCGCGCCGACTCAGCGCAACCGAAGACGTCGCGTCGTCGTGGCCGCTGAATCCTGTAGACGTGAAATCAAAGTGGCCACTGCCGCTGCCCTCGCTCGATGTCACGCGGATGTCAATGTTCGAGGACCGCTCCTGCAGAATCTCGGCTGACCGCCGCGGAGGCACAACACTCGACGACGAAGAGGCCGACCGCAGTGACGACGGCTTCGATGTGCACTTCAACGACACAGAGCACGACGCGTTCACAGTGGCCGTGGCAGGAACAAGCGTGGCCTGTGTGCTTGACTTGGTCTTGCTGTTGCTGCTGCTGTTGTTGCCGTCGCCGCCGTCGTCATCATCCTCTTCATCCTCCTCAAACACGTCGGCCATCGCAGTCGAGCTGCTGAACCGCGGAATGCCTGCCCGGTTGAAAGGCGGCATCTCGGGTGCACTCTCCGCACGCCGGTGCGAGTAGTGCATGCCGGGGCCTGAAAATCGTGACATGCCTGCTGCACTGTGCAGCTGTCTCTTCGACAGCCCGCCTGCACTCTGCGCCGCCTCCCATTCATGGTTCAGCGGAAGAGGCGTGTTGAACGGGCCAAGAGCGGCGTCCAGGTCAATCATCGCCAGAGACGTATCCTCGTCCGGAACAGAAAAGGACGGTGACGGCAGAGGCTGCCACGTAGCAGACGAAGAGTCGCAAGGCTCCGACGGTGAACCAGAGGGGGTAACAAAGACAAGCGGCGGTGGGGGTGCAGCAAAGTCGCCAGCCTCAAGGCCGGCCGTGCTTTCTGTAGGCTGAGGCTGAGGCTGAGGCTGACACTCGGCCACCTCAAATGAATCGTTGTCGCTGTCCGGCGCTATCACAATCGGGGGTGGCGTGGGTGCGCGCCGGGACTTGCGCCGCGGCTTTGACTTGCGGCTCAGAATGCCCCAGCTCTTCACCTTCTTCTTCTTCTTCGTCATGCTGGGTTTCCGCGATACCGTCCTCGTCAGTGACAGGCCATTGCTGTCATCAACCACATCCTCGTAGCTACCGGCTTCCGTTCCAAACTGCTCCAGACTCTGGCTGGGCGGTGAGCCAATACTGATCGCCTTGGCACAGTCCATGCCGGGGGAAGGGAATGCGCCGCTACCAGACAGAGGACTGCTGGAGCATGAAGGCCGCGTTGGCGAGCTGTGACTGCTGCTGTTGCCGCCGCCGATAAAGGGGTCCAGGCTGAAAAATGACCACCGCTTGGGCGTCTTGCTCGGGCTCGCAAGTGATGCCGCCGAAGCCGGGACAGGAGGAGAGTCAGTCGGCGTTTCGGGGGCGGGAAAGCTCGACAGAATAGGGATCGAGTTGCGGCGCCGCGGCGAGTGCATGCCGTCGGCAATGTCGTCCATCGTGATGCTCTGCGTGCGATCCAGAATGGCTCCGGCGGTGCTGGGTCTTGATTCGTTCACAGTGTTGCGCGATGAGCTGCGTGCCAGTGGCGATGGGGAAATGGCCTCGCGGTCGATGCTGGCTGCAATCGATGCATTCAAAGAGATAATCGACGAAATACTGCCAGAGACAGAGTGGTTTCCGCTGGTCGGCGGCCGAACCGTCACGGTGCTCGCAGAATCACTAGACACCACCGACAAGGGACGAGGGATGAATTCGAGAGTGTCGGAAAAGCCGACACGGGTGCGTTGGGCTGGACGAGCGGAGGATTCGTTGGCGCCGTCCTCGGTCGCAGGCTCCGGCGACAAGGCATCTTGGGCGGGGACGTCATCATTGTTTTGTGCATTGGCCGCGGCCACAGATGTACGTCGCAGGTCTGGGATTCTGCCGCTAGAAATGTCGGGAGTAATGTAGGATTGCAGGTCGGGGTCGGTGGCACTTCGCTCGGGAAAGACATACTCCTTCTTATCTGCGTAACCGAAGCCCTTGGGGCTTGACGGCGCACTGCTTCCGCGGCCGGGACTGGGACTGGGAATGGTGGAACCAGTCGGACTGGGCTTGGTCGGCTGCATCATGGAGGAGATATCGTGGATGGAGATGGCTGCTGAACGTCTGTGGGCATGGCCGCGGCGACCTCCGGGCGGGCCAGAAGGTTTTGACGCATGGGCATTAGGAGCAAGGCCAGCACCAAAACCAGCACCAAAGCCGGGAACGGTACCTGGGGCTGATGGGCCTGAGGGACTGTTTAGAGGCGACAGGCGAGGCGAGGCCAGGCCGCTTTCTGATTTTGTCGGGCTAGTGCTCAAAAAGGCAAAAGGCTCCCCAGAACGTAGACTACCGCCGACAAACTCGCTGCCGCCACGTCTGTGTCCACCACCACCCGGGCGTATCGGGATGGCTCTCGCCGACTGGGGTGATTGGGGCGGGCTGAGGAAAGCGTGGCTGGGCGCAGGGGATGCAGTACCACCAGGACCACCACCTGGGTTGAAGACAAAGTCGGGCAGAGCAGGCGAACGGATAGGACGGCCAGATCCGTTGCCGTTGTCGGCGTTGTTCAGAAAGGCGGCAGACATGGGAGACAGCGCACCACGGTCCTGCAAGTCTGCTACAGACTTTGGGCGTCTGCCGGTGGCTCGAGAGTAGGAAGAAGGAGCCGAGTTTGAGCCTGGATTTGAAGATCTCGCAGGAAAGACAAAGTCGGGGATCGGTAGAGGCGGCGGGTGCTTGACGAAACAAGGCGATGCCTGCGGACTCAGTGAAGAGCCAGCCGGGGGCGACGAGTCGTGCATGTCGGGGCCGTCGGCATCGAATCGAGGAGGGATGGTGACGGGTGACGGGATATGCCGCGACGAAGAGGGCTTTACATAAGAGTCGCCGACGGTTGCCATAGTGGCAGGCGAGGGATTGTCGAGGGGGTGTGAAGAAGAATGGGAATGGGGGACGGTCGGAACGTCAATGGCGAGAGCGGCAGCCATGTTTTTTTAATCCACGCCGCTCCGCGGCACCAGAGAAAAAAGCAATGAGCAACCTAGATAGACCGCCGTGACATTGGGGCGGGCGACGTTACGAAATGATGTGGAATGATGTAAGTTGTAGGATGTAGATCAGGCTGGAACGAGGGACGCGGTCGTGGCGAAAAAATGCGTGGTATCGTAAGAATCCTGATGGCTCTATTAAACTATCAGGTCAGTAAGCCGTAAAAGAGGCCCAGAGGTCTATCAAGCGATCTAGCGATCTAAAAAGCAGAGCCGATCACCAAGCGAAGAGGACAAAGAAGTGAAAGAAAAGGGATTGTTCGGTTCGTTTGGGTGCAAAAGGACGCGGAATTGACCGCTAGATCGGTCCTTTTGTCAGGTGCAACAGACAAGTTTGGAGTGGCGAGTGTATTTGTTGGTGAGGGAAGGGAGAGGACAAGACACAGCCGATAAAGGTACAACAGGCACAAGGTTAATGTGATTGGAGAGACAGATTCAAGAGTTGGATAGACAGATAGGCAGATTGGTGGAGAGACAGCGGACGGCAGAGACAGCAGACAGCAGACAGCAGGCTAGAGAGACAGCAGCCAAACGAATCGACGCCTTGTTCTATCTGGTGTCTGTTGCCTGGTGTCTGGTGTCTGTTTGTCTGGTTGATCCGTTGTCTGGTCTATCGGTCTATGTCTATCGTCGGGAGCGATGCAGATGCTTGATTGAGGATGGGGATTGACGGGCAGTGAAAGGATGTCGGTGGGATTGCTAAAAGCGTACCTGACTATCAAGTGCAAGAATGCCGCTGCAAGAATGTCGAATGTCGATCGGGAGTTGAGATAAAGTGCAATGGGCGCACAAGAGAGGGCGTTTCGCGACAAAACGAGGACAAAAGACGAGGAGAATCGCACGAGGTAAATTAGGTTGTGTCGCTATGCTGCGCTTGGAAAGACAAGAAAACAGGTAGGAGTCGAGAGTTGGAGACGTGGAGCAGTTGCAGCAAGGCGATGATAGGCGAGAATAAACTGAACAAGACAGACAAAAGATAAAGATAAAGGCGAGCGGCCGAATGAAGAATGCGAAACGAAAAGGAATGTCAAGGCCAGCGATAGGCGGGATGGGAGGGCTGGGAGCGACGAGCCAATGCCGAGACGGTCGAGACGGAAGTCGTCAAGACGTCGAGATGAGATGACAGGTCGCGGCGTCGATGCGGTGTCGATGCGGTGCGATATGATGTCGAGGTGGTGTCAAGGAGCCGGAGACCCAGGAAGGGATTGCTGTCGAGAAAGGAGGGAGACGACAGGCAAGAGACGACAGACGAGAGAAGCAAAAGGCAACGACGTGAAAGGACGCTGCTTCGCTGTGTTGGCCTGGGGAGAAGGGAAAGGGAAAAGGAAAAAGGAAAAAGGCAGAGAGGATGAAAGAGGCAAAGAGGAGACAGAGAGAGACAGGCAAGCAGGCAGAGAGGAGACCGGGAGGAGACAGACAGAGAAGAGAAAAACGAGAGGGGAGGGATGTTGGTAAACTAGCGACTAGCGAGAGACTAGCAGGCAGAGGCTACAGCAGGTTGAACAGTATTGTGTGTGTTACTGTGTATTTACTGTATCTTATTAGTATTTACAGGGGACAACAGGCAGGGCAAGGAAAGCGAAAAACAGGCGAAGAGGAAGAATAGAATCGGGGAAGGAGCGACCAGCCGGGCAGTGGGCGGAACAGCGAAGTGGACCAGTGGAACAGTAGAAGACAAACAGAAGCAGATGGGAAATGAGAGGAGAGAGGAGCCCTGGGGCGCGTGCTGGACAAAGAGGAAAGAGGGGAATTAGCGAGGCAAAAGGAAAACACGCAAGCAATAGCGCCTGGCCAAGAAGGAGCGACCTGCACAGCAGCAGACAGCAACAGTGTGGGGGTCTCGCTCTTGTCTTTTGCGTCTTGTGTCTCGCTTTCTCTCTACGGTGCCCTGTACAAAATACGGCGAGGGCGACAAAACAGGAAAGCACGGAAATACGCTCTGCGACTACTCCGTACGTACAACATGCATGTAACCGAGTCGAAAGTGAGAAGTGAGGATTAAGGAATAAGAAGACAAAAAAGACTAATGAAAGAGTAGCATTGATACTGCAATACACCGCCAGGCGGCTAAACCATAAAGCAGATGGACACTAAATGGTCCGAGGGTAGATTATGTGAACTTTGAGTCGATAGAGTTGGTGAATCGATAGCTAGTAGAGATATGGACAGAGGTATGCGAGGCTAACGGTGGATGAGGAATGCCGACCGTTGAGGAGGAGAGGGAGGGGGCAGAGGCAGGGAGAATGTGGTTAGAGACATTCTGATAGAGGAAGAGACGGCGAGACACCTGCAGAAACGGGCGAGACCAGAGATGGGAGGATGGGACAACAAAGGAATGAAGAAAAGAAGAAGAAAGATAAAGAGAAGAAGAAGAAAGATAAAGAGAAGAAGAAGAAAGATAAAGAGAAGAAGAAGAAAGATAAAGAGAAGAAGAAGAAAGATAAAGAGAAGAAGAAGAGAGACAGAACAATAAACAGACACAACGAAGAACAAAGTACTGTGTATGTGAGTGTAGAATCGAAACAGGCACTGCAGCGTCCGGAGACGAGCAGGCTTCCTGTCGGTGCAAGGTTCTGCAGTCTACGATCAGCAGTGTATTGTTCTTGGATTCGTATTGCAAGCACTCTCCTTCTGATATAAGAATATTTTAACAAGATGCTTCGTTGCAGTGTCTACTCTTTACAGACCGTTGCGATGCCTCAGGAGTTGTGCCCGTGATGACCGGACACACACTGGACAGAATGTTTATTGTTTATATCTCTTTGAATAATGATACTGAATATAAATCTTCAAAACAATTAACAAGGTCGATATAAGCGTGAGATAAGTAGCAAACAGTGGTAGACTGGCAGAGGGATCTGACCGAGAGCAAGCGGGTGAGAACTCCTTCCTAATTCAACAAGATGCAGCTGCTCCCTACTCTGAGCTTAATAAGCTGGTTATGTAACTCTGCTCTCTGTATTTGAAACACTCCGAGATGGCAAACGTCAAGATGTCATCAACAGTACAAAGTAAGTGCATCATCCCATACTTTAAATTAAAATATGAATACATCACAGCATCCACCAGCATACAACATCACACTGCAGGCCTAGTACTCCACTTGCGCTGGCTCTCCGTCTGATTTCCATCTCGGCCAATCAGAGGTCACAGCAGCCAGATACAGCCAGATACGTGACAAGGCGCTAGCGCTGCATGTGCATGTACCTGGCAATGTACCTGGCAGTCCCTGGCCTGGCGGAAAGGGGTGGACGCGCTAATGCAGCTGTGCAGTAGCGTGCGGAGTGCTCTACTACGTATTTACCTGCAGCAGTGTGTATTATGTACTCGTACATACTCCGTATGTAAATAAGTGGAAGAAAATAGAGAATAAAGATAAATCTCTCAATGATTACTTATTTACTCTACAGAGTACAGTATGCACGAGGCTGTGACTGGAGATGGGATGACAGAAGAGTCAGCTCTCGGTTTGCCCGAAGGCGTCGACGAGGTGGTGTGCAGTGTGTATTGAAGTGGTATGAGTACATGTACCTAGCCAAGTACAAGTACTTCCCATTGATGGCTTCTTTGTCTGCTTGCCGCGGCGGTGTTAGCTACTATGTATTGTCGAGAGCCAGACAGCAATACATAGTAGAATGCTAATGGAAACATAAAAACCCTAAAGTCAAAAGGACCAACAGCCGAACAATACCAATAACTTTGGGGTCTATAAATAGGGGATCATTCAAGGGAAGCAAGGATGAAACAGCAGTGAGCTTAGAAATACAGAATAGAATGAATACAGAATACAGAATACAGAGGATACAGAGATGACAGTGAGGCAAATCAAAAGGACCAACCTGACAACATATATTTTTAGTTTTATTTCTTATTTACATATTCTTACTTCTTCTGCCTTACCGATCGCCAGTCTAGACCGCATCAAGTTCGGCGAGGTCATTTCAGAGTCAAGAGACTGCTGCTACCTCGTCTTACCTGCAGCTCAGCTGGCGTGGTGATCGCTGGGCTGGTGGGTTGTGACTATGTATGTATGACTGTATGTATATGCTTCTTTGTGCTGTCATGAAGTTGCGTCTCTTTGTCTAGGTCATGTTACACTAAAGATTAAAGAACAAACGAGTCGACTCAGGAACAGCACTCCTTCAGGTACATCATACTGCTTATCTAAGCTACAGTACACGTACTCAAAGAACGTCGTTGTCGTGTCTCAGCTGTCTCACAATGCGTCCTTGTCTTGCTCTGTCTTGGAGCCTGTCTCATCTGTGTCGGCCTCTGCCTGTCCTGCCGTCTGATATTGTCTTGGTCGTGTCTTGCCACACTCGTACTCAGCTTGGACAGAGGATATCAGTAAGCAGGTATTCTCTTTCTGTGTCCTCTCTGGGCTAGCTCACAATATATTGTGAGCCTATTCACGCATCTCGATCTTCAGTCTCCACTCTGCTTACAGCGCATCACCCCTTGCTTCATCGGTGGGTGGAAGAGGAGAGGCAGGCGGCAGAGAGGCAAAGAGGCAGAGAGGCAGAGAGGCAGAGAGGCAAAGAGAACCAATGCTCCGTAAAGCAAAAGAATAAAGATTGCAGCTACCGTACATTGCAACAGAGTGGTACAGGTACTGCAGCGGAGGTTTTATCACGTCGTGGCAGTGGCAGTCGGTCGGTAACATATCGAGTCTAGAGAGGACTATCAGAGTACAATGTTATTCCATTAGATATTCGGATACATGGACGGGAACGGCACGCTATCCCTGTCGAGTTTCTTCGTCCTCTCTGTGACTGTTTACTCTCGAGCTCCCCTCAGCACAGCCTCTCGCAAGGGGGTGCTTTCGTGATGCTCGTATCCACTGTGGGTTTACGAGGGGAAGTGAGGAGAAGAAGCAATAAGAAGAAGCAAAGAAAGAAGCAATTTATTAAGAAGAGAGGAAACAATGATGACACTTGGACCTGGCTGCTGAATCGGAGTCTCACAGCTCATGAACACGAGACAAGAGGGATAAATCCGGTCGAGACAGCAAAACCAAGACGATAAAGTAGGAAATGAAGGGAGTAAACAAGAAACAGAAACGGAAAACAACACAGGAAAGTGATGGGTGACGAGCAAGGCTTCTCCTCTTTACTGGGTGCACGGACACCCGCTGTTCCCATGATGTGTTTTCGTTGCAACCTTTGTTTACTTTGATACATAACATAGCACCGGCAATGACGACAAACAGCGACGGCTTTGTACGGAGTAACGTTGGATAAGAAGAGCCGGACGAACATCTCGGGGTATTACAGAGTATTCCTGTGTACTATGTACATAGGACAGGACAAACGAATCGGTTGGCTTGGGATGTCTTCTATGTAGCTAAGAATATGTTTCCTTCTTCTACTTGAAGTCAACGTACGTAATACTACCTGTATCCAACGGTGCCTGATCTCCAGCGCGTCTTCCGGATGCCTGCTCCGACCTACTACAGTGTATGTATGCTTATATGCAGTTGCCAATATAAACATCACACTTATGCAAGGGCTCCTGGCGGTAATGTCGAGAATAGGGGCGATCAGGCTCTGTATTCTGCTCTTCTACAGCACGGACCTCTGCTCAGCTTGCCACATGTAAGATACAATAATCAAGAGAGCGAGGTGATGAGCATATGATACATCACATTTCATTTTGCTCCGAACTCGAATATCACATTATCGCTCGACGGTGCACGAAATAGAGTGATGAATCGAAGCGAGGTGATTGTTTAGCTTGATTATCCAATAAATATTCTTAAATTTATTTATTAAATCATATTTAGTCATACATTAAAATCACTGAAACTGAACACGATCCATCGTCTTTGACAATTACTTTTATATTGATTGCTTCCTTTTTGATTGATTTGATAAAATCATCCGACTTCCGACACTTAATCCTGCGTCCTTGGGTCTTGACTCTCGATACAGATGGGCATATTCCAAAGGTACTTGTACGCACCGGGAGATTGGAGCCGGTAATCAATCAGAGCAGAGGATCAATTAACGTGCCAAGTATTACTGCACTCTGCAGTTCCTCCCGAGACAGGAGACTACTATTTGTCTCTATCGAAAGTATCGAAAGCACTGTCCTTGGGCCCAGCATTGCTTGTGAAGACATAAAGTAGCGCTGTACTTGGAATCATACTGTAATTATTCAAGCCCAAGCAAGCCTAAGCAAGCCCAAGCAAACCCAGGCACCTGCATCTGCCCCTACTATATATAATAAGATATATATACAGTACTAGTAAAATACTGCTGGCTGCTCCCTTGTGGCCAGGCCCTGCATCGAAAACAAGGCTTGCTGGTGATATTTGGGCTGCTATTGTCTTTAATTATGTCTAGCATTATACCCCGTACAATTTACTCTGTATACTAAATATACTACAGTATAACAATACAGCCCAGTTTATTGATATCGAATAACTCGTCAGCGTCATCTCCGTCAATCAGGCAGGCAGGCAGGCAGGCAGGTTTTTTTCAGTAGCATTTAAAATAGATACTAAACTGCCAACAGTCCTATGAATAGATACTATGACTGTACTCTAATAAACTAAAAGTATGAGAATAACTCAGGGCCCAGTGCCTTTCTGGCGGTCTTCGTATTGCTCGTTTAGCTCTGCTGTTTGCAGGTTTGCGGTATTGCGGAGTACTTGGGCAGTTGTCCGTCTACTCCGTATGACGACGATAATACGATCGATGGTTGATGGAAATAGCACGGCAAGACTGCATCGAGACGCCCGTCACCGGTCACCGCATAGTCACCGCAGATGTCACCACGCACGTGAGTTGTTTGGGGGTTGTGTTGACATCTTGTAATTGTTGGTCAATTTATTTTGCTTTATTTTTGGTGGATGGGTTTATTTCTTGTCGTATTTTTGTTGCTATTCTCTATAAATATCATAGTGCTCGTAAAATAAAAAATTTCAACGTTAGCCAGTTAGGAAAAAAAACCGAAAACGAAAAAAAAAAAAAAAAAAAAAAAAAAAACAAAAACAGATTAATTAAGAAAGGTCAAACAACAATTAACTCGACTCAACACAAAAACACAAATTGAAACTCAACAATAAGAAGACAAGACAAAGACAAAACAAAACAAACAACAAAAATAGAACACTGCATACGTACATCATAATCTTATCCCAAAATAAACACTACCCGCGAGATCCAATGACGACATATCGAATATCCTCATCTGGCTTCTAGGGGTTCTGGGCTCGTTCCTTTCTTCTTCTCCTCTTCTTTCTTCTCTTCTTCTCCTCTTCTTTCTTCTTTTCTTCTCCTCTTCTTTCTTCTCTTCTCCTCTTCCTTTATTGATCATCTCCCATCCCCCCTTCTCTTCCTCCCACCCCGTCATATATCCTAATCTAATCTACACACCGCTCAAGACACGATTCATAACAGGACCGATCGTCTACTAGACATGTGGCCTCTAATGTGGAAAATCAAAACTCTATTGAATTCGAAATCGAAAATGTGACCAGATTGGACAAGTGCTCGCAGCGTCAATAACCTCTACAAAATTGGTAATAAGCTCAGCGCACTAGCCCAGCCTATCACCAACCAACGTCTCGACTGACTACACTACCTACCGCTAATGCACGTAAAATGCGCTGTAATGCATCTTTATTACACCCGCCACGTTCCTCAAGTGTAATAGCCTTCATCTCATCAAAGATTACAGGTAATAATCTTCGCTAGTCTGTATTGACTCCTAATAACTTAATAGAATTGTGCCATTGTGGCTCGCTGTGGCTGCCTCTATTCCCTCCTGCTTCCTTCCTGTTTCCTTCCTCTGCAGTCGCCGTCAGTGCACATCCCTGTCGTTCCCCACAGCGGACATTAGACCCAATCTCTCTTCCAGGCACGCTGCAAAAGGTGGGAAGTGGGTCAGGACCCCTTATTCTGTAGTAGACAAATGGCTTTCGTCCTACTTTGTATACTCGAGCTCGTGGCAATACACGTGACTTGTCGATTAGGGCGGTCAGCAGCGGCAGGTTTCTACTAAAGCGGTGACTGCCGGCAGTACTTATCCCCACTGAAAAGTCGGCAGAACTCAGTATCGTACAGAGCAGGAAAAAAGTGAGGCAGACATTCTCGGTTCTGGCATCACCACCGACACTCCCAACCACCCCCACCACCGCAACCATGTCCGACGCCGAAGCCCCCGCGGCCCCGGCCTCCATTACCCAGTCTCTCGGTCTTCGCAAGAATGGTGAGTCTCCTTTCGAAAACCGTTTTTCGTCTTGTACCCCATCTAACCTAACCCCCCCAGGCAAGCAGTGGCATGCACCGAAAAAGGCGTTCCGCCCCGCCGCCGGCCTGACGTCGTACGAGAAGCGCAACAAGGACCGCGTCGCCATGGCCGCCATGAAGGCCAAGGAGAAGGAGCTCAAGGAGGAGAAGGAGGCGGCGCACGAGGCGCGCGTGACGGTCATCCGCGAGCGGCGCAAGGCCAAGGAGGAGAAGGAGCGGTACGAGAAGCTGGCCGCCAAGATGCACAAGAAGCGCATCGAGCGGCTAAAGCGCAAGGAGAAGCGGAACAAGCTGATCAACACGTAGTGCTGTGCAGCAGTGTTGTGCCGGCTGTCGTGGTGCCGTGCTGGCTGTGCTGGCTGTGTTGGCTGTGCTGGCTGTCGTGTCGAATCGCCTCGCCCAGCCACCGCCGGCCACTGTCGACTGTCCTGTCTTTTCCTTGTCTGCCACTTCTATCCTTATATTCTTTCTTGCTGCTGTTCTCTGCTTTCTCTGCTTTCTCTGCTGTTTTCTGCCTTGCCTTTTGCTCGCACATTTGCTCTCATGAAGTAGGCGTTAGGGTTCTTATTCTCGGGATAGATATATTCACGTCTACAATCAAAAGCGTTTCTTAATTATTAACATATGTTGGATATAAGATTCTCTGAAGCATTCTGCAAATTACCAGTCTCTCAACCTTCTCAATTGTGACCTTGACTCGACTTTGGCTGCCGCTATCAATTACTACCTGAATGCCCCATATTTACAGAGTACAGAGTACTTACCGATTTTACAGCCACGCTGCGGGTGGGGCGCTTTCATGTGACGGTATGACATACCTCTCCGCCTCAAGCTGTTAAGCTGTTAAGCTTGTGGTTGGTATTGTTGTACTCAGTATCGCATCTAACTGCTTGATTTCAAGCCACCCATCCTATGCCAATCGTCTTTCCATCACTCCATCACACTGCGATACCGACTGAATATATTCTACCTTGATACCGAACCTCACGGCGACGCAGCCCGCTGTGAAGACATCACGAATTCACAACCGATCCAGCTTCGACCACAGCCGCTTGGCTTACCCTGGGCCATGGCCGGCGACAACTCTGCCAGCGGCACTTACCGACTCAGCGCCACCTTGTCTGCAGCGTCGAACTCGTCTGCCGCTAGTGCTGCCGCTGCCGCCGGTTCGCCGCGCCGCTCACGACGCAGCCTCACGCGCTCGCTGTCGGAGCTGTCATCGCCGCTGCGTCTGCGCCGGCACAGCCAGAGCCAGGAACAGGAGAAGGGCGAGACAAACGCGCAGCACAGACAAATACAGGGACAGGGACAGGGACAGGCCCAGTCGGGCCAGGCGAGCCAGGTTCGACGAGGCGCCGCCGGCCGAGACAGCATAGACACCACGATAGAGACACGAGGCAGAGACGCGAGAGGGGGCGACCAGGATGGCCGGGCCACGTCGCGGCAAGCGAGTGCGACGGCGAGTGCAACCACGAGTGCAACTGCGAGTGCGACCACGAGTGCGACCACAAAAACTGCAGGGGGCAGGCCGCTGAGCACGGCCTCGGCAACACTGGCGTCGCCGTCGCCGTCGCGGAGCCCGCTCCTGTCGCCGCTGGCCAAGTCGAGGACTGCGGCGACCTCGGGGACGTCAGGGACCTCGGGGATGTCAGGGACCTCGGGGATGTCAGGGACCTCGGGGATGTCAGGGACCTCGGTGGCCTCGGGAGCCTCTACACACGAATACTCGGCACCGCCGTCGGTCCGCGACCCGGCGTCGTCCACGGCCAGTCCCAATTCCAGCCGGCGGCCTAGTGTGCGCACCAGCAAAGACTATGACGAGCAGCAGTCGCAGTCGCAGTCGCAGTCACCGTCGCAACAGCCGGCAACTGCCTCTCACCACCACCACCGACCGCATATCCACCGCCACCACCACCACCACCACCGCAGCTCTAGCCATCACAACAACAACAACAACAACAACCACCACCACAGCCACCCTGCAAGCGCCCTCGGGCACATGGGCAGCCACTCGACGACAGTGGCTGCGCTTGCAGCGGCTGCGACCGCCGTCGCCGCCGCATCGCCCACCGGCCACGCCATGCCCACGGACGAGGATGCCGACAGACCCGAGAGAGAGCGGGAATCCGCGACAAACACAAACACAAAAACACTCGACGCAATGGACGCCGAGACTGTCGCCGCCGTCGCCGCGTCGCTCGCGAAAATGCAGCGCCGCCAGAGCCGCCAGGCCGCGCGCGTGCTGCAGGCCGCCGTCGCCGACATTGACGGCCTGTCGGCGGCGACCAGCGAGCGCCTGGACACGGCGTACCGCTCGATCCTCGGCCGCATCGGCGCGCTGCAGGATGCCATTGTGGGCCTGCGGGAGCTGGCGGGGCGCGCGCGCGCTACGGACGCGCAGTTCCCGGCGGAGGCGGCGGCGATTGCGCGCGAGATCGAGGGGCAGCTGTCGGCGCTGGCGGGGACGGACCAGCAGGAGGAGCGGCTGGGGGCGCTGCGGGCGCGGGTGGAGGCGGGGCGGGGCACGATTGCGCGGCTGGGGGCGCGGGTGGACGGGGTGCGGGAGCGGGTGGACGCGTGGGAGCGGGCGGACAAGGGATGGCAGGAGCGGACGCGGACGCGGCTGCAGGTACTGTGGGTGATTATCCTGGGGACGGCGGTGGCGGGCATCGCGGTGTACGTGGTGGCGATGCGGTTTGGGTCTGCCGCGGCCCTGCCCAAGAAGCCACTGCTTTCGGCTTCGAATTCGGCTTCGGCTTCGGCGCCGGACCTGTCTGCACTGGCGGCGTCGACGGGCACATACCAGATCACGTTCCCGAACAAGACGGCGGCCAAGACGGCCCTGGACGGCGAGCTGCAGCACGTGTTTGATGAGCTGTGATGGTGTTTGGTTCATCTGTTTTCCTCTACTATTTCTAGCGTATACCTCTACATACACACATAGGACCTTGTATGTCATTGCATCAATAAATATTTATTTCTTTTAATATCCTCATGCTAAAGTAAAATGTAATACAACTCATACTCAGGTAATACAAAATGACAGGACTACTAGCAACTATGCAATACTGAATGAATATAAATATAAACGAAAATGCGAAATACCGGCTTCAACACGAAGAGGACGGGTATCGGTGAAATGCAGAAAAATAAACACGAGACAAAGACCAATACATAGACAAGTACAAATTAAATATAAAAGAAAGGGACTAAACAAAAGATGGCCAAACTAGTAGAAGCCGCCCGACTGAGGCTTGTTGTCGTCGACAATCATGACGCGCTTCATCTGGCGCAGAAACTCGGTGACGAAATCCTCAAAGTTGATCGTGATGAACCCGTCGCGGTCGTCGTCGTACTTTTTGAACGTGTCCGTCATGCGCTTGAGCGTGATGCACGACTGCATAAACAGGTCAAAGGTGATGACGCCGCGGTCGTCGCGGTCGTAGAAGCGGAACAAAAACTCGATGAAGCTGTCGGACAGGCGGTACTGGAAGGACACGAGCGTGTTCTTGAACTCGTCCATGTTGATGTTGCCACTGCGGTCGACGTCGAAGCGGTTGAAGATGGTGCGCCAGCGGTCCAGGAACTGCCACAGGCCGACAAACTCGCTAAAGTTGAGGTCGCCGCTGCGGTCGCTGTCAAACATGCGCACCATCATGTTGACTGTGTAGGCATCGAATTTTGTGCGGTCGCTGTTGATCAGGTTCTGCGCCAGCTGCTTCTCGGTAATCATGCCCAGTCGGCTGGTGTCGAGGCCGTTGAAGATGTCGCGGAGCTGCTCCGTGGTCAGCTCTTCCTCGCCCTGGTAGACGAGCTTGGGCGCGGCCGGGCTCTGGGGCTGCTGGTGCTGCTGGACCTGTGCGTGAGGCGAGTACTGCTGCTGGTGCTGCTGCTGCGGCGGCGGCGACCGCAGCTGAGGCGGCACGGGCGAGCGCGGCGGGGGTGCATTGTTGATGCCGGGGCGAGGGCCCGTAGGCAGGCCGACACGGCTGCCACCAGCACCACCGCCGGAGTTGTAGTGGTCGCGGGGAGGCACGGCGGGCGAGTGGCTGCGCTGGTAGTTTTGTTGCTGCTGAGGCGGCTGGTGGTACTGCTGCTGCTGTTGTTGCTGCTGCTGCTGCTGATGCTGCTGCTGCTGTTGAAAGTGTTGCTGCTGAGGAGAGGGCTGGCCGTATTGCTGGGGCCGGAAGTTTTGCTGCTGGGGCGGCGGCGATGTCTGGGGAGATGCCTGCGCTCCTTTCTGTTTGTGTTAGAGTGCTGTTGGCTGTAGATGGCTGTATGGGTGGAGAGCGATGAATCATAATTCAGAACTCGCCTTTTCGGGTTCAGCAAACCTAGACGGAGGGCAATGTTAGCAGCGGTCTCGTATAAATGGTGTCACCTGTTTTGTTCATGTGACGGCTTCGACAGTGGGACAACTGGACATGTGACGACGGCGACAGGACAGCCACCGCTCGTCGCGCACACAGCACTCCTGCTCCTGATCGCCTTGCGCAAGCGTGTTTGATATGAGGATATATGAGATATGAGCTTACCATGGGAGCGCATCCGGGTTCTGGGGGTTCTGGTAGGCCATTTTGACTGTTGGGGTGGTGTTTGTCGATGCTAAGATGGACGGCAAAGCTATGGGGGTATGAGCTATGAGAGCTATGGGCGGCTTGTCGATTGCGCGGAGTGGGTTGTCGCCGACTTGGAGCTTGCGCGTCGTGATGACGAGGAGTGATGTTGCGGTGTTTGTCGGGAGCAAAGCCGAGCTGAGAGTCTAGAGCTGCGACAGGCGACAAATGATGGAGAAGACAGAGCAGATGGCGATAGGACAGAGACAAGACGAGGCAAAGATGAGGACGGGACGAGGACGAGGACGAGGAGACTGAGTCGTGATGAGCAGAGCAAGGCGATAAGCTCAGGAGGAGTTTGCGTATCCAACGGTCTTTTTCGTATAGCTGGCGGGACTGGAGAGAGGTGCAAGACGAAGAGTAGGAAGAGAGAAGAAATAGAAGATGGACAGAATAGAGAAAGAGAATAGAGAAAGAGAATAGAGAAAGAGAAAAGAGAAAGAGAAAAGAGAAATACAATTGAATAAGATACAGCAGTAAGCCGGGTGCGAATGGGGCTGAGATCGACTCGGCAGGTAGTTCATATGTATGTACCAAGGACAACCCCTCACATGGCGCCTTGGTCTTTCCCTGCCTCTTTCCTCGTTTATGTCAAGTTAAGCCTGCTGGTCCTTCCTGTTCCGTCTGTCCCTGCTCCTTCCTGCCCTATGGAAAAGCAATCATTACCACGAATACAGAGACTCAGGCTACGGAGTATAGCAGCACAGTGCCCCTCGCTCTCGCTCCTCCGCCATTGTCGACTTAATTAAACCCGGGAAGCGTTGCAACAGCCAGGATGTGGGGAACCCTTTTTGCTGTATTTGTACATTTCAACGTTGAGGAAGGAGCTACTGTACCCTCAGCGGCAACGGTGCAGGGCCGTGGACACAGAAGGAAAGAGCCTCTCGGTAAACCGGCACACGTCAACGCTGTAGTATGTTGGTCTGCCATTGTACAGTGTATCTCAGCCTTATTATCGGTATAGTTTATTCTCACGACAACCTGACTGACAAGGGGATAAGATGCCTTGGCTGAGTACAATATCCATAGCCTACCTACTGTACATACATAGTATGTACATACTGTATGACGCCTGGAGGGGCAGTGTTCGCTGCGCCGCCGAACTGAAACAGCAGATATTGGGAAGGCGCGATGGGCTCAATCCACGAGCAAGGACTCGCTTACTTAATCAAGCAAGTGCATTTACATTTACATTGTGGTATCTGGCAATCGTTGACGAGCTTATGCCACGCTATTTTGTAGAGCGTAGCCTTGTCTGCTACAACGGTCGTCTGTCTGTCTGTCTGTCCGTTTACGTGGCGGGGTTGTACGCCGAAAAGGATCGGACCCCTACTCTGCCGCGCGCAGTCTGCTGTTTCTCCGGCTGTGCACCTGCTGTATATTGTAGTCTGCACTAACTGCTAGGCTTGCCGAAGCCGGGCGGCTTTCTGTGTAATGCGTCTTTTCGTCCCTTTATTTTTATATTTTCCATTTCCAATCGGGCAGCCGCGGCCGGCTAGCTCACCATTTCGGTACCGTGATTGTCGTCATTGACGTGCTTTCTTTTCGTTCTTTCTCTCTTTTTTCTTCTTCTTCACCTCCTTCCTCTTTCTTCCCTTCTCCTCCTCGTTCTTTCCTTTATTCTATCCTTCCACAGAGTACCTCCGCCTTCCCCGTCCCCGCATAGCTCAGCCTCGAGACCGACAGCCGACACGACACACCGGCTCTGGCAGCTTCTTCTCTTCTCTTCTTTTACAGCGGACTCTTGATCCCGCATACCAATGGCTAGTGGTGAGCCGTCCATGGCCGTCGACGGGGCCGAGAAGCCAGCGGCTGCCCCCCGCGACCAGCCTGCATCCGCGCCCACTGGCGAGTTCTGGATATTTGGCTATGGGTGAGTGTCTTTGTTTATTTGTCTTTTTTTATATTGTATTTTATTTGTGTATTTGTTGCTTGACTTTCTCCTCTTATTTCTTCTCTACTGCCTTTTCATCACATCCAAGACCCTTGCCAAATTGCTATATCATGCCTCTTATTACTTGCAGTTTTATTGCTTTTTCATTTCAATTTCTATCATTTCTATTATTTCTACATTCGTATCATTTTGTCATTACTGCCGCCTGACCGTGTCGTCCGGGAACTGGCCAATACTCTCTCTCTACTTCTCTTCCCTCTTGGCTAACTCCTATACAGAAGCCTCATCTGGAAACCGCCACCACATTTCGGTACGCTCTTTAAGATATTTTCTAATCTCTTTTTTATCCTTTTATCTTTATAATGTTATATCTTATTCCCGACTGATGATCCTGTTCATTGCAGACCGCCGCGTGCCTGGATGGGTCACTGGCTACGTCCGAAGATTTTGGCAGGTCAGTCTTTCTCTCTCTTTTTGTTCTTCTTTTGTTTCTTCTTCTTCTTTTCTTTTCTTTTACTAACATCCCAGGCGAGGTACACTCCTTCTTCCACTCCCACACACCGCACCACACTACTAACTCCTCCAGCCAGGACCACAGAGGCACTCCCGAGGCGCCCGGCCGCGTCGTCACCCTCCTGGAGCGCTCCTTTTGGGCCAGCCTCAACGACCACCACGAGTCGGCCCCCGACAAGGTATGGGGCGTCGCCTACCGCATTGCCGCCGACCGTGCCGCCGAGGTGAGAGAGTACCTCGACATTCGCGAAATCAACGGCTACACCATCCACTACACGCCCTTTTATCCGGCCGACGCCTCGCCGCCCTTTTCGACAATGGTCTACATCGGCACGCCTGAGAACCCGCAGTTTACCGGGCCGCAGGACGTGCAGACTCTGGCCGAGCACATCGCCCGGTCGGCCGGCCCGAGCGGCCCCAACCGCGACTATCTGCTGGGCCTGGAGACATCGCTCGACGAGTTGAGCCCCGAGAGCGGCGACGAGCACGTCACCGACCTGTCGAACCGCGTGCGGGTTTTGATAGAAGCCGAGAAGGCATGACTTTAGGGGGAAAAGAGCCTTTTTGTTAGAATTCTTTTGATAAAAAACCCGACATCATGCGTGCGCCTCCTCCTGTTTTTCTCATACACCGGCAGACCAGTCAGAAAAGACAAGACAATTGCCTGGACAGCATGCGTAGTCGAGTTAGCAGTGAAGCCAGCTCCGGACAGCACGAGAGGGTAAGTAAATGAAACAATTGATTTTTTGATTTTTGAACAAGACATAAAATACAAACAAGAAGAGGAAGAGACGAGAAAGGGCAAACGGATAAAGACAAAAAGGTAAAAGGCAGGCAACAAAGCCAGAGAGCTGCCTGAAAGAAGAGAATAGAGAATACACCACACCCGTTCAACTGTTCAACTGTTCAACTGTTCAACTGAGAGCCATCTTTTCTTTTCAGGGTATCATGCAAACCGAGCAAACCGATAAGGCGCACACACTGCCGGCCGTCACGCCATTCCTTTCCCTATTTTATCATCTCTCTTTTTCCTCTCTTCTTCTTGTCAAAGAACGAGAAGAACGAGAAGATGGACGCGAGGACTCCAGCACTCGACAGCCAAAAGATGCCCTGCCCTCTTCTTAACCATATTCCGAGGAGAGCCGTTACGACAAGCTCTAAAACCCCAGAGGAAATGGTGTGCGAGAAGGGCCAAAAGGCCACTCTCACGCTGCGGCTCTCCTAGGCCTTGCTGGCAGTGCCTAAGAGGCAAAGCCTAAGAAAACAGGCTTAGTACTGGCCCTGGGGAGGCTGGCCCTGCTGCGGGCCCGGTGGTCCCTGCTGCTGCTGCTGCTGCTGCTGCATGTCGGGGTAGCCGTACATTGGCTGGCCCCATCCCTGCTGAGGCTGGCCGCCGTATGCCTGCGGAGGCTGCTGGTGTTGGGGGTAGCCGCGGCCGTACTGCTGCTGCGGCTGGCCGCCGTATGCCGCGTATCCCTGGGGCGGGCCGCCGTACTGCATCTGCGGCACCTGCTGCTGCTGCATGCCGTATCCTCTCGGAGCAAACCCAAGCGGGCTGCCACCGCGGCCGGCAAATCCGCCGCCGCCACCTCCTCTCGGGCCGTTGTCTGATGCTCTGTCGACACGAATAGTACGTCCGTCGAATCTGAGAAGAAAGAAAAAAAGAAGAGTCGTTAGTTGCGGTCCAAGACAACAACAATGAACAATAAAAAGTCCACTCACTCAATGTTGTTCATCGCCGTGATGGCCTTTTGCGCGTCGGGGTCGTTTGTGTAACGCACAAATCCGAAGCCGCGGCTGCGGCCAGTGTCGCGGTCCTTGACGACTACCTGTTGCGCGGTTAGTCACTGCTGCAGCTCTTGGCGGGGCTGCTGTGCGTCCAGTCGTGGTTCGTGTGCCACTGGATTGTCCGGGGCTCGACAAAACGGCAATAAGAGGAAAGACGAGAGGAAAAATGAGAGGAAAGAGAAATACTGGACACATACCGCTTCTTCGACGACGCCATACTCCTCAAACTTTTGCCGCAGAGTGGGCTCGTCTGTGTGCCATGCAAGGCCGCTGTGTTGTCAGTTTCTTTTCTTTAAGTTTTTGCTGTCTTTTTCCTTTTTCCTTTTCTTCTTCTTTTTGTTTAGTGATTGTCGGGGCAGTCTTACCCGATGAATAGTTTCGCCATGTTTTCGGTTGTTGGTAGCTAAACGATAAACGAACTGGTAAGCAAGCTGTGGGCTGTTAGCTATGAGCTGAGCTGTAATTTGCCTTCTTCCACTTGTGTTAGTCTTCAACGATCTCCATCGATGATAACTCCGTGGCCGTATTGTCTCCGAGATGAACAGGAAGAGAACAGGAAAAAGAAGAAGAAAATGAATAAGAATAAGAATAACAGGAAAAAGAAGAAGAAAAAGGAAGCACAAGAATGGATTGATTCCATCAACCTCTTTGCGGAAACGGCCAAAGCTGGCCAGAGCATTGATGATGTGAGGAGGATGCAGAAGTAGAGAAAGGGAAAACAGAAGAAAAAGAACAAGAAATAAAATTCAAAGTTCGCCTTCAGGCCGGGGTCCTGTCCTGGATCCTGGCGAAGAAAACCGGATGCAAAGCGGCACCGGTTCTCTTTTACTCTGCATAGAGATTGACTCACCTATTTCGCTATCAAGCTGCCGTCTATAGTTACTATAGCTTTCGGCTTGGTGTTCCTGCCAGAACGTACCTTGGATATGAACAGTGTTCTGCAGGGTGGTGCCGGGTAGCTGTTGACTGTGTCGTTTGCTTCGTTTGCTTCGTTTGCTGCGAGAAGTTCGGAGTTCGGGATGCTCTGAATGAAGCGCCGGAAGAATAAGGGCGCAAATAAACTGCGAATGGGAGCGGGAGGTGGAAGGGATGTTGGTAGGATATAAACGGTGATTTGAGTGGTTGGGGAGTGGTTGTGATCAAGTGATAAGTGAGCAAGCGATGCAGCTAAGCTTGCTCTGTTGATCAGAGAGTGGGAGGATGGTAGTTATATGGTTTGATGGGATGAGGAGTGAAGACCAGAAGGCATGAGAATATCAGCGGGGTGAAAGGTGAAAAATAAAGTGGTTGCTGGCCGAGTTAAGTATTGGAGTTTCCTGCTGAGTCTTAGCAGGGGTAGGGGCCAATAAAAAAAGGGAAAAAGAGCAATCAGAAAAATAAAAAATAAAAAATAAAAAAGAAAGAAAGAGAAAAAAAGAAAACGAAAAAGATAATATCTGGTCTGGCCGGGCCCGTCCTTGCCTGTCAACGCGCATGCTCTTGTGCTGCAGAGCAGCAAGGGAACACACGCAGGACAGAAGAGACACGCAGACAAGGCGAGGTACATACAGAGTACGGGCAAGGGCAGAGCTTCGTCCTGGGCCAATAGGCTCAATGTCATTCTTGGTAGAAAGCCCATAGAACGCGGGCTGATCCCGATAACGGGAGCATAGGGGCCTGGGGAGATCGATTCTTGTCTTCTTGTCTGCTTGCCTCCTTGTCTCTGCCTCTCGCTGTGCTGCCCTGGGCCACCTCTGCCTCGCCCTCGACTTCGCCCTGCCCCCCCAGGCCCCTTCCCGATGACACCTAAAACCTGCACCCAACTCAAAGCCAGGGAAGATCTATGATTGTTTCGACAAGCATGATGGGTGCGGCAGCCATGGCCCACTCACCCCCTTCTCCCCTTCTCCCCTCCTAGTCTCTCTTGTCCTCCTTGCCCTGATCCTACTTGCCCTCCCCTCTTTTCTCTCCCAAACAAGCATCAAACTTTATAGAAGGCTGTATTCATGTGGGAGGAGGAGCACTTACATCGTGCAGACCCCCCTTTTGGTATGGGGTGCTCTATACTTTTGTGGAACCGACGATGGGCGATGGGTAGGCAAAGTGCAGGCAGGCTTGGCCTCTTCAGGAAAGCCAAGCTCGGTATGTGTCCTGTGTAGAGTGCTATCCTGACGTGCTTGCAGCCCCCGACTCAGTACTATGTTTGTGGCTCGGGTTCTTGCCAATGTGCGACTTGCCTAGACAGGACAATAAGGAACATCCTGATGGGCTTGTGTGTGCTTGGCCGGGTAGGAACAGGGGTTCATTGTGGTTGCTGGTGATGATGCGGGGTCCTCAGCTTGTCCTTGTATTGCTCTCACCTTCAAGGGAAAAGAGAAGGAGGATAGGAGACTTGGTCTGTGTGCTCCGTAGTATCATACTCCATAACAAGATGGCGGAGTTGGGCTGAGGAGTTATCTTGTACAGAGTACATATGTACGTACATACTGTACCTATTGCTCCTGGATGTCGCTAGGGGGCTTTGCTTGGGCGAGCAGGGCTCAGCATCGTTACAAAGAAGAGAGTCCGGGCTGGACTAGACTGGCGCCAAATTGTCTCAAATAGAGGTACTGTAGATAGCGGCCACTTTACCGTTACTGGTAATTGGTAAATAAGTCCAGTCTCTCATGCAGTAGCCACCCACACCAGCTTGCTTTCGTGACATTGACTCCTTGATTTGTGAGCATGTCATACCATGTGCTATGCTGTGTGCATGCCATATAGCATAACTTTTTGCTCATAACATCGTATTCCGTACTGGGAATGATGTTCAGGGTGACATTCTCTGTTAGCCTTTGCCATTGGTATTCCATTTATATCCCACCCCCCGAAACCAGCAATGGCTAGGAGAGTGTATCAATAAAAGGGCCTGGCTGTGTCGGCTGTCCACCCCGGTGGTGATCCCCAAACCAGGCGTTGTCTGTGCATCGCCAACGAGAATGTCGCGAGAACAAAGACTGAACAGAATGGGAAAGAATAAAGAGATAAAAAAAGACTAAGAAAAAGAAGGAGATAAAAAAAAGGAAACAAAAAAAAAGAAATACCCCATCCCTACTCGATGGCATGAGAGGCTAGGAGACTAGGTAGCGGGGGATGGCACTCTGGCGCGTGGAACGTTGACACACAGACATTGATTGAGTCGTGGTCGAGCCTCTAACGGCTGCTATGTATACTTGAAACGGCCATGGTGTTGCTTCTTCGCTGCGGCCATCTACCTGTGGAAAGTGAAAAGCCTCGTCGGAGTTGGAACGAATCTAGAAGCGAAGCAGTGCATACGTATGCACATAGTAGCTTGCAGGGTCCTGTTCTTCTTCTTTTTCTTGTTCTTCTTTTTAATTCATTTGTCTCCAGGACCAGTCTCGTTCTGGCCAGGTGTTCTCGCACTGAAGAATGGGAAATGGAAAAATAAAGGAAAAGGAAAAAGAAAAGAAAAGAAAAGAAAATGAGAAAACCAAGTGTGTTCAAAATAAACTTACAACGTAGCAATGTTTGTGCATACCAGGCTGCCATGTCCACTTACCCCTGTTATAGAGTTGACAAAATCGGCAATGCATAGAAGACCAAAAGACTCCAGACTCGCTGTTGGAGATCACGACAGGATACGAAACTGACAGGGTACATCTGGATGGAGTAGGAATCTGCACAGATGAAACTGCCACTTGCAGTCGTGCAGACAGAGATAGCACTTCTCGCCTCGGTGTCGGGCAATTGGTGAGTTCAAGATAATTCAACGTTTGTTCAGTTGGCGGTTGTCACTCCTGACAGGCATGCTTGTTGGGTTCCGTCATCCAACAAGCAGCATCTGTCACCGAGAAAAGTAGTAGGAGGCACACCGAAATCTAGCTGTTAGCCTCGGACCGTAATGCGGTAAAGAGATCTACTTTTCTTTTGAGAGTGGCCTGCTCACCTGCGTGATCAGGATAGACTGGCAGTGAAAAGCAAATGCAGAGAGAGTACCAGAGACATCGAGCCTAACCTTTTTTCAAGTGCCGACATCGACACCCGATGCCTTACAGACATAGCGCGATATACTTGCGACTAGTGACTTGGCCTGGCTGCTGCCTCTTGGAATGCTTAGCGGTGCACGGCACTACACTCTTTTGGGCAATACATGCGCATTCTGGAAGCTCTTCTGCTCGTAAACAACGCAGCTGCAAATACCGTAATACTGCTTTTCTCGAGAGTAAAAAAAAGTAAAAACGCCCAGCCAAGATCGCCCACGGTAAATGCTTCTAATTCGAGGTTAGAAATGAAACGAGGGGGGTATGAATGTGCGAGGAGTGCAGGAATAACGGAGGAATAACTGGCAATCACAAAACAAGCACAGCTTTAAGCGGTGTGGTTCTGTTTTGGAAGAGACCGCCCAGACCCAGAGCCACGGACAGAGCCTCAACGGGGTCTTTGCCTGTGCGATGCAGAGCAAAGAGAGAAAGAAAAAATAATGTGGACAAAAACAAAAGAGGAAAAGACATGCCTTGGTTTTCTGCCTTGGCTTTCTGGCAGGGTGTGATCTGACTGCAAATAAAGCTCCGTACTTGGAACCTCGACACGCGATCTGTTGCGCCGGGTCAGCGCCGCAGCATATAGACGGGGGTGGCCATATGTGCGACTCTCCATGGTGCGACTGCACCCTAGATATCTAGATGCATGGATATCCTAGATGGAACCTCACGGGTGTTATCCTTGTGGCCGATCGCCGAATTAACCGTACAGCGAGTTGAGCATGGATATGACCTATTCTCTTGGCTATGATGTACTCCGTACAGAGTACAGGGCAGCAGGTGGCATTGCTGGAGATACATGTCGGGGTTGCATGTGTTGATCCAGACTGTCTGTGTTCTGTGTCCTTGTTGTGTGTCCGTGTTGCCTGGAAATAGTCGGTGATGTCAACCCCGTATACATCATATATGTAGAGTGACCTAGATGCGAGGCGACAAAACGTTGTTAGCCCTTGGCTAAATTAAGCTCATTCTTATTTTAAAGATAAAACAGAAAACAAAAAGCAAAGAACACAGAACACAGAACAAAAACATAAGAGTGGAATACTTACGAAACACGACGTCTGCAGGTGGTGACCAAGCATCAAGGACCCGACTGGGGTATGAAGGCCCTGTTATCCGCGGTTCTGTGGTTCTAACAGAGGACTCGACCTCGCGAGCTTCTTGATCTTTGAGAAGAGCACACAGTCATGACCGAAACCTGACAAATGTCGTCACGAATCCGAAGGTGACGTCCCGCAAAACCGAAAAGGTGACAAAGCGACAAGACAGTCGTATCCAGATGCTCTTCAACGAAACGTCAACGTCCACCCTGGTCGATGATGTTGGCTCCATCGAGATGTGCAATTGTGCTATGACCGTCGAGGTGTGCCAGGAATTCCGAATTTCTCTTTTATCATTTCTTCTTGTTCTTTTTTATTCTTTCTTCTTGAGTCGCCGTCTCCCTTTTGCCTATGTGCAGAGGCTATCGTGTGCTCGACCCGCGGAGGCTGAACCATGACTCCGACTCGAGATATTTTCTCAATCAGGCGCAGTCTCTGCAGGATCCGTGCACATTGTTTCGTGTCGGCCGCGTTGCGAGGTTTGTGTCTGCAGTGTCTGTTATAGCTTGTTTCCAGATAGGTCTTGGGCTTGGGTGCGGCTTTGATATCACTGCTTCGCTTACTTGCTTCATGGGGGGGGCGAGCGGGGAGGACATGCGGTTCTTGCAAGAGGGAATTCTCGATAGCCATCCTATTGTTTCGAGTCGATACAACTGTCGGCTTCTGTCGTGCTCTCAACTGCAGCCAAGCGTTGGCAGCCAGGGCCATGTACCAACACACTATCACACAGCCCGCAAGATTTCAGACTGCATCTGATATCTGATTCTCGTGCTGATATCAATGATCAATGAGGCGTAGCAACGTGAACAAACCCTGTGGCCAGGTTGTTGCGTATCCATGCCATGCTGGTACAGACGGCCGCTCCCTTGGCAGAGGATTCAAGCACAGCCGCAGCAGAGGTCGGAGGTCTGGGGGTGTAGAAGCGATACCCAACCGGAAATCAACCTTTCAACCTTGCTCCGTACATCGCACATAATATGCCGCATTGTATTGCCTGTCCAAGCGCACGCTGGCACGCGACACGACACGCGATGTGTGCAGTGGTGTGCAGTACGGCAGACGATACAGCTGCTTGTGTCAGACTCTGAGGAGTAGAAGTAGGAGTAGATGTAGGATCTGCAATCTGCAATCTGCACGAGTCTACACCCAGCTGCAGTGGCTGGGGGCTTTGGTCGAGCAGGGACAGGCGCTTCGTAGATATCTTGTTCATGTTGTTTGGCCGAACGGCTGTAGGGGTCCAGGGCCGGCGGCATAATACGGCGGCGACAAGGAGCCAGAGTAGAAAAAGTCCAACTCTCAAGAACGGAAGAAGAGCATAGAGGAGAAGAAGAGCGCAAAGAAATGGGACAACGGGATAATGTCTCGGACACGGTCCATTGACCTGGATGCCCAGAAAGGCAGGGACGAGGGGGCAATGGCCGCCAGTTATCACAAGCAAGGCAGGGGCTGCCCTCACAGCAGCTTTTTCCTTTTTTCAAAAACAGAAGGCAAGGCAGGAGCAATGGCAAGAGCAGAACCAAAAGTACTGACAATGCGGTCAGACGAAACGAGACAATGATCAAGCAGGGAAGGTGCAACCTGCCACTCAAGGATACCAAGCGATGAGGTGCACAGTGTTCCTGCCATGGATGATCTCCAGCACGGTTGTTCTTGCCAGTTTTGTGAAAATGATGTTAATGCAAATATAATGTTGTCTATACAAGCTTAGCGATGCCGAAAAGGAAAGAAATGTAATAATAATAAGAACAAATCACCCAAACAATAAGCAAACAATGCGCCTCCGTTCATGTGACATCGTAAAGCCCAAGTAGTCCAAAGTCCAAATATAATAATAATATCCCATCATGGACACCCTCCAAGATATATTTAAATTTAAATTTAAATCCAAACAAAGGAAACAGAAAATCAAACGCTATGCTGTGTGAGAAGAGGAATGAAGGAGAAGGCGAAAGAGAAATAGAAGGAAGGAAAAGAAACCGATTTAGAAATAGAAAAAGAAGAGAAGAAGAAAAGAGGGCAAAAAAAGAGAGACCTAAGAGTCAAACTCCTCGAGCTCCTCGCGGCTGACCGACGACACAAAGGCGTGCCGCAAAAAGTGCAGCCACACCTTGTTGGATTTGGAGACAACAGAGTCGCCAGAGACGACGTCATCATCGACATCGACATCGACATCGACATTGACGGACCCCGACTTGCCGGCCTTGCCCTTGCCTTTGCCCTGGCCCATGCGGTAGGCCATCTCCAGAAAACTGTTGACCGTCATGTCCGTCAGACCGTAGATCTTGTCGGTAAACGTGCTGTACTCGACCTTGAACTGGAACTTGCGCGGCGTGCCTTTTTTGGGCTGCTTGTTGCCGTGCTTGCCTTCGCGCCATTTAGTGGGGGCGACGTCGACCTCCTCGTCGGCCGTCATATCGTTATTGATATATGTGAGGTTGGCAAAGTACTGGGTGTAGCCGAGGAGGGTGAGGGGCTGCGGCGAGTAGGCCGGACCGGGCCCGGCCGTCTTGGAGGGGCCTTGAGGGATGACAAGGTTGGGATCCTTTTTGGGGGCCTTGCCTTTCTTGCCCTTCTTCTTCTTCTTCTTTTTTTCTGCCTCTACACCGCCAAACACGTTCTGCTCGACAAACTGCTCGTGCGTGAGAAAGGGCACGCTCATGGGCCCGTCGGTCCACACTGGCGCGTCCTCGAGGCCGGAGATGTTGTACTCCATGACACGCAGCGAGGGCAGGTAGTTGGGCACGATGCTGGGCGCCACAAACGACAGCTGGTACCGCTCAGACCACTTCTTGGACAGCTTCGGCCCGCTCTTCTTGCCCTTCTTCTTCTTCTTCTTCTTTTGGGCATCAACCTCGTCCTTGTCGTCGGCCTTGACGGCTGCGGGATTGGGCAGCTTGGCCCAGCCGCTGCGCAGCTCCTGCAGGTAGTCGGCCGTGGACTGAATGTCCAGCTCGTCCTCCATAGCAGTGCGCACAATATCGGCGTCTTCACTGAAGAAATCATCATCGCCCTCGTCCTCCTCGACAAAAGCCTCGGCACCCAGGAAGGAGTAGTCCAGGTCCTTGGCATCCTGCAGCATAAAGTGGTCAATGTTCATGTGGCCGTAGAGGCCGGCGACAATGACGTCGCGGTACTGGCGCAGCCACAGCGTGTACTTTTGCCAGCACGTCTCGTCCCACAGCTGCTTGCTGTCGGTGCGGGCGGGCGGCACGTGGCTCATCAGGATGGCCTTGACGCCGCGCTCGCGCATAAACTCCAGCTGGATGCGCAGCCACTCGAGCTGCTTGAAGCCCGGCTCGGCGGGGTTGACGCAGTCGTCGATGCCGGCATTGCGGTCGAAAAAGTAGAGCGAGTTGAGGCTGAAGACGGCGAGCTTGTTGGGGATGACCTCGACGTAGAACCAGCCGCCAAAGTCAAAGGAGTGGCGCTGCTCCTGGGGAATGAAGCGGGCCCAGATGTCCGTGTAGCGCTTGAGCCACTTGTTGGGGCCGGGCAGCAGGACGTTGTGCGGCAGAATGTCGTTGTTGCCAAGCGTGGGGATGACGGGCACCACCAGGCCCTGGCCGGACGGGTCGTCGAACAGGTCGATAAACTTGTTGGCGATAAACTCATTCGAGTCCTGGACCTGGGCGGGCGAGCGCGGGATGGACTCGTCGCTGTCGTGGCGCGCAGAGTCGCCCGTCCAGATGACAAAGTCGATCTCGTCGCGAATATTTTCGCGGATCCAGTCAAAGGTGGCATTGACGAGAGCGTACGGTGTATCGCAGTCGGAGGTCTCGGCGCCGTAAATGCCGGCAGGGCCCTCGCCGCTGTGGCAGGCGTTTTCTGCTGACGTCGACGAATGTGCCTTGTAGAATTCGTCGGGGTGGAAGTCTGGTGTGTTAGTTGTGTGGCTGCAACCAATGAATAGATGAATAAAGAATAACGTACCTGTAATATGCAGGAACTTGCCGTGCAGTTTCCGCTGGCTAGCTTGTGCATTTGCTGGTGCGTTTGCTGGTGCGTTTGCTGGCGCAACGACGTCAGCTGTAATGCTACCCAACACGCGTTGGGGGTCTTGTTCGCTGGCCGAGCCCAGCCGCGACAGCACAAACTGCGGCAGGCGCAGCGGACTAGCGAGGGCTGCAGTACTGCACAGGAGCAACGGGACGAGCCGGTTGAGTGTGATTAAGTTTGTGGTTCTTGTTCTTGACGATTTTGACCGCTTGGTCGACGTCCGAAGACGTCGAGAAGTATGCGACTGCATGACAATGTGTATTGTCCAGCCAGACAGGCCAGTGTAAGACACGAATAACGGCAGGCGGTACTGTCCTGGCTATGAAGCCGTGCAGCTGGAATAAACCGAACACACGGTACAGTATTCAGAGAGTGGGTGTAAAAGATGAGACGCGTCAAGGTTGAGGTCGTAGATGCGATGAGAGTAGATGAAGAAAGGACAAAGAAGGAAAGAGCAAGATGAACGAGAATGAGAATGAAGGAAGGAGCAGAGACCTAAAGGGAAGGCACGATGTTCTTGGCCTTGTCTTGTGTCGTGTGCCAGTGGACCTGCTCTTGCTATTTTTGTGTTTTCTCTAGTCTCCTAGTCTATTGCTTCGATTTTCGATTTGGCCGTCCACTTGTGGTCTTTTTGAGTTTTTGTGGTCTTGTTCCGTTTTGAACTAGCTGGTTTTCATGGACGAAGCAGTAGGTAGAAACAAAAGAGGAAAGTGTGAAGTGAGACAAGAAACAATGCAAGAGAGAAGAAAAGTGTGAGGAATGTGTTGCTATGAATGAGATCTTGAATGAATTAATTTCGACCGCTCTTGCCTCGTTCACGTCGATAGGGGTCGGTCACTAAAACAACGAATGCGACAGGCCCAACAGGCACGTGCCGGGCTGACACGAGCGATTGGGGAAGAGTGACGTAGTGCTGGCACAGTGCAGGCATTAATTAGGCTTTGGCCTTGGGTACCGCGAGCGTGGGCGTGAGAACCTTGAAGGCCAACCACACGCGAGCGACAACACAGCAAAAAGCGCACCACAACGAGGGGAGAATGGGTTTTGCCGTTTAAATAGAGAGACAAGAGCAGAATCAAAGTAATCGAAAAGAGGATCAAAGTGAGAACGACGAGGAGCGGTGGCCTGCCTAGGCGCGGTGGTTGAGCAGCAGATGAGAAGTAGGGCAGAGCAAGAGGAATTGTGTCGAGCTATGATTGATGGCGAAGCGAAGGATGGACGGAGTAAGAGAAATGCTGGGATGGATCAAAACTATGTATATCAGGACAGGTAGTGCGAGGTCAAGACTCGGAAACAGGGTCGAGCGCCAAGTCACATCCCACTGGGCAAGATACCACTCGTGATTCAGTAGCACTTCTTAGTTTTCTGATTGTCTATGTAGATTGTGAGTAGACATGCATACTCCAATACAAAAGGGTCCGACGATAGTATGCATGCACGATCCCACGATCTAGCAATGTCTCGCCACGCCTTGCGTGCTCTTCCTCGACCACTCTCGCCCAGTCGTTCTGCCCACCTGCTCGCGTTGCGGCTGTGACCCTTGGATTTCTCGACTCTGCCCAGCACGATGTATCTTATTTTGTATTATGGCCACTAGTCAAAGGTCTGGCTTGGTGTTAGTGCTGGCCAATATCCATCAAGGACGGTCCCACGTGTGCGGTAGCCATGGGTAGCTGCGGTAGATCTGCTGCGACTACGACGAGCTAGCGCCCAGAATCCTACTCTACTCTGTACTATGTACTGTGAATGAATAGTAAATGGTGAGACACGCGAGCACATGAGCAGAAACGCAGTTAAGACACAAAGAAGATTATTCAAGATTATAAGATTGACAGTTTGAATCTAATAGCAACTGTACTGTGTAGACAGATGGATCGCGTGAGGTACTCACGGGCCCGGGATAATATCTTCACCGGCAGATGCCAACTTGCAAGTTGGCTTGAACAGCTGGGAATTATGGCAATATGGTGTTCTTTAACTCTCGGCGGCTGATCGACAAACCCTTGCCGATGGTTTCCGGGGCTGAGATTAGAGATCGGAGATGGTGAGATGGAGAGATGGAGAGATGGAGAGATGGATATACATGTAGATAGAGATATAGACTTGGTAGAAAACATATGCAATGGCACAACCGAACAGACTGCAGAAGGGACTGGTTATTAAGAGAGCAAGTCGGGCCCGAAAGCTAGATGACATCTGGAAGGCTTGTCAAAGAAACTGGGGTCCATAGGGGTCTACTGAGCACGCCTGTGAAGTAGATGTAATACAGACTGGTCTCGTGGCCAATGTCCTCATTCTGCTTCGCTTTGCGGTCATCCGACTCTCGTCGCCCACAATGGAGCAGGTCTCCACAGACATAGATGTTTGCATAATCGTCTATCACTCAGCGGGTCTGCTGTCGACGGTCATGAGAACAAGTACACAGTATTGCAGACAAAAGCACTCTGCAATGCCATGCATCTGCTCAGCATTGTTCGACTTTCTCGGCAATGGTTGCTGGCGACTCGACTCCGAGGCCGGCATGCAAAGACCGGCTCTGCTGCCTATGCTGCCTGGAGCGGTGAGCCGTTTGAATTGATGTTGGTTTTGGCGGAGAATCATGAACACGAATAACCTCTAGATTGGACCCACCCGCACCGCCACACACACACACTAGCCACATTCTGCTCCTATTTAATGTGCCGCCTAAATTTTCGAAAATCTCTGCCGCTCCCACCTTTTCTCCTTTCCCATCATACGCACCGCCGCGCTCTGGGCAGCCACTCCAGGAGTGGCCGTCAGTACCAACTCGTTTATTGTTTTGCAATTGGGTCTATTCGAGAGCGGGTGCCAGATGAACTCAATCCGCTCGTTTGAGGGTTCCCTGAGAGAGACAGGTCCAAAACATCTGCCTCTTGGTGATCGGTTCCCATGGTTTTTCGTGGATACATTCAATGACTATGTTTTTCGATGTGCCTTGTACAGAGTAGAAGTGGCACAGCGATGGTAGCCGGTCGCATATTGTTGCTTTTGCTTGCTTTACTGCTTTCGCTTTCACTCCTTTAATGCTTGCTTCTTGGTGGTATTCACGCTCATGCGGCGCCGTCTACTGTTCGTCGCGTGTATACCAGAGTAACAACCAGCCGGAAGATATAATATAAAGATATAATATATGAGGGGTGTCACAAGACACAAGACAAGAGCAGATCAGCCGGTAGGGCGGGGAGGGGAAACAGCAGCGGAGGATCGTAGTAAATCGCGTAGAAGGATCACAAGGAACGTCAGAAGCATAAGAAGGAACGTAACACGGAACGTAAAGACGTATAGACGTAAAGACGTAAAACAGTGTGGGAGCAACCGCCAAGGGCAGCGGACAGTCGAGCCACCACCCCGCACCGGCATAACGTTGTATATGAGCTGAGAGATCACCGGCACACCGCGGCACACGATCAGGCTCGAGCTGGGATATTTATCAAAATTATATCATTCATATCACGGATATTATCAGTGCATCATAGGCGAGGTAGTCAACACAATAAACATAAGATTGAATTAACGTCGAGACGTGAGTTTACATAAGGAGCGTAAGAAGAGAAGATGAGTAGAAGACTCTGATATCAGGATAGAAATTGAAAGACGGAGGAAGAAGAAGAAAAGATATGGAAAAGGAAGAAAGAAAGAAGAAGAAAAGAAGAGAAAAGAAGAACGCCGTCTTGATGATGCCGAAAGGCTGGCCATAGTAAATAGTAAACCAACTGAACTCAGATAAAGGGATATCGAAAAAGTATGTGCAGAGAAGTGAAGTCGTGAGATACAAGGAAGAACAAGAAACAAGAGCTGGAAAGATAGTCAAAGACAGTCAGAGACAATCTGAAATCAAATCCAGACGGCCATGGGCCGCTCGACGGCAAAGAAACTGCCCATCAGACTCTGGATGTCGCTCATGTACGACTCTGCACTGTACTTTTTCAGACCCTGCCGCTTGAGCTCGCGCTCCTCCTCCATGTACAGCGGGTTCGTCGAGGGGGCTTCTTCGGGCTCCTCTCCAGCCTGTTCTTCCTCTTCAATGGTGTCGTCCTTGAACTCCTCCACAAGCTCCGACACCTTGGCCAGCTCCTGGCCAAAGGGGTGCGACTCCGAGTACTCCTTCTTGTGCGACGAAGAAGAAGAAAACGAGGGAACCGACGACACAAGGGGCGCCGACGACGACACAGCCAGAGGTGCCGAGATCACCGGCTTCTGATGGTAGTGCTGGTGCTGCGAGCCAGACGACGCAACGCTCGTGCTCGTGCTGGAGCTCGACGAGCGCGAAAAACTAAAGCTGCCCTTGCTCGACAGCGAGCGCGACGACTGCTCGGACATGCGCGACACGGACCGGTGGCGGCCAATGCCGTCGTACGACTTTTTGGTGTGCGAGGGGGCGCGCTGCGGGATGACCGGGGCGGCGGCGGCGGCGGTAAACGGCGCAGGCGATGAGCTGCGGTTGCTGGTGGTGTTTGTCTCCGAAGAGATGCCGAGATCGCTGGCCTGGCCGGCGGCCTGCTTGGGCGCCATAAAGTAGCACGACAGGTGGTTGGGCTCGGGCGTCATGGTGCGCTTGTCCTGGTCGCGCGGGAAGGGCGTGTCCGGGCTGGTGGGGGGCGTGGAGGCGCTGGTCTCGCCCGAGTCGGACACCTCGTCGTCGGACTTGATGCCGGTGCTGATGGATGAGGTGGAAGGTGAGGGGGTCATGGCGGCAGAACCAGCAGCGGCGGCAGCAGCGGTCGGGGCAGCGGCCGTGATGTTGATGGTCTGCTTGGCACCGGGGAAGATGCTGGGGGCGTTGTAGGACAGCATGTTGGTGGTGTGCGTCAGCTCGACGGGGCCGGAGATCTTGTTGCGGATAGAGCCGTGGGTGGTAAAGGCCTTGGTGGTCTTGCTGCGGTGGAGGAAGTTGTCGACGGACGAGGCGATGTTGGTGGACGGCGCATTGGGGTCGCGGTCCTTGGACTCGAACGTCTGCCGCGCGCGGCGGGTGGTAAAGGCTCTTGCGATAGACATTTTGGATGTGAGGATAGTGGTAAAGTTGAGGCGGCGTTGCAATAAAGAAGGCTTCGCTGGGAAGTCAAAATGAGATGTGAAGTGAAATAGGAGGATAATGGAAAAGAAGAAAAAGTAAAAGTTAAGAAGAGAAGAATGAAGAAGAGTCTCGAAAGAAGACGAGTTGAGTAAGAGAAAGAGAAGAAAAGAGAAGAAAAGAGAAGAGCAAGAAACCGAGAAATAAAATGAAATAAAGAACAAGCCACAACCCAGTTGTGTGATGTTCGTGTGACGGGTGACGAGGGCGACAGATGTCAAGTCAAGACAAGGAAGAATGAGGACAAAAGCGTAGGATGTCTCTTGTCTTGTTCTCTTGTTCCTGTGAGAGAAAGAGAGAAGACAAAAGAGCGCAGCGTCTTTGTCCGTGTCTTCTTTCGGCGATGCGGTGTATGTGATGTATATACCACAAGGTGGTGCGGGTGCGGGTGCAGTTGGCGGTTGTGATTGGTGATTGGCTAGACCACGGGACGTTGCGCACAGGGAACCCCTCTACTACCGTTTAGGGAAGGTACGGGCGGTTCGCTGGTCTTCTTTCGATAGGATCGAAAGGATGAGCAAAGAGGTGATAGGATGGCGGGATGCTGCAGAGCGGTCGATAGCGGCAGATAGCAGGAGAGTGAGTGAAGGCAAAAGAGAGAGTTGGTTGGGTGCGAGATAAAGCGGCGAGAATGCGACGCTGTCACCGTCGTAGTTGAAAAAGTCGAGAGTAAAAAGTGAAAGTAGAAGTAAAAGTAGAAAAGGAAATCAAGTAATCAAAGGATCCAGTCCGGTGCAGCAATGCGACTGCGGTACTTTAAATGAAGCTGTGCCGTCTGTTGACTGAGAGTGACAGAGTGCGAATGCCAAGTGATGTCAGGTGAATATCAGGTGAATGAAGAGTGAACGTTGAGTTGTCGATCAGATGACTGGAATGTGTTGACGATGCTTGTTCTTATTTGCGCCGGCTTCTTTCTTTCCGTTGCTTTGTTCAGGGTCTCTCTTGGGAGAAAATCGTGAAATATTTGAATAAAAGTTAAATAGTCCTGCTGGCGGGTAATAGTAGTCGCTTGCGACAATGAGTGTTGGTGTTGATATGATCGTTGGGTTGTGATGTAGTGTGTGGATGACTGTGCAGAGCAAGAGTAAACGCGTTGTGCGACTGGTGACTCGGAAGGAGCGGTGCGAGTATGAGATGGAAAAGGAAAGAAGTGAATGTGATAAGAGAAAGAGAAGACAAAAGACAAAGTAAAGAACGACAGCCGGAGCAAGAGATCAATCCTAAAGTGAAGGAGAGGATGGGGAAGGAGAAGAGAAAGAAGAGAGAGGGGGGAGAGGAGAGAAAAGAGAAAACAGGACGAAGAAAGGCAACGAAACATCTGGGGAAACAATCTCATATGAACGTCAATAGGAGGCCAGCCCAGCGGAAACGCAAAACTCACTAAAATAGGAAATACACTACATAGTACACTGTACTATGTATGTAGTATTGCTCCGTAGGAAAAGTCTCTCACTACCGTCTGATGAGATGTCAGCCTACTACTACATATGGCTGAGACAGTACAGGCTACTAAACTGTAATGCTGTGCAGGGAGACAGGCTAGCCCCTGTCCTCCTTCCTCGGGGACTGTGGCTGTCGTTGACCCGCCCCTGGATCGGATGGATGTAGCGGTACTTCAAATTTCACTATATAACAGGCTAGTATTGTGTACTCTGGACAAGTACTCTAATTCCAGGGGGAAAGCAATGCACTAGCCAGAGGGCAAAAGGACGGCGGAAGGACGAAGGATAAAAAGAAGAGAAAGAAAAAGAAGAGAAAAGGATAGAAAGACACCACTAGCACGGGCTAGGCTGAACTAGCGGGTCGAGATTTTTAGTAGGTCCCTGATCTTTTCATATATTTTTATGAGTCTAGAAACAACGATAATAGAGTACGTGGACGCCCGTGTCATTGGGCTCGAGCGCGTGCCACCTGCCCTTCATCTTGTTTTACGCGTTCCTTCCTTTCTGTTTCCTTTTCGCCTGCAGAGTATCCTGCGTGCTGTGTTACATAATCAGCTCGTTTAGCCGGGACTGTTTTCGCTTTCTTTCATCCAATCTACATGTAAATGCAATACTGTTTCGCTCCCTGAACAAATATCAAATATACATGGTACAAATGCAAATAGATAGATACATAATACACAAAGACGCAACTCTTCCAAAAACACAATAGTCCTTGGACGTCGCCCACTCCCACTGCAACCACTGATGATCCCGCCTGGCTGCGCCCACGTCTGAGCGGTCGGTTTCAATCCGCTAGCAGAGTGGGTCGGAAACGTTGCCATCGATTGGCTAGCGTCATCCTTAGCCAGGGGTGACTTTTGTCCTTTCTTTTGGGCTCTCGTCGTTTTCTCTTTTGCCCTGTCTTTTTCTTTTTGACCCTCTTGTACTATGTACTGTACATTCTATGTAGTACGATATTTTCCTCTTGGATCGCTTGATCGTAATGTCTCTCTTTATCGTGCAAGTGCACATCTCTAATATAACTTATCCCTGGATTGCTTTTTTGCTTATTTCTTATTCCTGCTCTATTTATATGCATCTCTCTCCCTTGGATCATTAGACATCAGAGGCCTCTACTGATAGCGACGGATCAAGAGAGTGTGTGCCATGTGTAGAATGGGTGTACTACTACTCCGTACTCCGTATGTAAGTGCCTTGCGATGTGGCCGTCGTGGAGCCCGACAACGTACTATTGTACAAGTACGCAGTAGTGTGTGTGCTGGTGCTGACGTGGAGAGGGACAGCATGCAGGAACTGCGGCAAGGTACAACATGTGCCTTACAACAAATAGTTAGATTGTTATAGCGGCAGCCTGGATGGATCTAGGCACAATGTACATATCTTACATAGTAGTATGGAGATGGCCGCAGAACCTGGTCTTGCCACTGTTCTAGGCCTGCTAGAATAGACTGATTTGTTTGTATTTAATAATATTGTTTATCTATTTTTGAGTTATTCGAGTACTGGGTAAAGACGGCTTCTCGGCAGACAGCGAGGGCGTCCGAGTTCCGAGTGTCGTCAGCTGCTGCAAAGACTAAATTAAGAAACCAGAATAAAGCAATCATAAATAAAGTAAAGAAAACAGACCAAAGAAACGGCGAGACGACAAGACCGGACGAAGTGCAACGGTGGCAGCAACACTACATAAACAGAGTGCATGCAGCGAAACAGCAAACAGCAAACAGCCAAACACGTATACATCGTACAGTACGTCTAACTGCTTACTCTACATAGTATGGAGGTAGATAGTATGCACCGACAGTCACTTCCTCATTTGGCAGTCCCCTTTCTGCGTACAAGCACCACTCTGAAACAAGCGAGCCCCTTCCAGCGGGCGCCAACACCGCTCAGTGGCTGCTCCTATTGGCAGCCACGGCCGCTTCTTGCCTCTGATTGGCCAAGATCAGCGAGCCTTTGTTTCAAACACGGCGATTTCTTTGACTTCTCTTGTCGGTAGTCTACATACATAGTAGTAAAAACTACGAGTAGACAAAAACGCCTTCTGAAACTTGAAACAGGGAGACGATGACGAGCATAGTGTCTTTCAGCCAGGGAGGATCGTCGACCTCGGCGAACGTGGTCCTACATTCCTGTCGAGCGTCTAATACATAGTACGATGCAAGACGAGTCTAGGATCTCTAGGGTCTCTTCTTGCCTTCTTGCCTTGCCCAGCCTAGCTAGCGATGTCTGACTACAGTTACAGGCGTGCTTGGGAAGCTTGACTTGATTGCGTGCATGGATTAGCCGACAGACCGAGAGTGATGTAGAGTAGGCAGCGACGGCCGAGAGGCCAAGGGCGGCACGATACCAGGCAACGAGGAATCAAGGACGAGGTGATGGCAAGGCAGGCAAGACAGCAAGGCAGGCAAGGCAGGCAAGGCAGAGGGAGCCAAGGGACGTGTTGGAGGCCATTCATGCCGTCCTGCCTGTATTCCATGTCCCATCCCCATCCGTGCTTCATCCTTGCTGTCAGGGTCTACAGAGGATATGGCACGCGGGATCGGCTGCAGAGGACCGTGTCTGAGAGTTGTGCTCGGCTTGTCCAGGGAGTATTGTGTCATGGCGATGTCGCTCGTGTTGGAGAGCTCTGTAGATTGAATGATCTAGGTTATTGTAATATTTACAGTAGAATTAAAAACATATGATCATGGTTGAGAATACAAATAAATGGCTATAATTGTCGTTTCTTCGAATAATCATATTTATTTGCAAAAGAATATAATGTATTTCAAAAGTAGTGCATGAATAAAAGAGAGAGAAAATAAGTTGAATAAAAGAGAGAGAAAATAATTTACAAGTTTTCTTTTTTATAAAAAAGCAACGAATCCATCATAAATTAGCTAAAATAAACAAAAGAAATAAAAAGAAATAAAAAAAGAACCAGAACACGCCGGACATCATAACATACTTATGCCGTTGAACCCGACCGTTGACGCTGCATTCCTGAACAAATAGACGATGTCATACAGCATCGGCATGCACGTTGACGGAGATGCATCGGCGTGCAGCACAAGCCGTGTCACGTGCATCATGGCCTATAGGCACGCGGATGTTAACATTGTATCATCTGCCATCTGAAGTGGATGTCTCTGTACCACTGCAATGATTATATTAATACTAATAGCAACCAAGTAACGGTGATCCAGGAGATCGCCTGCTGCGTCAAACGGCCAAACCCGGTTGTCAATACCGGCGAAACAGATGCGAGTCAGGCGTACACGGAGCAACCCAGCGGCTGTCGATATTACATAGGAAGGAAAGCAGTAACACATAGACGACTAGCGAGATGACAACTCAACGGCAGACACTCAAACAAGCAATCAAACATCAAACAGTCGCCTGCGAACTCTGGAACCAAGTCCAGGGTCCCGGCTCGGACACGATCGATGGCACCCTGCGTGAGAGCCATAATATAAAAAGAATAGAACTGGAATGGAAATAGAATAGATTATGATAGAACAGAAAAATAGATAATACGGAAAATAAGAAGAAGAAATACCCGGAACGTGAATCGATCGGGTGCCATCAAACACAATCAGACACAGCAACCGCTGGTAGCCTGCCGCAGCTTCACGGGTCTCAAGTGACGACCATGGCAAGTGTTGAAACAAAGTAAAATTGAAATTGACGTTATATTCTATCCTGAGCAGCAGGCTCGCCGCATGCCATCTAGTCCTCCATCTCGTCGTCGTCGCTGCCGTTGACTGCCGCGCCCTCGCCCTCGTCGTCGTCAGAGCTGTCGCTCTCGTCGTCGTCGTCGTCGTCGGCAACACCCACCATGCGCTCCACAACCTCCTCGTCCTTGTTGGCAATCTTGTGCGCAAACGCCTGGCGCACGGCGCCGTTGGTGCTCGTGTCCCACACCGTCAGGCCGCCCTTGCTGCCGGCCACCGACATGCGGAAGGCCACCTCGGCGTCGGGCGCAAAGTTGGCCGAGAACACCCGTCCGACCTCGAGGTTGCGCGACACGACCAGCTGCGGCCCGGCCGAGGCAGTGTTGGCATTGCCGACATTCCACAGCTTGACCGTCTTGTCGCCCGAGCCCGTGGCCAGGAAGCCGGGGACGTGCGCGTTGACGTCAAACGACGACACGGACTCGTCGTGCGCCTTGAGCGTCCACACCGCCTTGGTCTGCGCCGGGTCGGCCGGCGCATTGCGCACGTCGTGGTAGTGCACGTAGCCCGCCTCGGTCGTGACGTAAAAGTAGTTGGCGTCGTGCGGGTCCCACCGCACGTTCTCGACGTCGCTCTCGACGCCCCAGCGCGCCGACACCGCCGCGCGGCTGTCGGCCGCGCGCATGTCCGCCGCCACGATCGTGCGGTCGTAGCTGCCGCTCAGCAGCACCGTCGACTCCACCGCGTGCCACGCCAGCGAGCACACCTTGTCCGTGTGGAACGTGTACGACTTGGCGCACGTCGCCGTGTTCAGGTCCCACAGCTTGACCGTCTTGTCCGCCGACGCCGACGCCAGCAGGTTGCGGTGCTTGCGGTTCGCCGCCAGCGCCAGCACCGCGTCCACGTGGTACTCGTCGTTGGCCTGCTTGCCCTTGCCCTTGCTCTTCTTCTTCTTCTTCTTGTCCTCCTCCGCGCCCTTGGCGCCGCGGCCCAGGATCGCATTCGGGTACATGCAGTCCACCGTGTCCAGGTCCCAGATCTCAATGTCCGGGTCCACCGTGCCCACGGCCACAAAGTTGGCCGCCGCGTCTGGCGCGACGCCGTCGCCCTTCTTGCCCACCGGCACGTCGAGCCACTCCAGGCACAGCGGGATCGCCGGCAGCATAATGTCGTGGTGCACGTACAGGTTGTCGGCCTCGTCCTCGTAGACGTACACCTCGAGGTGTGCCAGCTCGTCCTCGATCTTGGCCGCCAGCAGCATGTTGTCCGTCGCCAGCACCTGCAGCTCCTGCCGCTCCTCGTCGTCGTCGTCGTCCTCGGCGTCCTGCAGCGTAATGTACGGGTCCTCCTTGTTCGACTCGTAGTACGCCAGCGACTTGATGTTGCCAAAGATGGACAGCGGCTGGCCGTCCGTGACCCCCGCGGCGGCGTCGTCGTCGTCGTCGTCGTAGTTGTCGAGGTTGTACTCCTTCAGGTCGTCGTCGTCAATGTTGATTTCCTCCTTTTTTGACTTGCTCTTGTTGCTCTTGTTGCTTTGCTTTGTGACCTCTCTGGCAAACGCCTCCGCCTTGGCCTTGGCGCCCACATTGACTTCGCCCTCGCTGTTGCCGTCTGCGCCCTCGCCGTTCTGTGCGTCCTCCAGGTCCTCCTGGGCGTCGTCCAGCTGCAGCTTGGCCAGTTCAGCGATGCGCGCAAACTCGTCCTCGTTGAAGTCGTACTTCTTGGGGAACGGGGCCGCAAAGCCCCGCGGCACCCACGCCGTCGTTGTGATTGTAGAAGTCATTTGACTATCTGACTGTGTGTAGGGATGGAATAAGAGAGGAAAACAAATGAAAATGAGCTTCGAGAGCCTTGGGCGTAAGACTTGGTTGCGGCCGACAGAAAAAATCCTCTTTTAACTTTTTAGCGGGCCCCCTCTAGTGGTGGGGTCTTATCTTATCGCACCTTCACAGGCCTGTCTTTCATTACAGTATTACAGGCGCTACGGTGAAAATAGGCTAACACCTTACATGTAGCAACAGCTCCAACGTCACCTCTGTTGCTCTTCTGCTGTCTTTTCCTAGACACCATTGCGCATTGCGACGTCCCTGCACGCCTTTCTGCGGCCCCATCGACACCCCCCATTTACACAATGGACCGTGACAGTGACCGCTACCGCGACCGAGACCGCCGTCGGGACAATCGCGACTACGACCGGCGCGACAGGGACGACAACAGACGAGACGACCGGGGAGGACGAGACGGCCGGGATAGCAGAGACAGCAGAGATGATCGGAGTTACAGAGACAGAGACAACCGCGACAGACGCGATGACGGACCAAATGCCCACTTCAAGCGGCGGAAGCTCAACTTTAACCGCTCCGTGCGCGACGGCACTGGCGACAGCGACGACAGATCATCATCGAGAGACTTTTACGGCGGCACAGACACAAGAAACAACAACAGATATAATAGAAACGACAGAAACGACAACCGGAATTACCGCGACTCGAGAAACAACTCTTCCCGCACAGACACACCGCGAGACCGGCGCGGCGGCTCAGCACCGCCCGAGGAGGAGTTTGATGCCCAGGGCGAAGACGGCGTCACGGCCGAGGACGAAAAGGCACTCGACCGCGACTGGTACACGGGCGACGAGTTTGGCCACACGTTTGGCGACGAGGACCACAACCCCTTTGGATCGACTTCGTACGAGGAGGACGCCTCGTGGGACGACAAGGAGCGCCAGGAGCGCGACATGCTCGAGAAGAAGACGGGCCGCTTCGACCGCGTGAACCCGCGCGTCGCCCAGAAACAAAAGGACGTCGACGCCTGGGAGACGAACCGCATGCTCACAAGCGGCGTGGCCCAGCGCCGCGACATGGGCGTCGACTTTGAGGACGACGAGGAGGCCATGCGCGTGCACCTGCTCGTCCACAACCTGCGGCCGCCCTTCCTCGACGGCAAGACCATCTTCACCAAGCAGCTCGAGCCCGTGCCAGCCGTGCGCGACTTCCAGAGCGACATGGCCGTCTTCAGCCGCAAGGGCAGCAAGGTCGTGCGCGAGCGGCGCCAGCAGCGCGAGCGGGCGCGCGCCGCCAAGGACTCGATGAATGCGGCGGGCACGACACTGGGCACCATCATGGGCGTGCGCGGCGATGCCGACGACGACAGTGCGCGTCCTGGGGGCGAAGGCGACGCAGCAACTGGTGTGAAGAAGGAAGAGGAGACTACCGAGAAGACTGAGATTGCCAAGATTGACGCCAGCGTGGCCGGCCCCAAGGGCAGCAACAAGTTCGCCGAGCACATGAAAAAGAACGACGGCGCCAGCAGCTTCAGCATGAACAAGACCCTGCGCGAGCAGCGCGAGTTCCTGCCCGCGTTTGCCGTGCGCGAGGACCTCATGCGCGTCATCCGCGACAACCAGGTCATCATCGTCGTCGGCGAGACGGGCTCCGGCAAGACCACCCAGCTCACGCAGTTTCTGCACGAGGACGGCTACGGCAACCACGGCATGATTGGCTGCACGCAGCCGCGCCGTGTGGCCGCCATGAGCGTCGCTAAGCGTGTCAGCGAGGAGATGGAGGTCAAGCTCGGCAGCACCGTCGGCTACGCCATCCGCTTCGAGGACTGCACGAGCCGCGAAACCGTCATCAAGTACATGACGGACGGCGTGCTGCTGCGCGAGTCGCTCAACGAGCCCGACCTGGACCGCTACTCGTGCATCATCATGGACGAGGCGCACGAGCGCGCGCTCAACACGGACGTGCTGATGGGCCTCTTCAAGAAGATTCTGCAGCGGCGGCGCGACATCAAGCTGATCGTGACGTCGGCCACCATGAACTCGAAACGCTTCTCCGAGTTCTTTGGCGGCGCGCCCGAGTTTACCATTCCCGGCCGCACGTTCCCCGTCGACGTCATGTTCCACCGCACGCCCGTCGACGACTATGTCGACCAGTCTGTGCAGCAGGTGCTGGCCATCCACGTGTCCATGGGCCCCGGCGACATCCTGGTGTTTATGACGGGCCAGGAGGACGTCGAGGTCACCTGCGAGCTTGTCCGCGAGCGGCTCGACGCCCTCAAGGACCCGCCCAAGCTCAGCATCCTGCCCATGTACAGTCAGATGCCTGCCGACCTGCAGGCCAAGATCTTTGACAAGGCCGCACCGGACGTGCGCAAGTGCATTGTGGCCACCAACATTGCCGAGACGAGTTTGACTGTCGACGGCATCATGTACGTCGTGGACCCGGGCTACTCGAAGCTCAAGGTGTACAACCCGCGCATGGGCATGGACACGCTGCAGATCACGCCCGTGTCGCAAGCCAACTCGTCGCAGCGTTCCGGCCGTGCAGGCCGCACGGGGCCCGGCAAGGCCTTCCGTCTGTTCACGGAAAAGGCGTTCAAGGACGAAATGTACCTGCAGACGATTCCCGAGATCCAGCGCACAAACCTCAGCAACACGATCCTGCTGATCAAGTCTCTGGGCGTCAAGGACCTGCTGGACTTTGATTTCATGGACCCGCCGCCGCAGGACACCATTACGACGTCGCTGTTCGACCTCTGGGCGCTGGGTGCGCTGGACAATCTTGGCGAGCTCACCAGTCTCGGCCGCAAGATGAACGCGTTCCCCATGGACCCGCCGCTGGCGAAGCTGCTGATCATGTCAGAGGCGTACGGCTGCAGCGAGGAGATGGTGACGATCGTGTCCATGTTGTCGGTGCCGAATGTGTTCTACCGGCCCAAGGAGCGCCAGGATGAGTCGGACGCGGCGCGCGAAAAGTTCTTTGTGCCCGAGTCGGACCACCTGACGTACCTGCACGTCTACTCGCAGTGGAAGGCCAACGGCTACTTTGACGGCTGGTGCACGCGCCATTTCCTGCACTCCAAGTCGCTGCGCCGCGCCAAGGAGGTCCGCGAGCAGCTGACCGACATTATGAAGATGCAGCAGATGGCCATGACCAGCTGCGGCACCGACTGGGACGTCATCCGCAAGTGCATCTGCTCGGGCTACTACCACCAGGCCGCCAAGGTGCGCGGCATCGGCGAGTACATGAACCTGCGCACCAGCGTCACCGTGCAGCTGCACCCCACCAGCGCCCTCTACGGCCTGGGCTTCCTGCCCGACTACGTCGTCTACCACGAGCTCATCCTGACGTCCAAGGAGTACATGTCCACCGTGACGGCCGTCGACCCGCGCTGGCTGGCCGAGCTCGGCGGCGTCTTCTACTCGGTCAAGGAAAAGGGCTACTCGGCGCGCGACAAGCGCGTCATCGAGACGGACTTTAACCGGCGCATGGAGATCGAGGCGCAGATGGCCATTGACAAGGCGCGGCAGGACGAGCAGCGACGCGCCGAGGCCGAGCGCGACAAGAAAAAGGAGGACGAGGCCAGCAGCGGCGTCGCCAAGATTGGCAGCGCGGCCGGCAGCGGCCCCAAGAAGATTGTCGTCCACGGCGCCGTGCGCAAGCCCATTGCCAAGAAGCGCGGCAGGGGTTTCTAGACGGGGAGAAGTTTATTGATTATTGCCTATTGACTATCTCCGAATCGCAAACTCAGCGTCGGCCTCGAGGACATCCCGATCTTCCTGGTCGAGCCGCACTACCTTGGCGGCACTCGGACCGCGGTCCAGCAGCACCATCAGCTTCCGAATGGAGTCTGCGTCGCCTTGGACCTCGCCCTCCACCTAGAAGAGTCACAAGAGTCAGCTGATGCACCGTCGTTATGGCCACGCCTGTTTCCGAACACTAAGGAGTACCTTGTTATTTGGCAGGTTGCGCACCCAACCCGTGAGCTCGTGCTCAACAGCATGCTTCCGTGTGAAGTAGCTGTTGGTCAGCAGGTGTACAATATGGCTTCATCCTCGAGCCCCAGAAGCCCCAAGCTACAACGTCAAGTGTCACGATATACTCACCGGTATCCGACGCCCTGGACTGTGCCGCCGTGGGCCAAAAAGTAAACCTAATCTATCAGACGGATGGTTGGGGGAGAGGGGAACAGTTTTGTAATTCAAGATCTAGAGTATATACCCGTTTTATAGCCATTTTTATTATATTTTATGCCATGTGCAGTCGGGAAAATACGATTTTGGGTTGGTGATTGGGAAGTGAGGTTATTCAAACGAGCGTCGAGCGTTATCGAGAGAGGGCCACATGCTTTGCCCCGGGTCACGTGACGATAAGAGATGATGTCACTACTGTAGAATACTAGCGCCGTCGCTTATCGCAGCCTTGCAGATGGGGCGAGCTCGACGTGCTTTCAACTTTTTACAGGCATTTGCGACGACGCGACCGATTGCAGATACCAAATATCGGCGCGTACATTGCAGCCATGGACGCGACAACAGAGCCAGAGGCGATAATACCGGTGGTGTTTGGCCGCTCAAGCAAGAAGCGCAAGGCGTACAGGCAGCGAGGTGGCGACGACGAGGCGGTTGCGCGCGACGCAGAGCCTCAGCTGCAGATCACGACGACGACGACAACGACGACAACGACGACGGCAACGACGACAGTCAATACCGACAAAGATGACGACAAACCACAAGATACCCCCGATCTGAGAGAAGCGACGGAAAATGAGAGCGAAAAACACAAAGGAAAGAAAGTGAACAAAAATGATACCCAGGTGGACGACCAAGGCGAGGGCGACGAGGCGGCCGAGTCCGACGAGTCCGACGATGCTGAAGACAACGACGGCGAGGATGGCGACGCAGTAGGCATCGCCGTAGCCGAGCTGATACGGAGGCGAAAACAGCGCAAGCAAAAGATTGGCGGCGTTGGGTTCCGAGACGACAGCAGGCCGGGTGCCTCTGGTGCCTCTGGTGAGAGAGGCCTGGTGGCATCGCGGTATGGCGACCTCGATATAGACGACGTGGATCTTGATCTGTTAGAGCCCGTTCACATAGGCATGCGGTTTGCGCCGCAGACAGGCCTCATCGGCGACGTGGTCAACAAGCACATGTAAGTGGCAGAGACTTCTTTTTGGGTTTCTTTTTATTTTCCTCCTTTTTGTTTTGGGCAAAATAAGAGCGCGCAATGGGCAACGACAGTGGCTAACCCGGCAGGGAGGAATATGTAGAAGCGCAGCTGGCTAAAAGACAACAAGCTGATGCTGCCGCCGCAAGGTTAAGCAGTGCAGGCCATGCAGGCAAAGGGTATGGTCCTGTTTCGGGCCCTGGCTCCGGCCATACAGCAGCCACCGGCCCTCTGTCAACAGCGGGCCTGAGCGCCGAAGCAAGAGAGCAGCTTGCGATGAAGGGCAAGCTGCACGAGATCGATCTCGGCACCGAGGCCAAGCAGCGCAACATTGCCATGACCCAGCGCGCAACACGGCAGCTCGGCAGCAGCAGCGCCAAGAACGACGGCCAGGAAGCTTCAAGCGGCACGGGCGGCGACGACACGGCGGCGACGGGCGCACATGGCAGTCATGGCAGCCAGCAAGTCGGACGCAACGGCAAACCCCCCAAGCACAAGCGCAAGCGTCGCGGAAGCGACGATGTCGAGCGTGACCAAATCGTCGAGCAGTTTCTGCATGAGAACAAGAGTGGGTTTTTTTTTATCATTATTATTTCTATGGTCTTGTATGTGAACTAACTCTCTAGTGGACGTTGACGTTTACGATGTGTCGCGCGAGTCGGGCCCGGCTGTCGAAGGACGCCCGACCGACGACCGCATGGCGGAGCAGTTCCGGCGCGACTTTATGGAGGCCGTAGCCCTGCGCATGCGGCGCAAACGCAAGCCGCTGGGCCCTCCGCCGAAGCCCAAGGTGCGCAACGACGAAGAGGTCCTGAAAGGGCCGAAGCTGGGCGGCAGCCGCAATGTGCGGTCTGTGATGCGGGACAAGCTGCTGCAGAAGCAGGAAGAGCAGCGGCAGACTGTGCCGAAATACGAGCAGGAGCTGCAGGAGCAGCGGCGGCGGCAGAGCAAGCGGAGGTAGAGGTGACGGGAGAAGCAAAGTATGAAAGACACGACGATGATGTCAAGACAAGTAAAATCTATTGATAAATTCCAAGGTCATATCCCCAATGCACAGTTGCACAGTTTAGACGGCATTGTATGTACTGAGTCCTGTTCTGGGCCATCGTGTGCACCCCTATCCCTTGATTATAGTATCTTCGTCTGGCGTATTCATAAAGTCATCAAAGAGTGAGCGGTGGGGCTTGGGCGGCCAGTTCTTGCTGCTGTCCCACGAGCTCTGGAACTGGTGCCGTCCAGACCCAACCCACCGTCCGGCATCCTCCGCGGCGCCGACACCCTGCTCATGGGGCAGGACAATGTGCGCGCGGCTGTTGGCCGGCACCAGCACGTCGAGCACAAACGCGCTGCCGTTGGCAATCTCCCATTGCGATTCGAGGCGGCCGTACGCCGTCTCGTACGTCGCCTTGGCCGAGGTCAGCGCGCCGCCCGGCATCGGCTGCACTGCAAACGTCTGCCAGCCCGGCGACAGCGGGCGCACGCCGGCCACGCACGTGTGCAGCCAGTCAACCACCGAGCCGGGCATGTAGTGGTTGAAGCTCGTCATCTCGCCGGGGTTGACGCTGCCGTCGGGCAGCATGCTGTCCCAGCGCTCCCAGATGGTCGTGGCGCCCATGGTGATGGGGTACATCCACGACGGCCGCGACTTTTCCAGCAGCATGCGGTATGCCACCTGTGCGTGCCCGGCGCTGCTCAGCGCGTGCGTGATGACGGGCGTGCCGGCAAACCCGGTGGCGACGCGGAACTTGGCGTCCTTGACGAGGTCCACCAGACGCGCGGCGGCCGTGCGCTGCTGGGCCTCTGTCGCAAACAGGCCAAACGCCAGCGCCAGGCCGTTGGCCGTCTGGGTGTCGCTGACGAGGCGGCCGGCGGGCGTGACGTACTTGTTCTGGAACGCAGCCCGCAGGCGGTTGGCGTCGGCGGCGTAGCGCGCGGCGTCGGCGGGCTCCGCGAGAACACGGCTGACCTGTGCCAGCACGCCGGTGACATGCACCAGGTAGGCGTCGGCCACGAGCACGGAGTTTGTGCGCGCGTCGAGCGGGTTGTCGGGCGGCGCCGTCGGATCCAGCCAGTCGCCCAGCTGCGGTGCGTACGGATCCCACAGGCCAGGGCCATCATCACCACCACCATCACTAGGGGCCTCTCGCTTGACGCCGCGGTCGATCCAGGCGCGCATGCTCGCATACTGGCGCCGCAGGATGGCCACATCGCCATAGGAGCAGTACAGGTCCCAGGGCGTCAAGACGGTGACGTCGTCCCAGATGGCCAGAGGCGCGTGCGGCCAGAGGGTCTGCAGAATGTTGGGCACGACGAGCGGCGGCACACCGTCGTTCTTGCCCGGCTCGTCGAGGAGCTGCTCCGACGCCAGATCCTGCAGCCAGTCGCCGAGAATGCCGGCTGTGTTGTACAGAAAGTTGGCCGACTTGCAAAACAGCTGGATGTCGCCTGTCCAGCCGAGCCGCTCGTCGCGCTGCGGGCAGTCGCTGGGGATGGACAAGAAGTTGCCGCGCATGCTCCAGAGCGCATTGCTGTGGAGGGCGTTGACCTTGGCGTGGGAGCATTCAAAGTGGCCTGTCCGCAGCATGTCGGTGTGCAGCACCTCGGCCACGATGGAGCCGTCGAGAAATGTAGACTCGGGACCGGCTGCGGCCTCGGGCCATCCGTCGATCTGCGCATACCGGAAACCGTGGAACGTGTAGTGCGGTGTCCAGTCGGCATCGAGCGTCGAGGCCTGTCCGGGTGCGGGTGTGATGATGGTGTCCTTGCACTCGGCAACCCGGAGCGGCCGTGTGCCCAGCTCGCCGTTCTCGAGAACCTCGGCGTGCGAGAGGACGATCTTGTGCCCGCTCCCTTGGGCCTCTATGACGCTACGGAGGCTGCCGCCGCGAATACGAAGACGGCCGACCAGGTTTTGGCCAAAGTCGAGAATGGTCTTGCCGCTGGGCGTCGTGATGAGCTCGACTGGCCTGAGGACTTCTGTGACGCGCACGGGCGGCGAGTTGGGCGACACGAGCTCCGTTGCAGGCAGAGGCAGAATGCGGACGCCGGCCCAGCGGCCGCTGGTTTCTGCTGCGCTTGCAGCCAGCCAGTCTGTTTCTTCCCGGGCGTCGTACACCTCGCCGTCGTAGATTTCGGCACGCACAATGGCGCTGGGCGAGCACAGCCAGGAGGTGTCCGTGACGGCGACCGTGGCACCATCGACCTCGACCTGGGCCATGACGGCAATGTCTGGCCCGTAGATGCTGCGCATGCCGCCGTGGAAGCCCAGGCGGCCGACGTACCAGCCCTCGGCGGCCTCGATGGCAAGTACGTTGGCGGCGCCTGATGTCGTGTCGAGCAGAGCGCCAATGTCAAAGACCTCGTAGCGCAGACGGTGGGCATAGCTTGTCCAGCCGGGCGCCATGAAGCTGTCGCCTATGCGCTTGCCGTTGAGGAATGCGCGGTAGACGCCATAGCCGGTGATGTAGATGCGAGCTGTTGTTGTTGTCGTTGTCGACGGGGGGGTCGTGAAAGTTGTGCGGAATCGCAGTGGCCTGAGAGCTTCTGCAACATCGGGACTGTGAATCGGCTCGGTGCTGGTGATCGGCCGCGCTGTCCAGTCGCTCTTTGACAGCAGACCGCACTCGACGGCTGTCCACGGCGTCCACTCTGTCGGCTCGCTGCCCCCATCATCACTACTTCCGCCGAAAACTCTGACGCGGACCTCGACGCGCTCGCGCGAATTTAGCGGTGCGCTCGGCCATGCGACCAGCACAGAAGCGCTGCTGGCCACGTGGTATGACTCGACTGCAGCGTTCTTTCGCTGGACCTGAACCTCATAGGCCGTCTGCGCCCAGTTCTTCGCCGCGCTGCTGCCCGCATCGCCGGCATTGTCGAGCACGAACCGCCATGACAAGCGAGGCGCCGGCTCGCCGATACCGAGGCCGGTCGCGTGCTGTTCAAAAGTCGGCGCTGTGAGGGTAACCATTGTCATCTGGATATCACGACGAGTTCGCGATGAACGGATGAGCTGATGAGCTGATGAGCAGATGAACGGATGAGGCTGGCGAGTTGCATATCTACTTGAAGCCTTAAGTAGGCGCTGTGCTCCCCCGCATAAGACGACACTTTCTACACACAGCTCTCATTGTTCGATCCGTACCCGTAGTGCAGTCGGGATGTCGTCGGTCGAAGCTGGACCGATGATTAGCCAGCGGCGAGGGAGCTGCTGGCAGAGGTTCGGGTGAATACAGGGTGCTGTATTATAGTGGAGACGCGTCCAGTGGCACCGCCCCCCGCGGGGTTATTCGTCTTAGTGGACAGAATATAATATACTCGAAGAGACGAGAGACGAGCCGACAGGCACGAAGGAACAAGTTGAAAAATGCAAGAAAAATGCACGATTATATTTATATAAATAGATTTAAGGTCTATTTAATTGCCACATTAGCTTGCCCACTTGATCCTTTTCGTAATAGCTACACTGATCGCGATCGTCAAATGCCATCCCGGTCGACCGTATATATGGAGCAGCGTCTACCGCCTTGGAAATATATTCATTAAAATCGCAAAAAAAGACTACTTTGAATATCTGGTAAGACACTCCGAGACTGCCAATGGTCGTCAAAATGCCGCAGATAAAGAGCAAAGCGTGATGGACATACCAAGAGATAGAGGCCGGCCCGAAGGATGCATTTGCCAAGCTATGGTGGGGGTGTGGGTCAGGTGATAGCGAATTGTTGTGTTGTTGAGTTGTTGAGTCAGCCAGCGCCGAGAGCTAAGCTAGGCCAGTGAGCTAGTTACGGTACTAGCCGAGATAGTCGTATGGCAAAGCTGCAGAATTCGGTCCATGACTCAAGAATTGCATCTCTTGCTGCAACCCACCAGCCCACTCCAGACCTGTTGTTGTGCTTCATTGTCGCCTCGTCCGGTTTCTCGCTTTCCAGCTCCTTCTGTTACTCCTAGCTCTCATCGCTACATCTCGTCGTTGCCGTCGCCGTCCTCAAAACTCCCCTCAAAAACATCCTCCACCAAGTGGTCGCTCAAGATGCCGTCCGCCGAAGTCACCAGATACCTCCAGCAGAGCCACGACCGCGTGTTTGAGAACAACCGCGCGTGGGCGGCCCAGCAGCGCAAGACCGATGCGGCGTTCTTCCAGAAGCTGAGCGCCGGCCAGGAGCCCGAGTACCTCTGGATTGGCTGCAGCGACTCGCGCATCCCCGCCGAGCAGATCACCGGCCTGCAGCCGGGCGAGGCCTTTATCCACCGCAACATTGCCAACCTGGTGTGCAACATTGACGTCAACGTCATGTCTGTCATCAACTATGCCGTCGAGCACCTGCACGTCAAGCACATTGTCGTCTGCGGCCACTACGGCTGCGGCGGTGTCAAGGCCGCCATGACGGCGCAGGACATGGGCATCCTCAACCCGTGGCTGCGCAACATCCGCGACGTCTACCGCCTGCACGAGGCGGAGCTGGACAGGATCGGGGACTCGACCGAGCGCTACAACCGTCTCGTCGAGCTCAACGTCGTCGAGCAGTGCCGCAACGTGATCAAGACGGCCGCCGTGCAGCAGTCGTACGCCAAGAACGGCTTCCCCATCGTGCACGGCTGGGTGTTTGACTTCCACGACGGCCTGCTGAAGGACATCAAGATCGACTTCCCGGCTGTGCTGCAGGACATCCAGAAGATCTACAACCTCACGGACAACTATGCGGCAGTCGGGCATTGATGGCCGAGGTTTATGGAGTTGTTTGAATAATAGCGTTTTGAAGGGAGTTTGGGGTTTCGTGGGTGTCACCGGAGAATGCATTGCAAGGTTGGGTGGAACATGATATACGATATAGATGATATAATAGATGATAATAAAAACGACTCTTGCCATTCACATGCTCATCTCCAGGGTCAAGCACAGGCGCCGATCAGTAACAAACTACGGGACATCCTTTCTCATCACAACAGAAAGAATCCTTTCTCATCACAGCAGAATAAGTGCATTCACCAAACCCACTGCTTATCTGCGTTCGCCAGGCAGTCCCGGTATTGCCGCTTAAACGACGGAAGCGATATATTGTCGCAGTAGTTGTCTAGATTCTCCGGCTTCAGCTCCTCGACCCACTCAAGGTCGATTAGCATGATTCGACCGTCCACGAGCATAACGTTGGACATCTTGTTGTCGCAATATATCAGCCCGTGCTGCTGCAGCGCGCGCACGGGCGCTTCGATGAGCGTCGCAAATTCCTCGTTGGTGAGGCGGTGCGCCGGGTCCTGGTTCCACAGCGTCCGGCCCGGCAGCAGCGACATGACCAGGGCTCTGTGGCCCTCACACCGCCCCTCGCCGTAGAACACGGGCACAATGCGGCCCTGCACAGCCTGTAGCCGCTGATACATGGCCTTTTCGTTGTCAAACTCTTCGGTCTTGGACACGATATCGCCGCCGTCAACAAACTGCCCCCGGTGCTTTTTCAAGACGACGCAGCTGGGCAGAGCGTATCGCGGCCACAGGTACCGGACACACCGCTGCAGCAGTGCGGGAAGAGAAGGAAGCCATGCGCGGACGAGGCGATGCCAGGCGCCTTCGACAAGGGTGGCCTTGAACACCCACGGATACATGCGGTCCAGAGGTTCTGCCAGGCCCGTAATCGTGCTAAGTCCGAGCCGAAACTGGAAAAACAAAGGTTAGTTTTGGTGCAAGAGTCTTTTGGGGTTGATGTGTTTGGCAATTGCGTACTTGCACCCGGCGCGGAAACTTGTATTCGAAATCCTCCATGTTGTATTGGTATCTCTGGTAAAGGCGTACTATGTAAGAACATGCCCCTGAGCTCTGAGCCCTGAACTCTGAGCTCAAAAGCGCCGTTGTCGCCTAAATTTCCAGGCACGAATTACAAATAGGCAGCCGCCTACCCCGCGGTCTCTGCTCTCTCCTTTATCACGAAGCGAGAAAGAGCGAATTGCAGCTTCTTTTGCCTGACCTGGTTTCCTCCCCTTTTTTTTGTTCATTTCCCCCACCGCTTCTCACTGGTTTTCCTGCACCGAGCTAGCTAGGATGGCGGTACCCGTCAGCGATCTCATTCTTGCCCACCCAACAAACTACTTTCAGGATACAGACATGGTTTCTAACAACACTAAGGAGTGGGTCAAGGACTATCCGGCAATTTCAAGGCTGAACGTACACAGCTACCCGCTTGACGACGGTAGTGTAACTGCGGATTTCGACACTGCGTTCTTCCCCGAGTCTGAGGACGACACCGTGCGGCTCAGAGAGCAGGCATACCCTCCCAACTTTCGGTCGCACCGGCTGTATTCCGAAGAGGATGGCGGGATCTGGTTTCACACCGAAATATCGAACATCGTCCTCAGCGCATTTGGCGCGTACCCGCCTCTGGTGCAGACAGCCCACGATCCACCGAAGCCGCCTGATTCCAAGGTCAGGTTTGTTGACATGGCCTATACAGCACAGTATGGCAATAGAAGGGTCCACGTCGCCGTCGGAGAGTTCAAGAGAAACATGATTGATGCAGATGAGTGGCAAGCAGGGCGCCTGGGGTCAAACCCGCAGCTCCGCCTGTCGAAGGAACTTAGAGGGTGCGTCGTTGCTAGAATGTGTATTTTATGCACAAGCTACCAAAAATAACATTGACGAAAATATAGGTACGCTGCCGCATACGAATGCCCCCTCGTTTTCTGCTTCGACCACAAAACGCTCCTTTTGCTTCAGTTCAAGGCGGCCACCGCGTCGGATCTCAAACGCGACTGCGAAGTGGACTGCTGGGTGATTCCTCGAGACAATCCAAATGGGACCACGATGCGATATGCCCTATACCGGATGCTGGTGCAGGGGTTCCGACGGTTCCAAGGCTTGTATCGGCTACAGCCTGGATTTCCCGGGAGCAGCGCTGTCACCCTGGACAGACAGCTGTTTTACAACGGCCTCCCATTATGGTTGGCCGACGGCAACCGCACATCTAGCCCGCACGGCTGTACACGAAGGGTGGACCCCGTCTCGGGGGCGCTCTACTGGGTTGATGCGGACGGGAATACGCTGACGGATGGCAATGGCAATGCTTTGTGGGACACGGTGGCCTTTTGGGGCTGAGACCTCTTTATGATGGGCTTACCGGTCAGACAAGACGGGATCGGTATGGTCAATGCTCGCCGCTGATATTTTTTGATTTTGATTTCTACGACTGTATTCGCTGACTAAGCCATATCTACACATGCACTACACGTCAGTCATATTCATGTCCTTCTTCTCGGCCGTGTACGCCTCAGAGGCGCGCTGCTCGGCCACCGTCACGTACGCCTTGAACTGGCGCGTGGCCACCTTGTCCATGAACAGCTCGTCCAGCTCCTCGTAGGTGCGGCCGCGCGTCTCGGGCACGACATAGAAGCCGATGACGGACCAGATGGCCATGATGGCGCCAAACATGAAGCCGATCTTGGCCTTGAGGTTGCCGTAGCCGGGGTTGAAGATGTACGGGCACACAAACGACCACATGGTGTTGGACGCATTGGACGCGCTCATGGCGATGGCCAGCGACTTGCTGCGCAGCACCGACGTCGGGATCTCGCCGGCAATCGCGTAGACGCCCGAGCCGAGGCCGAAGTTGTAGACAAAGTTGAACATGGTGTAGAAGCCGACCGACGCCGTCGTGCCGGCCGTCGTGCCGAACGAGCCCGAAACGGCCATGCTGATGAGCAGCACCGTGATGCTGGCACAGCCGAACAGGAACATGGGCCGGCGGCCGTACAGGTCCGTCACGAAAAAGGCCAGCGTCGCGCCCGACATGGACAGCACCTGGGCGCCAATCATGTAGTGGAACGACTTCTCGTCCGAGATGCCGAGGTACTGGTACATGAGCGAGCCGTAGCTGCTCACGAAGCCCAGGCCGGACATGGCCTCGGCGACAAAGACAAAAATGGCAATGTACGTGCGGCGGCGGTTGGTGCCGCGGAAGCAGTCGAGGTACGAGCCGCCACTGCGCGACGTCTCCGACTGCGACGCTTCGGCGCTGGCCTCGGCAATGGTGAGCTTGATGCGCTCGAGGTGGCCGGCGGCGTCGTCGGGCTTGGTGTACATGCGACGCAGCGCGCTGTGCGCGGCCTCGAGGCGGCCCTGGCGCACGAGGTGCACGGGCGACTCGGGCATAAACAGCTGTCCGACGAGCGCGACGACGGCAAAGCCCCATTGGGCACAGATGAGCGCGCGCCACGACCAGTCGCTGTCCCACTTGGCGGTGTAGTTGGTCATCAGGGCGGCGATAAAGGGGCCGATGCACTGGGCGAGGTTGCAGAAGCCGATGACGGAGGCGCGGATGGCGAGGGGGGAGATGTCGGCCACGTAGGCGGTGCAGAGGTTCTGGTAGGCGCCGATGGCGATGCAGTTGACCATCTTGCCGGCGAAGAACATGGCGATGGATGTTGTGCCGAACTCGATGCCGACAGACGCAATGTTCAGAAGAGTCGTGGCCACTGGAGGTTAGTCTCCAGAGACGAAGAAGCACAGAGGGCAAAAGACGACTCACAAATAAGACTCTTGAAGCCGGTGTAGTCTAGGACGGACGAGGCAATGGCGGCGCCGATGATGGCAAAGGCGTTGCCGCCACCGCTGAGCGCCGACTGCCAGTTGGTCGCGATGAAATACTTGCCGTCGGCGTCCAGCTCGCCGAAGCGCTGCTTGAAGTGTGTGATGCTGATAATCGCGCCGCCCGCCTGGCTCTCGAAGCCGCGCACGCCAATGGTCCAGAGCATGACGCCGATGTAGAACAAGAGCCACGGATCGCTGCGCAGCGTGAGCCAGTAGCTGCGGTTGTGCTCCTGCTGCTGGATGGCGCGGCCGTGCATCTCGGCGAGCTCGGTGCTCGTCTTTGCAGCGGCGGCGGCAGCCTCGGGGCTGGCCGCAGCGACCTCGATATGCTCGCTCTCTGTCTTTGACATGGCGACAACAACGATAGCAGGTAGAAATTCGGATGCTAGCCGAAAAGAAAGAGGTGATGGGCAATGGGAACGGAGCCACGAGACGGAAGAAGCCGGTCTTTATACAAATGCAGATGCTCTCTGTTTACGAACAACCAACAACTCCTGGCCTCTGGCTATACGTCTAGCTTCCTCCCATGCCATTGTTCCAAATGCCTTCACTTTCTGCTCCCCAGCCTGCGGTGTCACTGCTTCCCCATGGGGAGTCCATCTTGCGGGGAATATGGGGTCAGGCCAGGGGTGGAGGACGAGAAGCGAGCTGGGAGAGCCCTGGCCAGAACACCAAGACAGATCCATCCTAGTTCGGGGTGTGATGGACCGAATATTTGCCTGCGGAGTATGCCCTGCTGTCACCATTCTACTCTGGAGGACAATGTGCCAAGACGAGACCGACTGTGACACAGGGGACGCGGCATTTGATTATCTGTTCGTGGCAGCTGGCACGTGGTGATGCGCGGCAGACATCGTCGTACGATCTAGAATAAGATCAGCTATTCATAAGAGAAGAGTGTTGTAGATATCGACGAAGTGGTGAGATCGGGATGCTTGCAAATTGGCCTGTCTCTGTACATAGTGAGGCCACGATGAAGACAGACGGTCCTGCCTCCCGATTTGTGATTCCAGCCATTGAATTCGGAAAGCAGCATGCTAGCAAACACTAGCAAACATCAACAAGAAGTATCATCTGTCAAACAATAACGGCTATTGGCAGACAGGCTGGCGAGGCGGATGATGGGATACTCCGTTGGATTCTCCGATTATGTAATCGAGCACGATAATAAGTAGTAGCAGGCAAGCCGAGGTGTCCAAGACGGCTATTAGCCGGACATTATTACTGCATTCTCACTCTTGCCTTTATCCGCGTGCCGCACCACTCACTAATACTCACTCACTGCCTGTACGCTTCGTCCATTAATCTACTTCTCCACGCCATGCCGCCAGCGTTTCCTATTTTCATCCTAGCTCTGTCTTCTCCTCATTCTCCCCCCAGTCTCTCCAGCTTAATAACTAATAAGTAATAACTATTGCCACTTAACCCAGTCCTCTCTCTATGGACAATATCTGACGCCAAAAAGAGGCAACGTTGACGCGGAGGACGTGAGGGCATGGGGAACAGTAGCCACTCGCCATATATATTGGCATTTCATTTTGATGTTTACTACCGAAAAAGACCCGTGGGCGCTATTTCGTCCCAAGGTCGCCCTGAACCTGCAGCAAGGCATACGCCGTCGTGCATATAGGACGAGACAGGCGCTGTCGGGTCAAGACGCCCAGAGGTTTAGCCGCTGTGGCTGCCGCCTGGCAGGGGTGGCAGGAGCGTGCCACTGGTTTCCCACTGGCAACTTCTACTATGCAAAAAGAACTGTCTTTGATTTTCTTTGAATTCTTTGGATTTGTTTATTCATCATATGTACCGCCATGACCCAGGTTGAACTTGCTTTCATATAGCCATAAAATCAAACGCCTTGTATCCAGTCCGTTGCATGCTGTATCAACACAGCCTCCCGTTGTTGAAGTGTCGGGAAGAGACTGCCGCTCAAACAAACAGAACTGTCATCGTTTAAAACACCTTCTCGGCCTTGGCCTTGGGCGCGCGGTGGTAGTTGACCTTGACAAAGGGCAGCTTCGTCACAATCGCACGCCGCGGCCGCCCGCGGATGACCACATTCACCTCCGTGCCCGGCAGGTTCAGCCCGTCCTGGATGTACGCCATGGCAATGTTCTTGCCCAGTGTCGGGCTCGGGCACCCGCTCGTCACGCGCCCAATCGTCGGGTTGGGCGGCGGCCCGGCCTCGATGAGCTCGGCGCCCTCGCGCGCCGGCGCGCCGTCCACAATCAGGCCGCAGCGGCGGCGCGGCACCTTCATGCCGCCGCCGCCCTGGTGGCTGGAGATCTGGCCCAGCACGGTCTCGGCGCTCAGGAACGTGTAGTCGTTGCGGCGCTCCTTGGCAATGATCCAGTTCAGGCCGGCCTCGGAAATGGTCGTCGACTCGTCGAGGTCGTGGCCGTACAGGCACAGGCCGGCCTCGAGGCGCAGGCTGTCGCGCGCGCCCAGGCCGGCGAGCTGCAGACGGTCGGGCCCGCCGATCTCGAGCATGGTCTGGGTCACCGCGAGCGTCTCGCCGGGCGGGATCTGGATCTCGAAGCCGTCCTCGCCCGTGTAGCCGCCGCGGCTCACAAGCAGCGGCGACGACTTGCCGTTCCCCATCTTGAACTCGGCGTAGAACGAGCCGCCAAAGTACGTGTTGCGCAGGTTGCCGGCAATGACCTTGTCGACCAGCACGTCGTACAGGATCTTCTTGGCGAGCGGGCCCTGCAGCGCAACCAGGCCCCAGTCGACGAGCTCCTCGTGGACGACAGGGCCGGGGAGGCGGCGCAGCAGAGCAGGGTCGTTGAGCCAGCGGTCGAGGTAGGCGTCGTCCTTGTCGCGGCAGCCGGCGTTGGTGACGACGTAAAAGTTGTCGGGGCCGAGCTTGGTGATGACGGTGTCGTCGACAATGCCGCCGCCCGTCTCGGTCAGGAAACAGCTCAGCGTGCTCTTGTGCACGCCGAGCTTCTCGAGGCCCGAGGGCGTGATGCTCTCGAGGAACTTGGTGGCGCCGGGACCGCGGATGATGCGCTGCACCATGTGGCCGACGTCAAAGAGGGAGGCGTGGGAGCGCGTGAACTTGTGGGAGTCGCCGACCGACAAGCCTTCGTACTGGACGGGCATGTAGTACCCGCCAAACGGCACCATCTTGGCCCCTTTGGCGACGTGCAGGTCGTAGAGCGCAGTCTTGCGGGGCGGGGTGGACTCGGCGGCCGGGGTGTCAGAGGATGTCGAGGAGTAGCGGCGCAGGGTGGGAGCCGCGAGAGTGTGCCGAAGAGATATAGCCGCAGGGGAAGAGCGGCTAAGGAGGGGAGAGGGGGTCGCTGCTGTGGCCGAGGTCGAGGCCATGCGGGCGGGGAGGGCTGCCGAGACGGAGCAGCGTGCCGCGGCGGCCAGAGCACCGGACCGCATAGCGCCGGACCGCATAAGCGCGGTGCGGGAACCAACGAGAACCATTGTAAGAATGTACTGTAGTGCTTGTCTACAGAAAATGACGTGAATGCGAAGAATGCCACGAGACGAGACGAGGTCGGCAGCAAATGGCGGGAAGCTGTTTCAGGCCGGGTAAAGACGCCGAGATATCGATTGCGCCACGATAAGAGCCGTGAGCTGGGTTTCAGTAGAGACGCTGTGAGGAAATGGCAAGAAACTCTGGAAGATCCAAAGTCAAAGTGAGTAGATCTCAAAAGTTGACAACCGAAAAAGAAAAGGAAAAGAAAAAGAAAAAAAAACCAACTAGAAAAGCTGTAACCGCACCTTCCCAATTGACAATAGCTGCCGGCCATTGACTCGACTCACACGAGTCGCTCCTTCCCCCGCGGTCAATGGCCAGCTCCTCGAGGTCCCGATAACCAACGGCGACCCACATGATCAACCAATAAGCGGCCATTGTGGAGACAGCACTTTGGTGTTGCCTTATTGGGAACAGTTGCCGTATTGGGCAACTACTGAATGCATCCATCGAAACAACATCGTGACTTTTTAGCTTTTTATTACATTTTTATCAAGCGATCAGTGTCGAGTTTGACTAAATGGACGTGCATCAAAAGGGTAGGAGACGTCGACGAGTTTAATATCGAGTCAGAGCCATCAATATAAACCTTTCATGCGAGCTCTTCAAGAACGGTCTATTCTTTACAAGAGTTGGCTTTTCTTTTTAAAATAAAGAAAAAAACGAACAAAATAAAAGGATTCACAAAGAACCAAGAGAATAGCGATATAGAAGGCTACAATCAAAATAGCTCAGCTATAATAATAATATAGAACTGTTGCACGGATCTTTCATCGCCAAACTCGGATAACAAACGGGCACTGCGCTGACGACACGCTTATATAGCCATACGAGGCCGACGCAACACAAAACGAAACAACCCCCCAAAAAAACAATACACGCTTTAGTCCCTCTTTACGTTTAGAGGAGTGCTGGTTCTCCCAGAAGCTTTCCGTGTGCCAGACTGGCTGCTTGGCCCGCCGCCCGCATATTGCGGACTGGCCCTCGCGCGGCTCATGGCAACCAACTCTATGGAGTCGGTCAGGTCTGGGGCGTCGAACACAATGCTCGGGTCGAGGCGGCCGCGGGTGCTGCCCGGGTCGTACAGCGGAAGAGAGCTGCCGCTCCAGGCACCGGCATCCCTCTCGGGGCCGGCACATCGACTCAGGATGTACTTCTTTGGAATGCAGCCTGTCACAATGTTGAAGACCGACGCGCATAGCCAAAAGACGAAATACATCGTATTGAAGTAGACGGCGTTGAGGAGCGCCCACAGCCATTCCCAGGTCTTGCTGTAGCTGTCGCCCTCCCAGCCACAGCAGTCGTAGGTCAGCATCACAGCAGGCGTGCCCACAAGAGTGACGACGGCCACGCTGAGAGCGTACGAGACGACACAGTAGTGTATGGCAATGAACAGGGCAGCCATGGGGTACGCGATCGCGAGGTGCAGGGTGCTGGACGGCCCCTTGAGCATCTCGGAGACGACGGGCGTAAAGTACCACAAGAGAACGGCCGAGACGTAGGTGTTGAAGACGAACAGGATCTCGAATATGACGTAAGCCAGCAGGAAGCCGGAGTCCTCTGTCTGCCCTTGCATATATTCGCGGCCCAGGCGCAGAGCGTCGCTGCGGAGGTCGACCGCCAGTCTTCGGAGCAGGATGACGATGGTGACGCAGCCGGTGCACATGCAGCCTTCCCAGATGCCGTCGGACTCGCCCTCTTCGGGGTTCTAGCCCTCTGGGCCGGGGCTGTTGGTATTGCCCGCTTCGACGTCGGGTGTCTGGGTCTGGGCCTGGCTGTTCTCATTGGGCTCGGTGTAGAGAGTGCGACTGACAATGGGCCGGCCTTCGTGGTCGAGCCGCCAGCTGTTGGCAAAGAAATGGAACATGTGCGCCGGGTTGTAGAGCGTGTAGTTTCGGAAATGGGCGCGGATGACCGGCCGGCCATCGTCTGTGATGTCAAAGTGTGGGAAAGGCATGGCAGCGGTGGCACGCGGAGAGAGCTAACAATTACTGGAAGGATACAAGTCGATCTGATGCTCGGATAGATGTGATGTGAGCGGGCGGGTGCATAATCAAGGAATCAAGGAATCAAGGAAAAGTAATCAACGAATCAAAGAATCTCGAATCAAGGAAAGACAACAGACCGGGCAGCTCCTGCCATCAGCTGGCCGGGCAACTATAGACGTGCATTGAAGAGCCGTTGCCGTTGCATAGACGAGCCTGGCAAGTTACGTATTATATAATACAGTCTGAATATGCTGAGGCAAGAGCGGCTGTGGTCAGCTGGCATGGCTCCGTGATGCAGCGCCAGACCAATCATCAAAGACCACAAATCAAGCAGCGCCAGCCCAACATGCTCCCAACCCAGATCAATCAAATCAAATCAAATCAAACCGAAGACTGGAGACGTGTAGCCGCCTTAGAACAGCACTGCTGAATATAAACTGCCGTGCAACAGACATCCCGACATCTCCGGACATTAGCGTGTGCCAGCTTTAAGCTTTTGGGCAATTGTCCAACAATTGATCCGACGTCAGCCATCTGAGTATAGACATCTCAACACAATGACACCAGACCCCTTCTTCCCGTTTCAGAGCCGCCGCAGCGTCGTCTATGGCACGCGCGGCATGGTCGCCTGCAGCAATCCGCTCGCTGCCCAGGCCGGCTTGGACGTTCTCCGCCTTGGAGGCAACGCCGCCGATGCTGCCGTCGCTGTGTCCGCCGCGCTGGCTGTCGTCGACCCCTCCATGACCGGCATCGGCGGCGACTCGTTTGCGCTCTTCTTTGACGCCAGCGCCGGCACCGTGCGCGGCCTCAACGCGTCGGGCCGCACCCCGGCGGCCGCGACCCGCGAGACAGTGCTGGCATCGCTCGGCAAAAGTGTAGACGGTAGTCTGGACCTAGACCAGCTGCCGCACACGTCGCCGCATGCCATCACCGTGCCGGCCGGCGCTGCGAGCTGGGTCGACACGGTCGAGCAGTTTGGCTCGCGCCGGCTCTCGCTTGCCGACATTCTGGCACCGGCCATCACGCTTGCCGACACGGGCTTCCCCGTCAGCAAGCTGTCGGCACACTACTGGCGCGTCGCCGAGCGGGATCTACTGTTGAGGAACGCGGACGTGGCCAACCCTCTACTGAAGCCGGTGCTACAGACAAAATCCGGAAGAGACGAAATGACGGCGAGAGCCCCTGCGGAGGGCGAGCTGATGAAGAATGCCGAGCTGGCGGCGACGCTGCGCACGCTGGCCAAGGAGGGCAAGCGAGGGTTTTACGAAGGAGAGACAGCCGACGAGATTGTGGCGGCATGTCGCACCGCAGGGAGCCTGATGACTCTGGACGACCTCAAGAGGCACGCGGACCTGCCCCCCGACATTAGCGAGGCGCTCTGCATGCCGGTGAGTGTTGCTGCCGCCGCCGGTGGGTGCGATGGTTCTGCAAAAGCAAAAGATAAAGAGCAGCTGCATTTGTGGGAGCACCCGCCCAACGGACAAGGCATCGTGGCTCTGCTGGCCCTGGGGATTCTCGGCGAGCTCGAGCGGCAAGGCCGCATTGCGCCGCTGCAGTCGCTGCAGCACAACTCGGCCGAGTACCTGCACATTGTGGCATCGGCGCTGCGGATCGCCTTTGCCGATGCGGGCTGGTTTGTCTCTGATCCAGAGGTTTTAGCGGGAGGGAGAGGTGAGAGACAGGGGGGCGAAGAGAAATGCAGCCCCAGTAGTCTACTTGATCCAGCCTACCTCAAGACGAGGGCTGCCCTCTTTGACCCAGAGCGTGCTTTTAATCCCGCCCGGGGCCAGCCCTCGCCGTCGCCTTTGCCACAAACCGCACGGCCGCCGGCTGCCACCCTACTCGATGTGGACTGCCTGGCTGCATCGGCCGAGGACCACCTGTCGACCAGCGATACAGTGTACCTGGCCGTGGCGGACGACAAGGGCAACGGCTGCTCGTTTGTCAACAGCATGGCCGACCTGTTTGGGTCCTGCGTCGTCGTGCCGGGCGCGGGCTTTGCGTTGGCCAACCGCGGGCACATGTTCCGGCTCGGGCCGGCCGAGCACCCCAATGTCTACGCGGGCGGCAAGCGGGCCTACAACACGATCATCCCGGCCATCATCACCAGGGGGTCTTCTACTTTATCGAGTCTTTCTACTCTGGACACCGTCTTTGGCGTCATGGGCGGATTCATGCAGCCACAGGGCCATGTCCAGGTGCTGCTGAATATGCACGCCTTTGGGATGGATGCGCAGACAGCACTGGACGCGCCGCGCGTGTGTGTTGCCCCCAACTACTTTTGGTCGCCCGATAGACAGGCCGGAAAAGAAAATGAAAAGGAAAAAGAGAATCAAATATTTGTCGAGCAGGGCATTCCCCCGGCGGCGGTTGGCGGGCTGCAGGCCTGCGGGTATGCCGTGACCGAGGTCGAGGGTTTTGCGCGGTCGCTCTTTGGCCGCGGCCAGGTCATCCGGGCGACGCACGACCGCGTGACGGGGGAGCGGGTGTACGCAGCCGGGAGCGACGGGCGCGGCGACGGGCATGCCGTGCCGTTGTATTAAGTTTTTTGGCAAAGGTTTCTTTTCTAGATTGATTAATTGTTTTCAAACATGAATAAAACTAATAAAAATCTTTATAAATCTCAACTGGTAGAGAGTAGGCACCCGGCCTCAGAAGAAGCGGTCGCCTGCGACGGCATCACGGCTCAGCATGCCGATGCCACTCCACCGTAGCAAACGTCTCTCGCTCCCGGCCCGGCCGGTGGCCGCTCCCAAAGAAAAACCGACAGAGAGGGAAAAAAACAACAACAAGAGAACAACGCCCGGTTAGCTCAATCGGTAGAGCGTGAGACTCTTAATCTCAAGGTTGCGGGTTCGACCCCCGCATCGGGCTCAAATCCTGATGCCTCTCGAGCTTCGTTCGAGAGCACCCTGCGTTCTCTTTTGTCTGTTTTTTTATTTTATTTTTTATTTTAATTTTAATTTTAATTAATTTTTGATAACTTTGTTATTTTGTACAAGCTAGATAGGAAACATAAAAAGTTATAAAAAGTCTGTCAAATAATACCAAAGAGAAGCCAAAGAATTGACATAATTTAATAACAACTCGCACCACTCAACAACCTGACGATGCCGGTCACAAATCAAGGAACAGTCATGCCCATATATCAGCCATTGACACCCAAGTCAACTAACATCGCCGCACGGACGTACTGCCGACGGCTGTCTATGCAAGTGCACGCCCTCTCCAGGCCGGTGTCGTTGGAAGCGGCGATAGGCAGAGGCAGCCAGGCGAGCAGTCGGTTGCGGAGGAACCGAGAACCAAGCCGGTATCGAGTCTACATACATGACAGCTGGCATTGCGCGAGAAGCGGGCTGGTGTAAATCGACAGGCCACGATGGGCATGACAGTCGTGCTGTTGGCGTTTGTCGCGTGCGATCGGGCCTGACACTCTGACACTCTTTTATTATCGAGCCCGAACTTCATCGGCTGCTGCACCTTTAATGAGCTGCAAGGGTCCTTTCCGACAGCGGGTTTGATACGGGCGGATATGCAAGCACTTTACTTTGTTAATATATTTCTTTTTTCTTTTTCTTATTTCTTTCTCTATTTTCTTCTTCTTTAATCTCTGATATCTATTCAACCACATCCGAGTTGATGTAGCACAGTGGCTTCTGTTGTGCGACAGGAGAAATGATGACCCTTGCAAGAGCAGGGGAGACATAGACGAAGACGAAAGACGGACACAAAAGAAGGACGAGACGGGACAAGAACAACAGAGAGGATCTTCAATCTCCAATCCACAACCCAACCTACCGAGCACCATCACAACCATAGCCGACTTCTTCACCGCCGCTTCACTTCACGGGAGACGGAGACTATTGCAGATTATTGCCTGCACAAAAGGGGAGCCCAGAGTGGCAGGGAGGTTCTATTACTGTTGGAAGATATAAAAGAAGAATAAGAAAAAAAAGAAAAGAAAACAGCATGCAAAACAATATACAAAAATAAGAAAGCAGAGACGGCGTCGAGTAGCATCACGCTGGCATGCCGCGTCTAAATAAAGCTCGCCGTGCATCGCGTGCATCGTTGGGAGCGTGCCGACCATGGTAGCATACGGCACGGCGGGCTTTTTTTTGCGTTCAGTTTCCATGTGTTTATCTATCGTCCATACTCGAACAATACCCAGCCTCTCCATCCTCTCCCTCTCCCGCCCTGTTCCATTTGTCGCTCTACCATAGACGTCCATCCATACAGCCAAGTCTAGTTTGTATTTCTAAAAATAAAAAGGTTAAAGAAAATGGTACTCTGCTTTGCTGTTCCTACTACCCATAAGATAGTTCAGAGTTGTCTATTAGGCTACGTCTCTTGACCACAGCCGTCCATTGTTTTTATTTGGGGTTTGTTGGTATACGCGGTCGAGTCTCGCCTGGCCGTAGACACTTTCCCATACTACTCTCTCTATTAACCTTGTCACCGGCCCACAGCATGCAGCCGTGACCGCCGACCGCAGGATCTCTTACTCTTTACTCAGTAGAGAGTAGGCCAGATGCAGGCTATCAAATCTCATCACCCTATCATGCTCCGACATCCTAGTCCTATTCCCCGCGGACTATGAGCCAACGTGTATATTGCTTCTGAAATTCATTTTCTACAATCTTCACACGGAGAATAGTCGTGTTAGGATATGATCAGTCTCGATGCAAGCCGCCGCCAAACGAAATTAGCTGTTCAGCTGAGTAGTGTAGATCTTTTCTCTTCTTTTTATCTCTTTTCTCGTTTTCGTTCACCGTTGGAGATATCCCCTCATCACACCTTGATAGAGTGAAATAAAAGAAGAACGGTAAAGAAAAGGAGAAACAAAAAAGATGGCTGGCGGAGTGTGATGTAAACGGCTATTCCCACAAGAGTCGTGCTATGCTCATCACCTCTTCTGCTTCTGTACGTACTATGTATGCAGCATGCCTGCTCGTCACATTATGCAAGCTGATGTGGCAACCAAAGAAGACTAGAGTGGAAGTCGGGGACACTTGAGGATGAGCAGATCTGCGACGAAAACGGGAGCGGGCAGTCCACCTACCGCGGCTCCCGCAGCCACCATTGCTACTCCTCTTATTAGTGTATTGTATCTTGGCTTTTTTAGCATTTATTATAGTAGGCTCAGCGCGGTGTGTTGCCTTGTTGAGTTTAGAGACCGTTGGTATTGATGAATCTGACGGCAGCATTATTGCTCAGCCGATGATCCGGAGGTTGAATGTAGTTAGGAGAGTAGAAGTGTCGAAAAACAGAGAGAACAAGGCAAGGCTTCGTGCGCTGTAATACAACAATTGTTCGTGATATCTCCGGATCGGCATTTTCTCCCTACATGCCATTCCGCAGCACAGACCTGCAAGGCGAGACAGGCAGCGGCCTCGAAAGCGGCCAGAAGGCAGCCTCATTTTGGATTTATCAGTTTTATTGATAATTGAATCCAAGCTGGCATACTGCGTAATGTTTCATGTTCCTTGAATTATTACTCGATGAACGAGGCAAATATTTCAGAGAAAGACGAAGAAAATGAAGAAAATGAAGAAATAACAAAGAAATAACAAAGTAACAAGAAATATCGTAAACGAGAATACAAAATAAAAACAACAAGGAACAATCCTTGTCAGCACACACCAGCCGTCTCCAGTGTGATGTGATTCAAGATGTGATAAGCTGATGGAAAGTCAGTACTTTGTAATATGCAACGGCCCCGGCCTGGCCCCCAAGAAGTAGGAAAGATCAGACAAGAGAGAGGCAAACAGAGACAGCAAGATTGGTCAAGGCGATATTGGGTCGCATATTGGGGACCACTCTGGCAGAATAGCAATGGAATTAAAGATAAAAATAAAAATCTGAAAATCTGAAAGTCGTATGTTAACAAACCCAAAGCGAGATTCACTCATCTTGTCTACTCTTCCTCGTATCTTCCTGTCTTGTGTGGCGACGGATGTCGGACGGCGAATCGGCACCGAAGGATCGAGCTGAAAGGCCGCCTGCGAACCAACATGCATTGCATTGCGTTGAGCCCTTGCTTTGCTTTGCTGTACTTGTGCAGTCTCAGGTCATCATTTCTCGTCGATGATCACATCACATCACCTTGTGTGATGCTGATCGCTGTATCTCCATCGAGACAGGCAGGAGCGAGCCACCCCAGTAGGCCTCATCAATACGCCTCTTTTTGTTTTTTTCTGTCTCTTTTGTCTTCTCTTCTTTTTGCCCCTTGACCTATATAGTTCTTCTTTTTTCTCCTTGACCTACATAGTAGACAATATTTTCCCGTATTGCCATTATGCATTTATTTGTATTTAAGTTTAATTTTAAGCAACAGTTGCACTTTTGCAAGCCGTTCAATAGTCACCCTTGGCAGCCTTGCTGATGTTCATCACATCGTTTGAATATTGAAATTGAATGCGCGGATTGGCGGGTTCGCATAAAATATACGAGCAGTCACTTTTTATTATTGAGAAAATAAAACTCCTCTGCCATAAGATAACAGATGCTGCGAGGGCTACGAGGCAAGGCTGGCTGGATGAACGCCACCGTGACTGCAATTTTACTTTAACCTTTTTACTTTCACTTTTTCTACTTTTAAGTGTTTTTCAAACTACTACACCAGGCCACAATACGGTGTGATATATGCACCTGGCTGTTGGTTCGAATACCAAATCGATACAACAGATACACATCTGTAATATAGAGTAGATAGTATAGAAGTTGTATGCTGAATTGACGTGACGGGTGTCGAACCAGCGTGAATGCTCAAAGGGCCGGAATGGAGGGTAGTAGTGCATGAATTGCATTTTCAGGAACATCGCCTGTCTCACCAGAGACCCAATCCGAGGTCGATGCATTGATTGCATTGATTCCAAACAGTCTATGCAAGTGAATTGGCTGGGACTGCATCCGGATCACATCTTGAATCTTGACAACGATACGCTGTCGACAGGCAACACAGCTCGTGCATCAACCGTTCGGCACAGGCACATCGATATCAAGCTGTAGGGATTGCATAAATATCACGAGCAATATATCTACTATCACAATACGATCACAAACAATAAAAAAACAATCACAAACAATCAAATTATACAAACACATCACTCAATATGGATGTCGTGAAGATACTACAGTCAGTGTGAGGCTACATTGGTGGTTGTGATACCTAGTTAGAAGTCTGTACTTTCTGCAACTACATACCCAGTACCTCTTATCCTCCAGTATCTACCAGCACTGCCCAGTCCAGCTTCTCGTCTTATGTCGACCGCATGCTGTCCCTCTGCACCGACATGCAGTGACAGTGCATGGAGACAAGAGACAAGACAAGAGACGGTGCATCTTCCAATCGCTGCTGCTTGCCATAGAAGGCCAAGCACAGCTGGCGGGAAACATGCAGACAGACTGCAGAGAGACACGCAGTATTGATACCAGCGATGGAACGAGGGACGAGCAGATATTAATTGCTTACATAATCACACTAGACAGGGGATAAGAGCGTGCTCTTACAGGGAAGATCCCTGTTATTTTGTGCACTACATAGTAATTACACTTGAATAGCTGACGGCTAATCCCACCAACAAGCCCCCAAGTTTCTAGCAGCTGGGTTATCCGTCAGAGCTCTCGTGGAGAATAGCGTTGTTCGCTGCCAGCCTGTTATTTGCGGTTTTGCACTCCCGTGATCGCGCAACGTGACCGGCAGGCACACCGTAAAACGCTACACCGGTCGGAGAGGGCAAATAGGCTGTAGGAAAGCAAGATCGGGAAGGAGCACAGAGTACGCCCTTCCTGCCCAATCCTCGACTGACCGTTGCGACAGGCAGTCTCCAGAATAGCTCCGCGGTCACATGCTCAGTCACACAGGCATCTGATTCGTTGTCTTCTCTTCTCTATTTTCTCTCTCTATTTCTTGTCACTCTTGTTCCTACATACTCGTAGTTACTATACAGACATCCCCACACGTAGTGTTAGTCGGAACCCCACCCAGACCCCTGTCAAGGTGATGGCGGTTAGAGGATCCCTATGATTCGCCCGTGGCCGGCACCGGCGTGCAGCCATCCTTGCTGACGGCAGCCAATCTCTAGCTCCAACGTCCCTGTCGCCAGCACACTCAGATCCACTCGGCGCTAAGATCCTGTATATACTATACTTTGTACTTACTAAGTAAGCAAGAGGGTGATTTATCAAGGCATTGTACTCCGTAGAAAATATACTACTATGTATGTAAAGCCACAGCAGATAAACGGATTGAAGCGAAAAACTTGCAGCTACTCTTACAGAATACAAGTTGTGAGAGAAGAGAAGGAGAATTGAAAAGAGAATGAGAGGAGAAGAGAAAAAGAAGAGAAGAGAAGACTGTTAAAAAGAGGACCGTCTGCTCTCCGAACTACATTTGCAAGCCATCAACGCGGCCGCAATCCAGGCCAACAGTATCACACTCGAGACTAATTGTGGCAGTTGAACCCATCATACATTATGCTTTGTAGGTCCAATCGAGGCAATCAATACTATGTAGTCTGCAGATAGCAGAGCTGGACATTGACCTCGAAGCAAAGCTACTTTTTGTATGTACTATGTACCATGTATAAGTAGAGACCCACCTGGCACTTGTTAATACCCCTGCCCTTAACGCTTTACTACTAATGTATTCTTCTCTTCACAGCACATCATCACTTTCTTCAACTCCTCCTCGGCGTTGAGTGGTACTGCTGGCAGGGATTCTCTCAAGCGATGTGCTTGTAAAATAAGGACATCAAATCCTTGAGCCAATGGCACCGCACTTTAGTACTTTGGTTGGCCTGTCGATAATAACTCTGTACATAGTAGTATGCTTTTGAAGCTTGGTGCGTTCGAGTGATGCTTTGATGACTCGACTGTGCCTGACCCTGGCGGATCGCGCCTTCCTTCTAAACCCTGACTCCATCACCGCTTTTTGCCGTCCTATAGTAGTTCCTGCCCTGTTCTCAAAATGCGTTTTACGCGGTATTTGCCTCTGCCTCTTGGATTGCCCTGTTTCCAATGTTCTGTCTCACAAGCGCGGCTCGGCCTGTATTGCATACTCGTGCCCAATCCCATGCGTCGTGCCTGTGCAATGCTCGTAGAGAATGCCCGCTCGTGACATTCAACGGCTCCCAGGGAGCAACCACTGCGCCTCGGTCCTTCCTCTTTTCTCGTTCTATTTACTCTTTCCTCGTTCTATTTCGCTCCTTCTCTCTTCCATTTCCATCTTAACGCTCTCCATTCCAACATCAACGGGCCGACGGCGGGCCAGAAGAGCAGGATATTATTAGCATCATGCTCGTTTGCTCTTGCCTAGCCGGTTGGTTCGTCTCATTCGCTCTTGCTCTTTTCACTCCCATTTCACCCCCATTCCGTCCCTTCCTTATATAACACACTAATGCCAGCTAACCTCTCGTCAAACAGTGCTGCACTCGTTATTCGCTAGCCCCCGGCTGCACTAGTCACTTCGGTTGTTGATCCTATCTGCGGGCGGCCACTTGTATCTGTGCATCTCCTCTCTCTCAGTACGTACATACTATAGTAGTAGAGTTAATCAGTACCCTGGCAGCTGGCCCCCGTATTTCTTTTCACCATTGTATGGATATGCGCTCTGATGCTTCCCCTGCTCCTTCCCGCCTGCATCTACATAGTACTCCGTATTATTTTGTTTACATAGATAAAATACACGCATTTATCTCTAGCCGCTCTGTTCATTGTAATTTGGGTTGCTCTTTCCCTATTCCCTATGCACAGCAGTCACAACCACCGCCACCTTCCACCTGAACTGCTAACAAGACACAAAAAGGGAAACTGCATCGCTGTGCCTTCCTCTGATTGAGGCGTTCTTTCCTTTTATGATTTTGGAGATCGTCGACGTCTACTTTTAATTCTTGCTTGTTGATTCTTGACCTCCTCTTACCCTCCTCCTCCCCCAATTCAACACATCCCATCCTCATCCAGCCCACCACCTCTCCCTCTCTCTGCATCACCAACCATCCACCGGCTCTGCAAGCTCGATCCGACTGCAGCACAAGCGCCCAGAACACCCACTTGCATATCGGCTTGCCCTCTTTTGCCTTTCTTTTCCTACTCTGTTTTCCTCTGTTTCCTTGGTTTCTCCTCTCTCTTGCTCTCTCGCTTCCTTCACCAGCCAAATACACCAATATACTAGACACACCAGATACAGATACAGCCGGAGCTTCACAGCTACCACCACCTTGTACACACCATTCACTCATCCACACCAGCCCAACCGCACTACTGATCACCACAGCTTGCCGCTGTGCCCTTCCCTGTCGTTCCTCTCTCGACTGCATCTCTTCCTCGCACAGCGCCATCTTAGACGAAGTCCCGCAAAAAGATACATTGCATGCGTATGTACTCTCTCTCTCTCTGTCTCTCTCTTTCAGCATCCTTGCAGGCTTTGTGTGTGCCCAACGGTCGCCTTACTGCTGCTACATACTGCTACCCCGTCTGCCGTCTCTGGCTACCATCTACCCTTCCTCCCACCCTCCTCTTTTCTGCATCTCTCATGCTCCATCGTCACAACTTTACTCGGCTGATTTGATTTGATTTCTATTTTTTGTGTTTCTTTCTGTTTCTTGCCCACACACACTCTTCCCTTTCATCTTTCCCCTTTTCTATTTTTTTTTGTCTGTCCTATTTTCTGTCACAGATTTATTCTCCATTTCTCATTTACATCTGTTACGCTCCTCAGGTACATTTGGAGACCTTCTCTAAACATATTCTTTACCCTTTTCAAATTTCCTTCTCTTCCTATCTCATGTTTGTGTTTTGCTTCACATTGCAGGACTGTCCAGCCTCACTCGCTCACACCAACTTAGACCTCGGCGACTACTTTGACAACACTCGATCCTACTCATCCCTCCCGATATCCAACACCCAATCTTGCCAATCTTGCCAGGCCCGACTCTGCAACCCCCACCGTTGCGTCTTTTTGTTGTACGACAACCCGGCCGCGGCATAGGCTTCGACCCCCTCCGGGCGCCCGTTATCTGTGATTCATGATCCGGCATATTTGCGGACATTCAACTCCAAGAAGGCATATCCTGCAGAAGTTTGAGACAGCCATACCATTACAGTGTCTAGCACGCACAAAACTGCACATACACAGGCAACACACCGACCGCTGAGACATTGCATTGAGCACCACAGCAAGCAAGAAGCGGCGAACTAGACAACCACAAGGCCGTTGCTTGCATCTTCGCAAACAATCTCTTTCTTATAAAGAAAAACCCGTCTTTTTTTTGCTGTTCGTCCCGAGATACGACACCATCCAGTTCCTAGTCTTTACTTGGATTGTCTCGTCCCCCTATCTTCGATATCGGCTGCGCTTGACAGATTTGCGCTACTACTTCCACTCTTCTCTTCCGGTGGCCTCACCCCCAACAGCATTCCTGCTTCCTGCTTGTCCGGAACACGGCCTTTATTAGCCTGTTCTATGTGACGACCGGGGAGGCGGACCCGGCATCACCGTGTAGCTTCACCGCTCGTCTCTTGACTGCCGTGTGGAGTCTTTTGTTTCTGCTTTTCTTTTATATCCCCTCCTCTTTTCATCATCTTCGACTTCTTTGACATCTTCGAATCTATTTTGCGTCACCGTGCGCCGCCATATTCTCCGTTTAGGTATGCAATACATCAAGTCTACTATTCTGTTTTGTGGGCGCTGCACGTTTTTATTTTGTGTCGTGCAACCTACCACCCTCCTTGCACACCCATCTGTTGTATCTATCCTTTCTGGGCCGTTTCGATCGACCCCGGGCCTAGTCACACATTGTATCCCTTCCGATCCCGTCTTGTGCTCCGAGAGGGTTTCGGGTCGAATTCGTGAGCTCTACCTGTCTGCTCTCCTTTGTGTGCCCGATTTCGTCTCCCCTCCAGTTCATTTATCCCGCATATGTTTTCTGTTTCCATTCATGTCGATGCTTTATCTTGATATCAAGTTTCTGCCCATCAAAGACGTTGGAGATTCAAAGCTAATCATAGTTATGACCCGTTTTGCACGACAGCCACTCAGCAATATAGTTGACGAGCTAAAGCTCATCACCACACTTACACAATGTCTGCACCCGGATCAAGACCAAGGCAGCGCTCTGCAGCAGAGTCCTCCTTGGCGTCTCGCGAGAAAATTACGTCTGCTCAAGACTACACCATGCCGCCCACCACAATCAGCAAAATGGTTCGCCACTTCGACCCTTGCGTTGCCACAGCCGACATGTTTCTTTATGCCCAAGGAAACTCTGTCGTCTGCTGTCACCACGACACACTCGCAATCGAGCGCCGCTTTTCCCGGCACCCCGATGAAGTGCTATTGCTAGCGGTCGACAACATGAGCGAGCGCGGCGCCGGCCGCTTGGTGGCCAGCTACGATGCAAGCCAGAACGCCATTGTTTGGGACATTATGACAGGCAATGAAGTCGCCCGGTTTGCTTCGTTTAGCAATCTGACGGCTGCTACTTGGATGCGGAATGGTGCTGTTGCGTTTGGTAGGTTCAAACTGTGTTTCCGTTAACAGGTACATTTCTAACACACATTGTAGGCAACGATTCTGGAACAATCATTCTTTTCGAGCCCGAGACATCAGAGCACATCTCCTTTCGCACAATAGACCAAATTGCTGTCACAGCACTGGCACCGGCAGCCGACTGTCGCACGTTTGCCATTGGGTAGGTTATGGTCGTCTTTATATTTGTTCTTGAGATTTAAACTAACGCGTCTATAGCTACCAAAACGGCTCTCTATTGATCTGCCAACTTCAGCCAAGATTCACCATCTTGCACAACCTGACAACGTCTCGCGGCCCGTCTCCAATTGTCGGTCTGTCATGGCATGCATCTTCAGCCCGCCAACGGTCGGATATGCTAGCAGTCCAGACATACGACGGAGACCTGAGAGTATGGAGTGTAGCCAAGTCGCACCACTCATCAGAGCCTGCCAAGGTTGTGCGCATTTTGGAGCGCACGAAGAACTACATTCCGGGGCCAAACTGGATGAACTGGTCAAAGAACGGCCGCATCATTCAATATTCGGAAAGGTAAGCCCTTGCAATCGACAAAAGCCATGTACAATGAGCACCACCCAACTGACATGTCATTCCAGCCAAACTCTGTCATGGGACGTCCGGACAAAGCACGTTACATACGACAGTATCCCTACAGCCGACCGCGTGAGAGGTCTCGCAGTGTACGGCCCTGGCGCGAGTCTTTTCACCCTTGGCCAGAATAACACTGTGCAGCAGTATGACTTGAACGCACCGGCTTTCAAGGTTGCCGATGTTCAACACCCCGCCAACTTGCTGCCCCCATCACCGCCAGTTTCCATCGAGGAGCAGGAACGCAAAGCCGCCGAGGAAGCAGCCGAGGCCGCTGAGGCTGCTGCAGCAGCTGGTGCAATGTCCGAGACCGAGTCTGCCGTTACGAGAGGCTCCACAGTTGCAACAACAGATTCTTCAATCTCTATCCAGCTCGATGGTGGTGTTTCCGAAAGTGATGACGATCATCTGTCTCCTTTTGCGCGCATGCAAAACGCAACACATATCCAGGAAATTGAAGAATTTGACTCCGACCTGGGTCGGACAATAAGCCCAGCTCCTAGCCAGGGCTCCGAGCTGTCGTCGCGATCTGGTCACAGCAGCCAGACACCCAACAACTACCCAAGATCAATGCAGTCACGCGCTTTCACTGAGCACACATACATGTCAGTTGGCTCCTCGCTCAAGTCGTCTGCACTCTCAAACCTCAACCAGCAGTACCAGCCTCAGCGCAACAGCCGTCACCCAGTCCACAAGCGCCAGCGTAGCAACATGCCCAGCGCTGCCAGCGGCGTCTCGGGAGCCATCACAAGCACCACCTTCTCCACGAATAACAGCAGCCGTACGGGTGCATCTCGCCCGTCTCGCCTTCGCAATGAGGTCCCCCGCAGCCCTGATGACGCCAAGGTTTATGACTTGTTCAAATTCACCCGCAGCCGACTCACCGACGTTCCGTACCGGATGCCGCCCTCGCTCCACGAGAGAGCCCGTCTCACCAACGACGACCTGCGCCGCCAGATGTTGCAGACGGTGTTTGGGTGGACCGAGGATATAGAAGATCTCATCCGTGATGAGATGAATCGCTACCCTGCTAATACGGCAAACCGCATTCTTCTCGCAAAATGGCTAGGCGACATTGACCCAGATATTATCACAGCCAGCTCTGAGACAATGACCTCGTCTGACTGGATGCTCCTCGCTCTGAGTGGCATTGGCAGCCAGGCAAGCCAGCACAAAATGGGTCGCGCCTATATCCAACGTCTGCTGGAGAGTGGTGATCTGAACGCTGCTGCTACAATCATGATTGGCATGGGCGACCACAACGATGCCATTGAAATCTATGCTTCTCACCACAAATACATGGAGGCCCTCCTCGTTGCGGGTTTGTTTTATCCCTCAGTATGGGAGAGACAATCCCATCTCATCAAGAAATGGGGAGAATGGGCTATCAAGAATGGACAGCGCGAGTTAGCTATCCGCTGCGCTGCATGTACCGACAAGGAGTCCACCGAGCCGTGGACATCGCCATCTGCTGCCCAGATCACCTTTCCATCTATCCACCAGACAGTTCCAGAACTCCTCAGCCCTCCGCTCTCCCCACCAAGTGTGATGCAGCGCGGTCCCCAGCGCAGTGTTGCCAAGTCCTCAGCTCTCCGTCTGATCACAAACTTTGGCGACGATGCTCGCAGAGCCATGTTCTATTCCAACCATGAAGGCGAAGCTGCCACTCCGATTGCTGCGGGCGTGACTCCCATTGTCGATTCTGCCATCTCTCCTGCCGTTGGAGGCGGAGGTGATATGACTGCTTTCATCCGCCCTTCCCAGCGCAGCGTCTTCAACACTCCGAGTACTTCGCGCTCGACTACTGGATTTGGCCGGCAGAGACTGGCGTCGATCGGCGAGACGCCAAATGATGCTAACCATCCCCGAAATATTCTCAAGGGTGTGTCAGCTACACTTGATGATTTTCCCGGCCAAGCGGCGGAGATTCCCAGAGCCAGTTCTCGCAACACCAGCACGCCTGTTGCTCGTGCCATGTCACCCCCTGTTCAGATGCAGAGCGCCGACAACAACTTTAGCATCGGCTTGGCTCTTCAGCGTGCGTCTACCTCAAGCCCCTTGTATCGCCGGAAAGAACCAAGGGAGCCACCTCTACCTTCGCCGTCGCCCGCATCGCTGGCCGTGCTTATGGATGGACGGAACAGTCGCAACGGCCCGCGCAACCGTATTCCCCTCGGGCTGGACCTCTCGATTGGCTCCATTAGCCAGGTCTCCCAGACCGAGGCGACATCGCCCGAGCATACGGGTGTCTCGACAAACCGATACCGCTGGCCCACTCGCCGCCGCGGTCCGGGATCTGTAAGCAGCTCCGTCACTTCCAACTCGAGCGTCTACGGCTCCCGAAGCAATCGGTTTCGCACTGATGAAGCTCCTTCCACTGGCAAGACCTTGGATGACTACATCAACAACATTGACGCTGCTAAGACCCGCGATCGCAAGAGAAGCAAAGAGCGCCGCCAGCGGTCGCGCGAGTCCAGCCGCAATCGCCGCCCTTCAGTCGGGAGTGCAACCCCATCTGCGTCATCTGTCATCACGGTGGGAACCTACCCCCTTCGCGAGCAGGAGGCCGATAGCAACTGGACCTCGTCTCGCGGGTTTACTTCCAACAAGTCTGGCAAGCGGTCACCGCGGTCTCCAGTCCCAATGTCGCCTGAAGACCTCATCAGTCTTAGTACACCGAGAATGTTTGGTCGTGATGATATCGCTGTCAACACCACAGAAGATGTTACACCTCTCACTGTGAGAAAGGCGTCGTCATCATCCCAGCAGCATGTAGAAGTTGCACTCCCATCGTCCAAGTCGCGGCCAAGCAGCCGCACATCTAGTCGTGGCCGCAAGGCCCGTGGCAAGAGTCCGGAACCGCGCGCAATTGTACCGGAACTTCATAGAGGACGCAACACTTCGCGCACTGCATCAGCGGTTCGTTCCCCTTCGTCGCCCCTTCCATTTACCAACTCCGAGGCACGAGGCATCGAGTCAGAAGAGGATGAAGCCGATCTGCGGAAAGCTGTCGAGGAAAAGGAGAGATTCCGTAGCCGCGATCGCACCAGCAGCCGCACTCGTGCATCAAGCAAAAGTCACCGTGACAACTCCCAGGGATCTGCAAACGGACGCGACCGGACCCAGCGGCGCCGTCCTACACCACTTGCTGCCGATCCCATCGATCGTGCGGCTACTGCGTCCACTTCACGGAACCACCGGTCTACAGCTGGCCCGCCCCCAGCACCATCAGCCCTTGCTGTTGCCTCTGGTGTTGGCCTTGGCATTGATCGGGCATCTGCTACTTTTAACTCACAGCACTCACAGCAAGCTGCCGGCGAGGAACTCGGTAGACGGAGAACGCAGTCTGCCATGTCGGAACGTGCCCATCGCGGTGAGCTGCGGCAGATCTCAAGGGACGAGCGGGCTGAGCGCAAGGCCGCAGCTGCGCGGGAGCTGGAGAACCGTCGCAAATCACTTGTCCGCCACCCAATGGCACCGCCCATCATGCACCCTGATTACCTGTCGCCGGGACTTGACATGACAATCCCAGAAATCAGTGAAGTGAGCATGCCTCCCATGGACCTCCCCATACGTAGCCAGACAGTTGAGCCGGATTCCATGTCCAACACGTCGTCTTCGCATATGCGGACTCGCAGCATGTTTGCTTCACGCAGCAGCACCACAATTGGTCTTCCTGCCACACCCAAGGCTATGCGGCTGGTTTTGGAGCCGGGTGCTGGTGCCTCGGCACCTGAGGTGCCTCCTATTCCATCAGGTCGCAGCTATTTCCAGCAGCAGAAGCAGCAGCAGCAGCAAGATTATCACACGAAGCAAGCCGGCTCAAGCTCGGGCAAGTCCTCCCCCGAGGCTGGTGGCTCGCCGAACAACTCCTACGGTTTCCAGCCGGCTCCAACCCAAGCGCCAGCTCCCGTGGACCGGCCTGCCAAGGAAGAGACTCTCACCCTCCTCCCATCGACTGTGTACCAGCCTCCCACCCCTAGCCGTGGCGCTATTCCTCGCTCCATGTCTGCTCCTCCCCAGGAGCTGTTTTTCAACACAGGGCCCATGTCTCAAGGCATTGCAACACCACGCAAGACAGGCCGCAGCAGCTCCAAGGCCAGCATTTCTGGAGATTTGCAGCTTGGCGGGGCCCTTACTGCAAAGACCTACCGCCGGCCTTCTCTGGATGACCTTATCCCGCCGCCACCGCCGCCGCCACCAGCCCCGCCAATGCTCAAGGAGCTTGCTCATTTGGCCGTGCCACCCCCGCCTCCTCCTGCACCACTCCCATTCGGCTCGATGAGCGGGCAAAACGCTCCCGTTGTCTATGGCGGACATACGAGCGGAACTATCGAGGTGGTCATGGACGATGATGAGGAGCAGCCAGTTGTGATAGTTAGCCAGCCGTCCAGCAGCCAATATGGGGCCGCCCCCCCGCCTCCCCCACCGCCGCCAGCACCCCCGGTAAGCATGGAGACACTGTCCGCTTCGCGCAATGGGCACCAGCGCGGTCGCAGCAGCACGGATAACAGCATTGCCGGTCGTTTCTCGCGTGCCACGGAGCGCATGCGGTCTGCCAGCCGTGGCCCTAACAATGCCTCGGCATTAAGCCATATTCACTCCCCCGAGATGGTGGTGGCTCCTTACGAGAGCATTTCGATCCCCCAAAGCAAAGCGCCAGAAATGACGTACGCTCCATATGAAAGTGTTCCTGGTCCTGGTTCGATGAGCTTCTCTGCCCGCAGCAGCCCTCCCCAGCAGCAGCAAGTGTACCAGCAGCAGATGCGCACTGGCCTCCACCAGAGTGAGATGATCTAATAGCACACTTTCTATGACATCTCGATATATTCTTTACTGTTTTTCATTCTTATTTACTATTCTCATCTTTTATTGACTCCCCTTATACCCACGTATCTCATTATCATCTCCATATTCTTTCCTCCATATTCTCTTCCACGCCCGCCCCCTCCTGTGCATGGCGACTGGCGTTGTTTAAACCATTGCTCACCTCTCTTGGTGTGCCTTTACGAATTTTTACTTTTTTCTTCTCTTTTTTGATGTTTTTGTTGTTTGTTACGTGTTTGCTTTTGTTTTTTGTTACACTGTTTGGATTTGGATTTGGATTTTTGGCTTCCGAAACGGGTTTCCTTTTCTTCTTGACCCTACTTCTTTGGTTCTTTGGTCTTTGGTCTTTGTTTCTTGGTTCTTGGATCACAATGACGGAGCGACAAATTTCTTAAAATATATATGCAGTCTTTCACAAGACCTCATTGCTAATTGACGTTTTTATTCTTATTGTTTAGTTTTGGTTATTTAGTTTACAAAATTGCTACATTTTCACATTATTTTTGCAAGTCATTTCAGCACAGCTGGTGCATATCAATATATTGGATATATATAACCCGATTAGAAGCTCATCTCGTGTGGGAGATAAATTGGCCCATGATGGACTTGTTGGCCAGGCTCATTATGAGCTTGTTGGCCAGGCTGTTCTGCGACCGGTTTGTTCACAGGTCCGAATGGCCCAGGATGGTGATCGTTGTCTGGTTGGTGGTCGTTGTCTGGTTGGTGATTGTTGTCTGGTTGACGCTGTCCCTCATGGGCCATATCCGCTGTGTTATCTGCAGTTGGGGTCCAGAAATTAGAAGTCGTTGTGGCTGTGTCGTCGGCAGGGATGGGAAGTATGTCACGAGGGTCTGTGGTGAGCCCAGCTCCTCCGAAGCGCTTGACTAGGATTTGTGCTGCTGATGCTCGTCTCTCCGGGTCACACCGGACCATTTCCTTAATTGGAGAAACAATTGAATCTCGAGCTGCTATGCTGAGGACCGTGTCACGGACTGCAAGGCGCCCTATTCCTGGGATGCTGCTGAATACACGAAAGCCACCAATGTCCATTGCCCAAAGCATAGTCACATACAGCGACCAGACATCGACCTTTGGGGTTTGCCTCCCCCCGACGTCGATCTCGGGCGCCTGGTAAATGGGAGTGCCGACATTCGAAGTTGCGACATCTGTGCTATTGCAGAAGCCCAAGTCACCAAGCCGGAAGTGATACTCAGTCTCACCGAAGCGCCTATAAAGGATGTTATCGGGTTTGACGTCGCGGTGCACAAAGTTGTTTGCGGCGAGGAAATCAATAGCTTGGAGCATATGGGCAAGTGCTGTATGTGCAATGCCCGTGCATGAGGCACCAGGGCTGTTGCAGGTCAGACTTGCCAGTGTGCCGTCCATGAGGGCCATAAAGATCAGCGCCTGTTCCTGTTCCCAGTTTTGGAAACCTAGGAAATGGACGATATGTTCCTTACAGGTTGTTAGAAAAGGCACGGCAAAATGTATCTTGAAGAGGGATTTTTTAATAAAACTGACATGCTGTAGGGATCCAAGCGCCTGGATTTCTCGCTTCAGGTATTTCCATGCAGCATCATCTGCGGATGCGGCAGGTTTCGTGATGGTCTTTAATGCCATGAGTTGGCCGCTGTCGGCATTGACTGCCCTGCGCACCTCGCCAAATGAACCACGGCCGAGCACAGACCCCATTTTCCAGAAACGAATATTTGAGGGCCTTGCCGTCGAGTGCACGATATCTGGGGTCGGAGGGTGGCGTGGTGTTTGCTGTCGAAGGGCTTCTGCGCGCCTTTCCAACACAGCCGCAGCATTCTGCACCCATTCGATCTGGAAGTGCAAAAGCTGCTCGCTAGGGTCTCCTAAGCCAATGGATGTCTGGACGGCACGATTGAGGGCAACCTTGCGTGGCCGTCCGGACTCAAACGTGAAAAAATCACTACCGCGGATCGTCCTAGCCAGGTTTGTGGTCTGTCTTAGCGATTTGTCAACGACCATGACCATCTGAGACTCTTCGTTAAGGACGAATGAGCAGTGGTGACGTGAAAGCCTGTCGTCGGCTGTTCTTATGTCGCCCTGCCGCCCCAGAGTCACGATAGTGCCATGATCGAGGCACGATGAGACAAGTTGACCCACAGCAATGGCATCTTTGTTGCTATGACCGTGAGCCCGAAAGTCGCTGTTGCTTGGGTCTTGGGCAACCTTTTTTGCAGCATCATTCGCAGGGATGAGGTAGAACAGCACAGAGGAGGTATCCATGGCTGGCTTATGTGATTTAAGAAAGTAGAAAAAATGGTATGCTGCGTATAAGTAGCGGGAATAAGGCGAGAGATGGAAGTTGAAAATCACTCCAGAGAACCGTATATTAGGAAATGGCTTCTTGTACGTATATAATATACGACTACAGCCGTCAAGGTCCTGGTAGAATGTTGCTGCTTTTACAACTAACGAGCTCTCTGGATGCGGAAGCAGTGTTTGTTTTATTTTATTTTTTCTATTTTCTATTTATTTATTTTGATGTGTTTTCAGGGCGGCCATTCACAGGTCCGAGAATGGTCTTCCCGCGCGCGCATGTATTGGGTGCCAGGCTTCATCGCTGCCCAAGGGTTTGAGTGTACATTGGACAGCATTGCAGTTGAGGGCGAGATGCATAAGTGCATTAGTGACGTGTCTCGGCTTACTATTTAATTATCGCATATCAGGCCAGCGGTGGTTTGGGAGCCTTCGCAGTGAACTGGAATGAACACAATGTTTGAGGTAGAAGTCACTTCATATGTGACTCATGAGATGAGTTGAAAACGAGGCTGACGCTGTTGCACGTGATTTGCATGATAAACACGAGTCCCCCAGGCCCCCAACCCCCTATTTTGCTTCCAACGTGATGTGATACCTTTCGTGCCTAACCCTGATTGTTTACAGTCAACACATTTATCTATCGGAACACGGAAAGAAAGAACACGGAAAGAAAAGAGGGAAACACGCCTCAAGATGTTTTCCAGAGTGGGCGCAGTGGCCAACAACCCAGAACACGGCGTTCATGGCCGACACCACATCTACGACGATGCGCCGCCTCCTTATCAAGAGCATGAGAACTGGGAAGCGCCAAACATGCGATTTCGAAATCGCCCCAACGAAGACCGAGAGCTAGAGCGAACTCGCCTCCTCGATGGGTGTATTTTCCTATCAAACGTGGTGTATCACCAGTCGGAGCCGAGGGGCCAGTTTTACATCCAAAAATGTGAAGAGGCCATGCGGATGGCCGAGCAGGAAGGCGATACCACAGGGGGCAATTTGTATGATGCAGCTGTGGCAGTGGAAGCGCGATGGCGCATGCAAGGGATCTGGAGCTCGAGATGGCCTGCACAGGAGCCTGGACGACGATGGGCCCACGAATACCCGCTCAAGCGCGAGCCCTTTTCCGACTCTGAAGATGAGCGTGAGTACGAGGCCACGCATGGGATTCAGGGACAGACTGGGCTCTTTGTATTTAGACAGCCGCCTACCCGGCCAAGGCGGTATCGGTCACGGCAGGACCGCTATGAGGCCGAACAGCGACGGCAGGCCCGCTACGCCATACGCGCCCATGCACACGCGCTCTCGCGGCCATTGCAGCAATTCTCGGCCCAGGTTGCCGACGAATGCAGCCGGCTTATAGAGGCGCACGAGAGGCGCAGCGCCGAGCAGGGACCAGCAACACCTGCAGCACCAGCAGCATCAGCAGCATCAGCAGCACCAGCAGCACAAGCAGCACCAGCAGCAGCACCAGCAGCACCAACAGTACCAGCACCGCCGGCACCGCGGCTGCAGGACGACATCAATACCATGGCCTATGAGGTAGTCAAGGCCCGCTGGAAAAAGAACGGGATCTGGCGCCCTTGCTGGAGCATCATGCCGGGGCTCGAGTGGCATCACGAGCTTCCTCGGCGCACGCTGCTGGTTGAAAGAATGGGAGCTGACACCGTCGCCACACTCCCGCTAGATCTTGTCCAATCACCCCGTCGCCGCACGCCGTCGCCAACGCCCGAGCCCCAGCCCCAGCCCCAGCCCGAACCCGAGCAGCCTGCCTTCATATTCCATACCACCGGCCCCACGATTTTTGATTCTTACATCGCTAGAGAGCAAGCCAATCAAAATATTTTCAATTCCTTGGTCAACGCAGAGCCAGGCAGTGAGACTGTTGTTTCAAACAATCGCGAAGAAGAAGGGGGGGACGTCAGTCGCAACGGCAATCACGGCGAGGTGGCCGAAACTGGGGCTGAAGCTGCACAGGCAGAGCCAGACCAAGACGGTCAGAACGATCAGGACATTCAGGATGTTCAAGACGGTCAAGATGGCCAGGACGGTCAGGAGGGTCAAGACCCCCAAGGCAATCCGGCTTCAGCGCCACCCGAAAGAAACAATCCTGTGCAAAGCAGAGTGTTTCGTCTTCAATCCCGTCGCCGTTCAAGGCGTGAAAGGCGTGCTACTGGCCGTGCCAGACGGTTAACAACTCGGGGCAGATCGCAAAAGAAGAGCACGCCTGGCCGCGAGACAGGGAGACATGAGTAGAAGAGGAGTTTATGGTATATGCTGGTCGGTTTGAGTGAGGGGCATTGGCAGTGGCATTAGCGATGATAGCAATGGCGCGTGTAGGGACTCGTTTTTTTTTTCTTTTTCTTTTTCTTAAATAGTGTGATATTATAGCTTATAGCGTTAGATAGCGTCTCTGATCTAGAGCACAGTTAAAACTTTTATTTGTGGCGAGTATGTATATACTGTGAGAAGAGTAAGCAATGCGCATGGCATAGTTTTACAGGATTTAAATAAAAAAGAAAAGGAACAAACTTCCGGGATCGAACGGCGGCGTTCGTGAACATAGTGTTGTGGGGCCACAGTGCGGGCAAAAGGCAAAAATAGAAGTTGGCTTCTTCATCTCAAATGCTGCCCCAACCCAGAACGATCGTAATCCAGTCCGCCACGCGACGGTGAAGATGTCTCTGCAGAGTGAAGCCTCCCTGAAGTATCATCTCCGATTGCTTAGGGCCGCAAGGGTATACCAGCATCGTAGGTTTCCCATACGAGTGGGCGGCCACCGCGACGTTCGCACTGGGCGACGCACTGGGTCGGAGGTAATAAATCACCTTCGGACATGGGACAGCAGGAAATGAGAGTAGCAAGAGCCGCCTTCCACTTCGACCATTACAGCCAGTGGAAGAATTTCCACCTAGTTGTGCTTATATAGGGTGGTCCACCACCACTTTTGCAGAGACTAAGCGGTGAGGCTTGGCAGAATCTGTGCCTTGCTAGAGCTCCCCTATGGTCTCGACGCGCGTGCCTTGGATAAGGACATTCAGGAGGCAGTCTGCAGTAATAAGATACCATCTGCCCATTGCGATAGATTGCGGCAGTCCATACACCATTTTATTCCCCCCTTCTCTCGCAATCGCCCGCAGCCGCATTCCCAATCGATAGCTCCCCTGGCTGGGACCTGTCTACAGCTCTCTACAGCCTACTACCTTACCACCTACTTTAGCAGCCACCTCGAGGCTTGGCACGCACACGCGCACCGCAAGCTTGATCGGACCTTTTCGACGGCCGTCGGGCAGTCTGCTCTTATATTCCTAATCACATGCCAAGAAAAAATGACGCGGTGACACGACAGCTCTCTCTTTTTCCTCCATCCATTGTATTTCTGTTTCTTTTTTTCTTTCTCTCATAAAACGCCCTCCTTCACATGTTCGGCCCGCCGCATCTCGAGGTGCGCCGGCCGTCGCCGACCACGGTCGAGTTCATCGTCACCACCCAGCCGCGCCGTTCGGGCTGGACTGGCCGGGCGCTGGTCGCCGCCGTTGTTACTGTGCGTGTCCTGTTGGCTGTCTCGGCCAGCATCGTCCTCTGGGTATGGTTTGAGAGCAACTGGGGTGCCCTCCAGCAGTGGCACCAGGGCCAGGGACACGGCCAGGGACAAAACCAGGGACAAGGGCAGGTGCTTGGCCCGCGGGGCCAGAACAGACCTCTACCTCTATCTGCAGACCAGCCGTGGCAGTGGTCGACCGAGTACAAGTACAGAGAGTACAGCAAAGAGTACGGCCGCGCCTACAGCGACAGCGGCCGCCGCGAGGATCTATGGCAGGCGCTCGCCCTCGATGCGCTCGACCTGCTGCTGGCCTCGTCACAGCAGGCCGTCCCTGCCGCCGCCGCCATCGCCTTCAAGGCAGCCGCCGCGCCGCCGTGGGTCGTGCTGCCCCTGTGTGCGGCTGCGCTCTGGGCCAGCGTGGCGCGCGTGCACACGAGCGAGTCCCTGCTGGTGCTGCGCGGGCTCGGCATCCAGACGCGGTCGACAGGCGCCACATACCTCGGCGACCTGGTCTCAGGCCTGTCTGTGGTCTGGTGGGCACTGGCCATGCCGATTGCGCTGCTGGCCCGCTTTTTCAGCATCTCGCGCGAAGACCCGTCGACGTCGTCAGCAACGAATAGTGACTCTTCCCTATTCAATCTGAGCCTCAGCAACTACGACGGCTACTACGGCGAGCCCACGCCGACGGCGACGCGCTTCATCCCGACAGAAAAACTGCAGGACCTGCTGGTCAACGAGGCGTTTCGCGGGTTCGAGGTGCGGTACTACCTGGTGGCCGTGGTGATGGCGGGGCGGCGCGCGGGTGTTGCGCACGGCGGTCCCGGCGGTGGCGAGCGGCGCGGCGGCCGCAGCGGGAAGACCTGGCGCATGCCCGAGGAGGAGGTAAATGAAGAAGGCGAGGAAGACGACGATGATGAAGATGAAGACAGCGACAGTGAAGACTATGGCAACTACACACAAGAGAAGCTACGAGGCGGCGAGTACCACGGCGACGGCGAGTACTATGGCGACGGCGACGAAGAGGAGGAGGAGGACGGCGGCGACGACGACGACTATGAGAGCGATGCTCCTGACAGCAGCAGCGGCGGCAGCAGCGACGAGGACGAGGCACATGTCGTCGTCGTCTTTCCCAGGCTGCTGCCCGGCCTCGATATTGTGCGGACGGTCTGGCGCGAAGCCAGGGGATGCCTCTACGAGCCCGACTACAAGGGTTAGGTTGTGATTGTGTGTATTGTCATGCTGATGATGACGATGCGACGATTAGGCGGAAAAGTGTTGTTCTTCTTTCCTGTAAATAAAGCCACTGTCATATTTAATACCAATGATACCACAGAACGGCGAGTTCTGATTTTTATGTCTATATTCTATTCGCTGCGCTGCCTTTATGCATTATTCTTTTGTATAGTCTGACCTTATTTTTATTTACATGTCATGCTATGGCTTTGCCTCGGCGAGCGTCTCAATGGGCGCCTCGGCCTTCTCAGCCTTCTCAGCCTTCTCAGCCTTCTCGGTCTCGGCCTTGGCCTTGGCTTCGGCTTTCCGCGCCTTGATCACAGCCCGCCAGTTGCCCGCCGCGCGCATGTCTGCCGAGCTGGCAAACCCCTTTTGCTGCGCGAACCGGTCGTTGACCGTCTGCGGGTCCAGCACCCGCTGCCGCCTGAGCAGCGGCTTGTAGACGCCGCCACGGCGCGGCCCGTCGCCGCCCTCAAACACGTGGCTCTTCTCGATGAGCGGCGTGATCGACGCGGCACTGCCGTTGGCAAAGCTGCCACCACTGCCGCGCGTCACCTGGTCTAGCAACCGGCTCGACAGGATCTCGTCGATCTTGGCGGCGCGCCACTCGCGCCACAGGCCGTCGACAAAAATGCGGCTGTCGGGCACTTCGACGGGCGCCGAGATCCACGCCAGCGAGTCCTTCCACGTGTGCCACGGCGCATCCGGCGCCACGTCGTCGGCCATCTCCGTGTCGTTGGACCACTGCGCGCGGGGGGCCTCTGCCATCTCCGTCTCCTTCTCCGTCTCCTTGGGCGTCACCGCCTCCTCCGGGAAAATACAGTCCCACAGCACCAGCGGAAACTCGTCGGCCATGGCATACGACGGCCGCGACGGGTTGGCCTCGGTGTCGAGCATGGCGCGCACGACATCGGGCGACTCCAGGCCCTGGCCGACCAAGAAGATGATGGCGACCATGTGGCGGATCTGGTGCCACAAGAACGCCGAGCCGCGCACGTCAAACGAGTACACCTTGGGGCCCGGGCTGCCGTTTTGCGAGTAGTGGCCCAGCGCCGAGTCGAGCCCGGGTTCCTCGACAATGTCGGCGTCAAAGATGCGGCGCACAAAGTTGGTGATCTGCTTGTTGGGGTCGACCTTGCAGAAGTTGCGGAAGTCGTGGACGCCGACAAAGTGGCGCGCGGCGGTGCGCATGGCCTCGATGTCGAGCCAGCCGTCGGCCGGGCGGCCGTCGGGCGTGGACGAGTGCGGCAAGGGCGCGCCGTAGTAGGCGGGCTGTGTGAAGAAGTAGCGGTACTTGCGCTCGCGGCACGAGAAGCGGGCGTTGAATGTCGGCGGCAGCGCGGGGCACCACGCGAGCACGCGGATGTCGGCGGGCAGCAGCCGGTTGATGACCTTGCAGTACTGGATCTCCTGCTCCCACGGCAGGTCCTCTGCAGGGGTCTCTGTAGAAGTCGGTATAGAGTTCTCAATCTTGACAGTCTCGGTGCCCTCGGCTGCCTCGGCCTCGGGCGCGGCCGGCTCTACAATCTTCTTATTCGAGCGCAGGCGCAGAGACACCACTTGGCCAAAGGCGCTCACTCCGCGGTCGGTGCGCCCGCACTTGGCATAGTCGCAGTTCTCATAGTCGACCTCGTGCGCCTCGAGGCCGGCGCGCGGGCTCACGAGGCACGCCTTGACGAGCGCCTTCCACAGCTCCTCCTCGATCGTCGGCAGCGCACCCGACGGCTGGTACTCGAAGCCGCCGTAGCGCTTGCCCAGATACGCAATCTTGAGCGCGACAAAGCGTGTCGCGTAGCGGCCGTGGTCCATGCCTTTGTGCTTCTTCTTGGGGGTGAAGTCGCCCAGGCCCGGTGTCGGGTTGGCGCGCTCGTGCTGCTCGACGGTCTTTTCAAGCAAGCGGATGCGGTCGACAAGGGCCTCCTTGGTCCATCGGGAAAAGTCTGTCATTTCGCCGTTGACAGTCCGGGCAAACATGGGGGTGACGTGGGGGGGCAAGAGGTGCGGCGGGGACGCGCAGAAGCCGGGGAGATAGGAGACGGCGTGCGGCGTGGGCAGCGGCGGCTCGAGTTTATGGGGCTGCGGGGGACGGGTTGGCTTTTTCAGGAGGTGCTTGAGGACGCGGGTGTGGCTCTGGGAGAACAGGTAGCGCCTGCGTGTCTCCCTGGCTTTGGCTTTGGCACTGTGAGAGTCGGCGTCGGCGGGGGTGTTGTTGATCTTGGTCTGATCCTTCTGGTGTTTATCTCTGGGGGTTGACGAGCTAGATGATTTATGGCGGCAAGGCGTGTAAGAGGCGGCGTTAATATGTAGACGAAATAGCCACCTGGATGCAGCGACTGGCGATGCCGATGCCGATGACGATGACGATGCTGTCGAGGCTGAAGACGAGAATGCGATGATGGAGTGGCGATGGCAGGGGAAAGAACGAAATGCCTGCATGTATATCGCACGGCAGTGGAAATACTGACTGCGAGGCAAGATGCGAGTATATAAACCAAAAATCTATAAAAAAAATACAAAACTCATAGCCTCGCCGTCGTCGCGATGTCGAGTTTTTTCATATGAAAATTATTAAGACTATTTTCTGACGAATGACAGGCGAGCGCTGTGACAGAGCACTGTAGGCACCGTAGGCTGTTAGCGCCATAGCCTGGGGTAAAGACGGACTACAGAGTACATCGGTATGTAGAGACCCCCACTAACAGATCGCTTGGCCTGACACCACGCTATTATTACTCCGTATTGCTGCACTATCCATCACCACCACGCACCGTCTTTGATCCTCCATCTTTATGCCTCGCTTTTAGCTCCAAGCCTCTGACCTCGCACGTCCATATGATGGCTTCTCGATAGCTGCGCACAATACACCAATCTCCATACTCTCGATACAACACACATTTCACATTTCACACCCTGCGCGGCACACCCACAATGGAGGCCCAGACGGTCTCGATCCTTCTGCTCGGCGACCAAGGCGTGGGCAAGTCGACCTTTATGACGTGGGTTTATTGCTGCTATGCTTCTATGCTGCTATGCTGCTAATGCTGATTCTGATGCTGACCAATAGCCGCTTGACGCTCCTCCACAGAGCCAACCCCCAGCAAGACGCGTCCCAGCTGCTGCGCGACGTCGATCAGCCGTTTGTCATTGACCTGCGCACGCGCATCGCGCATCTCCAGCTCGAGTTCTCGGACACGGCCAACCCCGACGACTGGCGCTGCTGCCAGCCCGACATGGTCATCCTGTGCTACGACATCAACCAGCGGTCGTCGCTCGTCAGCCTGCAGGACGTCTGGATCAAGCAGGTCCGCACCGTCTTCCAGCACTACGACGAGATGCCCGTCTGCGTGCTCGGCCTCAAGCGCGATCTGCGGCAGGAGGGCAACATTGAGAGCATCTTCCCGCACGAGGCATACAACCTGTCGTCGCAGCTGCGGGCCGACATGTACCTCGAGTGCTCGGCCGTCACGGGCGAGCTCATGCCGCAGGTCATGGAGGACATTGCCAAGCGGGCCCTGCGCACGACCGAGGACGACGGGCAGTCTGAGGGCGGGTGCTGTGTGATGTAACCTGCAGGCGCGCAGACGTCTGCAGACGTCTCTCATGGACTCATGGATGTTTAAGGGTCTAGAGTCGGATGTCTTCCTGATAGACGCCCAAGACAAGACGTCTACATCTACAACGCCTACGCCTGGGGCTGGCCGAGGACGTCGGCGACAATGTCGAGAATCTCGGCCTGCTGATCCTCGGTCAGGCGGTTCTCGACCTCCTCGATGCACGCGTGCAGCTGCGCCGGTGTCGCGGGGCGCATGTTGAGCACCATGATCAGCTCGCCCTTGGCCAGGTCGTAGCTGCTCAGGCGCTCAACCAGCTTGGTGACGGCGTCGGCGCTGTACTTGGTGGGCTGCTCGCTGAGCGGGCCGGGCGGCGACTTGAAGTACTGCAGCAGCTCGCGGATCAGGGTCTCGAGGTTGCCCGGGCCGCGGCGGCGGTTTGGCTTTTGCTGCTTGGCGAGGCGTTCCTGGCGCTCGGCCAGAAACTCGTACACCTCGTAGTTGCTGAGGAGGGCGTTTTGGGCTTCAAGGATCTTCATAGTGGGTGTTTTGGTTGGACCGGTTTCGATGGGGATTGAGATCGGATGGGAATCGGATAGAAATGTCGTGGCCGCCGTCGTTGCACGTTGGCTGGCGATCGTTGCGGCAGAACAGGTCTCGATTTTTTTGGTGGGCACCGACTCTCCCAAATTTATGATTATGTCAGCTTCTTTTGTTCGTGGTTTCTGTTACGGCATATTAGTGGCTTCAGTGCTGTAACTCCAGCGATTGCTTTGTCTCACCTGGAACCTGAAAGCAGCCTCAAATTTTCACATGGCAGCAGTGAGCAGGCCGTGTCAGTGGCCCACTTGCCCCGCCATAGCTCCAGCATGTGTCTCCTGCTGATACTTGCTCTTCAACTCTGCGAACCCCCACCGCCAATGGCGGCTCTTGTAATGGAATTAAATACTCTCCTGCGGTTGTAAGATGTATTGTTGAGATGTTTTTATTGTATATTCCCTCTCTATCCCGACTACATCCATATTTTATGTTGTAAAATTTTATTGATTTTATTTTCATGGGTGACATTTAATTAATAAGCATTTTTATTGATTAAGATCCGAAAAATGTCAGTATATTTCATCAAAATGGGAAAGGCAGGAGCAATGCTGAAAACCAAGACAGGCAAGAGCAGTGTGCCACGACTCTGTGCTATGCAATGTAATTGGCATAACTCGGCCGTGCTTACCTTGTCGCCGTTCGCACCTTCCCCGGTCGATGCGTAAATGCAATGCTTTCTGCGTGTTGATACAGTATGCAAGGTAAGAAGCTGCATCGCTCCTGCAGTTTTTTGACAGAAGCGGGCCTGGCTGCCTATTCTCGCCAGTATCCTATCCTGCCCTCTCGGTCCCTTTTCGCTTCCTTTTTACTCCTTAATCCCTTTCTCATTTCTCCTTGCTCTCTTCTCACTTCTTTATATTCTCTTCAGCTTCTTCTTTTCTTGGATCCAGTCTCCTCTTTCTCCCGCCAAAACCCAATATTTCGGCATGCCTTGATCACGTCCCAGCATCCGACGCCCGACTCTCAAACACACCCGGCCCACCTCCCACCCGCGCCAACTCCTCCCTCTCTCTCTCTATCTCTTTTGCCGTCCTCCCCATTAACCAGTGCCTGCCTCTATATTCTTTCACTCCCTGTGCGCTTCTTCCATTACACGCCTATCATTAGGTAAGCAGTTATCCCACCAAAAGAGTCCCTAGGCCAACCTCATCTTTTCCCTCCACATGCACTGGCCGTTTCATTCTTCTTCTTCCACTTCTGCGTCTTCCTTCTGCTTCCCTGCCATGTACTCGCGTGTCACCGCCAGCCACAGCACCGGCAGAGCGTATGTCCAGCATCCTTTCATCTCGCCGTCGCTTAGTAAGCACCATTTCTGTGATTCTCTCATTCTTCTGCCCTCATCCCTTCACCAGCATTCTCCCTTTCCCCCAAGCTTCCACGTCTTACTGTTGCACCTCTGCCACGACGTCCATCTTCCGCAATCCTTTTTCCGACTAACATCCTCTGCCTCAATGCGTTTTAGCTTGAAGTGCCTGCAAGCTAAAGTCTACTATTACAGAATAAAGTGGGCCTGTCTTCTTTTTTCCTTTAAATCTTTTATTATTTAAATATTAAATATTTAAATATCTATTATTCTTTTTTCCTTTATTCTTGCCTTCTGGACCGCCTGTAAATTTCTTCCGTTTCTCCTTGTTCGCCTCTCACCCAGCCCAAAGCAGTGGTAACGAAACCATATAGTCCGCTCCTCATTCGTCATCCGGCTTCTTCCTTACTCAGACAGACTTCTCCGTCGACTCTTGCCCCAGCCGGACACCGTTCTTTCTGCTTGCCGCGGTCTTTTCTCTCTCATTTTTTTTTCTTCTTTTTCCTTTTTTCCCTCCTTTATATCATCAACATCTATCATCACCAACTTTTCGACACTCTTCCAATAGTGCACACACCTCCTCCTTGTCCCCTTTGCAGGTTTCGACTTGTCTCGCGCTCTCCCCAGAGTTGGACAAAGCTCGCATATCCTCGGCATTGACCGCCTTTCCGTCCCCAGCTACGATTTTTTTCTGCCCGCCCAAAACGAAAAAAACGAAAAACGATATCGGCCAAAACTCGCCAAAAATTCACCTCCAGCTGCAGACTAAATTTCTGCAGCGCTTTCTCCTTCCCAGGACTTGGTGCTTTTTTGCGCGCAACGCCAGTCACCTCTTCCGGGCGACTTTGTTCGATCGCCGCCCAGGCTAACCTCCCGCTCTCAGCACGGCGACTCGTCTCGACGTCATATCCCGCCGAATCTCTCCATATCTTTTTCTATCGCCATCTCCATCCATCTCCATCTCCATCACCCTCCCCCCACCGCCAAAATGGTCAAGAACATTGTCATCCTCGGCGGTAACTCGCACCCCCAGCTGGTCGAGAACGTCTGCAACATCCTGGGTATCCCGCCCTGCAACCGCATCCTTGGCAAGTTCGAGGTCGGTGAGAGCCGTTGCGAAATCAAGGACTCTGTCCGTGGCAAGGATGTCTACATCATCCAGACCGGCGCCGGCTCTGTCAACGATAACTTTGTCGACCTGTGCATCATGATCTCCGCCTGCAAGACCGGTTCTGCCAGACGGGTCACCGCTGTCATGCCCCTCTTCCCCTACTCGCGCCAGCCCGATCTCCCCTACAACAAGGTCGGTGCTCCCCTGACCAAGGGCCCTACCTTTTCAGTATCAGGCATCAAGAAGGAGGAGTACACTTTTGAGAGTGTGCCTGCCACTCCTGGCCCTGGTGGCCCCAAGTCGGCCGGTATCAGCAACACGGCCGACCTGTCCAAGGCCCTCAGCAAAACCACCATTTCCAATGGCGCACGCGCTAATGGCGTTGAAGCCGCCGTCGGCCCTTCGGCGGCCACCAATGGCCATACGAGCTACGGCCACGGCCACAGCGAGTCCACCTCGTCGCAGGCCCCTCCCTTCACTACCCACGACTACGCCAACCACACCCTCATCAACGGTTTCCAGGCCAAGCCTGGCTACAAGCAATGGGTTGCCCAGGCCGGTATTCTCGTCGCCGATCTGCTGACGTGCGCCGGCGCCGATCATGTCATCACCATGGACCTGCACGACCCACAATACCAGGGCTTCTTTGACGTGCCCGTCGACAACCTGTACGGCAAGCCACTGCTGCAGAGGTATATCCAGCAGTACATTCCTGACTACAAGGAGGCCGTCATTGTCAGCCCTGATGCCGGCGGCGCAAAGCGTGCCACTGCTATTGCAGACAGCCTCGGCATGGACTTTGCCCTGATCCACAAGGTAAGATTTTGATTTAAGGAATAAGAAGAACAAGGACAAAACTAACAAACAAGGAACGCCGTCCTACCAAGATCACCGACCGCCAAAATGCCACGATGATGCTTGTCGGCGACGTGGCTGGTCGCGTCTGCATCCTGGTCGACGATTTGGCTGACACGGCCAACACGATTACGCGCGCCGCCAAGCTTCTTAAGAAGGAGGGCGCCACCTACTGCTATGCTCTCCTGACCCACGGCGTGCTGAGCGGCGACGCCATCCCGCGCATCAACGCTTCGGCGCTCGACAAGATGGTGGTCACCAACTCGGTGCCCCAGTCAGAACACCGGTCGCTGTGCCCCAAGATCGACGTGCTGGACATTTCGCCCGTGTTTGCCGAGGCCATCCGCCGTGTCCACCACGGCGAATCCATTTCGGTCCTCTTCCAGTACGACTGACGAGGTGTTGGAAGTTGACTTTTGTCATCTTGGCTTTTGGCATCTTGACTTTTTACGTTTGCTTTTGCTCTTTTCTGCGCTTTTGCCTTTCCTTTGCTTTGATATTCGGTCTGGGTTGGTTTATTCTACAACGGTTGCGAGCCACACTTCCATTTCACATTCACACCGACAAGCTCGCACACTTGCATGACGTTTTATGTTTAATTTGGAAAGACGATCTGCGTCTTTCCTCGTTTGTTTCTGTTTTTCTCTTGTTACTATCTATACTCTTTTCCTTTTTTTCTTCAAACCAAAGACAAAACCATTGACCGTTACGTTACCCGTGATAAGGTCGAGTCCGCTGGAGGCAGATGTGTTTCTTTTATTATTTAACACTGTCTCTTGTCCGTGCTGGTTGGTTATTTGGGTTTTGGAGGAATTTGGGGTTGCTTTCGCTTTGGTTGTTGGGGTTGGGTTTGCCCTTACTTTTACTTGTTTTCTGCGTACAAAACACATTACAGAGACCTGATTATTTTATATATACATTGGGAGACTGGCTATACACAAACATCATTACCGGCGTTGAGTGGTCTTTTCTATTTTCTATTTACTTATTTATTTTCTTGCTATTATTTACTACCATTGATTGGCGTCTTATCGAGACGAATACCAACAAGAATCAACACTGGTCATAAGCAATCTATATGCGCGTCTGATAGGGCTGAATGCGTGTAAGTGATGTGTCGAATCAAACCGATTAAATCAATCAAAGTAATTTAATAATCAAATAATTAAATGGTCAAATGCATGCATGTCTTTGCCATACAAGGCACGGCGTCGCTCGGTCGATCCGATCTGAGACAGCACTCTATTGGTCCGACACACTCCATGATATATATCGAAAGCAAAAACATCACAAACGACCCCGGTACTTGATCTCAAGGGCGCGCACAGGAGGATAGACAAGAGCCGATAAGACAACGGCAAACTCGAATCCCAGATCGCCGACCTTGGCGGCTATGGGCCCGACATACCAGGCTTGGTCCATGGACGGCGCAATCAGAGCCCAGGGCACGAGCACGCCGACGAGCGCGCTGATGCCCGAGGGCAGCTTGCGGCCGTCGTCCCAGATGGCCGGGTCGAGCGACGCCGCATCGCCCTTGCGAAAGTAGAGAAACTCAATCAGGAAGCAGGTGACCGACGAGCCGGCATAGTAGCCAATGATGCTCAGAAAGGTGATGATGGCGCCCACCATGTCCTGGGCCGCGCGGTGCGCAACGCCGATAATGGCCCCCGCCGCCACAACGGCCAGCACGACGCGCGGCACCCGGCGCAGCCACGGCACAATGCACATGATGTTGAACGACACCGAGTAGATGTCGCGCGAGCACGTCGCCAGCACCGACATGCCCAGGATCACAAGAATGAACCGCCCAAAGTCGCCGAGGCGCGCAACCAGGATCACGCCGAGCACGCCGCCCGTGCCGTGCGTGCTGTACGCGTCGGCCCACGCCGGGATCTGCGGCATGGCGCCGCCAATCGCAGCGCCCAGAACCATGAGCACGGAAAAGGGCCCCGCAATGCCCATGAGACAGTACAGCGCCACGCGCAGCCGCGGCGCCGTCGGCGGCATGTAGCACGCGACGTCGCTTGCGACGCAGCCCCAGCTGACCATGTTGCCGGCCAGCAGCGCGACAATGCCCAGGAAGCCGCGGCCCGACGTGACGGCGGCCGACTGCGGCGCCTGCTGCCACAGCTGGTCGCCCGCACAGCCGGCGAGCACGACGAGGGCAAACAGCGTGGGGATCCAGGCCCAGCGCGTAAAGAGGTGCAGCACGCGGTAGCCGATGCAGCTGATGACCATGGACGCGCACACGATAATGGCAATGGCGGCGTCGACAGGCAGTGCGCCTTTGTTTCCGTTACTGCCGGTGCCCTCGCTCACGTAGGCGAGGCACTCGGCGCCGTTGACGGCGCCGGTGACGCAGAAGCCGCCGACGGTGAGGGTGGTGACGAGGGTGGTGAGGATGTTGATGTACTTGCCGAAGCAGTAGCGCGACTGGATCATCTGGCGCATGCCGGTCAAGGGCCCGAGGGTGATGATGTAGGCGGCGGGCAGGCCGAAGAGGAACTGCAAGAAGACGATCATGAGGGACGCGTCGCGCAGCGACAGGCCGTAGCCAATGGTTGTCGCGGCTCCGATTCCGACCCTTGGTAGTCAGTGTTTGGAGAACAGAAGGAAATATAGTTCTGCAGCTAAAAAAATACAAAAACAAAACTCACGGCAGCAGGCTGGTCATGGAGGTGCCAAAGATGGTAAACACGTTGAGGTACTGCGTGTCGGTGCGCTTTTCGACGGGCACGGGCTCGACGCCGCGCATCTCGAAGCCGGCACTCGACAGGCGCTGCCAGAAGGGCTGGCCGACGGCGGGGATGTGGAAGTCGTCGTGGACCTCGCCGTCGCGCGAGCTGGTGTCGCCGGAGCCGATAGCAGGCGTGAAGCCCTTTTCCGGGTCGGCCGTCATGGTAGATGTGTCGGCGTGTATGTAATTATTTTAGAGTGAATCAGCCGTCTTTTGACACCTTTTACTTCTCTGACCTTCTCTCACACTCTTGTTCTGAACAAATCGACGACGGTCCAGGCTGACGTGAATATACAATTATTGCATCGTGCATCGATGCGTCTTTCCTTTCATCCCGAGTTGATTTCCCGGGAAATGCTTATCAAGGAAGGGATTGGCGTCCAAGACTCCCAAGACCTGGTCTGTCAACCGGTGTGGTAGATTGCGTCTCTGCTTGTACAAAGTAGATACAGAGCAGGTGCTATGCCTCACTCTGGGAGCCCTCGACGACCAATGGCATGCAGATTCAGCTGCACCACATCTTCCTGTTCTATTTCTATTTGTTATCTATTTTCCATGTTACAGTCTCGTCCTCCCGGAATACTGTACATGCGAGTCAAGATAAAGCTGCTCTTGGCTAAAATCTCTTCGTCTTGGCACCTTCTATTGCCCTCGATTGATAGACGGATGGACAAAGAAGCCGGCGAGGTGCTCTGTAGAAGGAGGCTGGAAACAAAGACCAAGCCGGCGGTTCTTTCCCATCAAGACGGCCAGGCATAAACCGTGATATCAACAATGCAAGGAATTGTACAAGAAAAGCGGAGGATTATCACGAGTCTGGATCAATGCTCCTTTTAATGGGGAGTTGACGTTCAAGCGCCTGGAGTCGACAGTTATGGTCTATGGACCCACTTTGTTTAAGTGAAAGCACGTAATACAAAATATATGGGTCCTCTCCGACAGGCAATCAGCCATGTGGCAGCGGGAACAGGCGGCATTTCCCGTTTGGGCATCCACTGAGTATCGCTGAGCAATTACATACGATATTAGAGTGATGTTGGATCTTGAAGAGGATATTTGGAAATATATACAACCATTGCAGATAAAGAATAAATATAAGGAAATGCTGTAAAAAGTCTAGAAGATTTAGAGAGATCTGCCGAGACCGGTAACTCCATAGCCGGCCCGTTGTTTCTCATCTTCGTCTTTACCCTCGTCTTCAAGCCCATTTTTAATTATTTAATTATTATTTATTCCGGTGTTTCTCCTGTTTTTCTCTGTTATAACAACTATTCTCGCAATATGGAAGCCCCCGATGCTTGGTGTTTGGAAGTAAGATGCCGGCCGGCCTTAAGCGGCAGGCTTATGTTTTGGTTTTGCTGCAAAAGGGAAGAAACGAAGAAAGTAAATCTCACAACAACCAGAACTGCATTATCCCAGCTGCAATTTCTTGGCCGGCCATGATGCTGCGAGAGGCGCGGCTCTGGCAGACGAATCAGGTGTTATACCGCACCAACATCGTGGCGGGCCAGCAGGCAGTATCCCCGGCAAAGAGTATCTTAGCCCGGCTTCTATTGACGCGGGAAGCTACTCTGTATAAAACAGCGCTGTTTCTGAATGTCGTTTATATATCGGGAGTACATAGCAAGCAGGTCTCGGAGAATATAAGCATTGCTGACTTGCCTCGCAAATGAGGAGAAGACGACTGGCTCGCTGGCGCGCTGGCTGCATTTTCCCACCACTTAGCGCCCTTATTTGCCTATCTCGTGCCGGCCGTTGGTCGTGATAGCGGCAGATCCCCGCAACACGACATCTTTCTGAAATAGAGCTCTCTCTAGCTCTACCCGATGATCTTCACCAAGACACCTTGGTATCGGTTTGCATTGTAGGGAACCTTGCTAAAGAAAAGAAACTGTCCAAGATGCCCGGCCGCACTGTCATCCAGCCCATCCACCCGTCCATCCGCGACAGGCTCGACCCCGAGTACGTCGAGCTGCACGATGCCGTGCTGCAGTACTGCCCGCGCACCGAGTCGCTCGAGTTCCACCCGGTGCACTCGCGCAATGCCGTGTCGCCCATGGCCCACGGCAGCCAAAAGACTGTCGACGTCGGCAGCGTCGAGGACCGCGTCATCTACACGGACCCCGCGGACGGCAGCACCATTGACGTGCGCATCTTTACGCCCGAGGGCGCGGCGCCGGCGACGGGATGGCCGCTGCTGGCCTGGTACCACGGCGGCGGCTGGGTCAACGGCGGCCTCAACAGCGAAAACGGGTTCCTGACCCATTTGTGTAAATGTGTGTCTTTTTCTTTTTTCTCTTTCTTGTTCTCTTTCTTGTTCTCCTTCTAAAAGCAAAAATGAAAGAATACTAAACGTTAGACCTCCGCTGCATTGTCGTTACGATCAACTACCGCCACGCCCCCGAGCACGTCTACCCGGCCGCCTTCAACGACGCCTTTTCTGGCTACAAGTGGGCTGTGTCTTCCGCGACCGTCGCCGAGCTGAACCTCGACACAGCGCGCGTTGCTGTCGGCGGTCTTTCTTCGTGGGTTCTTTCTTTCTTTCTTTCTTCTTTTTTCGTTTCTTATTTCTTTTCTTTTTATCACCATATCTAACGACTGACTCTACAGAGGCGGCGGCTTGTCGGCTAGTGTCACTATGAAGATTGCCGAGGCATCTGCGGCCGCCCCCTCGTCCTCGCCCCTGCCAACGCCCTGCCTCCAGCTGCTCATATGTCCCGTCATCGACAACACCGTCGACGTCAATACCGACCCGGCCGTCCGCGCCGGCTGGCAAGAGATGCAGCACTCCCCCTGGCTCACGCCCACGCGCATGCAGTGGTACCGCAATCACTACTTTGGCACCGACCCCGACACGGTCCGCAAGTCCACGGCCGAGTGGGAGGCGTCGCCGTGCTTTGCGTCCGCGGAGCAGCTGGCATCTAGTCCGGCGACGTTCCTGTCCGTGGCTGGCTGTGACCTGCTGGGCCCCGAGGCGAGCGCGTATGGCGAGCAGCTGCGCCAGGCCGGCGTTGCGGTGGAGAAGCAGCTGTACGCGGGGGGCACGCACTCGATTCTCGTGCTGGCGGGCATCCACCAGCTATCGCGGAAGCTGGTCCACGACGCCAGCAAGGCGCTCGCACGGGCGTGGGGGCTGGCATACGATGAGGCATCAGCGCCAATCCTGAGCCAAGAAGAGTAGCGCATACGGCATAAGTGTTTTCCCAGAGATTTATAAAGAATGAATATTCGTTTGGCGGCAATCTTGGCTCCATTCATGCCGGCCGGGAGGTGCCGGCCTATAGTGGGCACCCACAAAATATAGTTCAAGACAAATATGCATGTAGTAATTCAAAACCAATGGATATACTACTGCTAAACAAAACAAGACATGAAAAACAACCAATATAATAAGTTAGACTCTGTTTCAAAATTTTCGCTTGTGAAAGTCTGCTGGGATTGACCAGCCGTGCGTGGCCGCTGCCCGCTGATACCCCAACATGGCTTCGTCGATCCCGTAGTCTCGAGAGGGGGAGGAGCCCTGGCTGGCTAGCCGTGCCGGCGGTTGGGCCGTCGAGATAGCGAGGTGCACTTGCATGAGCACAGAGGACAGCTCACAGCTCGGTAGCCAGCCCGTGGTGGTCAGAAGCTCCATGCAGACCGACCCGCCAGCCGTGATGTGTCCTCCACCGCCCTGCATATACGGCAAGAACCGCGGCCGCACGACACGCACCAACGGCGGCGTGATGGGGAAATCAGGCCCGAACCGCATCTCCATGATGATCGAGTTGATCCCGCGGGCGCGCATGTCGGCAGCGAGAGGTATAGCATTGTCAAAGCTGTGCATCTCAACTACCCACTGGAAGAGATTGTCGAGCTTGTCAAAGTCAATGTGCCATCCGAGGTTTGGCGGGGGTGTCGATGCCTGCACCTTTTCGAGCTCGCACATGCTCGCTGCCAGTGCGCGCTGTGCCGTCGCAGTACCCCATGACGGCGGCGCAAGAATTTGTAGCGTTTCGTGATCGAGCGTGCCGGGCACAAACGGAGTGACATCGGTGTTGACGTGCGCAGGTGTAGGCTCATTAGAGTCCGCCGTCTTTTGTCTCTTTGCGAAATACTCTTGTTTTCTTCTTCTGTATCCACCCCCCTCATCCTCGCCATCGGCCTCGCCATCGATACAGATCGCGTTGTAGCTTCTGGGATTTCTTTTGAAGGCCTTTATGATGTCAACATCATCGTCACTGTCACTTGATAGCTCACCTTGAACGCCATTGGCCTGTTCATTACACTCGATAACGGCTGTGTCGTATCGCGGCTGGGTCTCGGGATTCAGATAGGCCATGTCTGCCTCATCTAATGTAACTTGTGTTTGGACAAAGCCCACACCTTGTCCCAAGCTGACAACCGGATGCGACCGTGGCTGCATTGTAGCCAGCGGCAGTGTCATTGAGCCACAGCTGGGCCCTACCACGGACCTACGCGGATCCTCCATGAAGTAGGCATAAGGAGGCGGAACAAGTCCGGTCTGCTTCGAGAAAGGAGGTCCATGAGGATGTTTTTTGTGTTTTGGCGAACGTGTACGGGCGAACAGGAACCGGCACCGGCTCCAGTTGCGCTGCTGGACAACATAGTGAGGGGTGTTGCTTAAGAAATCCAAAGGCCGGTTGATAACCTCGTTGAGACTGACCATCGACTCAAGATCCATGTCGGCGTTGGGCCACTGCGGGTTCGTAGTGGGAGCCGAATACCCGCTGCTTGTTTGAAAATCGCTGCTAAAGTATACTCCGTGGCCGTATGCTCTTCCATTTCGTGTTTCATTGTAGTCGAGGCCCGTACGCAGGATGCTGTGCCAGTTTTGGATCTGGCTTCCATGCCATGCGAGGAGTGTTGGGTATGCGGGGTCTGCAATCTGACCGCCTGCCAAACTTTGAGCAAGGTTCTTTTCGAATTCAGCCTCGATGTAGGGAGGCCCGTGAAGTAAACAAAACTGTAGCCAGCCTGCGGGCGGCCCAGGAATGCCGTCGGGCGACTGTTCCTTGATCAGGAGGTTCTTTTCAGTGATCTGGACGATGCAAGAGCGGTTCGTAGCGAGAATCCATTCTAGAAGAGCTACCGCAGATGGAGACACTCCTCGGATACACTTGAGGCTGCCCACGTTTGGGTCTTCCAGAAGACTTTTCATGTGAGCAACGGGCGGGACGGAGTCCAAGATTTCCTTGAGATACTGACACTTGAGACTGTCGCTCACTTCTTGGATGTTTTTGGTACACTTAAAAACGAGACACCTGCTTGGAATGCTTTCAGCACTTTTGCTGCCTTTCAAGTACAGCGTCGAGTTGGGGTAGTCGACTCGTACGATCTCTGCATGCCACACATAGAAAGCACTCTGCGAGCCAACTGCAACCCACTGGCCCTCGGCAAACGTCTGGACGGGGCTTGCGTTACCAGAGAGCGAGTTGTTTGCAAGAACGATACTCAAGCGGGTAGTATCGACATACCTGCTCGCAAAGCCTTCATGGGGATTCTCTGTGTCAGGTACAAGCAGCCGCAGTCCGGTAGGAAAGTCTCTGATAGCCGGCGCGGCTTGTCCTGGGCTGGCCCTTGTCGAATATGGGGTCAGCGCCACATAGCAAACGTTGATCAGGAGATCAATGACAGCAGGCTGGCAAATAATCTCAAACTCGAGGTACTGGGTCAGACCGATCTGAATGTGCTGGTACAAGCAAAGATCCCGAGAGCACGTGGTGGGTTTCAGAGACTGCCAGCTCCTGTCCAGCTCGCCAAAGCACGACTGGCAGTACTTTGTGTAGTTCCTGAGATGTGCCACGGCAAACTCCATGGCTAGCAGAGGCAGACTCTTTGCCCTGTCAGACGACGACAACGAAAGCGGCTCGTGTATGTCTATACATGAAACTAGGGGGTCTATTGCCGCCTTCAGAGCCTCAGCCCACGAGCGACCAGTTTTCTCGCGGATACGCAATATGGTGAGAAAAGAGTCGCTCATTATCTTCCCCAGCGCACTGGAAATGAGGATTTTCTTGAAGATGGGACTCGCACCGTTTGAATGTGTTGTTTTATCCGTGTCCAGGGGAGGTGGCGTATAGTTTAGCCCAAAGGCAGCGTAAGCTTGCTGCTTGGTCGGTTTGTATTGCGTGCATTCGCCGATGCGAAAGGTGAGACCGGCCTCGATATTGGAGTAGTTGACCGGCTCGTAGGCAAAATAGCCGTTGCTGAAGTGAATGAGGAGCACATAGTACATTCTCGGCTCCAGGCTCCAGGCGAGGAGCATCTGGTAGGGCAGATTGAGTGTCGATATCTTGACGGAGACGGCAAGGATGACATCGTCAGCTTCGGGACTTATGTCATCAATTATGCCAAAGGAGTAGCCGGCGTCGAGGACGGCTCTGAGGTCCTGCGAAATGCGTGTCTTGCGCGCTCTCTCTGAGCTCTCGGTGTGATATCTAGGCCGAGATGGACGCTTTGGCCCAAGACCTGGCCCGAGTGAATTTGGACGAGCGCCGAGGCGGGCAAGTAGTGTAGCACCGGCATAGCCGTCATCGATTGCATCAGAATAGCTAGGACGGCGCCTCTTAGTGCCTATCACAGAGGTAGAAAAGCTGTCTGGGTCGTCCCGCGCTTCAACATCAAAAGTGGCCTCATCGCCATCGCTATCGTCACTGTCACTATCGATTTGGATGGGAGCCTCAGCTGCGCTGATAACCTGCTGGACAACTTCGCGCAGCGTGCGGCTCTTCTTTTGTGTCTGCAGCTTTTTTTGCACTTTGTCGGCAGTCCAGATGTGGCTCTGTAGCTGATCTGTGGTAGAGATGAAGTAATGCCGCGAGATGGGGTACTGGTCGAGATCTGCCCAAGTGTCAGGAAACATACAATCAGATTGTATTCCCAGAATTGCTTCAATTCTTACCGCCACATAAGATGTCTATGTTGAATGGTGTGCTTTGCTCGCCATAGCAAAACGACAAGTGCACCTCGTCGGTTTCGGTGTTGAATCGGAGGTCCTGGACGTTTTTGAGATCGCCTTTGCCGGTTGACTTGGCCAGTTTCCGGACATCTGCAATTAGTGCCGAGCGCGGCATGTTGGAGATTGCCTAGACGGCGCGGTGATCTAGGACCGGATGTGTAACGAGCATGCAGGCAATGAGTAGATGATTTTGAGGTCGTAGGGTATGAAGCCGAGAATATTGATGGCTGGTGATACCTGGCTTTGGTAAAAAAAAACAATAGGAGGGAGAGAAAGAACGGCGTTGTGAGCTTAGCGGCAGCTACAGCTAGTAAGTATGTAAGAAATGTCAAGTGTGAGAGGCTGATCGGAATGTGCGGTCCGCGATGATACAAAAGCCAGACAATTGTGATGAGGCTGCAAATAATAGGATGGCAGATATGAATGGCAGAAAACAAACAAGTGCGGGTTGGCCAACGGTTTGCAGGAAGGAAGGACCGACCTCCTACTAGGCGGTAGGAGCAAAGGTCAAACGGCAGTTGCCTGGCAGGACAGAGGGGCGTGACGCCTACAAGGAGGGCCAGAAGAAATGGAGAACCAAAAAGTGAAGCTTCGTGGCTTTGGAGGCGATTGTGGGATGATGCAAGCCAAGACAGGCGTCACTTCATATCGCACCGAGAAGAGGACAGGCATGCCATGATCATCTCACGATCATGCTAAAGCGCCAATGGCTGCCAGCAACTGGTGCTTCATACGGCCGTAGTCAAAGCTCTGGTTGCCTACGTGTGCCCTTATAGCATCCAATGTAGTCGTTTCGGGGCTTGGTGAGTGAATAAGCCCATATATAGGCGCATATTCACGCCGCCTTCGGTGCTGTGTTAGGAAGGAGCCGAAGCGAAAGTCCGACTATATAGTATCTAAAATTACATAAGCAGCCCTATACCCATAGATGGCTTTACGAAGCTGCTGTTTCTTGTGGGATATAAGATGCTGAGAGAAAACAAATTTATAAATAACACTCCGTTTTTTTCAGCTGTGGTCGTGGGCCGGAACTCGTCACTGACATTCCGTTCCCGGTGGCGTCGATGAAACACTCGGTCGTCGGCTGACCGGCCAAAGTGTCAACGTATGTAGATGTCGGTGACCGCTGACTAGGATTTTATATTTAGCTTTCCATTGCCGGATAATATTGATATCTATTAAGCGATCTATTGTTTGGACGTGAGAAGGTGTGTGCCGTAGCAGAAGTCCGCCTTGCACCATTTGCCCCGTCAGCCTCGCCTCGGATTATGTAATCCACAAAGTGCAGCTAGCTAGTAACACCACGTAGTCTCTCTACGCTCCACGCTTGGGATAGCTCCGCCCAGAACAGCACTTTCGTCATCATCGCCCACCAAGCAGCCACACGTCCTAAACGCGCTCGGTAGCCTTGGACGTGCAAGCGGCATAAACGAATTGTTTGCTTTCTTGACAAGGATCACACCAGGCCTATCAGAGATTCTACGCCCTGGCAGCATCGAGCTGACAACCGCCACCCAGCATTCCTAACATCCGACTATCACAATGTCTTGGGACTCCAAGGCGACAGTCGCCTCAAGGCGGCGAGGAAACAGCATACACAACCGCCAGTCATCGCTCTCATCTAATCTCACTCTCCAACAAAAAGGAGGCGCGTCCTCGGCGTCCGCCGCAATCATCGTCGCGCCTAAATCAGCCCACGTCTCCGACCCGTTCCTGCAGGACTTTCTACAACCCAGCTTTGACCCAGCAGCATACTGGAATCGCACATTAGCCAATGCGCCCTCCAGTGGCGCTAATCTGAATGCGAACAGAGGATCGTCGTCTAGCGGTGGTGGTGGTGCAGCGAGCCGCCTCGCGGCCGCGGCAACCTCGGCCACGGCCACCGCCGACCGTGCCGCACAAGCACAGGCCACGCTGTCGCAGCTAGGCGCGCACACGTCGCGGCTGACAACAGTGCTCACACAGCTCACAGACGACATTCTGCGCAGCGGCAGTCGCCTGGCATACGAGGTGGAGCTGCTGCGCGGCGAGACCATCAGCCTCGCCGAGCTCGTGCAGCAGCAGGCGGCAGCCTTTCCCGAGGCCAAGGACGACAGCGCAGAAAAGACGGAAGATGGGGCAGACGAAGAACAAGAAGACAAAGAAGACAAGACAAACATAAAAGAGGCGTCAGAACCAGCGTCGCTGGCCCAGCTGCGGATGCTGGCCCAGGTGCGGTCGAGTCTGGATGCGGTCATCCACACGTTTGGCGATGCCATGGAGTTTGTCATGCCGCCGTCAGCCATGTCCGTGACGGCCTCGTTTTTGTCCGTGTCCGGGCCAGACCAGGACACACCTAGGCACTCAAGAGACTTCAATGACGCCGCTGCCGCCGCCGCCGCCTCGAACAATACGAGCATGGAGGACAAGGGCCAGCAGGTGCTCAAGACGAAGCGCGACGAGATTGCCAAGCTGCTCGAGGCTGCAACCATTGAAGAAGGGGACGCCAGCATGCAGGCGGCCGTCGAGCGCGTGGCGGCGCTGCAGACGCTGTGCCAGGTATGGGTGGGCACGGCCGAAGAGAAGGCACGCACCAAGTTTGTGGACAGCCTGCAGCGGCTCGTGGACGACCGGCAGCGCGAGCTGGGCCGCGAGCGCGAGAAGCTGGAGCAGCAGCGGCTGCAGCAGCAGCGGCTGCAGCAGGAAAAGCGCGACAAGGAGACGACTGCCAGTAGTGGTAGCAGCGGTGGTAGTGCTAGCGGTAGTACGAGCGCTGGCGCTTCCTCCAACTCTGCGGCGGCATCCGCACAAGGCGCACAAGGCCAAGATGCCGGAGGCGCCCGAGGCTATGCGGCGGCCGGCTACGGCTTTATCAGCCAGCTGCAAAAAATACGCAGCGGTCTGTGATTTGCTCGAATACTTCAATATCCCATTTCTACATTGCTATCACAAAAAGCACAGCGTATTCTGATACCAAAACAATGCATAGACATGAAAAGCCGCCATGGACAGTTCCTTTTCCCCTGTTTTCTTGTATTGAAAGTAGAACACTGAGAGGTGATGCTGGCCCGAGGAACCCCCAAAAGATGAAAAAGATAAAAAAAAATAAAGCAGAGACGCCATGCTAACCAAACAAGATGAGACGCCAGATGGAGAATATGAAAAGCAGTGATGCTGTTGTTGTTGACGCCCCTTTAAACCCCCAAATAAAATACTGCAAGAGAACTCCGAATAGCATCTCTCAAGAAACATGCCATGCAACCACATAGACGCCCTTCTAAAAGTGTATTTGGTTTTGTTGTTCGTATATGTATGGTACTTTTCCCAACCCTCAAACTCCAAGCCTCGTGCAGGCCGCCGTAGACACCTGTTTATAACAGGTACAAGTAAAAAAGGAAATAACAAAGGAAATAACAAAGAGAGTAGCAAAAGAAAATAGCAAAATATGAACAAAATAAAAGTAAGAGAAAAAGGAGAGAGATGGCGTGAGAAACTGCGATAGACCAAGAGAGGCTGCGGTGATATAAACATCAAAAGACACAGAACGATACGATAGCCTTCAACTTTCTGTTTTCTGTTGTCTCTTGCATGGAGAGAGGGACGTATAAGAGCTACTCGTGGGCGAGAAAATGAAAATGATATCAAGAGATAAAGGTAGAAAGGTAAAAGGTAGAAACAAAGCATAATACAACTCCGTCGCCAGGATGCTCAGAATGCTGTTTGAATGCCTCTTATCTCAACACACCCCTATAATACAAGATACCCCGTCCGTTCCCTTTTGTTCCTGTATTCCCTGTATCTCCTGTGTCTCCTGTGTCTCCTGTATATGATGATGCCACCAACAAAACCACAATGCAGATCCAGTCGCCAAACCCGATGAAGAAATATAAAGTAAAGAGAAGTAAAGAGAACAGACAAGAAAGACAGGAATGACCGGATATGTAAGGCTCCAGAAACACGAGTGTATGCTACACCCGGAGTCGCCCTCCTTCAAGAATGCAAGGCCCGAGTATGTGCAATGACCAAATAAAGTGAGAGTGAAATCAAACAGCAGTGAAGGAAATGCTGAAGAAATGAAGCAAAAGAGCAAATGCAAATAACGCCGTCATAAAAGAGGAAAAGACAGATAGACAGAGATGCCGGTATAAAGTGCAAAATAATATCAGGATAGGGGAGAGTGTAGTATGCGCTGGTCTGTGGTGCATTTGAGCATTTAGTACTGGGTAGTGGGCACTGGGCACTTTGGGTTTGCACTTTGGGTTTGTCGTCCGAGAGGCTGGTGCGGACGAGACTCGGGCTCCTTGGGCAGACCTCGTATTTGAACAAACGGCGGTGGACCGCCTTACAAGGGTGTGTATCAGCGTCACCGCCGCTTCAGAAACGCTCCAAGGGCTTCAAGGGCGCTTCATGGTCGACCGCTCGAGAGCCTCGAGCAGCTCGGGCCGCTCTTTCAGTGCGTCGTGTGCCTGGTCGTAGGTCATCCAGCAGCGCTCGCGCTTGCTCTTCTCGGGCCACTCGTTCTCCTCGCTGATGACGGTGGCCTCGTAGAACCGGTACAGGGCTTTCTCGCGCTTCTTTGTTTTTGAGGGCGCTTTTGGCGGGCGGCTCTCGACAATGTCGCCGAGGTCGTAGTCGATCTGGATAATGATGCCAGCCTCTTCCCAGGCCTCTCTTGCTGCTGCCGCCTGGCACTCCTCATCGGTCTCCCATCCGCCCTTGGGCAGCACCCAGCCTTTCCGGCGGTCCGACTGTATCAGCAGGACAAAGCGCTTGTCCTCTGTAAGAGGCACGACACCGGCCACGAGACGTTCGCCTTTTTCGTTGTATCCTGGGGGTGTTAGTCTTTGTCGCTGTTTTTTTTTTCCTTTTTTATTCCCTCTCCTTTTATATCTCCTTCATTTTCCTCTGTACGTACGTTGATTTGACCGGCCAACTCTCGACTCCATTGACCGGCTACTTGTTGTTGTACTTGACGACATTTTGATGGTTGTGATTTGCGGCGGTGTGGTGGTATATGGTAGATAGTATCGAGATGAGAAAAAGTCGATTCTCTCAAATGGGCCGTTTCCAGAGTATGCGGCTTTCCTTAGGCCCGAGTAACACAAGAATGACGTTGCTTCTCAATGTCAAGCAATCTGCATAGCTGTATGGCTGTGCGAAGTGAGAAAGATACGAGTGAAATGCGGGAGATGGATTGAAAATGGGCGGGCACTGGTGCAGACGGTGCAAAGGCTCGTCCGTATTTGCACGTTTGCACTTTTGCACTTTTCTGGAAGCAGATGAGGCTTTTCCGGGTGGAAAACAACTGCAAAGCGGCTGTAAAGAGACTGTATTGCCGGGGTGGTTGGTCGCGTGCGTGCAAGGTCAGGGGAGCTGACGGCGCCTGGGTGCTCTTTGCGACTGGGACACTGTACTTTTGAGTTCTGGATATCAAGGGCAAGCGATGGCCACGAGGGAAGACAATGACTACGCGAAAGAGTAAAGTGCTGAGGAACCGAAGCGAAGAAGTGAAGACTGAAGACTGAAGACTGAAGAAGAGACGCTTTTGGAGTTGAGAGGGGACAGCTGTCGATCTTTTGTGACCCTGAGAGGCGGTCGTTTCGCGTCTTTGTTCTTTGTAGGAGCTCAAAACTCTCCGTATACTGAGTGTAGGCAGAGATATGTAGTCGGTGGCGGAAGGTCGGGACTTGTGGGCGCAAACAAAGGGATGTATGTATATGACCACAAATCGCAATGCGCTAGGGGATTTATAACTAATGGGAGTCTCACTGGTCGTGAGAGGGTACTTTGATGATCGGTGATCGAGAGATTTGCGGAGAAAGAATGGCGAGGGGGGCAGAGCTCGGAGGAGGAAGACTGGCTACAAGTTGAGACAAGACATAGGTTAGAATTGGGGCCAGTAACGCACGCGGCTGAAGCGTGTACAATGTAGGCGATCGGACTTACAGGAGAGAGATGGAGATGCAGAGATGGGGATGGAAACAGAGGGTCTCAGACGAGGAGGAGGATGGGACAAGGTTGACGGCCAGGTGGACTGGAGCCAAGCAGTTCTTGGGAGAGGGGGGGAGCGACAAAAACGACGAGGATGAGGGGTGGCCGGTGCTAATTGGAGTTGTCTGGGCCGGGATGTCGTCCAGTGAAGCGAGATGAGGCGAAGGCTCAAAGTTCAAAAGGCTCAAAAGGCTCGAAGGCTCAAAAAGCTCAAAAAGACGAGAGGACGTCGCTTGTCTTTAGCAGAGGGACCACAGTGTGCTCGGCGAGGGGTATGGCGTAGGCAGAGCTGGTGTTGGTGGCGATGAGTCGAGGTGGGTAGAGGTTGAGTGTTGTGTGTCGAGGTGAAGTCAAGGTAAATCCGAGGTGGTGATGGCAAGGTCAAAAGATGATCAGGTCAAATCGGGATTTGGGAAATATGTTTATTATTTATTAATACTCTCCTGGCTGGAGAGCCGACGTGATGACAGACGCAAGTCTCGTGCCATAGCAAAGGGAAGGTGCGAGGGGCTACACCCGACGGCAAGAGCTAGGTGATATATATTATTCCTCTGTACTATGTAAAAAGCAGAAAAAAAAGAGTGAGGGACGGAAAGGGAAAAAGGAAAAGGGCTAAAGAGAAAAGGCAGAGGTAACAAAAGGAAACAAAAGGAAAAAGGGCCAGGCCAGAAAAGTTGGAGCCAGGGTCGACGAAGAGGAAAAAGGAAAATATTGACTTTAAGAGTGGGAAATATTATTTTTAAAAAAAAGCAAAGCTTCGTTTGGCTGGTGCATGGGTTGCAGTGACAGCTGGTGGACAGAGCTTTCTTCTTTTTTATGTATATTTTATTGTTTATTTCATTGTCTGTTTTATTTCGTTTGTATTTTCGTGTGATTTATCTTATCGTTCCATGTGCGTTGTTTTCTTCTTTGGGGTTTCCTTTCCTTTTTTTCTTCTCTTTTTTCTTTTCCTTTTTTCTTCTCTTTTTTCTTCTCTTTTTTCTTTTCCTTTCTCCTCATTTATCTTCCGTCGGGCTCCTTCCCCGTCAGCGACTCTCTGACTCGTTCCTTCTAGTTTGGTCGGTCGCATGTCCCTCATTCCGTCCTCTTTCCATCTCGTCCCATCGCTTCCATCATTTCTATCAATCATATGTATTACTTATGCTTTCTCCAATTGCAAAATCAAACTAAAATAATAATAATAAACAATAAAGAAATGTCTCCGGGTCTCACCCTCCTCCGTCCGCAGAGCTCACAAACAACTGCGACGCTGCAGCTGCATGAAATCATACTCTTTCAGACGCACCTGCCGCCGTACGTGGGGTGTGCGAAAGTACACGGTACAGAGTAAACTCAAGAGCAGTAAAACGGCTCCTCACTCCTTCCTCAACAGAGTGACTTCCATCTATTCAGTAAGGCTTTATATAAGCACGTGCAAAAGTACCGCGCAGAGTTGATTGGCGGGGCATTTCCCCTAATTGATTTTCCTTTAATTGATTTTTTGGTTCTGATTTCTGATTGTGCTCAACTGCCAGTTATTTCTGTTTTTATTTGGTTGAAAGTTACGAGTTTCTATATTTTCCATTTTTAGCTACATTTTATTTAACGGTTTCATTTTCACGCAACAAATAAATGCTTTATTCTTAATTGATTCCGTCAACCGTGCCTTGCAGATCGGTATTGGGAACGAAGAAGGGAAGAACAACGAGTCGCCGGTCATGTGAGCGGCAATCCAAAGCAAACTGATTGAAATCAAGCTTCGTCGTCCTTTCTTCGGCCAAATACAAACATAGCCAGTGGTCTAAATCTCGTGTGCAGAATTGCGATGCTGCTCTCGGTTGCTTAAATAAAGACGAAAGACGAAAGACGAAAGACGAAAGACGAAAGAATGGGCCATCTCTTCTTGACTGTGATGGGGCGCGCCTGCCAAATCAGGTCACAGGCTGTCGTGTGTTCGACCCCGCCATCACCCGGCAAGCCTCTGTAATACACAGTCACTTGTCGTGCCTTCCTCTTACGCTTTCAGCCTACTCTATCTACAGAGCATATTCCTCGTTGCATTCATTCTCGTTGTTCCTTTCACCGTCTCATCACAGTCATAGCTATAGCCATATCCATATCCCACCGCGTCGTCCCTCTGCCTCTCTGCTGCGACGTGACTTGTCGTTCTAGCTAACAGAAAGCTGTTCTAGCTCTCTGCTAGCCTCTCGCCCGCCTTTGTGTCTCTCATCATCTCGCTCCCCATCCCTTGGCCTCACCGCCATCCTCCATATCCCAGTCATATCGACCTATTGCTCATTGTCTCTCCGTTCCCCCTTTTGGTCTACCATAGTCGCTATCTTGCTATCTTGTTATCTGCCACCTGCCGCAGGCGCTTCCGCAATCAACCTAGCCTATTGCCACCGGCTCTGGGCGTGCTGTCCCCTATTGTCCCTGGATTGTCGCCTGGTATTCAAACCTAGCAGGCACTCTTTCCACATTCAACTGTCGGTGCCAGTGCATACCGCCCTTCGCCCTTTCCCGATTCACTGCTTGCCTCTACTGATCCACTTTTATAGCTGACTTCACTTTGCTCCGTGCTCTTCGGCCTCAACCTCCCAACCTCCATCCCCCTCACCTCACCTAATACGTTGTTTTCTACTCTGTGTTTTTCCTAGCCTCTACTCTGCTCTGTTTTTTTCTAGCTTTTCTCCTGTCGCCCCCAGCAGCATTCTTGTGGCGCTTTAGCAGCAGCACACATTGTTTTCCTGCCCCCCCCCCCCCCCTCTTACACTACCCCGGCTGGCCCGGCGTTACTTCACTTGTGCTGGCTACTGCTGCTTACCGCCGACTGTCTACTACAAACATCTCTCTGTCTCTACCTACATACTCGGACAATCGCGGACTTCCACTGGCTACTGTCCATCTGCTAGCTGGCTCCAGTCTAAACTAGCCTCGTCGTCAGTCCTGCTAGGCCCCTACGAGACCCTATTCCGCCTATGCTGTCTATCTTTTCTCCCTAGTCTTCTCGTCTTCTCATCTTCGGTTGTTCAGGGTTCAGACGTCTTTGTACATCATATCTGTTCATCATACCTGCTTACCCCTCCACGCCAACGCTTGCTCAGTCCTGTCCACTATTCTCCCGAGGATAGGCATACCGGGTGACCTACAGCCTCATCATCTGGCCAGGCACCAATCAAGGACCACCGTCAGCGTCTTCTCCTCGACCAATTGCCCGCCGGATATTCAAGAGTTGAACTCCTGAGCATCATCACCCGACGTCATGGCTCGACCGTTCTCAAAGACGGCCGACGACCCGTACTCTTACTTCCAGCCTATGGGTGAGTTTATATTGTTTTTCTTTGGCTGTGGCACACACTTTCCAACAATCTTTTGTCTTTTTTGTTTGTTGCTTTCGTTTAGTCTTGTCGGGTTTATTCTGTATCCCCCCCGAGGTACTTGGAAGTACTTGCTTGTCCTCGAGTTTCAACGCATACTCTATTTTCTTGTTTCTCTTTTTATTGTTTTTAATTCCTATTATTTTGTGTTTGCCTTTTCTGTTTTTGTTGTTCGCATCTTTTATTTCTGCTTCTTACACGCACTCTGCAAACTTACACCCCAAATCCCAAATCACTGTCATCCAACCATTCCGCCTCGTGTTTCGTTCGGCCCCGTCCGTTGGCTTTTCCAGAGCTGCGAGGCATGGCGTGCACCCCACTCCGGTCTTCAAGCATGGAGCACACCCCGTATTCACTACAATGCTTCCCAACTACACTGTACTCTGTGCACTCGTTCTTTCCTTTTCTCTCACTTTTCCGCTCTCGTGGTTGGATCCGGCACCCCTTCACGAGATCTATGGCTAGTTGATTGTCATCCCTCTTTCTTTTCCCGCTCCAGCCCATGTACTTTGTATATCGTTTCTCTCATTCTTGGCTTCCTCGCTTCTCCTGTAGTGTGCGTGCTGCTCCCAAGTGGTTGCTAGTTACACGTATCGACAATTGCTATATGTGTTTCTCTGGCTCAGTCCATATTGACTTTACCGTCCATTGGCCACTGCCAGCATCTGCTGCATCTACATCGTTACCGTCATGACTCCCCCTCCACTCAAGCATGGCGTGTTTGTATAGTGCTCAGAGGTCCACGCACGTCGCGTCTTCCTTCTCGTTCCGAACCCCATGTGACCGTTTGCATTGTTTGTTTACTCTTGCCGACCTGTTGTTTTCTGTATCGTGACCACATGTTCCATGTGCTGCATGTACGCATGTGCTGCATGCTCTGTATAACGTGCATATGATCAGTTGTCTCGTATACTAGGAGTTCTTATGCTAACCACCTGCTGCTTTATCGTTTAGGATATATGAACTCGACATCATGCGGGTATTGCCGCAGGTCTACCAATGACAACGGGAAGCCGCTCAAGCGTAAGTACTCATCAATATGTCGCCGTCTTCGTCTCGGGCGCTGTCCACAGAATCCCCCCACACTCTTCCGGGATGCCACCCTTCTCCCCACTGCTCCATCGCCGTGCCCCGTACACCGAGTCCTTTCAAGGACAGGCCGAGGCCGCCATATAGAGTATACTAACAGAGACAGGGTTCATGTTATATGCTTCAACAAAGTCCCTGAAGCCATCGTTCTATCAAACCCTAATTGACCGCAACTGGAGACGTTCTGGGTCGCTTATATATCGGCCCAACCAACGAGCGGCGTGCTGCCCACACTACACCATCCGTCTAGACGCCCGCGCCTACCGTCCCACCAAAGACCACCGGCAAACGGTCAACCGTTTTACGAGCCATGTGATCGGCGACGAGTACATCAAGGTGGCACAGCGCGTGAGGCCCCTATCTCGTGAAGAAGCCAAACGGCGCGGCAATACATTTGACTTGTGCGAACGTCTTCATGAGGTGGAGGCACAGAACTTGCAACCACTGCCAGCAACCAGCACGCGCCGCCGCAACCGACGGCCAAGGACAGACACATCAAATTCAGTGCCAACATCACCAGCACAACCACCGCCCAATGATGTAGAACCGGCCCACCAGTTCGAGGTCACACTGGAGGCCGATACGTATACCGACGAAAAGTATGAGATCTATGCGAATTACCAGCGCATTATCCACAAAGAGCCCGACCACAAAATCACAGAAGCTACCTTTACAGGGTTCTTGTGCAACTCGCCCCTCCGCCGCGAGACGGAGATTGAGCGGGACGCTGAGAGCGGCGGGATCCGCGAGAAGAAGCTGGGCTCGTACCACCAGTGCTACCGGCTTGATGGGAAACTAGTTGCTGTCGGTGTCCTGGACTTGCTACCTCACTGTGTTAGTGCCGTGTACTTTATGTACGATCAGTCCATCCACAAGTTCAACCCAGGCAAGCTGAGCGCCATGCGGGAAATTGCCCTAGCCATTGAAGGCGGCTACAAGTGGTGGTACTCTGGCTTCTACATTGCCAGCTGCCCCAAGATGCGGTACAAGCTCGGCTTCATGCCTCAGTATGTCCTGGATCCGGAGATCTACCAGTGGGATCCTTTTGATAAGGAGGCCCAAGACTTGTTCTGCCGCCAGCCCTATGTGAGTCTCTCGCGTGAGAGGCGCCTGGGAGGCAAGGAGGACAAAAACGAGGACAAGACATACATCGAAGACAGTCCTGAGGCCGAGGATGAGCATACCATCCTGCCCCTCTTTGAGAGCAGCATGCCTGGCACGTCAAGTGCCGACAGTATACCCGAGCACCAGCTGGCCAACATGCCCATCCTGACGTCCCAGGAGCCGCAGCCGTTCCCTGCGTTTTACCTGGCGTCGTGGAAAGACAGCACCTATACAGACAACAAGAGCATCAAGTCCAGGCTAGCGGAGCTGGTCGCTGTGATGGGCGGGGACTTGATACCCGACATTTGTCTGGATTTCTGCAACCCGTAGACGTGCGTTTTGGGTTTTTGTTTTGCTCTTGGTTTTCAGTTTTTATTTTTCTTAGTTTTTGGTCATCATTTGAATATTGCATTTGCTTTTTTTGTCTTATTTCAGTCTTTATTTTACTGCCTTTTATGGTGCTACTTGGATATTATAAAGGTTACAATGCTGCTGTATGTTTGATGCCCTCGTCTTCAAATACTTTCATTGATGAAAACAGTGTAGGTGTGGCCACGGGCGGCCCTAGCCGCGGCGGATCGACCGAGCCCGTCGTAGATGTTTTCTTTCTCGACTTTTATTTGATTTCCTCATATCCGCACTTGGCTCGATTTCGGTCATGGTCACACGACGTTGCTGTTAGTGTCAAGGACGGCTGAGATCAGTCTTGTGTATGTGAATATCTCCGTTCTCGGTAACTACTTTTGGCAACAGATCGCATGCTTTTTAGTCTTCGGTCAGTCTACAGGGTACCGCTGTAAAGTAAATAATAGTCAAGTGTATCCGTCAAGTTTGGGGTCAAACCTCGGTAGGCAACCAACAAAAAAACCTGTTGAGAAGCATAACTCCCACAAATCAGAGTAGCATGCCAATAAGACGGCCCTTTTCATCCCGCGTCTGCTATTTGCTATTTGATAATAGCGTGGGGGAGGTGTCAAGATATGCGGGATGGAAAGATGGCCGATCACCACATTTATGAAAAAGGAAAGGCAAGGAAAGAAAACAAGTTAGAAGATAAAAAACGAAAGAAGGAACCGCCAAACAGAGATATTTGTACGAGCAGCGCTAAGTCGTAATAACGTACAAGTTTACAAGTTAATGCTGGCGTTGATTGTACATTTGGTTTTGTTAATTAGTATTTATTTAAAACTTTACCATAGCAGTTCATAAATTGGTCAAGATATCTCGATATTTTATTCAAACCAATTAAACCAATATTTAAATTCGAGATGATCACAAAACATAACAAATTAAACTAAGTTGATACGAATACTAATAAATAATAAATAATATTTTACAATAATCAAAGAGATAAGAAACAAGGACTGACAGCACATGGTTATCCTGAAATAAAACACAACCGAGATATCGGATGCAAACAACTCTCAACCTGACTCTGACATTGCGCACTCAATGTAGTAAAAATGTCTAGCACAGCAGCTAGCAGTGAATCACCCTGAAGGGGACAAAGTAGATGTGATTCCAATTTTAACTACTTCAGCTGAATTCTTTTGAAAATAACAGTGCTGTTTATTTGGAGAGACCTGGCCGGAAAGGGGCTTTGTTGACAGACGTCTTACACGCAGCTCCTTGACGTCGTTGCCGAGGTGTGATTGGCTGGTCCCACTCATGTCGTTAAAGCTTATGTAACTTGAGAAAAATGGGTCCATGGTGAGTTGACCATGTGACTGAGCGGCAGGCCAGATCTTAGTCATGGAAAACATCCAGTTATGTACTAGCGCCAATGGGTTCTCGAAATTAGGGTTGACCCCAAACCCAACTGTAACAAAAAGCACGCTAGTACAAGTGGCAGCCGGAAAAAAATCAAGGCGCGACCCCACTGAAGAGTGTTAAATAAGACAACTGATTGGCCAGAGGGACGGCTCCGGAAAAAAGTGTGTGAAAAAACTCAGAAAAAGGAAAGAGGCTAGCGGATTTTTTTTGTCCCTCTCTGTTACGCCTACTCTTTTGGCACATTGATTGCTGGGGACCATAAAGAAAAATTACATTCTCTCCCTCATCACCCAACGAACACCCCATCGACAACCAAATCGACATTTTACGACAGGTTCGTCCCTTTGACTTCTTCCTTTTCTCTTTTCTTTCTCAACTAACAATCGCCAAACAGTCACAATGGGTGCCCTCAAGTACGTCGAAGAGCTCCAGAAGCGCAAGCAGTCGGATGTGCTGCGCTTCCTCCTGCGCGTCCGCTGCTGGGAAGTACGTTAAACCACACACACACCATGATATGAACCCGAACACAAAGAACAAGATGAAAGGAAGAAGAGACCTTCTCCCTCCGTCGATACAGATACACATTGTCGCGTCCAAACAGTTCTCGACCGCGATTGTCCGAACTATTAACACAGCCACATTGTTGCATACAAGAAGATGGAGGGTGAAAAAGAAGGATGAAACAAAGAGATACAGTTCTTCAGGGCCGAGTTGTCGACGGGGCAAGGATGGGAACAAGGCCGCACTCGAAAGAGTAAAAGAGACGAGACTGCGCAGTGGCATGCAGAGGGAAGAATGGTCGGCGAGGACGGCAAGCAATTGCGGACGGCATGGCAGAGACTTGAGGACGGGGGTGAAGAGACATTGAAATTGTCTTGGATCATCACCCCGTCTTCTCTTCTTGTCGTCGCCCGTTGATTGCCACCTCTTCATTTCCAACCTCTCATCCACTTCCAAATGTCGACTCCTCTTGGCCTTTGGTACCACCTTGTCTCTGATCGACTTCCGTCCCTTGGAGGACCGGGCATAAAAACACTTGTTGAATTTTGCTCGCTTTTAGAGGGTCCCTTCTTCCTTTTCTTTCACATTGTTTCTGGCTTTCCTCCCGAGGACCAATGACAATTCCAAGAAGAAGAAACAAAGAAGAACTCTGAAATGCTGACAGAGAGTGTTTTTTTGCATTATAGTACCGTCAGCTGAACGTTATCCACCGTGCCTCGCGCCCCTCGCGCCCTGACAAGGCCCGCCGTCTTGGATACAAGGCCAAGCAGGGCTACGTCATCTACCGCGTGCGCGTCCGCCGCGGTGGCCGCAAGAAGCCCGTCCGCAAGGGTGCCACTTACGGCAAGCCCACCAACCAGGGTGTGAACCAGCTCAAGTACCAGCGCTCGCTCAAGTCGACCGCCGAGGAGCGTGTCGGCCGCCGCTGCGCCAACCTGCGCGTCCTGAACTCGTACTGGGTCAACCAGGACTCCACCTACAAGTACTTCGAGGTCATCCTTGTCGACCCCCAGCACGCCGCCATCCGTCGCGATCCCCGCATCAACTGGATCGTCAACCCGGTCCACAAGCACCGCGAGTCCCGCGGTCTCACCGCCACCGGCAAGAAGTCCCGCGGCCTCAACAAGGGCCACAAGTTCAACAAGACTCGTGCCGGTCGCCGCAAGACCTGGAAGCGCCACAACACCCTGTCCCTGTGGCGCTACCGGTAAATGTAATCTCTCACTTGGGCTATCTGCTTTGGCAGGTCGTCTATTTGGAGATTGCATGGACGGTATCAGCAGTGCAGCCGCTCACAGCCGCAGCCGCGTTGTTGAGAACGTCGCTGCAGTGTTTTTGTGGCGGCAAGGCGCACTGCTGAGATGGATATGATTGGTAGTGGAAAAATAAAACAAGTTATCTATTTAAAAGATTTTAAAAGGCTAAAAGCGAATACAAACAATGCCAAAATGGGAGTCGAGATTCAATATCAAGACACATTTATTATTCATACCCCTTGCATCTGTCTGCCGGATTTACCTCATATTTCTCTCTTCTCTTTGACTGCTCATGGGTGTGTAGAAATGTTTCACTTTTGATGTGTGGAAAGCAGGATAAGAGCCGAGGAAAAGATAAGAATGCAGAGATGACCTGCAAGGATATATGGTTTCTCAAGCTTGCCAATGACCACATGATAATGATAACGGAAAAGGAACGGTCATCTAGGACGATAGATGGAAACCATTCAAACATACAGTTGTCTTCAATGATGTGACTTGTCTATGATGCAAAGTGTCAAGTTGTAATATTTCATAGTCTTGATTGTGTTTTATACTTGATAATTCAAGAGTTGCCAACGTCAGCGACGGTTATGGCCTCTGGTTAAGAATATGGAAGCAAAGAAGCAAACAACGTAGAAAGTCATCATAGTCTCTAGAGCAGACATTGGACACATCACGTCGGGATTGTAGAACTGACAGCAGCACGTGGAAAGCAATCAACTAAGACATATGAAAGATCATCATTGAAAAGGGGAAATGGAAAAGAAGACTCGGAGCTATAGAACACTGGTAAAAGAGGACATTTGGGCACCAGTCCATGTGGCTGCAACGGCAGTGTCAATAGGAAACTGGAAAGACATAGTAGAGAAAGAAAAAAAGACGACAAAAAAAGCACAAGTAAACACAAGTCGTGATTCGTCGATCATCGTTAATCGTCACCTCAGCCATCAACAGAAGCGGAACTCTGAACTCGGACAAAGCCGGCCACTGATCGTACTGCGTCGGATGCGAGATGCACAGGTGTTGTCGAACAAGAACACTCGACCCAGGCAAGCCATCAAACTAGACACGCCAGACAAGAAAATCCCAGCCGTTCTACTAGACATCACAGTACATGACTGAAAAATAGGATATAAGGTGAAAGGTAAAATGAAAGGATAGTAGCCTGAGAGCTGAAAGCCGATGAGCTGAGAGTTAAAGACAAAGCAACAAGTATATAAATGCAGATTTGAAAATGGAGCGTGCCATGCCTGGAGAAGAGTAGAATAAAGAAGAAAACACAAGAGACATGAATTGAAAGAAAAAGAGAAAAAGAAAAAGCGCAACGTAACTCGCACATGATTTGCAAAGTGAAAGTCATGCTTCATACAAAGTGGCCGGCCGACCATGGAATGTTGGATGCCGAGAATCGACTTGGCTTTTCAAATGATTTTTTTGTGGATTTTGCAGCAGTTTTTGTGTCCGTGACGTCGTTAAAAATGGTAAAGAACAGAACAGAACGCGCGCGCAACGTGAGCAGGTAAGCAAATGCCACATATATTTGGACAAGTCCAGGGATATGTTGGGTCGTCATCCATCAGAAAGGATCAGATAAATGAAGGACAGACTGAGAGGCTGAGAGACTGAGAGTCTAAGAGAGGGCTGGGCTCTATTGTCTCAGCTTCATATCGAGACCAGTACGAGCAGTACCTAGTACTGCATCATAAAGTTGTATGGGTAGGGGAAGGGGTAAGGGCCAGCGGCGGCGGCTGCAGGGGCAGGGTACCACGCGCCGCTCTAGAGCCACGTAGCCTCGCCGTTGTCAGTGCCATGGGCCATGCCGGGTCCAGCCATGCCAGGTCCCATGTTCGGCGGCATACTAACCGGAATCATACCAGGCATGCCGTTGGGGCCAAAACCAGGGCGGCCGAATGTAGGCGGCGGGCCATAGACGGCGGCAATGGGGCGGCCCTGCTGGCCAGCGGTGGGAGCAGATGGCTGGTTGGGGTTGGGCATGTTAGGCATGTTCGGGCGGGCACCGAGGCCGTTGACACCATTGGCGGAGAAAGCCGAAGTGGGAACCATGATGCCAGCGCCGCCGCTGCCGCCGCGGTTGTGGGCGTTGAGAAGAGCAATCTGGCCCTGCGAGCCATCGGCCGGCGTGATCTGGCCGCTGTTGTGGCCGCTGTTGTGGCCGCTGCCGGTATGGCTGTTGCGTGACTCGTAGGCCTGGATTTTGGCCTGGATGCGGCGGCCATAGGGCGTCGAGCGGATCTGGGCCAGGTGAGGGCGAATGCCTTCAACCAGGCGCACCTTCATGTAGGGCGTGGCGTACTCGAGGGCAGTCTGAATGACATAGTTGGCGTACGAGTCGCGCAGGAGACGCTCAATCTCGCCCTGGTTCAGAAGCTCCTCGACAATCATGTCACGGGAGGGCTCAAGAGAGCAGCGCAGGCACTTCTCCACAACGTTGGAGCTGAACTTGTGGCGCGACAGGGCGCAGATACGGCCGCGCAGCTGAGCAACAAGGGGCTCCGTGTAGTTGTGATCATTGAGGTCAATGATGTACTGGACCACGTAGTTGCCAAAGGGGTCCTGGATCAGGGTCACGGCCTCATCCGTGATGCGAGCAATGAGCCAGACCTTTTGGTCACCCGAGGCGTGGTCAATGCAGCGCTGCAGAACGCAGCAGCCGTGGCGGTGGGTGCCGACCTCGACGCAAGCGCCACCCACAGCGTCAAAGATGAACTGGGCATCGGCCGGGGACAGCTTGTTCAGGCACTTCTGGATGACGTGGTTACCGTTGAGGTCCTGAATAAGGTCGACGACACGGTGGCGAAGGGCCTCAATGAGGATCTGGATCTGCTTGTCGGCCGAGATGAACTCGATCATCTTCTGCAGAGCGCGGGTGCCATGCTGGTTAAGCGCGATGCGAACCATGTCCTGAGCAGCATTCTGGATGAGGACCGTGCGCTCCTCCTCGTTGCAGTACTCCAGAAGCTTCTGGCAGAGATAGTTGCCAAAGGGATCGGTCATGAGCTCGACGACATGCTGGTTGGTCTCTTTCCAGATCATGTGAACCTGCTCGGGAATGCGGTTCTCGAGCTGTTTCTGCAGGTAGCGGCAACCATGCTGGTCCTTGCAGAGCTCGTAGATGGTTCCGCCAACAGCCTCCAGAGGCATATTGTTGAAGCGGTTCATGGCTACATCGTAACGAGTTAGAATTATGGAATTTTCGGAATAAGAACAAGGCCGAAGCGGGTAACTAAATCAACGGAGAAATGCGAACTTACCATCATTCTCGAGCTGACGACGGCTCTGCATGACACGGGTCTGGTTGTCACGCGTAGCAGCCTGGGAGCCAGGGCCAGCAGGGCTAGGAGCCTGGGGATTGGCGTAGATAGGGCCAAAGTTGCCAAAGCCCTGGGCCTGGTACATAGCGCCGCCGTTGTTGTTCAGAGCCAGAGCCTGCATCGTCTGGGTAAGCATGGGAATGGCGTTGGGCCCGTAGGCAGTCGGGTTGCCAAGAGTGACAGGGGGAGCATTGGAGAGGCTGTAGTTGTTGCCGTTGTAGTAGCCGTTGCCGCCCATGTAGGGGTTGCCAGCAGTCGCAGGAGGCATGCTGGTCACAGTGCTGCTAGAAGAGGCAGCAGCGGCGGCAGCAGCCATGGAGCTGGCAGTGATGAGAGCCTGTGAGTGCGAGGCACCGCTGGCAGAGACCTGGTTAGGACCGGGGCCGTACGAGTTCTGGTTGCCCTGAAGAGCAGTGCCAATGGATGCATACTCGCGAGCGGCCATGGCATTGTTGATGTCAGTGGTGGAAAGCTCGCGGCTGTGACGGCTGGGAAGAACACCGGGAGGGATCCGGCCCAGGCTGGCGTTGTGGTTGTGCAGGTACTGCTGAGCGTGGTTGTTGGTGTTGGACACCATGGAGCCGGGGGTGGTCTTGATGGTGGCAATGTCGTTGGCCGAGTACGACTGCTGCAGCTTGGGAGGCGTGACCATGGCCTGGCCGTTGGGAGAAGTCAGGATGGATGACTCGTTGTTGCTCTCGCCATAGTACTTCAAGTCAAAGGAGTGACGGGCATTGACAACGTTCATGCCGCCAGCCTCCGAGGACGAGTTGGACTGAGACGATGCCATGGATGCAGTAGGCAGACCAGTGAGGCTGGGCTGCGTGCGGTGACGACGAGCGTTGGCCCAAGTGCTTGGGTTGGTGTTGGCTTCAGGCTTGGGAGTCTGGGACAGAGCAAGATCCAGAGCAGCAGAAGACGCGGACAGCTAAATAAAAAGCGGAATGTTAGAAGAAAATCTAACAGAATAGAAAAGAAGGAAGAAGTATGAAGGAAGGAGGAGGAGGAGGAGAGGAATAAGATCAAGGGAGCCATGGCTGTAAAAGAGCTTTATATACGTTTGGCCACACTGACTGTCCAAGCGATGACAACAGTAAGAACCAATGAGGGAACAGGAAAGGAGAAATAAATGGGACCAAAACCATGTATATGGGACGTCGCTCCGATTTCTGCTTCGAGGTGGTAATGGTGTTCTTCAAAAAAAAAAAGAACAACATAATGTGTAAAGTGATGGTGAGGTGAGAGGGAGTTGATGGCAAAGTGAACGGGCTCCTCCCGGGTGTACGAATAGTGGAAATGCAGGAAGAAGAACATACCATGTGGGGCTGGCCCTCGCGGCGAGTCAGGGTTGGGAAGCTCTCGTCATGGCTAGGGGCAGCAGGAGCAGCAGGCTGGTAGAGCTTGACTTCGCCGTTGTTGCGGTGCTCCTCCTCCTCGCCAAAGAGAAAGCGGGTCGTGTTGGTCTGGTCCAGAGACGAGATGTCGTAGAAGGCCGTCTTGGATCTAGTGACCGGCATGCTATACCGGTTCATGCTAGAAGGAGACAGGTCAGCGTTGGTGTCTTCCATCGTTGCAGGAGGATCGTGAGGCATGATGGGCAGGTGTGCTAGAATCTGCTGAAGCTGTTGTGCAGGCACTGGCTGACTAAATCAAGTCCTCGACTAGATATATACGAGGCAAATATAGAAATATAAGAATAGGGAGTGAGGTGACGAAAAATCAAAATGAGGATGGAAAAGAAAGACGGCGGAAGCAAGACGGCAAATGACGAGAAGAGTGCAACACTCGAGCTCGACAGTGCCAGATGACGTGACGGTGTGCTCGATTATCAATGTACTGTCTTGATATTGAGGATGAATGATCCTCGATATCGATAGTATTTAGAAGATAAAAGGGCCGAAATGGTCAAAGGAGCTTCTAGGAACTGATGGGCATGCTAGGTGAATGATGGGGATGATGGGATTATGCTTTCACAGCTCAATGGGAGAGCCGAGTCTTTATAGTTTTCAAACAATCAAAATACTCGAGGCAAAAGAGTGCCGGAGCTTTGAAATAAATCAAATGCTTGTTGAGACAAGGCCAACCAAAGCATTGAGGTCAAGGTGAGGTGAGGCTCGATGCTCACAAGAGCTTCGAATGAGATATAGATGTAAACAATCATCCGAAGTCACTAGCGGTACTTGCGGAGGCTTGTGGTGACTTGCGATGGACTTCCACTGGAGTGAGCTGAATGGGCAGGCAAGCCTTGTCACGGCTGCAGTAAAAAGATGATGGCTGGCTATCCGACACACTGGCATCGGAAGCTCCTTGAGCTTCATCTACAACGATTTAGGCTAGACGGCGCTGTCCGCTGAGGTAGCAGCTCACTACACGTAGGCGGAGCGGGGATAAACAGGCCACGATACTATCAATGGCCGCGAGTGAGACGGGATGCAAGGGCATGGTAGATCCTCGATAGGATGTGCAGATGTGCAGATGTGCAGATGTGCCTGCATAGCCCTGCAGGCATGGTAGTGTACGTACGCATTGGTGGAGCGGTGGCTCGTTGGGTCTTGGCGGACAGCCTCCTCTTTGTCATCATCGTCACCACTGTTACGGCGCGTGAGAGGGACGGAGCGAGGGTCGTCGAACCCATAGCGCTGGACTGAGGACGAGGAGGACGACTGCATAATGCTAGACTGGGGAGAAGCAATCTGCGAGCCAGACCGGCCAGGACGGTTAAACAAGAGACCCGGTGGCGAGGTCAGGCTGGAGGTAGAGTAGCGGTTGGGGCGTGAGAACATGGTAGGGAAGCCACCAGGCGTCTCGCGGTACTCTGGGGGCGTGGTGGGCTCGGACTGGTGGCCGGAGTTGATTGCAGCGCCGATGCTGCGGCCAAGATCTTCTTGCATAGCAGCCAGCTCCTGCTCGTCACGCAGCTGCTGCTGGTCGAGCTTCTGCATCTCGGCCTCGAAGCGACGCTTCTGTTCGCGAAGCTTTTCATACTCGATCTTCTTCTTCTCGAGCTACGTGTGTTAGTTGGGGGTTTAGGGTTGCATGGCTGCAGGCTGCAGAGCTTAATGACTCTATAGCCATGGCGGCCAGCCACTTTGGAGGACTCTTACTAGTTGAACCTTGTGCAGAGCCTATATTTGATTTTTGTTAGACGGTGAAATTCAAACTACGTCGGCATCGGGTTGATAGATACAAGAAAGAACAAAAGCAAAAAAAAAAAAACATACAGCATTGGTCGACATGTCTTGCTGCTCAGGCACGCGCTGCGGTGCGAGGCTTGAAAGTGTTGGTACACGCCCCGAGTCAGTGGTGAACCGACGGGGCAGGACAGATCTTGGGTCGGATCTTGGGTCATGGGCGGTGGACTGCTGGGGCATGCGGGTGCCGTTGCGCGGAGGAGAGGCAAAGGAGCCCATGTTGTTGTCGCCGAGTGGCGGCTGCTGCGCTCTGTAGCGCAACTCGTCCATCGTGATATTGTGTGTAGATGGAGAGGATGCGCAGGAGTATACCAGTATACAGCAATCGGGAGTATGTGGGAGCAGGATACAGCGAGGAGCTCGTCTATAAATTGCAGAGTATATATGCCGTTATAGTCGTCGCGGGCGTCTTGCGTCTTCGTCTTCGTCTTCGTCTTGCGTCTTGGAGCGTCTCAACGGCTCGATGCTATCCCGGCCGTTCGTCGTCTTCGTTGGGGTCTTGGGATGCCTCTATATGCAGTCTTCCTGTGTTGTATAGTGTCGTGTTGTTACAACAACGTATCGTATCGTATCGTAGCCTTTCGTACAGGGCCAAATCGCTAGATGGACTCGGCTGGATATATTATACTGTGCTGGCGTTAGTTGGGATTCCCTGCGTTTTGTGCGCCTTCAGGTTCGGCCAGCTTTGGTTCGGTGGTCTGCGGTCGAGATCACGGCCGCAGATATGTCGGAGCTTATGCCTCTTTGAATAAAAGTCCTGATCGTGCTGTTGTCGCCAATGTTGTCGTAAATACCCTCACCATGCTGCCGCCACTGTTGCTGCATTGTGTCTCTTGCTCGTCGGTGTGCCCCTGGCTCCGCATTTGATCCCGCACTATACAAATGCCAATGCATGTGGTGTCTCGCCTGCCGCCATTGTCTGCCACTGAGCACAAAAGCCGTTTCGCTTCCAAGAAAGCGCATAGTGGAGAATGCGCAATCGCAACTGAATCTTTCTTGGCCTGGCGTTCGAGGGCATGGTCGTGGTGCTGGCCTGCTCACCGTTTCGGTTGGTAGTCGTCTGCGAGTCGATGGCAGCGGTTGATTGCGTTGCTGCGAGAATTGGTTTGCTGTTCGTTTTGAATTTGGCTCTGGTTTAGGTTTCGGCTTTGATTTTGATTTTGAATTCGAATATGAAGAGGCCATAGCCGGGAATGGCTGTCGCTTTGTAGCAGAGCTTTAAGATCGGACACCGAAGACCGAGATCGAGAAACCGAAGATGGAAAATGGCCGGATGATAGACGACAGACCAAAGTGCCCCCCTAGCAATCGCAAGACAAGACGTACCTTTATAGAACAAAATATATGATACAGGTTGCCGTTGAAGAACGAAAAGAAGAACGAATAGAAAAGGGAAGAAAATAGAAAGAAAAAATAGAATGAGGGAACAAAAGAAAAGAAAGAAAATGGGAGAAACAGAAGAAAGCAGGCAAACCGGGGATGAATACAGATGGCAAGGGCAAGCAAGGCAAGGGCAAGGCAAGGTACAGTCGTAGTAGAAACAGAGGAAGGGGAAGATCAACAAATACAACAAGAAGAGAAGATGTCGGTATTCGCACAAGTGCACAAGACACAAGATCAAGACACTGAAAATAATCCAAACGAGGACCAAAGGAGTGTGGTGGTGAAGCACGAGAGAAGGAGAGAAGGCAAACGGCAAAAGATAAAAAGGCAAAAGGCAAAAGGAGGACGAGTTGGGGAGAGAGGGGGGGAGGGAAAGAGGAGACAGGTGTGGAGGAAAGAGGAGGGATGGGATGGAAGCAATAGGGTGTTTCTAGTGGCTAATCTGTGTGATAGGGGGGCACAAGAGAGGAGGAGCAACCCAACATCTTCTGCCTTTCTCTATCTTTTTTCCCATGTATTACTTGTTATACTCCATATAGCAGGCGCGATTGGCAGCATTAGTATTAGCAATTGGCAAGCGCGCTGGCAACGCTGGCAACACTGGCAATGTCGCAGCAGACAGGGAAAGAGAGGGTTCAGCCGCCGCTTCCCCTTTTGTCTGTGCTGATGCCATTGGCGGTGGTGATATACCCAGACATAAGAGAAACATTACGAAGAATGGAAGGCGCTGCGAGCACCGACACTCGCTCTTTCTAAGTATGGCATTACATAGTACACAGCTACTCTGCAGAGAAGGTAGCACATAAAGGCAGCCGCGAGGGATTCACAGAAAGAGGTCAGGACGAGGGGACCCGATAGACTGAGGAAACACCACAGAGTAGAAAAAGAAGAGAAGAAAAGGAGAGGATAGCGCCAGCATACATAGTAGAGTGCAGAGTATACTCCGTAGACGTCGCGCAGTGGGCGTCTAGTGGAGCATGGACGTCTGGTGGAACAAGCTCCACCAGCCACTAGAGAAGGAGGGACCCAATGACAGGGCCAGCGATGAAGCAGGAGCAGGAAAGAACAGAAAGAACAGAAAACAAAAGCAGCAGGCGCAACCGTTGTGAGGTATATCGTAAGCAGATATTAATAATATAACTAACATTAGAAGAGACAGTATGGCAGATAGCGTACTTGCTTCGTGTGCATCCAACTCCTACGAATGTCGAATGCCGGCACAAAGCATTGCGTACTCAACATTGAGCTCGCAGCATTCAGGCCCCGATACAGTCTGCCACGGACCACCGCCAGGCGCGGCACCACTCCGCGAGCCTAGAGGCGTCTTCCATCTTATCTACTTTTATTGAGACACCTCCAAGCGCAAGTAGAACAAGTATTACCAAGCAGACTTTTGCGACGTTCAGCGGTGGACTGCTCCTCAGCTGCATACTGTAGTTTACTAAGATACATACTGTACATCGACTACTCTAGCGGGCAGAGACCCCGAAAATTGATGGGCAATACTCCCCGCCGATCGGCGCAGCAAAGGGTTTTCACGACGAGTTTACATAGTATAGGGGGGGTGTTTCAGAGACACAGAACAAAGAGAAGGCATGGGTGCTTGTAGGGGTCTACGTGTCGGTGAATGCTGTAGCGAGTATTGCTTTATTTTGTATGATATTACTCTGCAGAGAACAGTACGGTTATTCAAGTGTATCGTCTTCTTATCCCAGCAGGTGATCGCCCGGCTGCAGGGGAAGAAACACGTACGGAGGTAATCAGGGCGGGTTTATTTGTAGAGGTAGAGCGAGCAAGCCACTGCAAGTGTAGAAATAAGAGTAGCCTACAAAGCAAACACTACTATGTACACAGATACAGATACAGATCCTCCCATGCCGCTTTGCTCTTGGTGTGGCAGGCCAAGCGGGAGGAGGGGCGGGAGCGAAGAAGAGGGAGGGGGGCCAGCGAGCTGAGAGGCGATGTCCGAGTTGGATATATAATGCAGAGTAAAAGAGTAAAACCGAGCCAACCTCGAGGGGTATCGAGACGCCGTCCTCTGTGCAACGCAAAGTCTGCCCGGTCTCAGTTCTCGGTCCAGCCAGTCGAGTCGGCCTCTCCGATACGTGGTATATCGGGGAATGCTTTCTGCACGAGTTGTACAGAGCAGAGCAGGCTTTACGAGTCTTTCCGTTCGGATTTCAGAGAACGTCTTGCGAAATCTATTTTGAGCTTTCTGTTTCCTGTTTTCTAGACTCGAGACTGGCCGTATCTGCGCCCTGCCTTGCTTCGGCTTGCCGCCTCTGTACATCGTATGGAGTAGTCTTTCGGAGTATCTTGGCCCTGCTTGCTGTTTACGGCATAGCCTGCAAGTCCGTTGAATAATGACAGAAAATCAGCTAGTTCTCCAGATCATTACGGCGTTCTTTGTTGACCTCGGGGGTAATCTCTCTGGGTTTTCTCTCTCCACTTGGTGTATCAATATCTGTTATTTTACAAATGTTTATAATGTTTATATTGTAGCTACTGTATGATAGAAGATGCACGTTGGCAGTTGGTATAGAAATGACAAGCTGCGTATCCTTGCATTGGCTGAGATTCGGCAGGCAACTGACAAGAAATCATAGAGAGATGCTGCACCCAAGATTGTAATTCCGAGTATGTACTGTACTGTACAACATTTCCATCAATCAAGCCCACCCATTTCATACAGTTACTCCGTACATACTAATAGCGCTTGACTACCACCCGACACTTACCCCTGTGCTAAGACCATCACCCAAAGAGCGCCATCTCCGCTGCATCGTATTCATATATTGCCAAACCGACAACGCTCAACAGCAGCCTGAACAGCATTTACTAACGCGGCCTCCAAGCAGCCTTATCATCCCTTTCTACTGCTACGTCCCTGCGTCTGCATCTACATTGTATCTGCTCTATCTCTGCCTGCATCTATTGTGTGTCTGCTCTATCTCTGCACCTGCGTTGCCTCTTCGCTCCTCACCGCTTCTTTACGGCCAACTATTATAAAAAAGCCAGGATAGCCCCGCTTGCTGCCAACGGCCTCTATCGCGTGCCCGAGCGTCGTCGTCAGGTCTGGACTGTCGTCTACTCTGTGATTGCATCATTGCCAGGCCGGCCGTCCATCGAAGCAGAGCGTTGCCACGGGTGCGCTTGTGCCGAGTAAGCAGTGGACACCCGCTGTAACGTTTACTCGATACACAATATGTGCACTACCTCGGTTGGTCAGCAGAATACAGAGCAGAACACAATCATTGCTTCTTCTTGTCTCGTGCATGACTGGCGTGCCCCCGCCAGCACATCACCGACACGGATGCAGGACAGTGCAGTCTGCACTGCATGCGTGCAGCGCGCTAGTGATAAGATGTGCAGCTTACAATAATACACAAAACCACAAACAAGACTGCACTTCCAGCACAGTGCCATTGCATTCGGGGCGGTTATCGCGGGCACATTGCAGATGCAGTTGAGCGGGGACAACGCATGCTTCTTGTCATCACTTTACAGAGTATTACAGAAAGAATAAAGAATGCATGTGTTGGTTGTGCCCCGTTTTCTGGCCCGTGGAACCTGTATCGGAAGTAAGATAACTAACTGTATGAGAGGCTACAGGTATCTCGCACAACCTAGCGATTTGTTTCGACGACGCCTCCTCACGGAGATGCCCACGGTGTTGTTGTGCGAGTTCACACTGTCAAAACCCCATCACTACAAAAGGCTCTCCTCCGCAATGGAGTTCGACCAAGCGAGAATCGAGCAGTATCAGCACCAGCTTCGCGAAGCCGAGACCCCAGAGCCGGAGCCATGACGCCACCAAGAAGTTAAGAATTCGAAAACAGCTGGGCGCGCGGCAATGCCCGACGACCTCTCCCTCCCAACCACTCTGACAATCATAAAGTCAGGCTTTTTTCCGCCTGCTACAGCGATGGCAGAGTTTCTGCGCTAAAGACCCTGGGCCTTTTGACAATAAAGGCCTCGGCGAGTCCTTCATTCGACATCTCATGCGGGACTCTGATCTCCGTCGGAACGGATGCACGATCAAACTCGGAGAACTCAATACGAGTGTATACAAGGAGACTCGGAGGACTGTACAAAGAAGTACACCACCAAGCCGTGGGGCAACAACATCGGGGACTATCTACAAGGTTCTTTCTCATCACGCCGAAATGGACGTTGAGACGAGAGCCCAAAGCCAAAGCCCACGATGGGCCCTGATTTCTTCATTTATCATATCCATTTCCTCTGGGTGCACGATACGTCTCATTTCCACACCGGGTTGGACCGAGCTGGTCTGCGCCAAACCACCAAACCTCGACAAGCTCTTTTGAAGGCGGCTGCTGAGGACACGGACGCGTACACCGACGTGACGTGGAAAACGAGCCGGACGAATGTGTCAGGGTCATGTTCTGTTATACGCTTTTCAATTCGGGATACGAAAACAGAAAACAGATTAACCTTTGGACTGTGTGGCAAAGTATGCTTGCATGAGAAAATCATCATATGCCATTTCCTCGGCTGTCGGCCTCTTCTCGGGCAGCCAACAAAGCACACTGCGCACAAATCCAAGCAGTAGCTCTTTGTCCTCCCCTTGAACCTGGGTGATGCGATCCTCGAAGGACTGGTCTGGGATAGGAATGGAGCCTTTCCAATTGCCTATTACAAGTGGTTAGTTGGTGTATGCAAGTTATGCTGCGATAGAAAGCTCACCCGCATCGTCGAAGAAGCTCGCGCAGATTTCACTGCGTCGCAAAAACTCGGGCGGTGGGTTGCCCATCAGAGACACCATTTCTGCCAGGTGTTGTTCATCATCAAGAACACCGTCTTTCTTCGCATAGAACAGTCGCTTCCCTTCCAAAAGATCCCAGATCTATACTGGTGTTAGTAGATCACCACTGTTTGTGGAGGACACAAACTTACCATAACCCCAACCGACCATAGGTCAACTTTGGAGGACCACTCCATGCCTAGAATAACCTCCGGGGCTCTGTAGACGCCGGGCATAATGTCGCCCTTGAAGGTCTCTTGGCCAAATCGTGCTGAGCCCATATCTGACAACACAAGCTGCCCGTTGGTCCGAGGCACTGGGCGTGACATGTAAATAGTTCTATCGAAGAGAACCTTCCTTGCTATAGGGCGCGCCTGCTCATCCTTCTCTAGTTGCGAGAATGGCGTGTCATCCGTTGCGCCAACAAGAATATTATTCGGAGAAATATCTACTGGGGTTAGCAGGAGACAACTGATACCGCTGATACCGCTGGAACCGTTGCGGGCGCCGCACCCGTGACTATGGACTAACCGGTATGAACAACGCTGTTTTTGTGCAGATAATCCATTGCGATCAAGAGAACCTGGACGCTGGTCTGTAGCATCCGTTTCGGTAGCCTGTTCTTCGGCAAGTACTCGCGGAGTTCAGTGAAAGTCATTCCCTGAGGCGCATAGACAAGACACGTATGAGTCCCACGAGGACCGTTGAGAGTGAAAGAGTCTAGAGCTGTGCGAACACCACGTCTGCCCGGGTGCTCTTGGACAGGAGCCGTCTTGAGGAACTCGGCCACGGCGATCTCTTGGCTGGCTTGTGCGGGAACTGCGCCTCCTGTAGTCCGAGTGCAGACCTTTACAGCTCGATATCGGGAGGTTCTGAATACTCTGTCAGCAAAACGATGGAAGATATGATGTGGCTTGAAATGAGGCACCTGTCGCACTTTACATCGTCGGCCAGCCAGACCGTCGACCCAACCCCACGACCGAGTTTGCAGATGATGCGATACCGCGAATTCAGCGTCTGGTCTGTCGTAACGGGATAGTAGTCCTCCGCCTTGTACCCGGGAAGAAGCTCTTCTTCAATGGGCGTCGCATCTGGCACGCGATGGAAGTTCTCCTTTGTCGAAGGGGTCGTCATTTCCCGCTGCCAGACTCTCGGTTGAGATGCTCTGTTCAGATGGCCACAATTATTAGAACAGACAAGAGCGGCTGTTCGTTGCAGATGAAACAATATTCGAGGGCGACATTGAAGTGCGCGGATTGTCCGTTTCATTGTGAGATGCAGAGTGAAGAAACGCGGCAGAGAGAAGGCAAGCGCCGGACGTCAAGGTGCTGGCTGCAGATTCAGTGTTTGTCGAGCTTTTTGTCGAGCTTTTTGCCTCAGGTCTCGTTCTCGTTGGATCTTGACGCCAAGGTCGCGCTTGCGCTGCTCACTGATGCTTGGCATCGTGAGGCATCGTGAAGGGGATTTGGTATGGTTGGTGATAGAGACTTAATGAACGGGGCGGGCCCTGCTTATAATGCTCACTTTGTAGTCGTCTCTCAAAGGGACTATGGTCGGGGGTTGGTGGAGAGCGGGCGAGCAGGCTGTGAAGGTACGAGGAGGTTGAGGTTCACGAGCGGTGACTTTCCGGCGGGTACCCGCCCGGCGCCGGGGTGCTGGCCGCCTGGACACGTGACCCGGCGGGCCAGTCATGAACCGGGACCGCCGACCCCAACACATGGATTACAGAACGTTGTTCCTCACAACAAGAAGGAGCGATGCACCGTAAACAGGTTCCTTCCCTTTGCAGAGTAATACTGTGTATGCAAGACATGTGTCACGGTGGGGTTTGCTTGTGCTTAACGGGTAGCTGTTGTCGACCTCTTTTCTGTTAGATAGATGCCAATTAATGTCATTAATTCGCAGTCGGCTGTACTTGTTGCCTGATCTTGGTGTTTTGGTAGTATATAGCATTTTCCGGTATAAAGTAAGTAGACCGATAGCACAACAGTGCAGATACAGTGCTTACACGGCCCTACTAGAGCTAGATTAGTCAGTCTTCCCCACAACTACCTCGCAGGCCAAGGCGGGAGCCGCATTTGGTCAAAGGCAGCGCGCCTTGTCAACCGCTAGCCGTCAACCGTCAACTGTCAACGTGCACTCAACTGCACACCACCATCCCCTCACATCCGCCTCATCTCGACCTTGCGAAGCCCTCGAGTCTCTTGAACCCTTTACTGCCACCGATAAAAAGGACTCACAGCGCCGACACAATGGCAGACAACGCGACAGTCAAGCAGGAGACTGCTGTCAAGATGGACAAGATGGACAAGATGGATGTCGACGGCGACGATGGCGACATGTCCAGCATCCCTGCGGCGGGCGGCGCGGGCGGCACGGAGGACGACATCTACGAAGACACGGGCGACCTCGAGTTCTACAACGCGAACGGCGCCAACGAGCATGCCGCCAGCATGTACCTGGTGCGCGTGCCGCCGTACGTGTGGGAGGCGTGGGACAAGATGGACGATGACGCCGAGATCCAGGTGGCGACGCTGCGGCAGTGGACCGAGACGGACAAGAACGGCGAGTCCAAGTACCGCATGCGCATGCTGCTGCGCAACGACATTGGCAGCCACCAAAACATCCCCAAGGAGTACGAGCTGGACCTGCCCATGGTGGAGCAGGCGGGCGGCGCAAACACGCAGATCAAGAATACCTTTATCTTTAGCGAGCAGGACCTGCCCGGGTTCAAGGCTAAGAACAAGCGGCGCGCGGCGGCTGCGGCAGCCGGCATCCCGGCGCATCTGCTGCGCCAAAAGCAGCCCGACCGCGTGGACAAGCCGGCGTACAACCACTGGCAGCATGGCCGCCGCCAGCCGCGACAGGAATACTTTCGCAAAGCCATTCCGAGTGGGTGCCCTCTACTTTTTTCCTTTTCTTTTCATCCAGAATGCTAACAGACGTTCCAGAACGCACGATTGTGGAGGGCCGGATCCGGCACGAGCTCAACTGCGCGCCGGTCAAGAATACCGAGAGCGACTACATTCTCAACGAGCGCGCGCGCACCGCCATGATCCCTAAGTCGCAGGTCAGGTTTGGCGACGCCACCAAGGCCGACTTTCGCATCATCGGCAACGGCAGCATCGCCAACCAAAACTACGCCACCGACTTTATTGTGAGTGTTTCTGTATTTTTTCTTCTTCTTCTTCTTTTTTTTTGAGGAAACCTGCTAATAAAAGAAAACCGCACAAGCACCGTCAAAAGCCAAAAAGGCCGAGGCCAAGACGGCGCGCATGCCCGAGAACGTGCTGCTCGATCTCATCTTTGCCTGCTTCGGGCGCTTCCGCTTCTGGTCAATGCGTGCACTGCGCGCCGAGATCCCACAGCCCGAGATCTACATGCGGCAGACGCTGGAGAAGGTGGCAGACCTGCACCGCAGCGGCCGCTTTGCCAACAACTGGGAGCTCAAGTCGGAGAACCGTAAGGACGGCTCGGCGACGGCCGAGGTCAAGGCGTCCGAGTTTGTGGCCGAGTCTGCGGACACGGACACGGACGGCGACGACGAGGACATCAAGCTGGAGGACGTGGTTATGCCGTCTGCCTAATTTGTTTTCTTTTCTGATTCTTTTTTGTTTATTGTTTTCCCTTTCTTCATCTCCGCCGGATCGTGGACAGGCGTTGGTATTTCGGAGTCTCTTTCTACAGGTCACACTTGCATTGCCGTAATCTCCTGCTATTCTCTTTGTTTATTCTTCGTTCTCCATTCTCCATTCTTCTTCATGATCTTATTCCTACTACACCTCGTCTTTGTTCACTGCACTCTGCCACAACCCAGGCTGCAAGCAGACGACGCATTCTTTGTTTATTGTTTATTGTTCGTTTTCTTGGGCAGCCTCGACAGAGTCAAGAGAGGCCAGATTGATACCAAAACATCTACAAATATATAGATTTACCGAATACATCAAAGACGTTGCAGAGTTCTTACCAGATTGTGGTGATAAAGACTGCAGCCAAGGCGTAAAGACGCAGTGAGGATGACATCACTGAAAGGTGGAGCTGCCTCCTAATATCGCAGCGCTTCAGGCAAGGCTACTTACTGTATGTGCATAGCTAGCCTCTGTCCATGAGCTCCGACTTTGGCGACGGCGCACATCAAACCAGTCGGCGTGCTCATCTTTTTTGGAGAAGGGTTGCCATTTGCAGCACTGCCCTCTGTGTATGAATGTCCCCTCTCCTCCCACGGCTGAAAATACACCGGGTCTCTCCCTGCACAAAACAGCCTCGCTTCTGCTTCTTCTCCGCCATCACCTCCCCTCCTCCTCACAAGATGCACATCATCCTAGACTTTGACGGCACCATCACCGCCAATGATACAATCGGCAGCCTTGCCGCATCGGCCGTCGCGTGGCAGACCCAGAGAGACAGCACCGTCGACTGGGGTGCCCGCTGGACGCGCATCGTCGACGACTACCTGGCCGACCACCAGCGCCACAAGGCAGCGTATGCGCCCGCTGAAGTCGATCGCACATTGCTGCAGCACGAGCTCGGCTACCTGCGGAGCCTGCGCGACGTCGACTGCGGCTCGATCCGGGCCATGCACGAAGCCGGCCTGTTCAAGGGCATGGCCGCAGACATTCTCGCCGACGCCGGCGTGCAGTCTCTTTGTTTTCCTGGGGGCGACAATGCTACCACCATTCGGCCTGGATTTTCAGCGTTCCTCACGCAGACGTTTGCCAGAGCGTGGCCGGTATCGATTGTGTCGGTCAACTGGTCGGATGCCTGGATCCGCGGAGTCGTGGCGCAGTCCGAGGCCGAGGCCAAAGAGGAGGCCAGCACCAGAGAGACCAAGATAAACATCTACACAAACACAATCTCCGAGTCAGGCGCCATCGTATCAAACTACGAGCGGGCCGGCTTGCAAGAGAAGAACAGCCCAATCTCGTCGTGCCAGGACAAGCTCGAGGCGCTCGAGGTGGCCGCCGCGGCCAGCATCGACGCCTCGTCGCCAATCATATACATGGGCGACTCGACGACGGACCTCGAGTGTCTGATCCATGCCGGCCAGGGCTGCCGTGGCGGCGGCGGGATCGTCCTTGCCGATGGCGACGGGCCTTCCACGAGCAAGCTGCTCAAGACGTTGGCAAGGCTGGGCTACACTGTACCGCACGTCTCTGAGGCTGGTCGAGGCCTGTTCCGGGAGGGAGGAGCAGAGACAGATGCAAAGACAAATGGAGAGGGTGATGGCGAGGCGGCGAGAGATGGCACGCCGCGGCTGGCATGGGCACGAAACTTTGACGAGATTATGGCATCGCGAGTCATGGACTAGATTCGAGAATAATGCAACGGTTTGTCCTTTGTCTATTGTTGATTTATGTTCTTTGGTGTTCAGTCGAATCCATTGCAATGTGAACAGCCAGCAACGTACACAAAGAACAAAGCAGCCTCGCCGCAGTGCACCAACGCCGCTCTCTGTTCACCGTGATTGTTCATTGTCCTTGTCCTTGTTCACTCTCAACTGCCAGCATATATACCTCGACAGTCGCACATGACGAGGACAACACTCTTGTCGGCTCTATCCATCAATCTACAATAATCTATAAATATAAAAATCCAAGGTAGTTACATCCCAACAGCTGACGCCATGCCCTGCACAGACTCCACCACCGCCAGACCACAGGTCAACACCCGCTTCTTCACGCGCCGCGTCATCTTCGCCTGCGGCCACACCGCCGAGCGCATCTACCCCATCCGCGACCTGCGCGGGCCCAGCTTCCACGCCGCCCGGCCCCCAGTGCCCATGCTCCTCGCCCTGCGCCTGTCCGACAAGTGCATCCCCTGCCTCCGCGAGGCCGTCTACAGCCGCTGCCGCGACAACGCCAAGGAGGCGCGCGAGGCGATGGCCGCGCTGCAGGCCCGGCTGGACCGGATCCTGAAGAAGGTGGACGACCAGTCTCGCGGCGGCTCTGGTGAGGAGGGAGAGACTGGCGACACCGAGGAGGCCGACGAGGTGTGGCCGGATCAGCCGCCGGCCGTCGAGGCTCTGATCAACGGCGGGGCCGACCGCAGTGACGGCAGTTCTACGACGTCAACGACATCAACTTCAACGACAGCCAAGGCCCGTCCGGCCGGCAAGCTGAGCGAGAACATCCGGCTCCTCCGTAGAGACCTCGAGCACCGCATGCATGCATGGTCCAAGCCTGGCTCTATCCCGGGCGCGGGCTCCAAAGCGCAAACTGCACTGTCTACAAGCGACCTGGGTGAGACGTCCAGCTACGACGCTTTCGAGGCGAAAGACACTCTCGCCGTGTAGATCCGTAAGTCTACGCCTTTGTTGACTTTAGTTTAGAGTATACTTTATACTCTTTTTCGTATTCTTGTTTAATACCCTTGCTCCGTCCATTCAAATAAAATAATGTAAATTAAAACAAAGATTGCACACCGTGAACAACTTACTCAACCATCAACGCCATTGATTAGTGTACGAAAGAAACGACATATATTGAAAGTGAAATGTAGGAAAACAATGGCGACAGACAAGGTAGCAGCACAACACTAACACGAGACACAAAACACAAAACACGAAACACACAAAAAGGTAAACAAACAAAAACCCAACGCCGTCGACCGTGCTTTTACCCGTCTGTATTTGTATTAAAAACACTCTACCCCCCACCGCCTAGTCATCCATCGTGACGTCCTCGTGCCCAAATTCAAACTGGTTGTTCTGGATTGCCGCCACCCGGTCCAGCTCCGCCTGGTACTGCTTCCGCAGGTCCGCCAGCGTCACCACCTTGCGCCATGCCGGCCGCTGTGCCGCGGCCGCCTTCTTGAGGAACGACGCCATCGGCGACTCTGTTTTCGACGTCTCGCTTTCCTTGTCCTTGCCTTGCGCAGCAGACTCGGCAACACGCGTCGCCGACGACGGCGGCGCGCCCATGGGGTCTTCCGTGTAGATCCACGCCTGCTTCGGCTCCACGCAGCTCAGCGTGTTGATCAGCATCAGGTACTGCCGCGTCACCGGCGTGTCCAGGATGTCGTCGCTGGTGTCGTCGTCGTTGCTGTTGTTGGTGGCACCAAGCCCTGGCCCGGACGCCGACAAAAAGTTGTCGCCCTCGCCAGCCTGCTGCAGCTTGTGCAGCCGGTCCAGCAGCACGCTCGCGGCGCCGCGGTAGTCGTTGTGCGCAACGCGCCAGCTGTACAGGATGTAATGCCACGGCGTGCCGCGCACAACCTCCATCGCCGCGCGGCACCTGTGCTCCAGCACATCGTCCACGGCATCGCGCAGGTTCGCCGGGAACGGCAGCGCCAGCAGAGACGCGACCTCGCCCGTCTCGCACATGCGCTCCACCAGGTACCGCAGACCAGACTGCTGCAGTGCCGTCGCCGCACCCGAGCCCGTCAGCAATGACGGCGACGGCGGTGCTGAAGGGGAGGCTGCGGCTGACGTGGGAGAGGAAGCACCCGGGAGGATGGGCTGGCCCATGGAGATGAGCGCGCTGTGGGCGACGCCGAAGCGCGACAGAGCCGCCGCCGCAGTAAACAGTCGGCTCAGCATCTCCGTGCGCGTCGACGACAGACCCGCTGCCTCGGCTGACGGGTCGTTGCCGCCCAGACTGCCGCTCCGGCTCGGGTGGCCCTTGGATACACCGCGGGTGTGGCCTTGGCTGCCCTGGGACGTTTGTGCTTGTGTTTGTGATGATTGCGCTGGCTGGCTGCCGTTGCTCAGGGAACCCGCACCCGCAATGCCGTTGGCCTTGCTGCGCACAAACTGCAGCGACAGGCGCGCAAAGTCAATCACAAACGAAAACGCCTTGTGGCGGTCGTAGAGAGATACAATGTGTGCGTAGTAGTTGGGCAGGCCGCTGTAGAACATGTTCCATTCCGAATCGTCAATCAGGCCGGAGCTGTGCCGCGCAAACGAGTGCAGGGCCGGGCCGCTCAGGCCAATCGCGGCCTTTTGGAAGTAGATGCCGGCCGTGTCGTAGTCGCGCAGCGCAAGGTACGTCCGGCCTTGCACGTACGTGCTGAAGGGGCTGTCGCTGGCAAAGGCGCCCAGCTGCAGCGACAGGTCGGCGCGCCCGCGCTTGAGCAGCATGCACTGGATCATGGCCGCGTCGAGCTGGATCGTGCTCTGCGCCGAGCAGATGTCGACAATAATGTCAGTCAGCAGCGACGACAGGCTGGTGTTGTTGTCGGCGAGCTCACTCACGCCGAGTAGGTGGCCCACACTGCCCTCGAGGACGGTCACAATCTGGGTGGTACTCTCGCTGTTGTCGCTACCTGAAACGCCGTTGGGGCCGGCGCCGGGTGCGCTGGAGAACGAGCCGACGCCGCCGGAAAAGGAGCCAGAAAAGGAACCCGACACAGAGCCCGTCAGAGACTCGCGCTCCGAGCGCGACAGGGCAACACTGAACTCGGTGCGTGACAGCCACTTGACGAGCTCCAGGCGCTTGAGAGCCTCGATCAGCTGTGCATACACCTTGCCCACCTCTACGCGGCTGCGCAGCGCCACGCGCTCGTCCTCAATCTCAAACTCCATGTGCACCAGCAGAATCAGCTGCCTAAACAGAATCTGCCAGAACAGCTCGGCAGTGTCCTGCAGGCCGCGGATCACCAGCTTCTGGCCAAACTGTGTAAAGGGGTAGCGCACGTCGTGGTTACCCTGCAGCTGCTGCTGCACTACATCGTCAAACAGCGAGAAGAGCGCGCGGTATGTCGCCATGTCCACTTCCTCAAAGTTGTCGCCCAGGATATCAATCACCTGTGCGCACTCGTCCTCCGTCAGGTGCCGCCAGAACCCGGCCTTGTCCGACAGGTACTGGATGCGCTCCTCGTCGGGCTTCGACGGGCACTCGCCAAACAGCTCCGCGCGCAGAGCCGCCTCGCTCGACTGCAGCATGCCGTCAGAGAAACTATCAACAAACGTCGCACCCGCCGTCAGCAGGCGGCCGACCTTTTGGTAAACGGCGCTGGAGAACGGGCGGCCGACGATGCTGGCGGCGACACTAGTAAAATTGCCGCTCGTAGAGTTGTGGTAGACCTTTTCCAGGCCGCTGCATTCGCGCACAACGGTGACGCAGTCGGTGCACACAACCCATGTGAGGCCAAGCTCGGGGTCGACGGCCAGAGACAGAGCCTCGCCGCGCTGCTTGTCGAGCTCCACCAGCAGGCGGTAGAAGCGGCGCCACTGAATCTCGCTGGCGCTGCGGAAGAGATCATAGTCCATGGCGCCAGACGAGCCGCGCTCGAGCACCGCCGTCGATCCCAATACGGAGCAGATAGACTCCATAAGGCTCTTGCCGTTTGAATTGGACGAAAAAGACGGCACTGATGACGCTGCTACCGACGTGCCGTGTCTGCCGCCGCGGGCACCGGCAGGGCTCTCCTTGGCCGCGCCTAGGCCGCGCTCGTACATAGCCAGCGCGGTCTCCAGGGTTGCGCGCGAGAAGCGGCCGGGGAAGAAGATTGTGTCGAGCCACTTCTCCGCCGCATCGGTAGGGTCGCACGGGCCCGATGTCTGCGCTGTCGGCACGCCGCTGTCCGTCTGCACGCCCACCCAGTTGGTCCTCCAGGCCGTCGACAGGCTGTCGAAGTCGCCGTCCATCTGCATCACGCGGTAGATCAGGTTGTTCTTCCACAGCACCCAGAGGCCCAGCTTGCGCGGCGGCGAATAGGTAATGGCAAAGTCGGCCAGTGTCCACACATCGGCGGCTGAGGGTGTCGGAGGAAGCAGCGGCTCCAGCGCGCTGTCAATGGCTTCGACGTCGACAGAGAGGTTGCCGCTGCTATCGGCCTTGGCGGTTGCCTTCCAGAACTTGAACGCACCCGCGCCCACGGGCGAGTACGTGACAATCACAGCGGCGCCCTCGCCGAGCACAAGGACGCGCACCAGATTGTTCTGGCTGGGGTCAATGGTCCACTTGCCGAGCGCCTCGTTGGGCTCGCGGTGCCGGCCCAGGATATCGCCCGTATAGCAGACCTCGCCGCGCTCGACGTTCCAGATACGCAGACGGTGGTCGAGGCAGACGGAGAACATGAACGTGGTGTCGTCTAGCCCGAGAGTGGAGGTGACGGCTGAAGCGGCAGCTGTGATTTCGAGGTTCGTGCCCTCGTACTTGATGGTCGGGCCGCCCTGGAAGGGGAGAATGCTGCGCAGACCCTGCATCAGGCCCACAGGGCTGTGGAACGACTCCTTCCAGCCGGCAGACGATGCGCTGGCACTCGATTCGTGCTCGCGACGGAAGTTGATGAGGCCGCCGTCGTGCAGGGCGACCACAAACTCGTTGGCGGACACGGCGACAAGGCGGCGCGGCTGCTTGAAGTTGAAAGTGGCCGACAAGTAGGGCTTCCAGGCCTCGCCCAGGTCGGACTCGTTGGTGAATGCACGCTTGCGGAAGACATCGGGGCGCAGCTGGAGATGGTGCAGGTAGAAGGAGTCGTCGAGCACGAAGACGGAGAGGGCGTCGTGCTGCGGCGGGTCGGCGAACGCGATGCAGCCGGGGCGCACGGGCTTGGTGAAGTGCAGGTACAGCGTCAGGGGTGCGTCTGTGGATGAAGAGGCTGACGAGGCGGCGGCGGAAGACGACAGCGACCCTTCCGACCGCGCGACATCGACGGCACGGATGCTGATGACATGGCCGCCTTCGAGGACACGCCACAAGAAACTGCGCGGCGCGTCGTGGTGGCGGCGATGGAAGATGCCCGACTCGGTCGACAGGTTCTTGCTGCGGTAGATGCGCTCTTCTTCTGTGAATGTGTTCTCGCCCGACAGCAGGGCGGATGTGTTGCCGTTACTCGAGAAGATGCTGTTGTTGTTGCTGCTGCTGCTGCCGGTGTTGCTGCTGCTGCCGGAGTTGCGGCCCACGAGCCGGGTTAGCCGTTTGCCGGTGTTGCCATTGGTGGCAGGGACTTGTGCGTGGACAACGGTCGCCGGCGACGAGGGCTCAAGGCCAAGCCGGGTCTCCTTGTAGGCGTAGAACAGCTCGCGAGACATCGCCTCGACGTAGCGCTCGGCGATGCAAACAGAGACGGAGAACGATTTAAACGGTAAAAGGGTAATAGTCGGAGTATATGTCGGGATGTATATGCTGAAGCAATGCAGATGTCGGCCGGGGCTGTCGAAGTCCGCGTGTGTTGATATCGCGATGCGTAGTTTGGGCGGTTGTCCCCTTGTGCTTCAATTTGGCTTCACTTTTTCCCTACAGAAAAATCACTTGCCAAACGCGTCCAAACACAAGGCAAGCCCAGCCAACGGCAAAGGCTAGGGATTGGATGACACTAGCCGGATTAGGAAATCAGCTCAGGTTTAGGCAGGTACATTTCCCCGTTTTCCAGGGGACCTCACTATTATTTAGCGGGTAGTTAACAATCGATTATGTAATCAATCAGCATACGGTCTCGATGGCACAAAAGCACAAATTCGGTTGTTTACACTACAAGTAAAAAGTAAATGACTCGTCTATTCATTATCTCGTCTTTGGTGTCACGTTAAATACAGTTTAAAAAGCAAGAGATATCGCACAGATTGCAAAACGCCGACTGTGTCCCGCAGACAACAGCATGATCCCGAACACCATCAGAGACTCCGAAGAAAAATAAGAAAGAAAGGAGAAAGAAAGGAGAAAGAAAGCGCAGATGCAAAACGTAAACGCAAAAAGAGACAGGAGTTCGGCACAAAGAAAGAAGGAAAGAAAGAGTGTGTTTGTGGAATAGACGGAGAATCCCCAGCGACACTACTCCTTCTCCTTCTCCTTGTCGTCCTTGGGAGCAGGGTCGCCAATGCCGTCGGCGGTAATGGCAAACAGACAGTCGCTCTCTGGAAGACAGGGCGAGTCGTAAATCTTGGCAATACGCGTCTCGGCGCGGCCCTTTTTGAAACTGATACGTGTGGTGCTGGCGTGGGCAATAATGTTGCCGCCAATGGGCTTCTTGGGGTCGGGGTTGAACATGGACGCCGGGCCGCCGTCGACCTGGGCAACGACCTGGTTCGTAATGACTACAGCAATGCCGTAGGTGTCGGTCATGTGCTGCAGCTGGCGCAGGAACTGGCCCAGATGCATCTGCCGGCTGTTGAGCTCACCGCGGCCCATGTAGTCTGTGCGGTACAGCGCTGTGGCCGAGTCGATGATCAGCAGACTGAAGCGCGTCTCGGCCATCATGCGGCCGGCATCTCGCAGCAGGGCCATTTGGTGGTCCGAGTTGTGCGCGCGGGCAATGGCAATGTTGTCGAGCACCTCCTCGCCGGACAGGCCGTAGCGGTTGGCGGCGGCCAGCACACGGCTGGGACGAAACGTGCCCTCGGTGTCAATGTACAGACACTTGCCCTCGCCGCCGCCCATGTCAAAGGGCAGCTGGCAGGTGACGGCGAGCGTGTGGCAGAGCTGGGACTTTCCGGTACGGAACTCGCCAAAGACTTCGGTAATAGAGCCGGTCTCGATGCCGCCGCCGAGCATGGTGTCGAGGTTCTTGGAGCCGGTTGTGATACAGATCAGCTCACTGCGGCGCTGGTGGACCTCGGTGGCCGTGGTGAAGCCCATGGGCACGAGCTTTGACGCCTCGGTGATGATGCGGTTGGCCTTGATGTCGGAGATGCCCTTGATCTGCTCCAGAACACGGTGCGAGGTGTAGGCGATCGACTCGACGGTGTAGTAGCCGCCGTCGCGCAGCAGTTGGACATCACGCTTTGTGAGTCCGGCCAGGCCCTGCAAGAATTAGATTGTGTATTGTGTGGAATTGAATTGCGGGACTCGATCAAGATGGAAGTAGAATGAGTTGATTGCAGCAAATTCAGGAAGACATACCTCCAGTTCGGCAACTGAAATGGGGGCGCCGACATTGACACCACCACCGGCATCCTCGCCGGCCTCGTCGTATTCCTCGACTTGGGTCATGTCTTGAGGGGTGTGGTAGGGTCGTAAAGTGTCGTCGTGGGAGTAAAGTTGATGTGAAAAGAAGAGAAGACAGATTGGAGGGGAGTGGCAAATGTTCGAAAGGGCCAAAGAAGTAAAAGGAGCCAAAAAGAGGCGAGTTCCGGATGACGACTGGTCCGTACAAGGCAACCACTGAGGGGTTTCGTGCGCTATTCCTGGGTCGCACCTGCTGGTCGTACTATGTTTGGTTGTTGACGCGCCGCGCCCCAGGCGGAAAGCGCGACTGGGCGAATTTCCCGCGAGCTTGATTACAAACCCGCACGCCAAGTCACCTGATTTTAAGCTGTCATTCATCCAGATGTGCATACAACATCGATCTCTGTCACCACAAGTTGCACTCGGATCAGATACGTCAGTCAATGTAAATGACAAGATTAGATACAGGTTAGATACAGGCTAATTACGACAAGATGATGTCTCAGCATGCAGTAGTAAGGAGAGATAATGGCAACAACATACAGCAACCCCCTTTGACGATACAACTTTTGGACGAAAGGAGGAAATAAGAAAAGGTGAAAAGACGAAGCAACAAAAGAATGACAGATAAAATGACAGATGAACAGAAATAATAAAGAAGAGAGAGTCCACCCAAAGCCTACCGAAGCGGCCCATTTGACCTCCGCAGCTTGTTGCGCGTCGGCGGCGCAGACTTTGCTGGCGCTGTGGCTCGTAACGGTGCTTCAGTCTCGGCCTCGTCGTCTGCGCTACCGCTGCTGCCTGCGGCAAACGTCCCGGCAGGCAGCACCTCAAACGAAGAGTTGACTCTTCGGGATGTGCGGCCGGCTATGGCGGTGCCAAAGGCTGCCATCTGTGGGGGAGAAGACATAGACGGCTGCGCGGGTGTAGGTTTTGAAGCAGGTTTTGAAGCAGGTTTTGGAGCCGATTTTGGAACAGAAGTTGGTCCTGAATGGTGGCGAGGCTGGGTCTGGTAGCCGCGGTACGAGGCGTAGGCTGGGGAGGCTGTAGATACCGCGGGCCGGCTCTGCTGTGGCTTTCGTGATGATGCACTACTATGGTCGCTATCCCTGTTGTTGTTACTGTTGCTGCTGCTATTGCTGTTGCTGCTGGGCTGGGCGCCTAGACTGCCACTGCCACCGTTGGAAGCGCCGGCTCTGCTGCCTGGTGCGGGCATGCTATCGTAGTGCGGGCGCGGCTGGTTGGCGTTGAGGCTGGGGCTGGGACTCGACATGCGCGAGCTGGGAATGTAAGTGTTTAGAAAAGGCGGCCGCAGGGCAGTGTTACTGTTGCTGTTGCTATTTCTGCCGATGCCGCCGCCCCTGACTGGGCCAAACCCCGTGGGCGAGTATGTTCCTTCGAGACGCTTCAGGGCATCTTCGTTGAGTGTGCCGCGGCCGCCGCTGCTCGCAAACGCGGCGTATTCTGATATCTGCGGCAGCGGTGTCGACGTGTTGGAGTGTGTATCCACGACGGCGTGACCATTGTGATCCTGATCTTGCGCATCACGAACAAGGACAGGGACGCTGGGCTCTGCCACTTCTTCGTTGCGCCCGAGTGGCGAGCTTGCATATGGCTGGTAGTCGCCCAGCAGCCGTTTCCCTTCTGCCAGGTTCTTATCAAGGATTGTCGACGTCGTGCCTACCTCACTGGGAAGCTTCTTGGACCGGTACGAGCCCTGGCTGGGCGTTGTCGGGCGCGAGATCCAGATGCCGTCGACCTCGACGCCGGTCTGGATGGCCCGCACGCCAAAGGGGATGTCGCCGTTGTTGTTGTTGCTGCTTCTGCGATGCCTGCGCGTCTTATTCCGCGGCGATGCTGTTAGCGTCGAGACCTTGCGCATCTCAGTCAGGTGGGCGCGCTTCTCTTCGTCGATGACTTCCTGGCGGCGGACCTGGCGGCTGGTACGCCAGAGCTTGAAGAGGCCGACGAGAAAGACGGCGACAATGGCACACGCGAGGACCTGCTGCAGCTTTAGACTCGATCATGATAATAAGAAGATAAGAAGAAGAAAAAGAAAGGAAAAACTTACGAATGTCATCTCTTCCCAGAGCTGCCAGGCGATGAAGAAGACGCCCATATTGATGGAAATGGGCCAAACAGAGACGAGTTTGCTTGCAGCTTCAGCTTCAGCTTGCGGGCGTCAACTTGGGCGAGAGTCGCTGGCGGACAATGGGCGCTGCAAGCATATATGGGAGGTGCAAACGGGCCAAGGTGTGTGTACCTCGACCTAGCTCTCTCTTTGCTTTCTGTTTTCTTCCGGCTTGCTGTAATGCAGGATACAATGTGCAGGCGTCTTCTAGCATATACAGCTTCCGGGCCTCTGTACCTTCTGTACCTCTATAACTGTGCTTTGTGTCCCCCCAGATTTGTATGTAAATCGTGGGCGGTGCTTCGTGGTGGACTTAACTCGAGGCCTGTCCGCATCTGTCCTACTATCATATGTCTGTTTCTATTTCTATTTCTATAGTCTGTGGCATGATGCTTATTGTCGTTGATCTCGTGTCGCTGGCTGCGTCGCCTTGCTGTCTTGGTGGAATGTGCTGGTTGGTTTTGTGACCGTGTGGTGATGGGAGCCTCAAGATACGAATCGACGGAACGGGCCACAGCACGACAGGAACAGCAGAGACAGGAGATGGGAGAGAGGAGAGATAAAAGAGAGTGCACGTAGAAAGTGAGAGGACAGGCGATAGACGACAGACGACCGACGAATGGTGGCTCTGGCTGGCCTGCAGTGCAAATAACGAGGGCTGGAGGGGCAATTTCAGTACGAAAAGGGCCGAGAGAAATTAAAAGATTATTGTTTGAAATGAACGAGCCGGAGACAAGCTTCTAGCGGCCGACGGGTAGCTGCAGAGATACGAAAGGGAATGCGGTGGCACCGAAGATGTGCTGGCCAGGGTATGGTCAAGCTGTGAAATGAGGAGCTGAGGCATGCATCGATAGGACCACTGTCTTGACTGGCTCTGTAGCTACTAGCCACTATGCCAGGAGATGTTCAGCATGTGAAGTAGAAGAGATGAGATGGGGGTCAGAGGTGCTGGAGATGCTGGAGGCGACGTGGTGGAGGCAAGCAAGGTTGAGAGATCGGGACATGGAGTGTCCTAAGAGACATGAGTAGGGCAGCTGATTGTAAATCCCAAGGCTTTCTGTCGACTGCCTTACCGAAGATATCAGGACATTCGTTGAGCCGGTCACAGTGCGAACGAGTCAACGTCGCTGCAAGATAGAAACGAGTGATACAGACGGAAGAGAGAGCAGGGAAGAAAGACCAGAGAACAAACAGAGGCCAAATCTGCAGAGCAGGCCGGTATGTACGTAAGAGCAGCTGGAATAGAGTGATGCTCGTATATTGCAATATAACCTCTAATTCTGCCTGTTGTGTTGTGGGACTGCAGACGCGGGACGTATATGATGGATATTATAGAAGAGGTCGAGGAGAGAGAGGACGGCAGATTGCACGAGTCACCCGGTTCGTGATGATGCTTATGTAGCAGCCTTGCCGTGGGTGATAGAAAAGAAGGAAGAGAGAAAAAGAAGAATAAAAGATTAATAATAACAACAAACATAAACAAAAGAAGAAAAGAAGAAAAGAAGAAAAAAGAGGCAATTCTAATAACAACACAACGGCTCACCATGCCCGCCAAGCCCGGCACCACCCCGTCGCTTCCGGCGGTGTATCTCCGCTCCGCCCGGATGCCCTGCTCGCCAAGGAGCGGAGTGCTACTTGCTATATAAATGCAACCACCTGACCACTCTTCCACGTACGGCCATAGATACTGGAAAGCACGGGATCCCGTCCGCTCTCCCCTAGTTAAACCAGTGATCGGCGGATTAGTAGTTGGGTCGGTGACGACCAGCGAATACCCTCTGCTGTACGTTTTTTTCTTTTTCTTTTTTCCTTTTTGTCTTTTGTCACTATCGTTCTAGTGTATATGGGTTTTTTTATTGGGTGTATTTTTGGGATTTTCACGTCAAATATTTCAAGTATTTGAAAGATATTACTTGGATTTAGTGATGATTATTGATAACGCTTTCCGTTAGACTTGCATTGTCTGACTTGTCTCTGTTATTTTATTTTATTCTCTATTATGAAATTCTACTGTATCTTTTGGGCTTTTATCGTAATTTGTCAAAGGCTTCATTTGTGCTAAAGGTGGCCTTCAATCATCTGATCCCAACTGTGACCGTTACTAGCTGCCTACGCTAAACATCTGCCTTGCTAGATAGCTTCCTTCCTAAACAGCTGCCTTCCTAAACAACTTCCTTCCTAAACAGCTGCCTGTCATCACTAGCCGCCTCATCAGCAACCCTGCCAGCTCAAGGCGTCATCTTTAAACGTGTCTTTGCCTGTGTTTATTGTTCATTGAATATTGAATGGATTGTTAGTTAGCACATCTCAGAGTCTCTGGTTATTTGTTATATTCTGAATGCGATGCTGGAACCAGTCTACATAAATCTGTTGACATCACCAGACGCACGCAGATGAACAAACATCAACAGAAGAACGACAACAGTTGTAGCAGATACATAAACAGATAAACAGATAAACAGTAGAATAGATCCCAGCTGGGCTTTCTGCATACTATAATCTCACCTGCACACACCTACCGTCAATACATCGCATCCCCAGACCCGCGACTCACCACCCCCTGTTTCATCTCTTCAGCCGGCACTCGTCCTGCACGCTGCCATTCGACGACAGCAGCCACAGCATGCGGGCTTTGTTCTCTGATAATGTGTATTGTCGAGGCTAGATGTACTCTATCGCCGTCTTGTATTACACGTTGGTATTTTGTTGGTTATCTGTTTCGTGTGAGGCAGCTGTGCGTGCATTAGCGCCTCGTATCGACGGGCCATGACCCAGGCCTGGCTGACCAGCCCAGCCCACAGACCTCAGCTATCAGCCTTGCCTTTTGATTATCTACAGTGCGGCGTCTGTGGCTGGTAATTTTTATCGTATCTGCCTGTCTGTGTCGTCTAGCTCGATTGATCTTTCTTGCTCTTGGGTGATCAGCCTCGGACTAGATCTGGCCTCATCGCCAGGCAGCTGTCAAAGAAGAAGACGTCTAAATCTATTGTCACAGTCTGTTCTTTGAATCGTTATAGTATACTCATCACTCAGTCATTATTATCTAACTCGGAAAGTAACAATGACTATTCAGATGGGCCCCCGACAAGATGGCGTCGCATCGCACAACCCGCAAAATCCAGCGATATCACCACCATCGACGTCTAGCATCCTGACTATAGCCGACACTGCCACCAAAACACAACCACAAGAAACACAAGAAACTCGAGAGAAACAAGAAACACAAGAAACACAAACACATGAAACACCACCCAAAAGAAACCTCTGCTTCATGGACCTCCCCACCGAACTGCACCTCCAAATCGCCCAGTACCTCATCTACCCCGACGCCCTCTCCCTCAAACACTCCAGCCGCTACTTTTACCACTTTGTCGACACCGGCATCGAGCTCAAGGTCACCTGGCTCGTGGACCGCCGCCGCCTGCACCTCGACTGCCCCAACCGCACCCGCTGCGACCTCGGAAGCGACCTGCGCTTCTGCCGCGGCAGCGTGCCCCTGCTGATGAAGCGCCGCCGCGAGCACATCGAGTGCGAGAGCCGCCCGGGCCTCGGCTGTCTGATCTACGGCACGGCGACGTGTGCGCACCGCCCAGGCCGGTTTGGCAATATAGCCTTTTGGCGCCGGCGACTGACGATTGAGATGTGGTGGGTGCTGCTGGCGCTTGTGCCGGTGGTGCTGTCGTGGGTGTGGTTTGCCGAGCTACTGGGGCTTGTCTAGGACTTTTATTTTCCTTCTTCTTTTCTTTTTTTTTCTTTTCTTCTTTTATATTTTCTTCTTTTATATTTTATACCTTTTTACTTTGCTTCTTCTATTCTTTATATTTATCATATCCTTATTCATTCATATAATGATACATGCTATATTACAATGCTGATATAAACCGCTCGTTATTTTGATTTTGATTAGGAGATGGAGGCATCAGAAGCTCACGCCGGGATTGGACGCCGACGCCGACCCTGGAGACGCCTCCTCGGCAGACGGCAGCCCGGCCAGCCAGTCCTCGTTCTCCTGGTTCAGCTCGTTCTCCGTCATCTTCATCTCGCCCTCCAGCGCCGCCAGCTGCGCCTTGACGTCCTCGCCCGCCGCCCGCCGCTTGCGCAGGCTGTGCCACAGCGTCTTCGTCCACAGCTGCTCCAGCTCCATCTGCTTGCGCTTGCCCTCCGTGAAGATCTGGATCACCACCGTCGTGCCCGCCGACCGTGCCGACCCAAAGCCCGTCGTCCGTCCCTGGGCGTCCACTTTGGCGTCCGCCACTTTGACGTCCCCGGTTGTCTCCTTTTTGCTTGCACTTCTTGCACTGCCTTTAGCGGCACCCCCGATAAATCCAGCGTTGACGCACACCCACTTTGTGCTGATGCCGTCGTCCACCTCTTCCGCCCCGCCCGCCGAAAGCTGGCCAATGTTGCCCAGCAGCTTCGCCCGCCGCGCCTTGCGCTTCAGCTTGATCTTGAGCTCGTTGCGGCCCAGCAGGCCGTCCGCGCTGGCACTCACGCCGTACGTGCGGAACCACCGCACGAGCCGGTCGGCGCTGACGTGCAGATGGCGCTCGCTGCGGGAGGTGGAGAAGAGCATGATGAGGTCGGGGCCCAGGCCGGCGGGCGGGTCGAGGCCGCGCAGGTCGAGGATCTTAAGGTCGTCGAGGCCGAGGTCGTCGGCGGCAAAGGTGACGAGGGGCGAGAGCAGGGCGGGTGAGTTGGTGGGGATGTCGGGCAGCGGCGTGGCCTGCGGCGTCAGCGTCTCGTGCTTGGGCACCTTGACTCTGAGGTACCACGGCAGGTCCTCTGTAGTCTCTGGTGGTGCTGTCTTTGATTCGGTCGCTGCCTCTGCCTCTGCCTCTGCTGCCCCTGCCCCTGCCTCTGTCTCTGCCTTTGCCTCTGCCTCTGCCTCTGCCTCTGTGCTGGTTGTAATGTCCTTGGTCTCTGTGGTGGCTCGGGTGGCCGATACTGAAAATGGCCGGTATTGAGCCGGCTGTGCCAGCTGTATGTGTGCCCGTCCTCCCATCACTGCCCCCCTCGCCGTCGTCGGCCTCGCCGTCGCCATCTGCCGGGCCCGTGCCGGTGCACTCCGCAGAGCACTCTGCACCTGTGCCCGGCACGCCATTCCACCGGCTATCCTTGCGCTTGATATCATTTTTCGAAATGCTCGAGTATGTTGGTCGATTACATCTAACAACATAAAAAACAACAATATCAATGTCTTGTCCAGCCGCCTTGGCTCGACGTTGCTAGATTTCTTATTTCCTATTTAATTTAGCATTTAAAACAATTCACCATCCACTGACATAATAGCGGGCCTTTATAATGGGCCCGATTGGGTCTGCCGCCAATAGTATCGGCCTATACACTAGGCTGCCGGCAGCTAGAAGCTAATACAGCGTACAAACTTTTCTTTGGGGTTTTTCTTTTTCAATTTATAGTGGGGCTGCCGTTTCTACAGTGGGCACAACAAACTTTTTTCGGCTCCTCCAGGCATTTCGACGCCTTCACGTATGTTATCGCCATTGACTGTATGTCGTGGGTGTTTTTCTCTTTCTTTCTTTCTTCTTGCTTCTTTTCTGCTCCTATTGTCTTCATACTTCAGACCGCCTTGCTTTGGATACGCTTCCTCTGTTCTCCGACGATACCTCCCTCACCAATGGGGGCCTAGAATTCGACCTCCTCCGCCACATCTGTCTGTCGCGTGATATCACGAGAGGCACCTCGACATCGAACTGACCTCCTTGACGACCTGACGGCTTGACGACCCTTCATTAGCCATGTTCGTTCGGCCTGCTGGCGGTCGCCAGACCCGCGCCGCCGCTCTGCGCCGCCTCCATTCCGCCTCCGTCCTCCTCGCACACACCCCGCGCTCGCCGTTACTCTCGCCATTGACATCGACCTCGGCCTCCTCGACCGCTACCTCCACATTCTCCCCATTGGCCGCCTCTTCATTACGGCCCCTCGGCGTCAACCGCAGACTGCTGTCTTCCTCCTCCGCCTCTTCACCCGCCCGCCCCGGCCTGCGCCCATTGCGTTCCGCCTCCCCCCTCTCGTCACAGCCTGCCGACCGCTCTCTCGCTACCGCCGTCGGCGAGTATGTCACCAGCACCAACGCCGCCGCACCCGCTCTTGGCGCGGCCTCACCCTCGTCACAACCCAGTGCAGCTGCTGCCGCGGCCGCCGCGTCCCAACTGTCGCGCCTTTATGGCTCTTCTGCCGTTCCCTCAGACCACTCCCCCCTCTGGGAGCTGCGTCCGCACAACGTCTCGGCACCGCTCTTCATCGACGAGGGCGCCGAGCCCCTCAAGCGCGGAAAGTCCAACAACCGCGGCGTCCCCGGCGACCTCGAAGAAATGCTGTCCATCCTCGAGGCCTGCTTCAAGATCGGCAACATGGACCGCGCCGCCCTCGTCATGAAGCGCATCTGCCACCCCCAGTTCAGCACCCCCGACGTCAACATTGCCGAGCTGCAGAGCCGCTTCCTCTACGCCTCCGTCAACGCCCTCATCGAGAACCCGAGTCCCAAGGCCGGCGACACGCTGCACAAGTGGTTCGAGCTCGAGATCGGTGGCGGCCGCCGTGCCAATGCCATCAAGACCACCCCCGAGAACATTGCCCTCATGGTCAAGGCGTCGCTGCTCACATCGCGCGGCGCCACCCGCGAGCGCTTGGTTGAGCGCTACATGGGCATGGCCCCGGGCGACTCCGGCCTCGAGGTGCTGCACATGTCCGACATCCTCAACGACCAGGACCGTGCGGCCATCACCGACCTCTTCCAGGATTACAACCTCGCATCCGGCAACGACATCCCCGAGGCGCCCGCGACGACGCTGTTCGAGCAGGCCCTCGACAATATTGGTGGTATTGAGGGTGCTGAACTGCCTACTGCGTCCGAGATCGAGGCTGCTGCGGGGATTGCCGCCGAGGGCTCTACGGGTACGGTCCCCGAGGTCATCGGCACCCCGCAAAAGGGCGCCGGCCTGCGCACGCTGAAGAAGACGCTGTCCCTGTTCGGCGACATCCCCGAGGGCCGCGACATTGCCTCACTCGGCCTCGAGGAGCGCCGCCAGATCCAGTCGCGTCTGGAGCGGGACTGCATTGACGCCGCCGTCGACCGTTGGGCCGACGAGAACGAGGCCCTGCTGAAAATGGGCCTCAACACATCGCTGTCCACGGCCTCGCTCAACTCGCGCCTCTATGAATGGCACCGCGACCTTGAGCAGCGCATCGCCAACGAGATTGAGCTCATCACCATTGCCGAGTCGCCCGAGAAAAAGGGCGGCGAAGGCCGCCAGAACATGGACCGCTGCGTCTACGGGCCCTTCCTGCGCCAAGCGCCCCCGAGCCGGCTGGCGGCCGTCACCATTGTCAGCACGCTGAGCAGCATGGCTATCCAGGGCGCCGACAAAGGCCTGGCCATCAGCAACGCCATCACACAGATCGCCAAGGTCGCTGAAGAGGACATCCGCCTGCTCCAGACGACATCCGCCATCCGCAAGGGCATCGCCGAGACCAATAAGGGCAAGATCGCACACAAGATTGCAACCAAGTCCGCCAAAAAGGCTGCACACACCAAGGCCATGCGGCCCGGCAAGCAGATCCACATCCCCCAAGGCGAGGCGGCCGAGCTCGAGGCCATCAAGTCGGCCGAGGCCATTGCGGCTGCCAATGCGGCTGTCAATGCAGCTGCAAACAATAACAGCAGCGAGGTCTCCGACTCGGACTTTCAAGACACTGTCGCTGAAGTGGTTGCCGAGGCCCAGGCTGTCGAGTCAAACCCCCAGGTTGTGCCGCCCACAGCGACCAAGTCCCGCCTGCCCGACACCTGGCCCATCACCATCAAGGCCAAGGTCGGTGCTGTGCTGCTGTCCATGCTGATGGAGTCTGCCAAGATCACCGTGGTCAAGGAGCACCCCGAGACGGGCACTCTGATCTCTGAGTTGCAGCCCGCCTTCAGCCGCATCAACCAGTTCAAGCGCGGCAAGAAGGTCGGCATGCTGATCGCCAACACGACCATCATCGACCTGCTCAAGCGCGAGCCGCGCGGCGATTTCCTGGCCCGCCACCTGCCCATGGTGGTCGAGCCGCAGCCGTGGAAGGGCTTCGAAAAGGGCGGCTTCCTCGAGTCGCCGGCGCCACTGATCCGTGTCAAGGACAGCCGCAAGGACCAAAAGATTTACGCCGAGGCAGCGATTGCGCGCGGCGACATGGACCAGGTGCTCAAGGGCCTGGACGTGCTGGGCCGCACGGCCTGGCGAGTCAACCGCCCCATCTTCGACACCATGCTCACGGCCTGGAACTCGGGCGAGGCCATTGCCGAGATCCCGCCCATCGACCCGGACATTCCCATCCCGCCCGAGCCCTCCAAGGATGAGGACCCAATGAAGCGCCGCAACTGGCTCAAGGCCGTCAAGGCCGCCGAGAACGAGCGCTCCGGCCTGCACTCGGTACGCTGCTTCATGAACTTCCAGATGGAGATTGCGCGCGCGTTCCGCGACCAGACCTTTTACTTCCCGCACAATGTCGACTTCCGCGGCCGCGCGTACCCAATCCCGCCCTACTTCAACCACATGGGCGCCGACCACGTGCGCGGCCTGCTGACCTTTGCCCAGGGCAAGAAGCTCGGCGTTGACGGCCTGCGCTGGCTCCAGGTGCAGCTGGCCAACGTCTACGGCTACGATAAGGCGAGCCTCACAGACCGCGCGCAGTTTGCCGTCGACAACCTCGAAAACATCCGCGACTGTGCGCGCGACCCCCTGGGCGGCAGCCGCTGGTGGCTGGGCGCCGAGGACCCGTGGCAGTGCCTGGCTGCGTGCGTGGAGCTGGCCGAGGCGTACAAGCTCGACGACCCGGCCGAGTTTGTGTCGCACCTGCCCGTGCACCAGGACGGCACGTGCAACGGCCTGCAGCACTACGCGGCGTTGGGCGGCGACTCTTGGGGTGCGAAGCAGGTCAACCTGGAGCCCAGCGACCGGCCGGCGGACGTGTACTCTGCGGTGGCGGACATTGTCAAGGATGCGATTGCCGAGGATGCATCACAGGGCAACGAGGTGGCGAAGGCGCTGATGGGCAAGATCAAGCGCAAGGTGGTGAAGCAGACGGTCATGACCAATGTCTACGGCGTCACGTTTGCGGGCGCGCAAAAGCAGGTTCTGAAGCAGCTGGACGCGCTGTACCCCAAGCTCGAGGAGGAGAGCGGCATCAGCATGGTGCGGATGGCGTCGTACATTGCGACGCTCATCTTCAAAGCGCTGTCGACCATGTTCGGCGGCGCGCACGACATTCAGAACTGGCTGGGCGAGTCGGGCGGCCGCGTGTGCCGCATCATGATGCCGGAGCAGATCGAGCGCCTGTCGACGGGCGTGCCCGACAACGTGGCCAAGGGCGCGCGCGCCAAGGTGGGCCGCAAGGCGCGCGGCGACACAGAGTTTATGAGCAACTTCCGGTCGACGCTGGTGTGGACGACGCCGCTGCGCATGCCGGTGGTGCAACCGTACCGCAGCGCCGAGAGCCGCGTGATCGAGACGTGTCTGCAGGACCTGGTGCTGTCGGTGCCGGCGCGCAACGACCCGGTCAACAAGCGCAAGCAGCTGCAGGCGTTCCCGCCCAACTTCATCCACTCGCTGGACGCCAGCCACATGCTGCTGTCGGCGCTCGAGTGCGACGCGCTGGGTCTGCAGTTTGCGGCGGTGCACGACTCCTTTTGGACGCACGCGTCCGACGTCGGCACGATGAACCGCGTGCTGCGCGACGCGTTTATCCGCATCCACTCGGAGGACGTGGTGGGCCGGCTCGCGACAGAGCTGCAGGCGCGCTACAAGGGCGCGATGCTTTTTACCAAGGTGAAGCGCAGCACGACGGCGGGCAAGAAGATCCTGGAGCTGCGCAAGAAGAAGCGCATGTCGATGCAGGATGAGCTGCTGCTGGAGTGGCGGCGGCTGGAGTGCCTGCGGTCCAACGATCCGGTGCTGAATAAGCGCGGGCAGCTGATGGTGACGCCGGGCAGCATCTACGCCAAGCACGCGCAGGTCATCGGCGAGGGCCAGCTGGTGGAGGCCGAGAACCTGGCCGAGTACACGCTGGGCCAGATCCCCGAGGAGGAGCTTAAGGCCGTCGACTCGGCGGCGCTGGAGAAGTCGGTCAAGGCCAAGTCGGACTCGCTCAAGGACGAAGTTGCCAGTCTTGTCGACGCCACATCGAATTTTGCTAAGGGAGGCGACGATATCTACGCTGCGTTCGCGGCTGAGATGGGCGACGATGCCGTCCCAGGCTTTGAAGACAACGACTACGACGCGGAAGACGATGCCGAGACGCAGGCCCTCGCCAGGGCCAAGGCCGAGGCGGAGGGCGAACCCGACGTCCAGCCCAAGGCGCGGGGGCGGCGCAAGACTGCCAACTTTGAGGAGGCAATCGATGCCACGGGCTCTTTCGAAGCCAAGCTGCGCGACCCGAAAAAGAAGAAGTACGACACGAAGAAATATAACGACAATGTGCCGGTGTGGGTGCCGCTGACGTTCCCGCCGGTCCCGGCCAAGGGCGACTTTGACGTGACGCGGCTGAAGAACAGTGACTATTTCTTCTCTTAGACGTGTTCACTTGACACTTTCTACCCGTTGCTTTATCATCAAAACTATCATTACACCCCACACATATCTCATCTCATCTCTCACGCACACTACACACATCACGTTAATCATGTATTATTACGCAACGGCGCTGGGGCGGCACATTCCAGAAAGAGCAGCGCAAAGAGCAATGCTGCAGGGGAGGAAGAAGAAGACAAAAGGAAAAGAAAAAGGAAGAAACCAGGGCAAGGAGGTATAGGGGGTAAAGGAGGCAAACGGACGGAAAAGCGATTTGATTTTATTTCATGTGACTATCCTGCATAGCACCCACCATTTATATATATCATACGCCCATACAGCATAGCACTACAATGTACATTACTTGTTTTCTACTCTCCCGGTGTACTCGTTCCATCTTATTCGATGAGGCGTGCCTGATGCCATAGGCCAAGGCCATGCAATGGCTATCCGACCTCTGATGTCCAACACACGTTTGCTGGATGCGGACTAGACTTTTCGGTGACAAAGAGAGTCTAGAGTCGCTCTTTCAGATGACTCTCTATGAAAGAAGAATGTGAAGGGCAACTACTTGCTTGTGAACGCGAGGCCGGCGAGAGGCTCGTAGAGAGAGTTCGGCGGAGGCGATGGCCGCGAGAAGTGCACTGCCCCTTGTGGATGAGAGCTTTGTCTGAATGATAATTATCTAAAGTCATCTATGCTGGAAGTTCTGACAAGGTCTCTTGGTCTGCTTCAGGTGTCTTGATGAAAGGCGTGGTGGTGGCCAGAGAGGCAAGGAGGCAAAGCAGCACGGTGTAGCTAGGAAATAAGACTTTGGCAACCAAATGAGCGATGAAGACAATGGGGACGCCTGAAGGCAGAGAGCTCTGTGACTGCAACAGATTATGCTGGCTGTGCAGGCTGTGCTGGCTGTGCAGCGAGTCTGCAGGAGGAGCAGAAGCACAGCACAGTTTGTAAATAGTCTAGGCACTGTTCAATTGGTCGTTTTACACAGTGCCAATAGACTGTAAACACAGCTGGCCAATCAACTAATACATTTTTTTCGCCACCGTCCTTTTGATGCGAATATAGTCAGCCGTCGATGTTTGTGTTTATTTTTGTTTTTGGGGCTTTGTCCTATAGTCCAGTGTCATGCAAAAGTACATTTGCATGGTTTCGCACGTGTTTTTGTGATTGTATCTGTGTTTGACTGCAGCCGAGCGTTCACAAGCCTCACGAGCTTCATGTTGGCGAGCTTCACATGCACAAAAGCATTGGATAGTTCTTTGAGGCCGTCTAGCACTTACAACAACAGATATGCATCGCCCAAAATGCCAGCTGCATTAAACCTTGGCCTTGAACTACATCGAGATCCCGTCTTTGTCATAACGCTGTCACCTGACTCAAGCAGCGTCTACAAGTCCCCATGTCGAGGTGCTTTCGCACGGCCAACAATCTGTGCAGACTTCAACTGTCTGGGTTTTTGGGCCTCATGAGCTCAAAGTAAATGTTGCCACTTGTATAAGAGAAGGCCATCTCTTCTGCCGGGCTAGGACTGCCACACGGAATCCAAGGTCCACTCTCTCCCAGAACCCTCCCCGGAAACCTCCCCCGACGCCAGACTCGCTTCGACTATAAATTGCTTGCAGACACTTTATTTTTCTTTTCTATCCTTTCTTCCTTCTTCTTCCTTGCTCGCACAACCCCCCAGGACAAGTACCCCCTACCCACGCCCCAAACACGCTCCCCTTTGCCGCCATGGCCCCCCTACGTGGTTCTCATTCGAGAGCCTTCGTTGCTGTCGTTGCTGTCGTTGCCCAGGCCGCTATTGTTTCTGCTGGTGCTATCCCAACTGCTGCCTACCCTGGTGTCACCCCTGCCCCTGTTGCCGACGAGTGCAAGGCATTCCAGGACGGCACCGAGCAGTGCTACACACACACCGTCTACGCGGCCGCGGAGCCCTGCCCCTACACGCTGTGCCCCCGGATCGTAAACCAGTGTCGTGCGGAGTGGCTGCTCGAGAGCCAGGTGGTGGAGGTGCCCTGCCAGAACAAGTGCTGCCCGACGACAGCAACCCAGACGGTGAGAACGGCGTGCCAGCAGTGCCCGACGGCATGCCAGCCCATGTACACGCACGTGGAGTATGCGTACCCCACGAGCTGTGGCCACAACATGGCTGCCATCGAGACGGGCTCGGCGGCTGACCTGATGGTGAATGCGGTCCACGGCCCGTCGCTCCACGACCTCACCTATGTGCTGGCCAAGCGCATGGCCGAGGAGGAGGGCGACAGCCCGGCCGAGCAGGCCGAGCAGGCAGAACAGCCGGAACAGGCTGGAGAGGAACACCACCATCCCAAGCCATTCCCGCCCCTGCGCCCGCCGCCGCACCACCCCAAGCCGCCGCCGACCGCGCCCGGCATTGTGATTACCACCAAGCCCGTGTTTACAATCCCCACGTGGGCCCCCAACCTGCCAACCATGGTGACGCTGACGCATGCCACCCACGCGTCCCGTATGTTGGTCCGGGATAGTGTTGCATACCCTCACAAGTACCAGGAAGGGAATGGACCGTTTGATGATATCGACGGTATGGCCGACACCCCCGCCGCTGCCGGGCCTGACCACCCCGGCCTCGGCGACGCCGACCTGCCTCCCCTCTTGAGCACCGCGACTCCCACCCAGCGTCTCACGCACCACCCCATCCACGGCGAGCCCCCTCTGCCCCAGGCCACACACGCCGCCGACTAGTCTATTTAACTGTATGAACTAGCCGGCAGTTGTGCCAAAAGGTAGAGGGCCGTGATGGAGGAGCGAGAGATGCGTCCGCTCGTTTTCGTCACTCTTTCTTCACTCTTTCTTCACTCTTGACCCCGGAAAGTTTGTGCAAAGAGCAGATGCAACCCCCACCTACAGAATATATCAAGAGAGATATTGCCCCCAAAAACACTTCAAAATCACAAAAAGAACAAAAAAAAGTAAGTCTCTTTGTCCGACATGCCAGCCATCCAACGACGCAATGCTAACAGCCAGATCTCCTGGTGCCTGACCAACACCAAGGACTGTTAATGTTTAATTTCTAATTTCTAATTTGTAATATCAGATTGGATACCGTTTGTTGTTTTGTTCGTTTTGTTCGTTCGTTTGTTAGTTTGTTAGTTTGTACCGCGACCTTGTTTGAGAGACCACAAGTATTGGAGACCACCACTACTTTTCGTTGCTTTATTTTCTGTTTAGTTATCAGTTTGTTTGTTCGCTTGTTAGTTTGTTTTGTTCGTTTTGATTTCCCCTGGGCTGGACGGCCTTTCTATGCTCTGTCTGGGTAGTTTACTCTGCCGCCGCACGGCGTCAAGAGGTTTTAGCCGCTTTTATCATAGAAGTTATAGGATATACCCGTCACAATCGAGCTCACCTGTCAAGGACCAAAAGAAAGCAGAAAAGAAACGATGCCATGTGATTTGATTTATGATTAAAAAGTAACGCTCCAGGCGTTTATTACTTACTTACCTCATTACTTACTCTATACTTACTCTATACTCTACGACCACGAGGGGATGTTGTCCAAGTACCCCTTGGCCAAGGACACGCCGCTGCACTGCACGCAGTAGTGATATGTAAACGCGCTGTCTCGCTTGAAGCGACACGCAGATGTCAGCAGCGACTGGCAGTCGGGCCATCCGCAGCGGTTGGCGATAAAGGATGCGTCGTCGTTGTCGTCGTCGTCGTCGGCATCTTGAGATAGACTCTCGGGGTCCTGCAGAAGCTGGTCGACGAGCCAGCTGGCCGCGCTGTTTTCGGGGTCCATGCAGTCCCGGAACTCGCCGATGCCCGTGTCCATGCCGCAGCACCACAGGTTTAGCAGCTGCAGGGCCTTTTCGAAATACTCGGACGTCTCCAGCGGCTGGTGCTTGGCGTCCAGCGATGGTGAGGGGATGTTGTAGGGATCAATGCCGGCACTGCCAAGGCCACGGCCCAGGGCCAGATAGTTCTCGTGCTGGTCACGGCACTCTTGCACCTGGCTCCACGCGCGACGGCTGTTGAGGACCGCCCGTGTCTGGGCGGCGTTGTCGTTGAGGCACGCGCAGCACAGCGCATGGCCGCAGGGGAGGACGTGCATCGAGCCGTAAGGCAGGCTCTGCTTACAGTCGCGGCAGTCAATGCTCTTGGGACTGCGGAATGGCCGCTTGTGCTTGCCGCAGCAGTGGGCGCCGGTCTTTCTGAACTGGGGAACCTGGCCCGCGAGTTCTTGAGGGACACTGTGAGGAGGGAGGGCGGAGATGGTAGCGGGCTGAAGGGGGGCCTTGTCCTCGAGCTTGAGGCGGTCGGCGTCATTCTGGGACTGGGAACGAGCCTTGGTTGATGATCGCGTGACACGCGTAGACTTACCAACGGTAGACTTACTGGGCTTGCTGTGCTTGCTGCTAGGCAGAGGCGTAGGCAGAGATACGGGCATAGATGCGGGCCGAGAGGAAGGCAGAGAGGAAGGGCGACTGCGGTTTGATGGGGGCTGCTTGCACTTGCTGGCCGGTTCTGTGGTTTCTGCGGCTCTCTTTCTCTTGGTAGTCTTGCCAGTCTGGAGGGGCTGGGTTGGGGTGGGAGGAGGGGAGTTGAAAGACTTCTTACTGTCAGTCTTACTGTGAATCTTACTGTGAATGGCACGGCGGCGGCTCAGCTCGGCTTCTGTGACGGAGGACGACTTCTCTGCTGACCACCAGTCAGCGGGCGAAGGCATGTGGCGGTACCCAAAGACTTTGATGATCTCACCATTGTGTGTGCAAAAGTCTCGGGCCCAGGCTGTCGTGCTCTGTCTGATCGGGCCCATGGACGATGCGGACGCGGCCAAGTTGAAATGGGGGGCGGACATGGTGGTGATGGTGATGGTGGTGGTGGTGATGATGGTGGTGGTGATGATTAAGTAATGAATACGCGGATTGACTACCAGAATCAATATGCTAACAGAAAACGATGGTGATATGCGAATGGATAAAAAGAGAGAACACAGAAGATGAGGTGTTCTTACATTATATACTCTCTCTGGGCAGCACAGAGCTGTATGTCGTCTATTGTCGTCGCTTGCTGTGGCTATCTGCATTGTTTCGGGGCATCTTTGTCTCTTTGTCCTTTTCTATGCCCTCCTTTGTCTCCCGCTGTCTGTTCTGTCTATTGTTCTTACTGTCCATAATAGGAGACTCTGTTCAACAAAGGTGTTGATATCCGACTCGTTTCAGAGTCTATTGTTCAGCAAGGACAATAAATAGGGTGAGCAGTTTCAGATTCGGAGATGATGAGTACATGTTGAAGAGATCTGGATAATGTACAATAAACTTGGGAGACAGCACAAAAACATTGAGAGGAAGAGAAGAGAGAGAAAGGAGAAAATAATAAAAATATCCCGAAAACATAAACGAAATGCAACTTGGAAACAGCAAACAGCAAACAGCAAACAGCAAACATAAACAGACAATAGTTTTAATAGAGCAGACGTAAATACAGCAGGCCGGGGAATAAATAAAGGAAAACAAGTAGAACAGCATTGAGAGGGGGAGAAAAGAACTCACAGGAGACATGAACATGCAGAAAACCATAAGGAAAACATAAAATGTAAAACAAAATCAAAAATCAAAAACACAGCACATAAGCAACCCTCTCATCCCGTACTAAGCCGACGGCCGAGATAGGACTTCTTCCACAGCCAGGCCGTCATGTCACGGCCGGCATGCAGCAGCCGGGACAGCCCCAAATCAGTCTGGTCGTTAGCACCGTTCCCGTCACCGCCACCATCGTCAGCAGCGGCTCCGGCTCCGTCTCCAGCTACATAGTCGCCAGCGTACTGTCCGCCTGCCACTTTGACCATTTTCTTACCTCCACCGCCTGCACCACCTGCACCGCCACCCTCTTTGGCAGTCTTCTTTACCGCCGTTGCTGCCGTCGTCTCCGCCTCTCCGCCGGCAGTTGCGGCCGCGGCTTGGGCCGGCTGGCCCGCCACGGCCGCTCCGTCCTTTGCTTCAGACACCCGCTTCGGCGTGCCGTCCGCCTGGATCTCGACCTTGACAATCCGCCCCAGCTCCGCGTCATACACCGTCACCACGTTCTCCCACTGGTCGTCCCGGGGCCGCCGGCTGTCCTGCGGCTCCGTCGGGTCGTGCGCGTTTGTCGGCCGCAGCCGCGAGCCCGCGTGGAAGGGAACAACCGGCAGCTTCTGCTGGTGCGGCAGCACGGCGGGCGCGGCGCGGCCGTGCTGGACCTCCCAGTCAAAGATCTCGGGGCAGCCTTCGTAGTCGTCGGGGGCCTCGCGCAGGGCCTCCTGGAGCGTCGCAAAGCGCGGCTTGGTGCCCTTGCCCTTGTAGATGGCGGTCTTGTTCTTTCCCGGGGATGAGGACACGGTCTGGTGCGCCAGGGTAAACTCGTCGTCGGGCAGCAGATTCTGCCGCGTCATGCCGGGCCCGAGCGTGTGGATGCGGGTCTCGTAGGGCAGCTCGTGCCACAGGCGCTCCCAGTCGCGCGGGCGGCTGTGCTTGGCGGAGTAGGTGTCGATGTACGCGCGCGGCGCGGGCAGCATGCCAGTGCCGGCGCCGGCGTCCTGGGGGTTGTAGGCCTCGTCCAAGTCGACGTCCATATCGAGGTCGAGGCTGGGCGCCCGGACCGAGCCGTCGTCGTCGGAGTCACTGTCGCCGTCGCCGTCGGAATTGCTGTCGTAGTTGTAGCGCGCGCGCTTGGACAGGCGGTCTTTGTTCTTCTCTTCCTCCTCGGCGTCGTCGAGGACGCGCTTGGCAATGGCCTGGCGCAGCAGCGTTCTGGTGGTGCCATAGACGCTAAACTCGCTCTCCTCGGGCGGCGCGGCGAGCGCCTCGACCTCTTCCTTGCGCTGCTCGACGAGGTCGGCGTGCAGCTGGCGGACGTACGCGGCGCCCTCGGCGAACGCATCTTCTTTGATCTTCTTGACGCTCTCGGGGGGCTCGAGGCCGTAGCAGGCCCAGATGCGGTCCTCTGGGATCACGGCGTACCCGTGCAGCACATCTGTGTCGAGGCCGTCGCGCTGGGCAATCTGTTCCATGACGGCGAGGAGAAGAGTGGCGTACTCGGGCACGTCAGGGGGAGCGTTGCGCAAATCCGGGAACAGAGCCGGGCTATACTTGTAGAGAATCTCGTCCCTCTGTTGGGGGTCCTGCATTTTGTAGACCTGGCCGATGATGGTATCACGCATCTTCTTCTCCTTGAAGCAGTTGGCTACAGCGTGGCGCATCGAGCGGCCGAAGCGGTGGTATTGGGACTGCATAGTGGTGTACGCCAAGCTCTCCACACCGAGGCACTCGGCCGGTATTCCGCTGGTGTCAACGGGGGGGTCCGGTGGCACATTGGCGGCCGGCTCGAGGTGGTACTGCTGGTTGAGAGGGCCGAGAGTGACGACGCCATACTTTGTGGTGTATTTCAGCATTGCGGTCGAGCAGAGGCAGTCGAGATGGGGGATGGGAGATGGGAGATGGCAAAATGACGAGATGACAAAATGAAGAGTGAACAAGAGTAACAAAATAAACAAATAAAAACAAAAAAGAGAAACAAAAACAAAACAAACAAAAGGCGAGAGGCGAACAATAAATAAATCGAACAGCAGCATCACAAAGACAACGCATTCGCTCGAGCATCGTACATCTTGTTGTCATGCCGAGCGATGAGTGAATGTTGGGCCGAAAGCGGAAGTGCAGGGGTCGCTGTTAAAAATAAGACAGCATAAAGAGCAAATAGAGTGCATTGAAAGAGCATAAAGAGAAGTAAAGTTGATATGCTCATTGTGCGCTCTTTCAGGGTCCGCGTCTTTGTTCTCGCCGCATCGAGCAGTGGACAACAAAGATGGACGTTAAGAAGAAGACATTTTCGAGGGCTCGGGAAACAAAGTGATGGTGAAGTAATCATTCAATTAAATAAAATAATCAAAATATATTAAAATAAACAAATATAATTATTACGGGAGACGAGGCCAGCTCGCAGTCTACAGCTCTACATCTACGACCGAATCAGCAATAACAATAACAATAATCAGTAGCACGTTACTCCAGCCCAAACAGCGACATGCCTATGGCGGCCTCGACGGCCCGGTCACCCGTGTCGATGCCGCCCGAGGATGCAGAGGCAGATGCAGAGTCGTCGACATCGCGGTTGTCCTGCTGGATGCGCTTGCGAACAGCAGCCACAAACGCCCGCGCCGACTGCTGCGCGCATGCCTCGTGGGCGGCGCGCATGGCCTGCCGCGCCTCGGCCAGGCTCATGCCGGCACCGGGCACAATGTGCGATGGGGGCGTGTCTGTGCTTGGACGGCAGATGACGGCGACGGGCGGGTCGGTAGGCTCTGCTTGTGCGTGTGCTTCTGTTGGGGGCGGGCTGCGGTACGCACGCGGACTGCCATACACGGAAAAGCCATCGGACTGCGCCGATGGGGAGACATAGTCGTATTCTACAATGGGAATGACAGGCGTGCCGGCAGAGGCATCGACAGAGAACGAAAATAACGTCTGGCTGTAGGTGAGCAGGGCCGACAGAAAGACGGCGGCGATGGCGGCGCCGGCAATCCTCTGCATGTGCTCCCTGGCAATGATGAGCGTCTCCTCGATGTTGCCGTGGTCGCCGTTGGGGCAGAGACGCCGCACTGGCTGTGGATGACTGCTCCTACGCTTGTAGAAGGCGACGAGGTCGTTTGTAAAGGTGACGACCTCGAAGCACACGACGTGGTGGATGGGCGCGCTCTCCAGAACATCGGCGGCGCTCGCGTAGCCGGCGTGCCTGAGGTAGCGGTCGGCATAGCGGGACAGAAACTTACCGAACGGGACGAGGCCGTATCGAGCAGCAAGGTGGAGGAGGGGTCGGGCGCGGTGCAGCCAGTACAGGGCACAGTCGAAGAGGACGGTGTTGGTGTTGTCCAAGTAGAGGAGGATGACGGCGACAGCGGGGGTGCCGAGGACGCGGGCGAGGGCCAGGGCAATGGCTATCTTGTAGGTGGGCTTCATGGTGGGCTGTGGTGTGGTGGATGCGATGCTCTGCTCGTTGCTGTGCTGTGGTGGTGATGCCATCTCAGGCCGGCGAGGACATGTATATACGCATTTATCGGTCTACAATCTACCATGCCGTTCACTGGCCTCTGTACAATAGAATGCAGGTGAACATGGTCTAGTTCTTTTCTTTGTTGATGGTTGCATTGTATCCGTTGTCCGTCATGTTCATGTGTCATCTCTTTGTTTGTTTTTGCTTTTTGTGTTTTTCTCTTTGATTTTCTTTGATTTAATTCTTTAATTCTTTGATTTAATTCTTTGGTTCTTTGATTTTGACTCTTGACTCCTCGTCTTTATTCCTTGTTCCCTACTCTCTACCTTGCAAACATCTGCCGCCTCTTAATCTACTTGTCTTCACATACCCACCCCTCTACTCCACGTCAACCTCGCATCAACCTCGCGTATCGCCGGTGACTTTTAAAGAAACAGCCAACAAGTCCAACCAAGGCAGATGGCCGAAGGTGCGCCCTGGGAGTCTGGAGTGTGTGACCGTTGTGGCTGTTTCGGGTAGCTGTAGCTGTTCTCTTCCGTGTCCCTATCCGCCTGTCGCCTCTGCCTCCCTCTCCCGTTGCCGACTGACGGCTGTCCACCCGACTGCCGACGACCGTTGTGATATGTGTGTTGGCTTTTTATTAATAGTATTTGATACCCGATACTTGATACTTGATAGTTACCACTCGTCACTTCGCTCGTCACTTGCTGCCACCCGCATTGTGCATTTGCATTTCCCGAGCTGCTCAAGCACCGGTCAACCTGGACACGTACTATCACTACTATGTGAATGCACTCTGGGAACGGCGCCATGGTACTCTGCAGTGTCTGCGCTTATTGCCTGCTATGGTAGCAGTGCACCAGCGGGAGATGTGGCATTTTCTTGATTAACTGTGATTATACTTGGATAACCATCCATCCCCCAGATAGGATTAATTGGATAAATCGTAGCATCGTTGGTTCTTTTCATTTATTTTCTTTGCTTTCTTGTGACGGAGTATTCCTTTTTTCCCTGTCTTTCCCCCTCCTCCACACACCCTGCTACACCCCAGTCTCGCCTGTTTTCGCTTCGTCCCATCCTCCACCGCTGTTCCCTGCACCTCCCTCTTTTTGCCTTTTTGCCTTTTTGCCCTTTTTCTTTTCTTCTTTCGTTTCTCTCCTATTTCTCTTTTACCCTTTTTGCTCTTTCTATCTACTATCTGTCTACTCCCCAGCCCAATCACCTCCAAGCCAAAACCGTTGACTGTCTCATTGTGCCACTCCATGTGTCACATTGTCAGCTTGTCTTTTGTGTCTTCTGTTCCTTTGTATCCGTCTGTCTTCCCTCGCTGTCTTCTTGGTTCGTTTATCTTCTTCCAGCTACCCAGCCTTCCATCTTCTTTTCCTTTCTTTTATCATGTGCTCGTCATGCCCTTCAGCCCAGCTACCCATCGTGATCCATGTCTTGTTTCTTTTCCGTCTTTTCCATTGATCTTGTTTCTGTCCTCCAAAGTACTTTCTTTTCTGATGTCTCCTGATGTTTCCTGATGTCTGAATAATTCTACTTCCACCCGCCGCATCCCCTTTGGTCATAGCGTAGCTCTGTATATTTCTCGCTTGTGCCCGTGGCCCGCTCGGACGTCCCACTCCCCCTACTTTTAATTGATTTTCTTTTTTTCCTTTCCTTTTCTTTCTCTTTTTTTTCTTTCCTTTTCTTTTTTTTTCTTTTCTGCTTATTTTATATTACTTTAATTACTTTCATGGTATTTTATCTTGTTATATATCTTCCATCTTACCATCTCTCGGGTTGTCGGCTGTCTCATTCACTCTTCTCTACAGAGTACATCGTATCTCCTCGACGTTCCATCCTTTGTCTACTCTTTCACCCTCCATTCATCCCCATCCTGGTCGTTGTATTGCTAATCATGTCAACCGGGTTGTGTTCCGTAGCTAGCTGGTGTGGCACGCCCCCGTCCACTTGCAGACTTTTGGCCGTCCTCTTCTTACTATGTACTTTTCCGTCTTTTCTCTCTTCTGCCCCCCCCCTTGCTCCTCTGTTCATGCAACACCCTTCTTTTGCGTGCAATAACAATCTACAATCAATATACATGCACTGTAGTCCATGCTCTGCCTGTACTCTGCCTCGCGTTGCACGGCATAAGTATCTGGCTGTATATCCATGCTGTCATCTCCTCTCTCTGTGTGTCTCTGTCGCCCTGTGTTTTCCCGTTCTGTCCTCTTGTATGCAATTCTTTGCCATCCCTGCCCACCTGTCCTGCCATCCCTGTTCTCGTTCCTGTAACCTCTGCGCCACACCACCCCCCATCCTCAGTTTTCAGAATTATCTAGTCTGGTTTCTCAGTCCCGAGTACTGGCTACCTTTGCTGTGCTCGCTCACGCCGACGCCCTCCTACTCTGCTCTCTACAGCTGAGACGCCAAACAAAGACACCAGTGAAGACTGCATACCAGGTTGATGGATCCGTGCTTGGCGTCGCTCCGAGAGTCAAACATGTGCCAAATAAGCGGCAGTAATCTTGTGAGATAAACGAGTGGCAAGGGCCGGAAAGAAAAGAATAAAATAGAAAAGGAAATACAAGTAGAAAAAGAGCCACGACACAAAGATAGATATGAATGGCATCTCTACAATGCCATCCTCCTCCTCAGCTGGCATCACATCACCGCCGAACCAAACCAGAAAGCAATCAGATCAAAAGAATAAGAGAATAAGAAAGAAAAAAATAAAAGAATAAAAATAAAGAATAAAAATAAAGAATAAAAATAAAGAATAAAAGAGATCAATACGAAACAACGAACAGACCACTCAACCGCTTAGACTCGAGTCGGTACCAAACTTGCTCGTCTGTCACAATTCACATACACTCACATTCACTACTACTCACCACTCACACTCACCACCACTGCAATCACACTCTCTCTGCTGGCTACTGTGGAGTGGATAGGATCCGTCTTATTCTCAGACTGCCTGATTCGTCCTTGATTTCACTCCGTCGCTCTTTCCCTCCCCTGCCTCATCCCCAGCCGGATCACCTACACAATGTACACAATGTCACCCCAGCACTGTCCGTGATCTGTCGTCTTCCTTTCATTCTCCGTCGTCTCCGCCATCTCTGTCTAATTCTGTCTTTTCCTCTGTCCGTCTCCTTGATATCGCTCCAGCTTGCTCGTCTTCCGCCCAACGTCTTCTCCTTCGGCGTCTTCCTTATATCCGCCACCCTCCCGATTTTCTTTTCTCTCTCTCGTCTCTTCTCATCTCTGCTTTTATATAACCGTTCTCATCCTCGTCATCCCGTCCATTTCGCATCTCGTCATCCTTCACTCTACCTTGACTCTTTATCTCACAAACCTCTTAGTATCAAACAAGTCAACCGATCAGCCACACCAGTCAATACGCTTCTGCCAACCTCTACACCCGCGGCCGCCATGGCCCTCCTCTCCCTATCGCTCGGCCTGGCCGTCCTCGTCCTTGTCGTCCCCACCGTCCTCTACTATGCCATCACCTCCTATGCCGCCACGCGCCGCCTCAAGGCCTTCCCCGGCCCGCCCCTAGCCACGTTTTCCTATCTGTGGATGGCCCGCGCCGCGCTCAGTGGCCGCATGTGGGAAATCTACTACAAAGATGCCACCCTCAAGTACGGCTCCGTCGTCCGCATCGGGCCCGGCGAACTCATCACCAGCGACCCCGCCCTCGTTCGCCGCCTCTCCGCCACCCGCCAGCCCCAGTACCGCCGCTCTTCGTGGTACGACCCCAATCGGCTGGACCCCTATGAGCACAGCATGTTTAGCTTGCGCGACGATGCCGCCCACGACCGCCTCAAGGGTCGCACCGCGGCTGCCTATGCCGGCCGCGAGAACCCAGCCCTCGAGTGCGAAGTCGACACCGTCCTGGGCCAGTACTTTACCATTCTGCGCGAGCGCTATGTCGCCTCCAAAAAGCCCGCCGATCTGGCCACCCTGTCCCAGTACTTTACCCTCGACTCCATCACCAAGGTCGCCTTTGGCTCGTCCTTTGGCTTTCTCGAGCGCGAAGAGGACGTCCACTCGTACATGCGCGGCATCTTCGAGGTCGCGCCCGTCATGCAGATGAGCGCCGAGATCCCCGCGCTCGCCAGCATTGTCGCCTCGCCCTTTGTGCTCTCGCTCGCCGGGCCCAAGCTGACCGACACAAAAGGTATCGGCAAGCTCATGGCCGTCGCGCGCGACATTGTCCACGAGCGCTTCGAGCCCGACGCCAAGGACCGCCGCGACATGCTGGGCGCGTTTGTGCGCAACGGCATGTCCCAGCGCGAGTGCGAGACCGAGGCCCTGTTCCAGATCATTGCCGGCTCCGACACCACGGCCACGGCCATCCGCATGACGCTGCTCTACATTATGACCACGCCGCGCGTGCATGCGCGCCTGCGCGCCGAGGCCGACAAAGCGTTGGGCCTCCCCGACCTGGACGACATGCTTATCGTAAAAAACGTGGACGCCGAGAAGCTGCCGTACCTGCAGGCCGTCATCTGGGAGGGCCTGCGCATCCACCCGCCGTTTGTGGGCCTGCCGTTCAAGGAGGTGCCGCCGCAGGGCGACACGCTCGACGACGGCCGCTTCGTGCCGGGCGGCACGCGCATTGCACCGAGCATCTGGGCGCTGACCCGCCGAGCGGACGTGTTTGGCGACGACATCGATGTGTTTCGGCCCGAGCGGTGGCTGCCGGCCAGCGGAGGCGGTGCAGACGCCAAGAAGGACGAGGAGCGAATCGCCAACATGCGCCGGACTGTCGAACTCATCTTTGGCTACGGCCGCTGGGCGTGTGCGGGCAAGACGCTCGCCTTTCTGGAGCTCAGCAAGGCGCTCATCGAGATGGTGCGCCGCTTCGACATGCAGCTGGTGTACCCGCTGCGGCCGGTGTCGCAGGTCAACCACAACCTGTTTCTGCAAAAGGACATGTGGGTGCAGATAGACGATCGGAAGATGTCCGAGTAGGAGGATGACGACCCGGCCCAGGAAGATGCTAGCTGCGATTATGCAGGGCGGCACTGTAGGCAGCTGGTCACCATTGGGGGCCGTCGTCTGCTGATGCATTTTTATTACTTTTTTTTGTGTTTTGTTTGGCGGTTTCTACTGGCGGTTCTACTTGCTACCCGCTTCGGCACGTTTATTTTACGTAGATAACGAAGTCACGATTGATGTTGTTCTCTACTTTGTGTTTTCTACCGTTGTACTGCCATGACTCGCTCACTTTGTGATACTATATTCTCTTAGTCGACATAATCATGAGTTGATTACTAATATTATAATTCAGTCTGTGCTGGACAGTCTATGGAATATAAGGGGGAAAAGGGTAAAAAGGTAAACAAAAGGTATTAAGACAAGCAAGAAGATAAGTTAACATGAATAAAAGAAAGAAAAAGAAAAGCAAAAGCTAAAGGAAAAGGGAAGAACACCCATATATACACGCAGTGTACGAGTCGCCTCGGCTCTTGTAGTCTTTGCAAGAACCTGGCATCGCTTTTCCTCTTATCTGAAGCTGCCACTCTACTGCAGAGACTTGAACAGCGCAATCAGCTTGGGGAAGTTGGGCGAGCCCAGACCGGTCACAGGGTCCCAGCCCTTGGCCGCAGGGAAGCCGTTGGTCATGCAGCCGGGGTTCGAGCCGTCCGTCACGTCGTTGAACACCTCGGGGTGCTCGTACAGCGTCGGGTTCACAAAACCGACGGTCGCCTTGCCCTGCGCCAGCCGCGCCTCGTTGATCAGCGTCAGCACAGACGCCCACAGCGGCGCCGACAGCGACGTGCCGCCAATCAGCGACCACTCGCCGTTGAGCACCGTCAGGAAGTAGTCGCCGACAGCCGACACGTCGGGGTAGCCGCGGCCCGTCGTGCGGTAGACGCCCGTGCCCACGCCGCTGAAGTTGCGGTTGCCCATGTCCGAGTAGCCCGTGAACGGCAGCGTCGTCTCGTTCAGGTACTTGTTGACGGCCGTGCTCTGGTAGCTGGGCTGGTCAAAGTAGTTGCTGAAGCCGCCGCCGGAGCCGAAGCGCGTGGTGGCGCGCTCCGTCAGCGTGGGCGCCTTGGGCGCGGTGGCCGAGCAGTTGGACGTCTTGGTGGTCGTGGCCGCAGCAGACGACGACGTCAGGTCCAGCTCGGTCGAGCCGACAGCCAGCACGTACGGGCACGTGGCCTGACTGCTGGGGTAGAAGATCTGGCCCTCGCTGCCGGCACAGCCGTCGGCGTTGCCGCCCTCGCCCGCCCACTGGCCGACGCCGTAGTCGCCCGACGAGATGACGACGGTGACGCCCTGCAGGCCGAGCTTCAGGATCTCGTCGCACTGGCGCTGCCAGTAGTAGGCCGGCAGGTCCTCCTCGCCGCTGCCGTAGCTGATGCTGATGACGTTCGTGGGCTCGTAGACGCCGCACTGCAGCGAGCCGGAGTAGCCGCCGGGCAGGTTGTCCGGGTACGAGGGGTCCAGGCACTCGGGCTTGACGCAGTTGCCCGTCTCGCCGTAGGCGCTGTACGTGCAGTACGAGCCGTCAATGGCATCGAAGAAGGTGTTCCAGAAACCCAGGTAGGGCGTGCCGGCCTGGGTCTCGTTGACCTGGATGCGCTCGTCGTCGACCTGGAACAGGACCGAGCCCTGCGGGTAGATGAGGGGCATGACGGCCTGGAAGTCGAGCTCGGCCTCGGAGCCAGCGAGGGCGACGGTGGTGTCGGCGGTAGCACCGTCGACGAGGCGGTTCTCGGGGTAAGTGCCCTGCACCTCGGGGGCGACGGCCTTGAAGTAGGTGTCGAGGTCGTCCTTGCTGTAGTGCTGGGCGAGCGACTCAAAGACGCCGAGCTCGTTGCCCGTGGCGGCAGTGGTGCCCTTGGGGATGCCGTACTGCGTGCGGATGCAGTCGGGGGTCACGTACTTGTAGCAGGTGCTGCTGTTGAAGGCAGGCGGCGACAGGGTGCCCAGGGCCTGGCCGTCGGTGTCGATGTGCGTGGGGTCGGTGTACTGGGCACGGAACGAGCGGCGGTCCTTGGGGGTCTTGGGTGCAGCATCGCGCTTCGTCTGCTTGGTCTTCTTGTCGAGGGCGCGCTTCTTGGCCTTGGCGGCCTTGTTGGCAGCACCGTCGTCGTGGCGGAGACGGATGCCGGGGGTGATGTAGTCAATGTGCGGCTGCACGCTGCGCGGCACGTGGTAGTGCTCGGCGGCAATGTCGCGCGTGCCGTGCTGGTTGTGTTCAAACTCGTGGAACTCGGTCAGCAGCAGCTGCTCAGCCTCGGCGGTCGAGGCGTCAAACTGGATCCACTGCTTGTTGGCGGACAGAGACACGCGATCAATGTCGATGCCGGACGATGTGACCCAGGCAACGACGGTGTCGACGGTGGTCCGGTCCGGGGCGAAGAAGTCGATGACGTCCTTGGACGACATGTGCTTGGCAAAGTTGGCCGACTTGGGATCGGCAATGTCCATAAGCTTCTTGTGGCCCTCATCGAGGTTGCGGCCCTTAAGGCCAATGCGCATGGGCAGCATGGCGTCGGCGGGCACGCGCTTGGTGCGCTGCCAGCGGCTGGCCAGAGGAGCGGGCTGGCGCTCGTGCAGGGTGTGGGTGGTGGGAATGGCACGCTTGGACTTGGCGTTGGTGCCGGAGACGGCATGGCTGTCGAACTTGACATCGGTCTTGGTGTAAGTAGGGACATGGACGTTGGCGTGGACGGCCCGCTCGTTCTTGGAAGCCGAGGGAGAGACGTCACGGACGGCGTGGATCTGGACAGGGCCAGCAGCGGCCTCAAGAGCCATGCCACCGACAAGGGCGGCCTTGGCCAGGTTGTTGAAATGCATATTTGGATATGTTGACAAGTCGAGAGACTAAAAGATACTGAAAAGACTGAAGAAGAGTCGGTGATGTTGATAATAATATTAATAGTAATATCGGTGGTGTCGACGGACGGTATTTGATCAAGAAATCAAAAATATAAGTATAAGAGGCCGGTAAAAGAGTGAACCTGGCCGTGAATCTGAAAGAAAACAGAAAAAAGAAGAGCAGAAAGAGAACGAATAGAAGGAATGACAAACGGAAGGCCACAACAAATGAATATGTTGAAGCGTCTTGCCGAGAGGAAGTGAGAGAAGAAGAGGAGAGAGGACGAAGACGAAAGACGAGGAGGACCAAGTATATTAAAACAAAAGGAGGATGCAGTCTTGTATGCACGTCTGTACATAGTAGTCCACAGTCTGCAGTCCGTTCTGTCGTCTACCGAAAGAAAGGTACATCACAGAAAGGTATGTGTGCGTTACATTACGTTGTATTACAGAGACACCCCTAGAGGGGGGGGGGTGTTTGCGAGGGGAGGCCGATCTGCATGTGGATGCGGGTTCGCCCTCTTCCAACTTTTCAGTTGTTTTGATTATTGTGAATTGTTTGCTCTCTTTTGTTCTTTTGGCTTTGACCGCTTGATTTGGTTGTTATGATTCGGAAGATGTCTAATGACAATTTGACGGATGACCTGTTATGTTTGACGTCTGATGTCTTCGTCTTCATGAGCCTCACGGTAGCACGCCCGCCATGCTCCAATCTCGTATTCACTATCCGAATCAACAATAATCTTACTCGTCTCTTGTAGTTATATCCTAAAGCCGTAAGATAGCGTCGTCCCCTTCAAGCTTATTCTCTTATTCTCACCTTCAACCGGAAGAGGAAGCTGTACGGGCCGCAGAGCTACCCAAAGCTCAAGCCACGCCGAGCCAGAGCAGAAAGGGGCAGGTCTGTTTTAATAAGCCTTTGGTATCATATACGGAGTCCAATGTCACGATGAACAAAGAATGAGTATGGCCAATTGGTGTTGAGACGAAGATGCTGTTGTCAACCTGCATGCCGCCCTTCTCTTCCTCGGCTATTATTCTACTCCGTACGACCAAACACTGATCTGAGTACGTGGGACGGTGGAGACAGCTACATTTTCAAACAAGACAGACGTTGAACAAGTGGACAATATCGTCATCTTGGGCCGAACGAACCAAGCTTTGTCAAGCCTGTCCAAGCCGGGGCCAAGTAGACAAGTAGCGTCAACCGAAAGCTTCGAGGAGAACAATGCACATCGTAGGGACAACTGCAGCAAGTGCTTGGCATTTGACGACGGAATACTCAGTAGATCCTCCTCTATACATACTATATAATACTACTCCGTATGTACTATTAGTGGTGATGCATCTCAAGACATTGTACACTTACATACCCCTGGTTCACACTCGCGGTCCATTGTTTGTCGTCTGGTCTCGCCTTTGCCGCGCGCTGATTCGCAGCGGAGTTTGACGCCCTCATCCATGCTCCATGCTACTCAGTGATATGTCATCCCATCCATCTGTTTGTTGGCTGTTGCTGTTGGCTGTTCGCGGGCGGCTTGTCGCGGCCGTCCTGGTTGGTCCATATTAACAACCATCCATTGGGTCGTTGGGTCATTGGGTCTGTAAGTCTCTTCGATCCGACCTTGAATCTTGGCTCATTTCTCCCATCGACGGAGTACATCGTACTTCACCCTGTCCCTGAAGGCTCCATAGCTAGTGGGCGTTGCCTGTCGATCCTTTCAAGGATACCTCTTTGATCAGGTCTTTATGTACTATGTATTTGTGTCTGCAGACAACCCGGCCGGCTCTACTCGATTTGGTCTACGCATTATGCTTGATTTTAAAAGTTCACCTCGATGCTGAGACTCTTGGAGAGCGTGCCGTGATGCTTGATCACAGGCTTGGATCATGCTTGATGCAACTCGAAACACAAACGTTTATCTCTAATTCTACGATGGAGGGGCGTGCAAGCGGGATAATGAAGCGATATAGTAATTAATGGGGTTTCAGGGAGCGCATAAGGAATGACGGGATGCAGATGCCATCTTACTACGACTTTATGGGAGACTGGACTACCCGTACATAGTAGGAATGCAGGCCACTCTGAAACGAGACGGGCTAGGGTCGCGCTCCATAAGGGGCAACATAGTAGAATCAGAAAAATAAGGTGGGGACAAACGACTAAAGAAAAGAATAATCTTATCAGAGACAAGACAAAAGACACAAGAGACAAAGCAAATGAGAAATGAGAGGACTACGCAGGGACAGGCACTGAAAATCAAGGCACAAAGCGGACAACCCCAGACAAAAGCGGACCGGCCAGCTGATGAAATTGAAAGGGGAGTGCGAGGAATGCAAAAGGCGAGGGGAAGACTGAACTGGCTAAAATAGGAGAAAGGGGACGCTCTTACATAACATAATTCTACATAATTGTTGAGGAGAGCCCTATGACGTTGTTCCCTTGTAGCGTGATGGTTTACTATGTACTCCGTACATACTTCAAGTCGACGGCAGTTGGATTGGAGGTCGTGAATGTCTAGCTACTGAGATGCCATGCTGTCGATGTGATGTATTTTCTTTGATTCTTTTTGATTATTGGCGTCTTTTTCCCGACCGAGATTTGATTCTCTCTGCAGACGCGCCTCGGCTTCGGCACGCCTTCAGGAAGCTCGACTTAACTTGGCTCTGTCTGCTTCTGCAGGCGAACGCTTTTTTTTGTGTGTTGTTTTTCTAAAAGGCAGCCGGCGAGAAGAGCGACCATGCCACGATGGCCATGTCACGATGAGATTCAAGTCACGACCGTCAATGCTCTGCCGGCTGTTCCCTCCGCTTCAAAGCTCATCATAATGTTCAACTGCTTATTCTACAGAATCCTATTTTTATAACACGAGTCGCTCTTGTGCGAACATCGAGATGGCGATCGACACTCGCTATCCACAGATCCCTTGAAAGGACGACGTCTATGGAGAGTCTATGGCGCGGACAAGCTTCTACCGAAAGAAGGATTAAAAGAATAACAAAGAAAGAAGACGCGTAGATTGGCCGTGTGTTCTTCTGCTGCAGACTTGGTATCACCCCAGGAAAATGCCCGTCTGCGGTGCGACTGATATGCTGTTCAACGTGAACTTTTGCAGCAGTCGGCATGCCCACTTTGAATTCCACGGCCCCAATCTGCAAGCCAGCGGCCACGCTCACTGAGTAAAGCTGAATCACAACCAACTGCAACTCTACCACAAGGCCAAGCTGGTAGATAATCCCTAGAAGAATCTTGTGCCGTTGAGAGTGCCCCGGCTCGCTTGCTACGTGGCTTATACATACGGATATCACCACCAGGGCGCCAATACGATTAATCAGTAATCAAAAGTATCAACAGCTTCTACCCAATCCGTACTCAGCATATCAAAGTAAACCATATATCAGATCACTGGCCAGTTCATCAGGACCAATTACTCCGGGACATTCTCCGGCCACTCTACGGAGTACGGAGTAGACGAAACAAGCCGCCCAAAAAGGAAAGTAGCACCCAGCCGCACGTTCCGACTAGACTAAGTAGTATTGACACAGAGTTCCATCACTTAATTCCCATTACTATGGGAAACGCCGTCGTACATCATTACTCAGTCCACATACTCTGTGCAGATACTCCGGTTCGTCTGTACTCCGTCTTTGTCTGATCTTCCGTCGTATTGCCTGCTATATTCGGATGCCTCAGTCTCATATATTCTTGCATCCTCCTTGCTTAGATGAATAGGTGAAAGGTATTATGTGTTATTATAGCACGTGCAAGTAGAGTCGGTTGCCTCTATATATTGGTTGACTATATTGATTGACTACATCTTGAATAGACAACATCGTGAGACCTTCCGCTGTTGTACAGGCATACTCATAACAACTGCATCTGCTGCGTAACACGCCGTGCCTCTGCCTGTTTCGACGCATTCTTGATTTCTATATTATTCAACCATAACAAGAACAGGAGAACAAGAGCAAGAGAACGAGGTTGTTGGCTGCGATATCGCTTTATTGAGGCTGCAATTCAAACACGGCACTCGCAAGTGCGGTTGCCTCTCGTCACTCTAGGCCAGACTTGCATACTGATGCATGCCGGATATAGGATAATGTAAGAGAGTATCACAACGGTGTCGCCAGTCTTACCATGCATCTGTGTACAGCATTCTGTCTTGTAAGTTGCAAACAAAAACGCCTCTGCCTGTTCTTGTGCTTGTGCTTGTGTTTGTGTTTGTGCTATATCTGTATTATATTTATATCTTCTTGTATCCCTTGATGTCTGTATTTCTCCGTCCACGTGGAAGGCCGTCCGAGAACCGCCCTTGTCGACATGGCGTTTTGTGGCGTTTCTGTCTCGCACCAGGCACAGTTCTGCATGACAATCAAGACGCAGTCAAACCAATCTACACATGCACAAGCACATATATCTGATACAAAAACTTCAGCCACGTTCAATGTCCAATAACAAATAGCCCGCGACCGCATCCATGCCGGCCGTCTCAGCGACCTCCTTCGTGTCAGCCAGGCCCTCGACGGTTCTCGCCAAGACGTTTACAGAGTGTGTCGTGTACGCTGAGCTGGCTGCTGCCTATCAACTGCTGCTGTAGCCATCACGCATCGTCACGAGGCTATCTCCTTCCTTGCTGTCCGGTTGCTCCTTCCCAATCGTCACTATCTCGTGCATATATATATCTGTGGTGAATACGTCATCCAGCCTTGCCCATCGAGTCGTCTTGCGATGCATCTGCTCTCCCTCGTTTGTATCATATATACTGTTCTTGTTTTTTTTTCTTCTCATACTTCATGTAATTAAGCGCCGCTTCTTCTCGTATCTCTTTGTTGTCCACTCGGCCGTCTGTTTGCCCGCGGGCTGTGCAGCTTGTTCCCACGCAATACAACATGCGTCTCCTAGTGCACACCCCGTCTTCAAGGCAGTAGGCAGGAAACACGGCAAGCATCAATTCCGACCCCAACTGTTGATAAGATAGTGAAAGCAGACGCAGAACAGTCACAGAAACAAGGAACACGATTAGGATGACGGGACAGGAGGTGGCTGAATCTCGCACTGTGCTCATCAGTAGCTGCACGTGATATGCACCATATTACTGTTCACGTGACTCGTATATCTTTCCCATACTTCGTATCTTCTTCTCGTCCAGATTATCAATCATTATTCAGACCGTCTCATCAGCCCTGAACATTCTTTACAGATTAGGAACTTGCTTTTCGCAACCTTTTACTCTATTGAATACATTACCTAGATAATCGAAACCTGACGGGCAACCTCGTTTGGCCCACTCCCTATTTGCCCCTATTCCATCTCCTATATCAAGACCCCTACTGGAGCCAGGCAGCGGCTGCCATGCCCCTCTCGGTGGGCTTTGATCCGCTGCGAGGCCGAGTATGCCTTGCCTTGCAATGCTGATATGGGTATGCTGGTAGATATATGCTTGAATGATACTCGGCTTGAATACACCTCCTATTCGAGTCCACATGTCCAGAGATTAACACTAAAGTCTGACACTCGCGGCCTGCCCATCAAAGATATCTCGAAGGCGTATTTAGTGTGCTGAGTTGACATATGATACAGTACATTGCACTGTGTAAAGACTGTGCCATATAGGACTCGCCTCCCACGAAAACCCCGCTGTCTCAGCCTCTCGGCGATTACCAATCCAGTACAGCGTAGTTAATAATTATTATGAGAGCTCTTCTTGTTAATACACCAAAAAATAGTGCGCCTTCAGGGCAGTGCCCACGTATTATCATCTACTGCTATGTACAGCAGCAGTTTTCAGGGTCGCTCCTTCCTTCTCCTCACTTTGTGTCATGCTTGTGCCTCACTGTGAGACTGCAGCCCTCCCTCTTGCTTTTCTTGGGGTAATCGGCCTATTGCTCCTTCCTTCTTCGCATAGATCGTACTTGCTGGTTTCCTCTCTTCCATCTCGCTTCATCCTCCATATTTTGTCGAGCTGCTGCAAAGAGCGACTTTTCAACAGCTTCATCCGTGGTCATCTGGAGAGTTCTGGGATTTCGCCGTCCTCTTGTCTCATCTCGTCTTCGCTTCTTACACTTGCAACCACCCCCCTATTCCACCTTGTGCATCACCCCTAAACTGCTCCGTACAGCGTTTCGTCCACAACCTACCCACTATATCCTGTATCTTATGTTGAGTAATACAGTCCAACTACAGCCTGCAAACCCTCCAATACCCACGAACCCCCTTCAGTAGAGCAACAGCTACTGCCTTTAACGTGTCTATTCAACGGAGTCCGACCAACCACCCCCCCATTTCCTACTAGCTCAGCACCATCGCTCTCCATTTCCATTCCGATTTCCATCCCAATTTCCATTTCGACGTCAATCGTCAATTGTCAATCGTTGTTTACCGCCCATCCCCTTCGGTCGACGCATCTGCCCGCTGCGACACCATCAGCTTTCATTAACAGCATACTTCGACCTGTCTCCCTCTTGGCTTCGAACCCCGATACCGACGTGACAGCTCTCTCCCCGCCTTTCTTCCCTTCTTCGCTCTTCCTATTTGCCGTTTCTCATCCAACCTCGGGACGTCGTTGGCTATCATGTCGACGTGGAAACTGACCAAGAGTAAGCCCGCCGTCCACTGCCGACTTCCTCTCGCACCATCCGCCGGCCCGGCTGCTGCCGTCTCGTCGGCATCTTTCCCATGCCGGCGTTGGCACCAGGGCATCGCTGCCGAGGCCATGCGACAGCTCGCTTGCCTCGCTAAGGCCTTGATACTTGATCTTGATACTTGATATCTTTGCCATCTCGATACATTTTGACATCTGGTCTTGTATACCGCTCAAGACAATACTAACATGCCCAGAGTTAAAAGAGACCCATCTGGGTCCTCTTGCCAACTTTTCGCGGTCAACGTCGACATCTACCATCACGCCTGAAAAGGAAGAGAAGCCCGCTACGCCTGCACCGGCAGCCACCTCGAGCACCCCAACACCCTCTTCCAGCAACATTGGTATGTCCAGCGTATTTTCTCTTTTTTCTTGTCTATCGAATCTAACAGAACAGCTGCTTCCGAGGCATTAGCCCAGACCGACGTCGTCAAACCACCAAAACCCGGTATCCTCGTCGTCACCCTTCACGAAGGCCAGAGCTTTGCCCTCCCCGAAGAGCACCGCAATGTGTTCAACCCCCAACACCAGTCCTCTGTGTCGACCGGCAATGCCCTCGCCAGCATGGTCGCCGGCTCTGTCCGTCCCAGCTCGTCCCAGCGCCCCGCAGGCGGGTTCGGCAATGGCTCGAGCCGGCCGCAGACCTCTGCCGGCAGCGGCTTTGGCAGCATCCCCACCAACCACGGCCGTATTTCTGGCAAGTACATGCCGTACGCTCTTCTCGACTTTGACCGCATGCAGGTCTTTGTGAACTCTGTCGAGGGCACTCCTGAAAACCCACTGTGGGCTGGCGACAACACGCAGTACAAGTTTGACGTCTCGCGCGTCACCGAGCTCGCCGTGCACCTCTACCTGCGCAACCCCAACGCTCCGCCCGGCTCGGGCCGCAGCCAGGACATCTTCTTGGGTGTCACGCGCATCAACCCTCGCTTCGAGGCCAGCCAGCCGTACGTCGAGGACCCCAAGCTGAGCAAGAAGGACCGTGAGAAGGCAGCTGCCGAGCACGCGGCCCGCGAGCGCCAGCTGGGCTTCACGGGCGTCGACTGGGTGGATGTCACGTACGGCCAGGGCCGCCTCAAGATTGGCGTGACGTATGTGGAGAACCGGGCAGGCAAGTTGACGATTGACGATTTCGACCTGCTCAAGGTGGTGGGCAAGGGCAGTTTCGGCAAGGTGATGCAGGTGTGCAAGAAGGACACGCGCCGCATCTATGCACTGAAGACGATCCGCAAGGCACACATTATCTCGCGGTCCGAGGTGGCGCACACGCTGGCAGAGCGGTCTGTGCTGGCCCAGATCAACAACCCGTTTATTGTGCCGCTCAAGTTCACGTTCCAGTCGCCGGAGAAGCTGTACTTTGTGCTGGCGTTTGTCAATGGTGGCGAGCTGTTCCACCACCTGCAAAAGGAACAGCGCTTCGATATCAACCGGGCGCGCTTCTACACGGCAGAGCTTCTGTGCGCGCTCGAGTGTCTGCACGGCTTCAACGTCATCTACCGCGACCTGAAGCCCGAGAACATTCTGCTTGACTACCAGGGCCACATTGCGCTGTGCGATTTCGGCCTGTGCAAGCTGGACATGAAGGACGAGGACCGCACCAACACGTTCTGCGGCACGCCCGAGTACCTGGCGCCAGAGCTGCTGATGGGCCAGGGCTACAACAAGACGGTCGACTGGTGGACGCTGGGCGTGCTTCTGTACGAGATGCTGACGGGCCTGCCGCCCTTTTACCACGAAAACACCAACGAGATGTACCGCAAGATCCTGTCGGAGCCCCTCTACTTCCCCGGCACGGACATTGTGCCTCCGGCAGCCAAGGACCTGCTGACCAAGCTGCTCAACCGCAACCCGGCAGAGCGGCTGGGCGCCAACGGCTCGGCGGAGATCAAGGCGCACCGGTTCTTTGACGCCATCGACTGGCGCAAGCTGCTGCAGCGCAAGTACGAGCCGGCGTTCAAGCCGAGCGTGACGGACGCGCGCGATACGGACAACTTTGACCCCGTGTTTACGAGCGAGGCGCCGCAGGACTCGTACGTCGAGGGCCAGCCGCTGTCGCAGACGATGCAGTACCAGTTTGAGGGATTCAGCTACAACCGGCCGATTGCCGGGCTGGGCGATGCGGGCGGCAGTGTGCGGGACCCGTCGTTTGTCGGCAGCATCCAGGACAGATAGGCGGGTTTTTTGTTGTTGTCGTTGTCTTGATGTTTTGGCTCCTTGATCGCGTCATCTTGCCATCTTGATCGACCTCACTGGTTAGCTATTGCCTCTGAAACTATCCTGGACTATCTGTTGCTTGTCATTTCTGCCTCTACTATCTGCCATTCTGCCATTGTCATTTCTGTCACTCGTTACCATCTATCATTGCTTGTTGCCTGTCATTTTGTTATCATTTCACGCGGCCTTGCTTTTTGGGGAGTTTTTATATTATTATGATTTAAACAAATATCAGTCATTTTGGTTTCTGCATAATCGTCTGTTGCTTGGCCCTGCTCCCTGCTCTTTTGCTTTTTGTGGTGCGTCTTGATTTTTGGTGTTATCCGTCTGTTGTATGCTGCCTTATCCTCAAGTGTTTTTTTTTGGTGATATATTGTGTAAACCTGATAGATCAAAGTGATACAAGTCTTTGCCCAACGCGGTGATCTTTATGGGATATTTTAAAGAGAAAAATGCAATGATTTATTGTATTTGCATTGTATTATTTGCAATATTTTCAAAACCTGTTCTGGTTTTCAAGTTTATTTTTTATTTTTATTTTTATTTTCCTTTTCTTTTTCTATTTTATTTTTGCATGAATTGATATTTTTTGTTATAAAACCCAACACGATTTTCAGCTTATTCAAGTCAAAGTCCAATGCAGTAAATAACCATCCATATTATCAATACTCTATATAAAATGCCTTTGCCATTAATCATGCTTAATGTCCAGATTATTTGTCTTGTCCGCCGCTAATCCGACAGTCGGCCGGCAATAGCCCACCAGGGAGGGTGCTACCCAATACTAAACTGAATAGCCGGCGTGGACAGAGTATTACAGTGCAGTTACAGGCTCAACGAATGACGCCCAGCGCGCAGTCGCACCCAAACTATTATTACCCCGCGCCGAGCTACCCCTCTATAGTAGAGCAGAAGCATACCGCAGAAGAAAATAAACCAAGCAACGAAAAGAAACAAAATAAAAGAGGTGAATGGATGCTATACGATGCATGCAGATAGTGGCTGAATGTTGGCATTGCATTTCACAGGAGATACCAAACCAATTCGTATTCATCTCGTCCTTTGTTCAGTCGGTTATCATTTTTTTTTATTTTAATTGGGGTTTAATTGTTTAATGATTTAATTACTTTAATGAACGTCTCCTGCCTCGGGGTATTTATTGTCCACCTATGTCTAGTGCTGCCCCGACATAGCTACCGCTTACATAATATAGCCGTTGGCGATAGATTTCCGGTGCTTCGTCCGTGTCTCCCGTAAAAGCCTGGAAGCTGTAAAAGCCGCACTCGTCACGAGTCGCGATAATAGCCTAGCGGCGTTTGCAATCATTTCTAAGCCTTTCCAGTTAGTTCTCACTCAGTTAAGCACACATTCTTGTACCGTCGCCGTCGGATGCATTGTCATGCTCTTTAAGTCGGCCGTGCTGCAACGTTGTCAGGCCACTGCAAACGGGCCATCTATGCCATCCAAGAGAAACAACAAAATCAAGATCAAGACCAAGACCAAACCATGTTATTATTCTGTGCCATGTCATGCGGCCGGCGGTGTCTCGCTACGTCGACGTCAAAGGCCGCCCGCGGGATTAATTAGCTAATTAAACTAACTATCGTATTTAATACAATAAATAATATCAACTCGAAAAAAGCTCAACGTTTACGACGCTTGCATAGCACCAGCCCAAAGCTCCAATAGCGAGACTAGCAGGTATTAGCAGATATTAGCAGGTAACAGGTGGAGATGGGCAGCAAACAGTAGATAGTAAATACTCTATGCAAAGTACGGCCAGCCAACGCGACCGGACCTTTCTGGCACGCTTTCTTATGTAATCCCCGCAGCTCAGCTGGCAACCACCAAGCCGGCCCCTCCTCGCCGCTTTCTCTTACTACAGACCAGACGTCGCCCATTCTTCCCGCTCTCATTCCTTCTCTTCGTCCTTCCTCCTTCCTCTCTTCTTCTCTTTCTCGCTCCTACCCTCTTCTCTCTCCTTCCTTCCCTCCCCATCACCAAAGTCCTACGACTTCGTCTTCCAACATCGTGACCTCGAAACCCCTCCTCCTCCACTCCCAACCTTTAGGTATGTCCACTACTACACTCGACTACATAAACACGCACCCCCATGAAACAGAGCCTTGGTGGAGCTTGTTTCGGCATCTATTGATCCATTGAGTTGCCAGCTCGCTGTCTCGTCCATTTCTTCCTTTTCCTCTCCTTTCTCTCTCCTGCCGAGTTTCTCCTTCTCTCTCTCTCTCTTCACCCTCGCAAACAACCTCACTCCCACACCTACTCACCAATACCAGACACAATGCCGCAAGCCAACTCCCTGCCCGCCTGGGCCGAGCTCCAGAAGCACCGCAACACCGTCGGCGAGTCCTTTGTCCTCAAGGAAGCCTTCGCCAAGGACCCCAAGCGCTTTGACAAGTTCTCGCGCACCTTCAAGCTGCCCGCCGATATTGCCAGCGATGGCGTCGAGACCGACATCCTGTTCGACTTCAGCAAGAACTTCTTGACCGAGGAGACCGTTGCCCTGCTCACCAAGCTCGCCACCGAGGCCAAGGTTGCCGAGAAGCGCGAGGCCATGTTCACCGGCGAGAAGATCAACTTTACCGAGGACCGTGCCGTCTACCACACCGCCCTGCGCAATGTCGGCCCCAAGCCGTGGACCATGGAGGTCGACGGCGTCGAGGTCACCACTGTCGCTGGCGGTGTCAACGACGTGCTCAAGCACATGCAGGAGTTCAGCGAGGAGGTCCGCAGCGGCTCCTGGACTGGTTACACCGGCAAGAAGCTGACCAACATTGTCAACGTCGGCATTGGCGGTTCCGATCTCGGCCCCGTTATGGTCACCGAAGCCCTCAAGCACTACGGCGCCGCCGGCATGACGCTGCACTTTGTCAGCAACATTGACGGTACTCACATGGCCGAGGCGCTGGCCGCCTCCGACCCCGAGACCACGCTGTTCCTGATCGCCTCCAAGACCTTCACCACTGCCGAGACCACGACCAACGCCAACACGGCCAAGACCTGGTTCCTGGAGAAGACGGGCGGCGACGCCAGCAACATTGCCAAGCACTTTGTTGCCCTGTCCACCAATGAGGCGGAGGTCACCAAGTTTGGCATTGACAAGCGCAACATGTTTGGCTTTGAGTCGTGGGTCGGTGGCCGTTACTCCGTGTGGAGCGCCATTGGCCTGTCCGTCAGCCTGTACATTGGCTACGACAACTTTTACAAGTTCTTGGCTGGTGCCCACGCCATGGACGAGCACTTCCGCAGCGCTGACCTGCCCCTGGAGCAGAACATCCCCGTCCTGGCCGGTCTGCTGAGCGTCTGGTACTCGGACTTTTACAACGCCCAGACCCACCTGGTCGCTCCCTTTGACCAGTACCTGCACCGCTTCCCTGCCTACCTGCAGCAGCTGTCCATGGAGTCCAACGGCAAGACCGTCACCTCAGACGGCACCTCGGCCAAGTACACCACGGGCGCCATCCTGTTCGGCGAGCCCTGCACCAACGCCCAGCACTCCTTCTTCCAGCTCGTCCACCAGGGCACCAAGCTGATCCCCACCGACTTTATCCTGGCCGCCCGCACCCACAACCCCATTGGCGAGAAGCTGGTCCACCAGAAGATGCTGGCCTCCAACTACCTGGCCCAGGCCGAGGCCCTCATGGTCGGCAAGACAGCCGAGCAGGTCCGCGCCGAGGGCGGCGTCACCGACGAGCTCGTGCCCCACAAGGTGTTCCTGGGCAACCGCCCGACCACCAGCATCCTCGTTGGCGGCCACATTGGCCCTGCCGAGCTGGGTGCGCTGATTGCTTACTACGAGCACGTCACCTTTACCGAGGGCGCCGTCTGGGACATCAACTCGTTTGACCAGTGGGGCGTTGAGCTGGGCAAGGTGCTGGCCAAGAAGATCCTCAACGAGATTGACGAGCCCGTGCCTGAACCAAGCACCCACGACTCGTCCACGGCCGGTCTGCTGGCCGCCTTCAAGAAGTACAACGACTTGTAGATCTGTTAGTCTGTTAGTCTGTTAGTCTGTTGGACTTGGACTGTTGGACTTGTCTTGTAGATGCACCTAAAAGAAGACGGAGGTATGATAATCAAACAATATATGAATTCAAGTTTAAATGCATAAAAAACAAAACAAAACAAAGTAAAGAGCATTATTCATCGCCACGTGAGTTCCTGTCACCTGCGCGTGGCCGCCTTTATGTAGAAGGACCCACCCGGCGCGGTTGCCTATACAGACGGCGCCTACAGCCAATTACACCAATTACAGCGAGCTGATTCAGCGCGGGCAGACATCTCGACTTGACATCTTTTCTTGGTATTCTCAGTTTTAGTTTTCAGTTTTCCATTTTTCAGTTGTCAGCTTTCAGTTCCCAGTGTTCGGTATTCAGATCAACCCATGGCCAGCGACGACAGCGACTACGGTTGGGACACTGATCTGGACGAGGACGTGCACGCCCTCTTGAGCGCAGTGGCAGAGTCGACAGCAGCAGCAATCGACCAGTCGGCAACGACAGCAATAGCCGTGCCTGTGCTTGAGCCACAGGCCGTTATTACGTCTACACCACCTACGCTCGTGGCAGCGCCCAGCGATGCACTGCGCAACGATGCCTTGTCTCAGTCGCTGCAGGACGGCGGCGGCGACGAGGACGAGGTGGAAGACGGCGACGTCAATGACGTCAAAGGCAATGATGACGAAAAGACAAATCTGGACAGAGACATCAACACCACTCTCATCCAAGACGTACAAAACCCGCTCAGTCCCAGCCATACCCGACTCGTTGCTAGCCCTAGCCCGCAAGTCGCCTACCCGGATTGTAAGTGCTGCGAGGGGCAGAGGAGCTGAGGAGCACAGGAGCAGGGATCACGAGAGAGAAGTCATTCTGACTAACAAGAAACTAGTGAGCCGGGCTCTTGGGGCTTTGAATGATGCACAAGCCGGTGTCAGTGGCTCAACTGCAGGACAGCCAGTCATTAATATTGAGTCGTCAGGGTCAGCGCAAGGACTAGAAGCAAAAGAAAGACAAAATGAAAACGAAAATGAAAATGAATCAACACTCTCCCCTCTGGCGCGCTTCCGCACGTTTCCGCGCAAACCACTGTCCGTCAGCGACCTGACGTCCGGCGCCTGGTGCGAGGTACAGTACGAGTACACCCTGACATGCTTGCCCGGCGGCCGGCGCACGCGCACCGCGGCCATGAAGGGCGGCACCAAAGTACACACGCGCCTCGAAGAGGAGGTGCACACCACTGTGCGCGTAGACGTCTCCACGCGCGAGGACTTTTTGGGTATTAAGCTGTGGAACATGATCCAGGGCCTGCGCACGCTGCGCGAGACCGGGCTTACGCGCGAGCTCGAGATCTGGGGCATCATACCGGGGACAGGTAGTAGCGACAGCAAAAGCGAAAGCAACGACCCGCAGGTGGTAAACGGCATCATCGATGCGCTGAGCTACCATAGCCCAGACCCCGCCTTTGAGGAGCTGCTTGAGAGCACAGGGCAGGATTCGGCAACAACAACGACACCAGCACCAGCCCCAGAAAACAAAGAGACGCCGCGGAAACGAGGCCGGCCAAAATCGTCTACGACAACACCGACGACGTCGCCACAGAAAGCGAAAATTACAGACTTCTATGCTTCGCAGGCCTGGCCGCGTTCCCCAGCAGCAGCAGCAGCAGCAGGTCCATCAACAGAACAAACACCACCGCCACTGCCATCGCCACCCCAGCCAACACCTCCGCAACCCCCACCGCGCCGTGTTTATATTACGGATGTTAAGACGCGCGGGACAGATAGACTGCCCTCTGGCATGGCCGTCCGCCCGACCAAGGTGCAGCTCTTCCTCTACCACCGCTTCCTGTCCGACCTTGCCGCCGGCAGACTCGATTTCAATGTCGTCTTCAACAGGTACCGCCTCAACCAGAACACGCCCTTTAGCGACTCGTTCATAGCACAGATCGGTGCCGTCCACGAAGAGGTATTCTACGATGCTGAGAACGAGACGTACGAGATCCGCGAAGCCGTTGACGCCGCTGATGAGAGTGTCCGGTACGGAAATCTGCGGTCGCTCGTGGCCCTGCTCAAAGAAGAAGTGGCACAGACGTTTCCACGGGGAGCCGACTCGATTGGGAGTATCGTGGCTGTCGAGTACCGGATGCGGTCCCGAGAGTCTAGAGAAGACGACGGCGAAGACCCTGAAGCCGGCCGGTGTATAGGGACGAATGTGATTCCCGTTGATGAAGGCCTGCTGGACCGGTACCTCTCGTGGTACATGGCGTGGTGGCACGGGCAGCGGCCGGCGGTGGGTGTGCAGGTGGAGGAGGCCGGGTACAAGTGCCGGCTCTGCGAGTTTGCCGACGATTGCGAATGGCGCATAGCCAAGGCGGAAGAGCATGTGCAGCGGGTGCGGGAGAGGCGGGAGGAGCAGCGGAGGTAGCAGCAGCAGTGTTGGCAGTGACGCCTGCGACAGGGCCAGGAAGAGGACACCCGACTCGACCAACTCGCTTTCCCGTGGGAGCGTGTCTGCTGATCACATCCTTGCAGCGTTGCTATCAAATGCGACCGAAGTCATCTGCAGGATCTGCACGGGATGTATCGACGAATGATGACTGAGCGATGATGATGATGGTGGTGGTGATGGACCAGGAAATGGACAGGATGCATGGATCACGGATACAATATTACGAACTTATGACCTTCTTATCCCTCTTATTGAATACGACTCTCTTCTGCTACTTTTGATTAACGTTGACTTGAGATGATTAGCGGTACCGGCAAGGTACCAGAACAAGGTGCCAGTGCAATGCGACGCGATGCGACTCGATGATCACCGTGCCGTTTAGCAGCTGCCAATCCTGGCAATGATCTCTCAGACATGCAGCAATTTGCATCCCACGGTGTGTACCTGCATTCCCAGTATGAGTTTGAATTAAGAAAAAAACATAGAATGATAATTACAAGAATATAATGGAACAAATAAATAAAACAGAGCACCACGAAATAAAAAGCAAGAAAGTACGCACCCTCTGACTGTGCACCTTCCTCATTAATAGCTGTGCTTTCACAACAAATCAGAAAATAAATCACTTATAAATAAAGCTCAAGCATCTCGTGCATCTCCCATGCCAGTGCTTCAACATCGAGATTCCTGACGGCGATCCCTACTGTATATATAACAGCATCTCTATCCCCTGGCCTCACTCACATTCCACGAGTCTCGTTACACACTGGTGTTGCCACAACCACGAGGCAGGGACGCACAGCCGTTGTCCCCCCGATCACAGCATAAGGTCCCAGTCTTGGTCGAAATATAGATATGTGTGAATAGGGGTATGTACAACATTGCTGGAACATTGATTTCCTACACTTCCCCGGCACAGGACACATCACACGATGCCATCATTACCAACAACACTCTTGCTACTCGGCCACGTGCTCCATGCAGATGCAGCGGCTCTTCATAGAAGGACTGCGAGCAGTGCAGGTGCTGCTGCAGACCCTCTCCAATATGTCGACCCTCTCGTCGGCGCGACCAACGGCGGCAACGTCTTTGCCGGCGCGTCACTGCCCTACGGTATGGCCAAGGCCGTCGCCGACACCAACAGCGGCTCCAACCAGGGCGGCTTCACTCTCGACGGCTCGCCCGTCACCGGCTTCAGCATGATGCACGACTCCGGCACTGGCGGCAGTCCGTCGCTCGGCAATTTCCCCTTGTTTGCCTATCCGTCCTGTACCGGCGGCGACGTCGATGGCTGTGCGTTCCCCAAAAAGGACCGGGCCCAGTTCGGCACGTTTTCCAATGCCAGCGTGACGGCAAAGCCGGGCCTGTTCGGTATCACCCTGGACACGGGCATCACTGTCAACATGACGACGACGCAGCACGCGGCGCTGTTCCAGTTTGCGTTTCCCTCCAGCAGCGACAGCGACGCCTCGCAGCCCATCATCTTCCAGGACCTATCGGACATCTCCGACTCGCGGCAGGACAATGCCACCATCAACGTTGACGCAGAGACGGGCCGCATCACGGGCAGCGGCCGGTTCCTGCCCAGCTTTGGCAGTGGATCGTACAGCATGTACTTTTGCACTGACTTTATGGGCGCGGATGATGCGGATCTGCTGGACACGGGCGTCTTTGTCAACAACCGCGCGAGCACTGATGTCCAGAACCTGACCATCTCGCGGTCCATCAACGGCTATCCGCTGCCCGGGGGCGCCTTTGTGCGCTTCGCATCCACATCGGGTGCCGGGCCCATTGTGATTACGGCGCGCATGGCCACGAGCTTTATCAGCATCGAGCAGGCTTGTGTGCACGCCGAGCGCGAGATCCCCAGCTTTGGGACTGGGGACGACTTTGAGGACGTTGCTGCGGCGGCGACAGATGTCTGGCGCACAAAGATGAGCCCGATCCAGGTCAGCTTTGGCAACTCGACGAATTCGACGACAGACACAAACACGGTGCTGCGCAACTTTTACAGCGGCATCTACCGCACCATGGTCAACCCGCAAAACTACACGGGCGAGAACCCGCTGTGGACGAGCACGGAGCCGTACTTTGACTCGTTCTACTGCATCTGGGACCTGTTCCGGTCGCAGATGCCGTTCCTGACGATTGTCGACCCGGACGCGCTGGCTGAGATGGTGCGGTCGCTGATCGACACGTACCGCCACGAGGGCTGGCTGCCCGACTGCCGCATGTCGCTGTGCAAGGGCTTTACGCAGGGCGGCTCCAACGCGGACAATGTTCTGGCCGACGCCTACGCCAAGGGGCTGGACCTGAACCTGAGCTCAGACAAGAAGATTGACTGGCAGGACGCGTACGCGGCCGTCGTGCAGGACGCCGAGGTCGAGCCGTACGACTGGTCGAGCGAGGGCCGCGGCGGGCTGGACAGCTGGAAGGCGCTGGGGTACATTCCGGTGGCGGACTTTGACTACAAGGGCTTCGGCACGATGACGCGCAGCGTGTCGCGCACGCTCGAGTACAGCTACAACGACTTTTGCGTGGCGCAGATGGCGGCCGGCCTGGGCACGGCTGCGGACGAGGCCAAGTACCTGGAGCGCAGCGCCAACTGGAAGAATCTGTTTTCCGAGAACCAGACGTCGGCGTGGTCCAACGGCACGGACACGGGGTTCACGGGGTTCTTCCAGCCGCGCAACCTCAACGGCACGTGGTTCTTCCAGGATCCGCTGGCGTGCAGCAGCATGGATACGACGAGCGTGTGCTCGCTGCAGAACACGGGCCGCGAGACGTTCGAGAGCTCGCTGTGGGAGTACGGCTTCTTCGTACCGCACGACCAGGCTGCTCTGCTGCGGCTGTACGGCGGCGACGACGCCTTTGTCAGGCGCCTGGACTACCTGCACGACAGCGGAATTATCTATATCGGCAACGAGCCGTCCTTCCTGACCGTGTTCCAGTACCACTATGCTGGGCGGCCGGGCCTGTCGGCACAGCGCGCGCACACATACGTGCCGGCGTTCTTTGCGCCGACGCCGGGCGGCCTGCCGGGCAACGACGACAGCGGCGCGATGGGCAGTTTTGTGGCGTTTACGATGATGGGGCTGTTCCCGAACCCGGGCCAGAACGTGTACCTGGTGAGTGCACCGTTTTTCGCGCGCGTCGCGGTAACGCACCCGCAGACGGGCAAGACGGCGGTGATCCGGAGCACAAACTTTGACGCCGACTACAAGGCGGTTTTTATCCAGAGCGCGACGCTGGACGGCGTGCCGTACACCAAGAGCTGGGTGGACCATTCGTTCTTTACCGAGGGCAAGGAGCTGGTGCTGACGCTGGGCACGACGGAGAGCGACTGGGGGACGCAAGCCGCGGACAGGCCACCGAGCGTGAGCGAGTACACTGTGAGGTAGATAGTAGAGGTCTGTAGAGAACAGACAAGAGACATCATATGGCATTACATCATCAACATTACGTGTAATTGCTTCATATAAAATCAGAGTACAATAATATAAAAATACAAATATAGACCTTGGTTGTTCTACTTCTGTTGATGATGGGCACGGCTTGACCGGTAAGGCAGAGAGCGTCTTTGGAGTGTGTTGTCTTTTCTCTTCTTTTTCTACGGGGTAGAGTATCTAGCTGACGTTGTATTGGCATCACTATTTGGAATGAAAATACGGTGAGTCTCTCTTTCCACAGACGGTCTTCCGCTGCAAATATAAATAATAAGATTACCGACAAGGGACCTGGTAGCCGACCGGGGTAGTGACGATCGCAATGGGCGGCCGCCTCTCCAGCAGCCCGGATTTGTTGGGCAGAAGACGAGAAGACAGAGCAGAGAGAGACACAAATAGGAAATCCGAGTGGAATTAGTACGAAGGATGCAACGACCATGTGATGGGGGCTCGAGTCGGCGACCATTGCGGAGAGCGTCGACCCTTTCCACTCGCGGCAACCAGCCGATTCGGTCTTGACTACTATGTATCTACTACATAGTATGTAAGTAATCCTTCGCCGCCTTGGCTGTCACCCGTGTCACCCAGTCACCAGCTTGCATAGTCCAACACCTGCGCAAGCAACAACTCTATGTGCGTTTTACGCTGTACTGAATCCAGCTGGATGGGTCGGCAGGGGGCGGTGTTACATTGCATTATTTGGCAAGATGAAGATGAGATGAGTGAGATGAGTGAGATGAGATGTGTTGTATCGTTCAGCTGGCAACCGCATCCTGTTGGATCTAGTAATTAAATCAAATGAGTACACGAATAGACGACATGGCAAGAGATGCCTGCGCATATCATGCATATCACAAATATCGAGGATCACCCGACAAGAATGATCTGCCGTTGCCGTGTTGTTTTTATTTGATTAGGTAGCTTTAATGTTGTTCATCTGTCAGCTGGTCTTGTGCTATGCTTTTCTTTTTTTTCTTTCTCTTTTTTCTTTCTTTTTTTCTTTTCTTTTCTTATACTATTTCTATTTCTATTTCGTTTTCTTTTTCTTTTGTCTCACTCCTGGCTCTCACTCTACAATTTCTACACAGCCACTCCTCTTCATCGTTATGTCTCACTCGGGCCAACAGCTGCTTTAATGATTTAAATTGCCATTATGCTCTTCACCCTTTGTGGGATGATTAGCATTGTATTTTATTATCGCCCTGAATAGCCTCGACGATCAGCCGCCAACCTGGTCGATGTGATATCGATTCCTGTCACATTTGTCACAGCCCATGCCGCCAGGTACAGTATCACACCTACGCCTTGGTACAGTAGAGTGGCCCAGACGTAATAGATGAATCTTCATCCTGATCACAGATCTTCTGGCATTTGTTGGTTGTGATTATTTGCTCCTTGATGTGCTGATACTGTCATAATTCGCACTACTCCAGACCTTTCTTCCTCTCTTCTCTTCCAGCTTCTCTTCTCTTTTGTCCCTCTCGACCCCTCTACACCGAACACCCCTCTTCTTACCAGCTGAACTCGATGCCCACTTCCTTCGGTATCTTGAGTATTTCCAGTATTATTGTTTCGGTGTAACACATGGTATTACGTCGAATAGTGGTTCAGCCTTCTTTTCTTAGACCGTGGGTAGTAGATACATAGTACTCTCTATTGCCTGGCTGGGCTTGCGCACGGTTCTCTTCGGCGACAGGCGAGCTATTCTGGCGAATTCAGATGCTGCAGTCCACCACGAGGCGAATGGATCAATATCTTCAATAAATCAATACTATGTGAATCAATATATGGATGAGACTATTACTATGCTTGGACATCTATGGTGTCAACGGGATAGGCAGAGTAGCATTCGACCTGCATCAAAGCCATCATTGCATGCCAGCCGCCTAGGGTCCTTAAGTGAGAATACTACTCTGTACTTGTCTAATGTTTGCTCGGTACTGTACATACGGCGTACGACGTACTTGTGCAGCCGCATCACCAACACCTCATCTCTCTCAGTCTTTTGATTATCATATGTGTTGTCCCTCCCCCCTCCCCTATCTTCTACATAGTAGCTCACCAGTCTTGTCCACCCCATCACACAAGTCCCCTCCTCCATCGTGAATATTGTCTACTACTGTACTATGCATGCACTCTGTTGGTGTCGGTTCCTCACTCTGGCTTCCAACTGTCTGCTGCGCCATTCTCCAGTTAAGCACTGCATCTCCATCAGCGTAGCACCGATCGTGCCATGTCGTATTGCATCCTACTTGTACTTCGTATTTACTCCGTATGAAAACAAATCAATAAAATGATTCTCGTAAGACTCTATACTATCCACGCCGGGAAGTGACGTGGGTCTGGTGGAGCGAGCCCCTGTCTCGATCCTCTCTCCCTCTCTTTGCTCTCTACTTTTTACAGTTTAGCCTTCTAGTCTCTTGTCCGCTGTTCCCTGTCGTGCTGTGTCCCGTTTCCTTTTTGAGTAAGACCCTGCTGCTGGAGATTCTAGGCGGAGGGCCGTCAAAGAGAGAAGAGGAGAAAGTGATATTAGAGTACGGAGTCCGGAGCAGAACCGGGAAGAGATTTCAAATACTGTACATAGTACATGTAATACTGGGAGCAGATGGGCAGGCAACGGACAGAGCACAGCTGAGCTAGCAGATTTCGATTGCGTGCATTGGCGTCGACCAGGACAGGCAATGTAATTTTAGATGGGGAATACATACTAACGTAGGGTAGGTGGTTGCTGGTCCTAGTGTGTGTCACCTGTCGTTGGTCTATATACTATTGTGGTAGTGCGTAGTCCCTAGGCATTGCATTGTACTCTTGCGTGCGCGTATTCTTGCTGGAAGAGGCCAGGCGACAACAGCAAAGCGTTGGCTTGTCGAGTCTACTTTGGGTTCACGTTTATTTCTACTTTGAATACTTGCTGGCCTCTCTGACTGACGTACGGGGTCGGAGCATTTCACATGCAGCATCGATCTCTGCACTCCTGAAGTACTATTCGCTTATGTTTGTTTATGTACTATGTATTTGATCCCTGTTATTTGATTTGATTTTGATTTTTGATTTAATATTGATTTAATTGATCTAATATAATACATGACTTCATTCTTTTTCGCATCTCCTTCAGAGATATATCCCCTCTCCGCCGCATCTCGTCTCTTCTTTTGATTTTGACTTTTTTCGATGTTCATTCTTTGATTTTCATTCTATGGTTTCTGATTCTCGTCATCTCATTCTACCCATATACTGGGCTTCTGCTACAGCCACAACTATACTCACCGACTACTTGACGTCCATCAGTCACCCTGCATATCGCTTCCCCTTGCATGCGCCCATCATCTTGCCGACGTATCCGCTTTCGTCTTCTCTGTACAGAGTATATCTCTGCTCATTTGCTCGTTCTTTCTTAATATCGTCCTCCATTCGTACGGAGAAGTTTTGTTTTTATTGATTTGAGATATTCTGGTTTTTGGTCTCTGATTCCTGTTCTCTGTCCTGCCCATAATGTCGGCTACAGCCACAATAACCAGTACGGCCAGGAAACCGTCAACTTCCTCGATATATTCACAGACTCAGCACTCTCACTCCCACCCTCACTCTCATACTCAGAATCAAGCACATTCAAGACAATATCAAAATCAAACCCACCGCCCCTCTGCCATGGCCAAGCCGTCTGCTCCCGTCGGCATGGTCGGCTACGATCCCGTGTCCGTCTCGCTCTCGTCGTCTCTCAATACCTTCAACTTCCCCCCAGCCTCTACCACTACCCTGAAAGCACAAGCACAATCACAATCTTCCCAGTCTGCGCAGTCGTACACCCAGTCGCAGGCGCCTCCCTCCCCGCACACACGCACTGCCAACAAAGGCGAGCGCAGACGCAGCCTCCCCCTTGCGTCTCTTGTTACCGAGGAGGTTCAGAGTGCGAAGCAGGCGAGACAAGAGAGACCCCAGAGATCAGAGAGACAAGAGAGACGGCAGAGATTAGAGCGAAAGACAAACACAGACCCAGACATGTCCGCCCCGGCCCGGTCGCTCTATGAAAGGCGGCGCAACGCTGGCCTCATGTCTCCCACTCTGACTGTCAACACGGTCAGCAATGCCAATGGCAGCCCGCCTGCCCACACCGGCCGCAGCTTGCTGTCTCTTGCTCAATCCCAGTCTGACCGCAGCCAGCGCTCGGCCACGCCGGACACGTTTGCCGTCAACCGCCTGCGCAGCAACTCGGGCCTCTCGCTGCACACCAACAGTGCTGCGCTGCGCCGCTATATCGACTACAACGTCGACGGCTCGTCGCGGCTGTCGCCCACGCGCGAGAAGTTTGCTCAGAGCACGCAGAGCAACAAGAGCAACAAGAGCGACGGCAGCTACAAGGCCAAGAGCGATGGGTCGGCGTCCCTCGACGGCCGCACCCTGGATGACAGCCAGTCCCAGTCCCACTCGCACACGCAGTCCTTTGCCGGCCTCTTCTCCTGGGAGACCGTCCGCGCCGTGCTCGACCATCCCGTTGCGCGCGAGCGCCTCTGGGCCTACACGCGCGCAACCGGCGGCACCGAGAACCTCGAGTTCCTCGAGAAGGTCGAGGAGTACGCCCGCGCCCTGCACGACGTCACCGCCCTAATGGCCAACATCTCCACCAAGTTCACCTGCGTCACTGCCACCGACCCCCTGAGGCTGCCCGCCCACCTCTCCAAGGCCCTCAACACCGACGTCAAGCACGTCTCCAGCTCCATCCTGCCCGGCCTCGAGATGCTCTTTGGCGACGTCGACGCCCACATCAAGGACCGCGTGCTACGCCACATCTACCCAGAGTTCACAAAGCACCAGCTCGGCCTGCGCATGAAGATCTCGCTCGGTGCCGCGTCCGCCGGCGCCGCCGACTCGCCCTTTAAATTCGCCGGCCTCGGCCGCGCCTTCTGCCTCACCGACCCCTACCGCCCCGACAACCCCATCGTCTATGCCTCCGACAGCTTTGCCCACCTGCTGGGCTACGACTGCGCCGAGCAGATCCCGCGCACCGGCCGTTTCTTCCGCGGACCCGAGCCCAGCCAGTCCGAGAAACACCAGGAGCAGTTCACCGAGGAGCTCGTGCTGAGCCGCAACCACCGCGACAACCGGCCCTTTTGGAGTCTTGTGTCGGTGTGTCCGCTCAAGAACGCCAGCGGCCGGGTGCGTTTTATCCTGAGCGGCCTCGTCGATGTCACCGACGCTGTCAAGTCGCAAGACGACATTGTGCACGCGCTGTCGGTGCAGCCGGCATCCACAAAGCCCGTGCCACCCGAGGTCAAGCCCAGCAACTTTGACGACCGCCGCATGAGCGCCATGTCCACCTACGATATGCCGGCGCCCTTTGTTTCGCCGCCACCACCAGCAGTCAGTGTCAGTGCCAGTATGCCCGCACGGCCCGACTCGCGCAACGAGAAGCCGTCCAAGACGTCCTTTTTCAAGGGCAACCCCTTTTCGCGCAGACGCAAGGCTTCTCTCGCGGTCGACGACGCCTCCAGTGTGCGCTCGTCGTCGCGGGCCGGCGGCAAGGCCTCGCCGACGCCCAGCACCACCCTCACTGCATGTGTCGATGCAGCTGGGAGCGATATTGCGCCGCGTGCAGGCGCCGCCACCCCCAGTCTTCTGCTGCCCCCGACGCCAGGTTTGCCATCTTCCATGCCGCGTCCTGCGTCACCTGTTCTGCCGACAGACCTGCTCGCCACATACTCGCGCTTCATGGTCCTGCAGTACGTCCCCGGCACAAACCCAGACACCGCCTACGACCCCGAAGCCGTGCTCCTCCAGCAGCAGCAGCGCCGCGGCGGCCGCTATGGCAGCACTCCCCACGCGTCGCAGACACCGCAGGCGCCACAGACGTCGTCGGGTTCCGTGTCGCGCCTCAAGGTCGCATTCTCGTCCATTCCCATGCTCGAGCTGCTGGGCCTCGGTCCCGCCGCCCAGGATGCCGTCATGTACCATGACGTGTTTGCCGTGCTGTCCGAGCTTGCCGGCTCGCCGTCGATCACGCCCGTCTTCCGCGCCAATGTGCGCCAGCGCATCGTGACCTCCGAGTCCGCCAGCCTCGAGCTGTTTGTGCCGGCTGCCAGCAGCGGCGTGCCCGGTCTCAGCGGTGCTCCCGGTGCACTGTCGGCTGGTCTTGGTGCCGGTCTGGCGTCGCCCCAAATGTTCCTAGGCACGGGCACGGGCGACGAGTTTGGTAGTGCGGCTGTGAGTACGTCGCGCCGGTCGAGTCTGCTGTTGGGCAGCCGGCGGCTGTCGCGCCAGGAGGCGAGACAGGACGAGCAAGATGGCGCACCCAGCGGCTGGACGGGCCGGCGCCAACGCAGCAGCGAGCGGCCGCCGTCTGCGACGAGCAAGTCGCGTGAGCCCAAGATGCAACGGCTCATGAGCCACTGGACGCCGCTCAAGGATGTCGACGGCTCTGTCGCATGGGTTATTCTGGTCATGTCGCCAATTGTCGAGTGATCCTGGGTGTTCTGCCTTTTTTCTTTCTTTTTCTTCTTCTTCTGCATCCCTCTTCCCTTCCTTTTCACATTCTGATGTCTCCATCCCATTTCCTTTGTCTCATATGTCTGATACCTTTCTTTTGTCTCTTGCTACTATTTGTCATTGTTTCTTGCGTATAGCTTTGTAATGATACCCCGGCTAGACCGCCCACGAATATAATCATACGTTTTCATTCATAATACAACACCAGCATTGCTTGGTCTATTATATTTTGTCTTTTGTATTTTGTAATTTTTGCAGTATCATATCTAAACATACATATTTTCTTGCTCGCCCTTGATTCAAATGCAGCAAATGCAATGCTTACCGCACAGTGGCGCCCGACAGAGACTTGACCGTGCACACACCGCCCGTGGCGGCAACCAGCTTGCCCAGGCCCTCCTTGCCGAGCTCCTTGACAACACCAGCGTCAAAGCCGACCTCCAGATCAGCCGTCGTCGTAAAGCCGGGCTGGAACATCTCCCACACCTTCTTCTTGGGGTTCAGCTGCTTCTCCGGCTCGCCCTGCCAGCCCTCAAAGTACACGCGCGTGCCCGCCGGCGCATCGGCAGGCGGGCTCACCAGCTCCACGGGACCGCCGTGGTGGTCCTCCTCGCCCTCCTTGAGGCGCGGAGACGCGGCCAGCACCATGGCGGCCGACTTGATGCCGCGCATCTTGACGGGCTTCAGGTTGCACACCACAACAACGCGGCGGCCCTGCATCTCCTCCAGGGGAACCAGGCCGTTCAGGCCCGAGCACACGGTGCGCACAACCTGGCCCTCGTACTCCTCAGTGTCCGGGCTGCCCGCGGCATCGCCCATGGCAATCGTCGATACGAAGAGCGAGTCGGCCTCGGGGTGCTTGATGGCCTTGAGCACGTGGCCCACGCGCAGGTCAATCAGAGCAGGCGTGGGAGCGGCAGGCGGTGGCGGGGCAGCCTTCTGGCGGCCGCCGGGCTGCTTCTCCTTCTTCTCCTTCTTCTTGGTGGGCAGGCCGGCAGCAGCAGCAGCGGCAGCGCCATCCTTAGCCTCGCCGTCCTTGGGGGCCTCGGCGGCCTTGGGCTCCTTGACCTTCTTGGTGCGGTCGGCAACCTGCTTCTGCTCACCGGCAGCAGCAGGTGCACCGCCGGCGGCAGCGGCGGCGGCAGCAGCCTTCTCCTTCTTCAGGCGCTCCTTCTCGGCCTTGGCATCGACAGGGGGTGCAACGTAGAGGACCTCCTCAGCATCAATGGCAATCTTATCGGTGACCTCAATGCCAAAGATGTCGGAGCCGCGGTTCTGGACAAAGTCGACAAGACGGACAATGTTGGGCAGGCCGTCCTTTCCGGTGCGCTGCTCGGGCGACCAGGCCTTGACAATGGGGGCAAGCTTGGTGTAGAGGGCGACGTCGGCCTGGCTGGGCTTGGAGCCGAGGACGGTGGTGCGGGTAGCCAGCAGGGTGTTGAGCTCAGCAAGAACGGGGGACGAGGCCTCGACGGACGAGGCAGCTTCCACCCACTTCTTGATCTCGGTCTCCTCGGCGGGAGTGTACTTTTGGGTAGCAATGGCGGCCATGGTGGCTGTTGTGTATGATGTCGATTTCGTCGTCGTCGTCGAGAAGAGTCGAGCAAAGGAAAATGGCGTGGCTGGTGGCGCTGGAATGGTAAGACTCCGGAGCGCAAGAGGACGAAAGAAGCGTAGGAAAGACAGTTTGGCGGTAGTCCGGCAGAGAAAAAGATTATTCAAAGCAAATGTGACGTCTCCAAACACAAACAACTCTCGTGATGTTGACTCTAATTTTTACTGGCGGTTTGTTAGTGCCCCGCACCTAAGCTTTCTCCCCAATTGCGCTGCTGAGTCATGAGGGGCTGCGATAAGAGGTCCTGCCTTATCTGGAGTCGAAAGTGCCCGCGTGACTCCGCGTCTATCTTTTGGTGGAAAGTGGATCTTGCTCCCCTATTCCCTGAAAAGTTTAATTGATTGATATACGGCGTGACGCGACGCGCGCCCCTGGCCACCAGCAGCTGAATCGGCTGGATCGTGACGTTCGATCCTCACGATGAATCAAGTTGCCACCATCGCCAATTAACCCAGTTTATCAAGGCAGCCACAGATTTGGGTTTTTCGTTACTCAATTGCCGTATGTGCTCTTGGATAGCGGCTTTATTTTCTGTTTTCTAAGCTAGGACAACCTCACTTTTTCTTCATTTATGCTTCACTTTTGCCTCACTTTTCAGGGTTACACCAGCTTCGATTGAGGCTCAAAATCTCCGATCATTTCACAATTCACAATTTAAAAAACGACCCGAAATCTAATCTGTAAAAAGTGCACGGCCTTGACCGTGACAATGAGTCCAGCCCTGTCATTGTCTGCCCCCGGGGCTGACAGCTATTCGCCTATCAAGGAAGAGGACAACGGCGACTTCATGGAGGTCCCAATGACGCCAGAAGAGCAGATGTTGATGGAGGCCGAAGAACGCCGCGCGCAAAAGGCCAATGCGGTGGAGGAGGAGCGCCGCGTGGCCGCGATGCGTCGCAAGAACAAGAAGAAGGCACACTCCAAGGCCGAGCGCGAAGCCAAGGCGCGCGAACTCGACGAATTGCTGCGGCAGAGCGCCGCGTTCAGCGACATTCTCACCAAGAAGACGCAGGTGCTGGGCCGCGTTGGCACTGTGTTTAACGAGGACGGCAGCAACAAGACTCTAGGCAACCACGACCTGGAGATGGCCACGCAGCCCAAGTGCCTCGTTGGCGGCACGATGCGCGACTACCAGCTCGAGGGCCTCACATGGATGCTCGAGATCTGCCTGCAGAACATGAGCGGCATCCTGGCCGACGAGATGGGCTTGGGCAAGACGGTGCAGACCATCTCGCTGATTGCGCTGCTGCGTGAGCAGGAAAACTACCTGGGCCCGCACCTGATTGTCGGCCCGCTGAGCACGCTCAACAACTGGATCAACGAGTTCAAGCACTGGACGCCATCGATTCCTGTCGTCATGTACCACGGGTCGCCGCAGCAGCGCAAGGAGCTGTTCAAGAACCAGATTCAGGGCCACCTGAAAAAAGGCCGGCCGACAGAGCAGTTCCCCGTTGTGTGCACGAGCTACGAGATCATCCTGCGCGACCGCGCGGACTTGGCCAAGATCAACTGGGAGTTTATCATCATCGACGAGGGCCACCGCATGAAGAACTTTGACTCGAAGCTGTTTCGCGAGCTGCAGGCGTTCCGGTCGGCGACGCGCTTCCTGATCACGGGCACGCCGCTGCAGAACAACCTGAAAGAGCTGTGGTCGCTGCTCAACTTTTTGATGCCCAAAATCTTTACCGACTGGGAGGCGTTTAGCAGCTGGTTCGACTTTAGCAGCGAGCTGCAGGACGAGTCGACGACGGCGGACTTTATCGAGGACAGCATGAAGCAGGACCTGGTCAAGAAGATCCACATGGTGCTGCAGCCGCTGCTTCTGCGGCGCGTCAAGGCGGACGTGGCGAGCTACCTGCCCAAGAAGCGCGAGTACATTCTGTATGCACCGATGACCAAGGAGCAGACAGGCCTGTACAATGCGATCAGTGATAAGAACGTCGACACGCGGGCGTACCTCGAGGACAAGATGGCCGAGCAGATTACTGGGAGGCTCGAGGCGGAGGCCAAGAAAAAAGCCGAGACAACATCTGCAAAAGCTACAAAAGCAACACCAAAAGCAGAAACAAAAGCAAAAGCAAAAGCAAACGCGGCCAAGCAGCGGTCGTCTAGCCGGCTGAGCACAGCGGTTACTGCCGCCGACGAAGACGAAGCCAATGAGGCGGAGAAGCTCAAGGTGGAAGATGTGTCGATTCCCATCCGGAGCAGCCCACGGGCTAAAAAGACAGCCGACAAGACGCCCACACCAACGCCAACGCCGGCAGCGCCTGCCAGCAAGGCCAAAAACGCATTTTCCATGCTCATGGGCAGGGGCCGCAAGACTGCTGCTGAAGTGCCGGTCATCACTGTCGAGGCTGCGCCGCCTGCAGCGGCCACGCCCAAGCCTACGAAGCGCAAGACATCTCCTGCCGGTGCAGAATCGCTGCCCAAGAGCGCCAAGTCCAGCCGACACTCGACACCGTCAGGCAGTATCAGCGGGCGGTCGCGCACCACAGCGCGCGGCCGGCGAGTTACGACGAGCAAATACCACGAGGCGGACGCGTCCGATGAAGACCTCATGTCGGACGACGAGTTTGAGGCAGCCCTGCGTGACGAGCTGGAGCAGGCCAAGCGGGAGGAAGGTGACCAGGGCACGGAGACCGGCCTCTCGGGCGCAGAGCTGCAGCGCGCGCAGACGCTGGAGCTGGCGAAGCGCGAGATTGCCAACAAGAAGCTGGGCAACCCGCTGATGCAGCTGCGCCTCGTCTGCAACAGCCCACACAACTTTTACAGCCCGTGGCTGCCCGAGGGACAGGACAACAAGGAGCTGACGGTCGACCAGTCGATCGTGACGGCGTCGGGCAAGATGCTGCTGCTGGACCGGCTGCTGCCTGCGCTCTTTGCCAGGGGCCACAAGGTGCTCATCTTCTCGCAGTTCAAGACACAGCTCGACCTGCTGGAGGCCTACTGCGCCGAGCTGCGCGGCTGGCGCGTGTGCCGGATCGACGGCAGCGTCGCGCACAGCGACCGCCAGGCGCAGATTGACACGTTCAACAAGGACGACGCCAACGACTACCCGCTCTTTCTGCTGTCGACGCGCGCCGGCGGCCAGGGCATCAACCTGGCGAGCGCGGACACGGTGATTCTGTTTGACAGCGACTGGAACCCGCAGCAGGACCTGCAGGCGCAGGACCGGGCGCACCGCATTGGGCAGAAGAGGCCGGTGGTGGTGTACCGGCTGGCGACCAAGGGCACGGTGGAGGAGGACCTGCTGATGAGCGCGGATGCAAAGCGGCGGCTGGAAAAGCTGGTGATTAAGAAGGGCGGGTTCCGGACGATGGGGCAGAAGATGGACTCCAAGTCTGCAGACAAAGACGACGACAAAGAGGAGGACGAGGACGGAGATGTCGACGCGGAGACGCTGCGGTCACTGCTGCTCAAGGACGGACAGGTGTACTCGCTGTCGGGCGACGACCGGGAGGTGCTGAGCGAGCGGGACCTGGAAGAGCTGTGCGACCGCAGCGACGAGGCATATGCGGCGGCGGCCAGCGGGCAGGGCGACGCGGCGGCCTTCAAGGTGATTGAGACGGGCGCCAACGGAATTACTGTCATGTAGCAGGGTGCGTGGCTATGCCAAGTCGATGTCTAATGTCATGTCTTAATGCAAGTTGATTATGATGGACCACGAGCAGAAACGAATATATGGTGTGCTTTTTTTGATAAGCAGATGGTGATCAGCAATACGATTCCAGAAACAACAGCAATTACAGATCAGCATCCGACATCGAGCATCCAGGATGATACATTGCACAGCATCCCTGCTTGCATCTCCCAACCCTGCATCTGCTGTACTCGTAGATATGATGAGACAGTCTGGAGAAAGAGCACGCGACACCTGCCTGTAGCCCCTTCTGGGTCTTTGTTCAGCTAGTCTAACAGGGTATATCGTTCGGCAAGGATAAGTGAGAACGAGCGCAAAACGACGGGGCCATTGAAATTAGCAGAGACGCGGCGTGGATGAATATGGCTAGCTGTGTGTTGGCTGTCACTGGCAGGTAACGGTTCGAGCAAGCCAACAAGCCAACGAGCCAAAAGCCAGACTAAACCACAGGGCCGAAGGAGCAAAACGGCCGGCTAGGTCCGGGTAGTTTTAGTCTTTCGGTGAAGGCAGATGGCTGAAAGGGTACCCCTTTCTTGTACGTTCCTGGTCTGGCGTTTTGTTCTTCATCTTTCTCTTTTTCATATATAATTGCCTTTCATCTCCTCGGCTATGAACGATCAGCATGTGCCTGGCTCTGGTTCAATTGGCTCCATGTGCACATCGTGAGGGCCCGGGCAGATCGGCACAGCAGGGTAGAGTATAGAGTTTTAAAGAGTATTTACAGAGCACGGAGTAGATTATAGAGAACAGCAGGGTAGATGGCGTTGATGGGGATAGAGCTGGTGATCGACAGGCACACTCGTAGACAAAGAAAGAAGAGAAAGCTTAAGCCGATTCTGTCATATTTCTCGAGGAGATCACGACAGCTTGGCGAGTCTATCTACATAGGATGTATGGACTGCTGTGGCTCCAATACTCTTTCTTCGTTACATTTACCATGCTTTATCCGTGCTTTATCCTTCATTTAAATACTCTTCCATACTTGTCAGAACTCCTCGACCCCATCGAGTATCTGTCCCGCGAACGCTGGTGAGACATCATCAGGAGAACGGGGCAATGCGAGCACGACGCAAGCAAGAGGAGACCGGAGAATAGTCAGATGCAGCTAGGGTCAGGTGGCGTATTCCGGTAATTCCCAAGAAGAATGGCGAACCCAGGAGGAGGATAGAAGAAGAAGAAGAAGACAACGAAGACAGAGCCACAGTCCCATCTGCCCGGAGTATTGCCCAAGAAGGAACGAGGCGGTTGGGATTAGCAGGGAATAGAGTAAGATCTTATTGATAATAGTCAAATTTCCAACATTAGCAACGGGATCAATATTGTAAAATACTTTGTATGTACATACACCTATTAGTACTTGACGATGCACCTTGTCCAAGACCTTGCCCACGTGCTCGATTCCAGTGATCTGTCTCGCGGATGACGTTGGAAGGGCCCGCTTTTCTCGTTTACAACCGGGGTTAGCGGCATGGGTAAGGCACGCTAGTGTGGGTGTAAGTGGCCCTTGCTTGGCCGTGAAGCTTACAGAGTATGCCCGACTCTCTACGGCGGTACTACGTGGCGACAACGCGTGGGAGTATCTGTTACAAATTATATAGAGAGTAGTTCCACTGCTCAATCGACAGGGAACCTCAATTACATAGTACAGTAACTCACAGACGGTGCCCAGCCATGAGTGGTTGGTACGTGCATGAACTGATCCTTGAAGTGGGGGTTTTTACGAGAAAGACATGCGTCTATTTGTGTCTATATCTCCCAGATATTTAAGATGCATAGCACATCAACTATCACTCCAAAAGTACTCCAGAATATAGACCCATCACAGGACAGGCCAGACCCGAAGTGGGCAGTGCAGGCGAGTGCTAGGACTCTGTCGGCGAGAGTGAGGCCGAGGACGAGAAGGATAAGGAGGAGGAAGACAGTTGAAGGAATGAGGTGAGCAAGGAGGATGACACCTAGATGGGGTTGCTGAGGCCTTGGTATGGAGAATGGATGTTAATTGGCGGGCTGACTGGCTGAGGCCATGTTGCACCGTGCATTCAGCATCCAAGACTGCACGTATCGAGTGAATGAGTGAATGAGTGCTTGGTTGGTGCAGCATCGAGTTCTGTTATTCCGATCGACTGCTTGATCACTCCCACGGTCATTCTATGCGTCTATTCGATGCCGTCTGCCGGATCGGCCACTCTACCGCGCACTAAAGCACTACTATGTACAGCATCACTGTTGCCAATGCATGATTCGACGTCGTTTGCTCTGGGGGCAAGTTGCAATTGGCAGCAGGGAAGGGGAAGAGGCATTCATCAGTTTGCACTTTCAGTCTGCGCCAGTCTTCAACGTAACGGGCTGCCCACCCCTGCATACAGAACATGCCCCTGGACAGATCCGGAGCGAGCCCACTGTTTCTACTCTGATAGGATACTTCCAGTTGCTCTCCACGCCATCTCTCCAACCAGTCACCGAGCCATACTAGAAGGTTTGAAGGAATACATACGTAGTAGCACAGAGAAATATCAAATCAATATGCAAGGCCAAGACACCAAGACACCAAGACCAGCCATCACCTAACAAGCCATCACCAAGCCGGCCGCTCAAGCCACTGCATACCAAGAACGCCTGCCGTCTTGTCAAAGACTTGACTCAACCTCTTCTATTGTGCTCTCGTGCTCACCTTCTCGACGAGTCTCTCTCCGTCAGCCTCTTTTCCCCGAGCCCCGTTTCGAGACGTTGCAGCCAAACTGGCCACCGAGGCATTGCACACTCTGACCAAAGGGGCAGGTCGTTCAGGCAAACTATTGATTTTGTACCTAGTAGATGTAGTGTAGATGTACGTAGCATGTTGTACTTGAGGCAGATGTACTAAAAACAAATTAATCAAACTATCAAATGAGCTGAGTTATCCCAACCCAATTCAAGAAATCAACGCAACGAGCAATCTCATAATCAGCATTAGCTTCATCTTCTCTTAATGAAGAGATTATTGAATAACTGCTTTCTATTCTTCTCTGTACAACGTTTGCGCTTGTCTTCTTAGCCTGTAACTAGACTAGCTCAGCCAATCCAAGTCCTCCCACCCCTGGTCCGCGCCTATGTTTGTTCAGGGCAGCAAGTCAGGGTCTACTCTGTGCTCTGTACTATTACGATGTAGAGAGAGACTAGACGGACTAACAAGACAAGAGTGGAATAAAATAAGAAGAATAGAAGAAGAATGCAATAACAAGAACAAGAACAAGATCAAAACCGTAACCGTCCGCATCCTTACTGCAAGCATTGCATCCTTCCCGACTACATAGTACAAACCTTTTCCGTTCATATTTATTCTTCTCCAATATTCATCCTCCTTGTCTACGCCTACGCCTTTTCTTTTTAATTTGCCCCCACGGTATTCAAATCTTTCTGCTGGGCCACAGAAACAGTCTAGAAGCTTTGTGCTTATTGCAGGTTCGGGGTTCAAATAAATAACAGGCGACTACGAATACTTTACTTTTATACAGACGCAAGAACAAGGAAACAGAAAAAAACAGTACGGACCAGAATAAAACAAAACAAAAATGGGCGTCGACGCCGAGGAACTCATTGTTCGCCCGTTCCGCGAGGTCGTCGCGCGCGGCAATGAGGCCATCTCCAACGCAGACGATGCCGACGACGACGACAGCATCGAGCAGACTGTCCGCGACGACCTCGTGCGCTGCGGCCGCTCGCTCGTGCGCGAGGGCGAGCGCGCACTGAAACGGCTGCAACCCGTCTGGGACGGCCAAGCCGAAAAGTATGGCCAGGTCTTCAAGGACGCCATGCTGCAGCACGACGACGTCGAGCAGCGCCGCCGCGAGGTCGAGGACTTGCTGTATGATTTCGAGGACTATATTGAGCTGGGCACCTTTGAGGCCGGCAAGTTTGCCGAGCTGCAGGCTGCGACGCGGTCGTTTGCGCTGGACGTGATCAATACCGTGCGCCGGTTGAAGCTGGAGGCGCCGTCTGCCGAGCAAGCCGAGCGCAACGAAGCAAAGACAAAAGACGAGCGCAGCGGGGGAAAACAAAAAAAGAGCGAGCACTACGAAGCAAAGCCAAAAAAGAGCGCCTTTCCACCACTGCCGCCATTGCCATCAATCCCGCCCATGCCGCCTCTGCCCCCCAATATCAACATGGGTATGACACCCGCCGAGCGGCGGCCGCGGTCGTCGCTAATGAAGCAGGCGAGAATGTCGGCAGCCATATCAGTCACGACCGAGGGCGACGACTCGTCTTCTAACAACAACCTTGGCCTCCGCCGTGCCAGCACGAAGTCCTCTGTGGCCACCAGCTACTCAAATTCGTCATTCCGCAACAGCAGCGCCGCCGCCGCCGCCGCCATCGCCGACCATGCCGACAGCCATTCGGAGCGGTACCAGCTCTACGACCACCCCGAGGGCTACGATGCGTCCTCGGTCATGGACGACTCCGCCAGCATTGCACCGACCATGAACACGCTGGCCAGCTCGCACATGCCGTCCCCGCCATCCGTTCCGCGCACGTCGGCCTGGGTCCGCAGCCACCAGCTGCAGAACCCAAATACAGTTTCCAGCTCAGCTCCCAACTCGAATACAAATGCCATCCGCAAGAAGCTGTCGCGGGATATGACCCTGGACTACGACACGGCCAGCAATGCGCCAGGAAGCCCGGGGCCCGGCCCGGCCAGCCCCGGCCTGCTATCGCGCTTCAACTCGCTCAACATGGACGGCTCCGTGCGGTCAACCTACTCGTCTGCGTACTCGTCCTCGAGCCCCGTGCTGACCGATGGCGCGCGCACATCCTTCCTGTCGTCAGCAGCCACGAGCTATACATCGTCCCCCGTCATGAACTTTGACACGCCACCGCTGCCTGCCGACCTCGCCAGCCACGCCGAGAGAATCAACAACCTCGTCCAGCAGTCCCACTACCATAAAGACATGCTGCCACCCCCTGCTTTGAACGCTATGAATGCAATTAGCAGCAACAGCAGACGGCAGAGCATCTCTTCCCAGAGTATCCAGGATTTTATCAAGTTTGCACCGTCGCCGCCCGTGCCGCCCATCGGCCTGCCGCTGTCGCCCAAGCACCGGCCGCGGGTCATGGAGGAGGAGCTCGAGGGCGGGGCCATGATTGATGCCGAGCTGAAGTACGAGCATCAACAGCAGCAGCAGCATCAACAGCAGCAGCAGCATCGTGACTACAATGAGGAAGACATCAATGTGGACGACGTCGAGGAGATGCTGCGGCTGCACCACCAGTCGCGGCCCGGCTCGCGCGTCGGCAGCCACGGAAGCCACAACAGCCATAGGCGGCTGGACTGGAAGCCGCCGCGTGCCAGCCAGGGATCGCAGCTGGTGCCTGGCAGTCCGCGACTGGTCCACGACGACCACGAGGGATTCGACAGACTTGAGCGCCATGACCGGCATGACCGGCATGAACGTCATGAGCGTCCTCTGGGGACATCGTCACGGCAGCACTCCAGGATGCCCATTGACCACGACGAGATTCCCAACATGTCGGAAGACGTCTTGCCACTGGAGCAGAAGAACTTTGACAAGCTCGACATGCTCGAGAAGACTGAAAGAACTGCCATCTCCGGCAAGGACAAAACCGACACGGCAACCATCGCCACCGTGGCCTCGACGACCGTGACGACCGCCGCCTCCGACGTCCCCATGACACGCGAGTTTGTGCGCGAGCCCGACTGCACCATCGGGCCCGGCAGCTCCTTCCAGCAGATGGGCGGCTTCTGCAAGGGCGCCGAGCTCTTCCGCACCGGCGGCCACTGGCAGGGCATCAAGCAGACCAGCGGCTACGTCGCCAACAAGCAGGCCAGCATCGGCCGCTGCGTCGGCTGCGGCTATGCCCATAACTACGAAGAGGTCCGCCTCGACATTGAGCGCAAGCCCGAGGCCACCTTCACCAAGGCCGGCGGCGCGCGCTTCCGCCTGCGCTTCCTCTACAAGTCCCACCTCGGCAACACCATCAACTCGGCGCGCCAGGCCGAGAGCCACTATGCCTGTATCTTTTGCGTGCACGCCGGCTCCACCGTGCGCGAGGGCGACGCCACCGTGTTCACAACGCCCGACCACCTGCTGCTGCACCTCGCGCGCCACCCGCAGCCGCTCCCCATCGTGCCGGGCGTCACCGTCGTCTACGGCGAGCTGCCTGCTGCAGGTACAAGCGCAAAAAGCAGCGTCAGTGCCAGCACAGACCCCGTCGAGGCCAACGATTTCGACCTGCACCTCGTGAACCCGCCGCTGCCGACGCAGGTGCCGCCATCCATTGGCCAGGCCGCCGTGGCCACGGCCGTGCGCGAGCACATGCACCGCTGGGGTGGCAAGAAACTGGCGCGGCCGCCGGGCTACACGGGCGACATGCTGCACTTTCTGGCACATGCGCGCATCGTCGGCGTCACGTTCCCCGAGCAGTGGGGAGGCAAGTGGTGCATGGGCTGGCACGACGGGTTTGTGGGCGCGTTCCCGGCCAAGGCGGTGCAGATTGAGCCGCCGCGGCACAACGAGATGCCCATGGCCGGCAGCGACAGCGGCATGAGCGTGGTCACGCGGTGGAAGTGGCGGACCGACGTCAAAGAGAAAGACGCCAACAAACAGGAGGCGTCAGTCTGGCTGAGCTTTGACAAGGGCGAGACGATATCGAATGTCAAGTGCCTGTATGCAGACCACTGGTGCTGGGCGGGCACCAACAGCAAGGGCCGGTTCGGCGTGTTTCCGCAGTCGCACATCCTGCCCAAGACGCTGCAGCAAGAGCTGCTGGCACCGCCGCGGCCGATCAGGACGAACACGTGGACAGCCAAGAGTATATTCAAGGGCAGCAGCGGGCACGGCAGCGGACGGGCGCGGCCCGCAAGCAGCAGTGCGGCGTCGTCGTTGAGCAACAGCACCGGCCGGACGCGGTATACCTAGGTAGTGAGCAGTTTCCGTTTTTCTGTTTTCCTGTTTATGTTCAGCATAGCAAGCGTGTTTTTAATGTTTATGATTTTAAGAGAAAAAAGGAATTCAAATACTATAGGCAATTATGCATACTGCAGGGACAGCTTAAAGGCAGCTAGGAGACGCGGGCGTTCAGCCTCATCGTATTTCTCGTCACAGCGGGTACTTTTAAGCGCTACCACGATGTCGCGATTATGAGCTGATGGGCCGCTTATCCGAGCGTACATACTGTAGATACATGCCCTTGGCGAAGAATATGTTTTTTTATTCGTACGCATGCTGTCGCGAGTCTCTTCACTAGCAAAGTACTATGCAGGCGTACTCTACATAGTACTTGTTTATAGTCCGTTGATGACAAGTTAGGGCAGTCCTTTTCTTGCCGAGCCGGTGACTAGACTGTTGTCAAAAACGGTATTTCTATTTCCACCCCATTGAGACACATTGAGACACGCAGCGATGGACAGGAACGGCCACAAGATGAACATTTCTCAAGAGACATTCGTTGAGTAAAGTTCTCGTAGGCTGAAAGATAAATCTAAATCTAAATTAAAATCTAAATTAAAATCACATCGGAATCAGTACAAAACTCATAAACTGACACGCCAATGTGAGAGAACAGAAACAAAGCAAAGCAGCATTGACACTACGGAGAAACAACTCGACAACCGACAGCTATGTAGTAGAATACAGTAGCTATTCCCCGCAAGGTCTGTAGATACAAAGTACCTCGTGGCGTATGTTCATCTCCTTTTTTATCGACGTCTATATCACAACTGAATCCCAGTGGCAGCTGAATGACAGGACTGTAATGCACAGTACATAGTAGTCTGTACATATGTAGTCACAGTAGTCACCCGCTGCTTCGTTTTGTTTTGTTTTATGTACATACATAGTAGACTATATTTTGGGCCGTCTTTGCAACCTTCTTCCTATCCAGACCCCGACGCATTCTTTCGCTCGCTCAAAGCTCTCCGGTGTCTCACTATCGGTGTCTCACTGCCGTGCTCCTGATTAGATTGTTGCCTCTCCCTTGCAGGAGTATATCGAATAGGAAGATATGGCGTCACATTCGCAAACCTTTCAAGACCATACTCGTCTACATAGGGGCCTCTACATAGTACTTTCTCTGCGAGCTCCAGGGTGGCGGCAATCTTGCCCATCTACGTCCCCGGATCCGTCGTCGCACTACCAGGGTGATAACTCGTATTATTCCTTGTCTTGCTCGCTCTCGTGGCTTTACTCCGTACTTATCTTTGTTGTCGTCCTCTTTGTGTTTCTTTTTTTTTTGTGCAACCCCTATTTCTCAATCAAAATCCGTCCCATCTGAGTGAAGAGGAGTAATATAGAGTATATATTGATACTTGTACGCATCTGGGAGAGATAGAGTCCACTATGGGCCTTTTGAAGAGTGGCAATAGAATACTGATACATCCCTAGCCAAGCTTCTGGCGGCCCATAAGGCTATTCTGAACCTGGTTAAACTCGGCACACGGTCACTCGAGCTGTCAGTTTGGAGCGGTAACTTGGTTGGTAGCATGTACTCCGTTGTACTCCGTACTATGAAATAGATTGAGTACTACGTATGGACATGATTGACAATGACTTTGCGAAAGCTTTGGCCAGCGGCTTTGTGTTAATTGTGTGTGTCTCTGGCGTGACAGTGTCCAAGTTCGCAATAATCACATCAACATTGTGCTGTCCATGTGCGTGTGTACCCTGTATTACGGTGTAAATTTGGAAGCTGGGGACTAGGGTGGTTGTTTCATTTGTATTTACAGATCTTACATGGTACATAGTATTGTGTTGAGTTCAAAATAATAATAAAATAATAAAAATAAAAGCCCATGCGAAATACAATCAAGACAATACCACGCACACAAACCTCCGACTTGGCTCAGACATCTACAACGTGGCAGCGTGTCAGTCTGTCGTGCTGGTGCGACGCAAATACTGAGAAGTACTCGTAGAAACCACGAGGACAAAGGACGGGAGACGGGAGACGGAAGACAGACAACGGGTAGGACAACGGTGACTGTTTTTCTACGATGTGCAGTCTGCCGAGCAAACGTGGTAGCACGAGAGGAGGGATCATTGCCAGTCGGAGAAATGTGATTGATGACAGGTGATATTACCCCTTGCATGGATGTCGTTATTGTATGGCTTACTCTGTATTACAGAGCACACTGAGATATCTGCCTGTCCATGGCCGAGTGACCCGTCACCCCGGAACGCACCATGCACCGCTTCAATGCAATATTGGCTCTAGCATCCCTCGCATCGATACTATTTACTTTTTACTTTTTGTTCTTTGCTTTGTTTCACTGCATTGTACCTGGCCTCTCCTCGTCATATACTTTTCCAACTGCGACACCAATCTAATTTTTGGGGGGTTTTCTATGGCGTAGCACTCTGGAAACTCTACCCTTCATGCATCGAGTTGTCACTTATCACTCGTGATACAGTTATTTGAATCAAGTAATTAATACCGCCACCTCCTTGTCCCTCGCATCTTCTCCCTGTCCAGTTAGCGTGTTCTGCTTCTTTTGTCTTTTGTGTGGTGTCTCATATCCTTTTCACCTGTTCGCTTGTTACGGAGTAGGTTCGTTGGGGTTGCTGTTGGCCCTCAACGACTATCAACGACTATCTACGGAGTACTCTACCAGTTACTACTAGACCACATCTGATGCTACATATGTGCTCATCCCAGATTTCGATCAGCTCTCCCCTGGTTGTTATTTCTTTTGGTTTGTTGTTGCTTGGCTTGTTGGTTCTTTTTTCGTTTCTTTTTCGACAATGTCTTCAGCTCGGTGATGAACAGCTCGTCAGTACTATGTAAAGGAAAGCAAAGAAATATGATCAGTTTCATGGAATGCACATAAATAAATTAAAATAATACTCAAAATAATAAAAAAATATCATTATAGACGGGGTCTAGCCCCGAGCTACGCTCACCTCTAGAGCAATTTTGCCTCCACAGTAGAGTAAGCCTGACCTCGACATCAATATTGTACATCATGCAACATCAAACAGGTACCCGACTAACGATATATCACTGGCAACGACTGGCTGAAGACTAAAGTGTATATCCGTAGTCCAGAGCCTTTTGTCCCAGGCCAACCGGTCCAGCTAGATCCGAGTCTCTGTACATAGTAATACTGGCCAAGGCACAGAGTCGTGGACATGCCATATATCCTCTACTTCCCATGTCTTGCTCTTGTCTCGCGAGTTGATGATTCTGATCTTGATCTTGTAAATTTTACTGTTTGGGTTTTTACTACTTGGTTTCATTGTCCTTGATTTGCATTCCTCGGCATCTTGAGATCCGTCTCACGATAACCACAACAACACTCAATATTCAACAGCATCACTATATCGATATTGACATTGGCATCGACACCGCAACCCATGGCCGTCCCTCTGTCGGCGTTGCGCGAGCATGCCGTCGTCCTCTCCGGCCTGCGAGAACGGGCCATCTTCTCGACAGACCTCACGCCTGCCGAGCTCAGCCAGTTTGACTTTAATGACCACTCAAGCCTCGAACCGCTCATTGTCGCCGTCTCGGCAGTATGCATGGTCCTCATCTTGTCCGTCGTCTGTCTCCGTCTGCTCGTGCGCCGCTTCTACACAGGCCGCTTCTTCTTGGATGACTACCTCGTCATACTGGCGTCAATATTCACCATTGTTGTGTGCTCCGTCGTCATTGCGGCGACAAAGTACGGCCTCGGCAAGCACGTCTGGAACCTTGATCTCACCAACATCATCGCCGAGCTCAAGGTGTGCATCCAGCTCATGTTTGTCGCCAACGTCTTTTACTCGGCCGCCATCGCCTTTACCAAGATGTCCATTATTGCGTCGTACATGAACATCCTCAACCCGCGCGGCCTCCTCAAAATCGTGCTCCAGGTCACCGGCTGCATCACCGTTGGCCTCGGCGTCGCCTCCATCCCGGCCACCATCTTTGAATGCATCCCCGTCGATGGCGCCTGGAGCATCACCGACAGCCATGCCAAGTGCTACACGTTTGTGCATTTTCTCTATGCCAGCACAGCCATCAACGTCGCCACGGACCTCGTGCTGTGCATCGTGCCCATTCCGCTGTTCTGGCGTCTGCAGCTGCCGCGCCGCCAAAAGGTCATGATCTCTGGTCTCTTTTTCCTCGGTGGATTGTAAGTCGTATCCCGCATCTTTTTGTCGTTGTCACTTCTGCGACTTGTCCTAACCATGTCAGTGCCTGCATTGCTTCCATCATCCGTCTTGCCTATCTCCACCTCCTCGAAAATCCCATCGACGTCACCTGTAAGTTGAAACATGTCAGTCAGAAAACCATTTGCATATACTAACAAACTGGCAAATAGACGACCTCGTCTCCAGCGTTATGTGGACCATTGCCGAGTGCACCATCGGCATCGTCTGCGTCTCCCTGCCGCCCCTCCGCTCCCTGCTCGCCAAGATCCTGCCCAGCATCTTCCGAAGCCCCCAGCTGGCCGACAAGAGAAGCGGGCCCGGTGCGCCCAAAGCCGCCGCCGCTGCAAATGCCGCGGCTGCCGGCTACCCGACAGACCGCACAAGCAAGAATCTGCGGGGTTCCAATATTTTCGCAGACAAATTCTCAGACAAATTCCACACTTCTTCAAAGACATCCAAATCCTCAAAGTCGACCGACATCATGGTTCTGTCGTCCCTCACGACGCGCCACTCTCACTACTCCCTCAAGTCAACCGACGCACCCGACGTGACGGAAACATACGGCGACTACCAGAACCAGTTCGTCAAGCAGCTGGGCATGAACTCGCGCGTGGGTGGCGTGTCTGTGCACATTTCCGCGGGTGGCCACGACGACGCTGACCTGGCAGACAACCACAGCCACAGAGCGACAATGGTCAACTCATCGAGCGACACGCCATCACGGCGGATCAACAGCAATGTCGAGGTGGGCCATGTGTTGTCACAAGCAAACTCAAAAGACCTGTTCAGTGATTCCTAGATGTATATTGAAGGTAAACTAGACTAGTCGATGTTTGCTGTTTCTTTTTTTCTTTGGTTTGGTTTGGTTTGTTTTGTTATAAATAGTGTTTGGCATTATATCCCGGGTTTCGTCTTTCTATATACTCACCACACGGTGGCTAATCATAATTTTAAATATGCAATCTCTATTCGGCCATCCATGTGATCTCATTGCTCTGGTGTCAATATCTGATATAGACTTATCAAGCTGACTGTTCAGCAGGATGCCTACTTTGGATATCACTTCTTTGTCGAGTTTAGACTCGCCATCTAATTCTTTCAAGGTGTACATTTCTTTCCATATAAGTTTCTAATCATTTAAATATTTTCTTTTTGCTCAACCTTTAATTTTTTGGCTCAACTATTAAACAAATAATAGTTTTCTCTTCCTAGTTTTTCTTTAAGAAAGGTTTATTCTTTTCTCTTTGAAGCGTAGAAAACCACTGTGCGGACAAATACCATCCCGCTTGCTTATTTTAATCAGAAAAGTTCAAATTAGTGTTTTAAACAATAATTACGCTTCAACCTGGAGAACGATAACAACTCACGGTCTGGTCCTGAAGCAGTAAGAGCTGGCCCAGTATATCTCACCACATGCAAGATAGCCTATGGTTGCTATCGGCGCCTCTGACGATGAGTACGTTCCTGCCTTATATAGCTTCCGAAGCCGGCACCCACCAATCACATTGCCAGGTTCCGTGGTCTAGTTGGTTACGACGTCTGCTTCACATTAGCGATTCTTGCGATCGCAGAAGGTCCTGGGTTCGAACCCCAGCGGAGCCATTTATTTTTATTAATTTTGGAGAGATGATTAAATTTTCTATTCATTTTTACTTTTTGCTGTTTTTGCTGCTGTGTTTTGTGAGTTTGTCTTCTATATTTTAATACAGGATACTTATCTGATGGAATGGAATGGATCACGTGCTTCGGCTAAGTTCTGCAAGCCAATCAGATATGAATGCCCAGGCAGGCGGTGTCGGCTGTTGTGGACCATGACAACCAATCACAGAAGATCGATGGATCTGATAAGATGGGGCTAAACAACCTTTTCCTCCCGTTTCCACCTCGTGTCCACCCTCCCCTCTCTTTGCCGGCCTCCTTGACAATAGGAACCGGAGATCGAGCGGAATAAGGAAGCTGGAAGGGAAATCGACATGGCAAAGTGTCCAAAGTCCCTTGAATACCAGTTCCTCAGCAAACGTGTGCCCGTTACGTGTGAATATCACTGACCCGCACGCTGTCCTCGAGGAAGCAGACAGGCACTACAGAGGCTGGACTACATACTGCGCAGCCTACAGACACTGCTAGCCAGTCTACTTCAAACAGAAACAACGCATAACACGCGTATGGGCTCCGGTCGTATTCCCTGCTTTCGACGTCTAGACTCCGACCCAGAGTTGCTTTCGGCTGCCTGCAGAGGACACTGCCGCTCATTTTTTCCTATTCCCTCTTCCCCAGCGTTTCTTCATTTTTCATTTTCCATTTTCCCTTTCCTTGTTTCTCGCTCTTGTTCCTCTTTTCCGGTTTCTCCTCAGCCATTGCATCCTTCATGGCTCACCTCGACCAGGGTTCAACGGTGATGGACAGTGGCTGTTGACGCATTTTCCCCCGATTTCATTCCCGCTCACCTCACTGGCCAAATCCTCTGACCCTCTCGCCTTCTCATCTTCTCATATCCTATATACCCTTTGCTTTCCATTTCGCTTTGCCCCTCATGAGAAGAACCCCGGCCCAGGCCGCTGGGTCTGCTGCGGCGATCCTTCTGGCCGCATCACACACCCGCACAGCCCACGCTACACCACACGGCGGCGAAGACCATGGCGGCGCCGTCCCCGAAGAACACCATTCCCTGCCGGCTAATCTGCAAAATGTTGACGACGCCTTCTACACATCCGACATGTACACCATTGGCTACATACCCTTTGACCACACACCCGTCATCCTGCGCGACGATCCTGAGACTTGTTTCTTTGCCTGCCAGACGGCCCTGCGCAGCCCCAAATATACCGACGTCGCCCCCGATGCCAACTTTCTGTACAAGGAGTGTCACAGCAAGCTGATGCAGACGTCCATCTTTTTGTGTGTGCGCAGCAACTGCCACGACTCGACGACCGACGGCAGTTTCGACTACCGCACCGTAGCCGGCCTCATGCACCTCAATGAGACGTGTACACAGTACATGAATGCACCGCTGCCAGCCATCGACAGCGTGCTGGGCCCATACACAGACGAAGTCATGGCCCACATGCGGCGGCTGCAGCGCTACGAGTCGGACCCAGCCACCAACGTGTCCGAGCCCGTCATCACCACCGAGCAGCTCTACGAGAACTCGTACGACACACTTGTATGTTGTGCTGGCAGTCTCTTTTCTCTTTTGTAATTAGAGTTTGTCATCAGGTACTGACAAAGCAGTCTTCATGGGCATATGTCCACGGACACCACACTGGCTATGGGTAAGCTTATCCTTCATTTGTTCTCAATTCTCAAAGAAGTTCCATACTAACTATGCAGCCACTTGATGTTCTCTTTCTGGATCTTTGTCATCTTCTATGGTATGATCAGCCGCCTATATTCAGCTGTTGCTCGCAGAATCCGCCGCCGGAGAAGCTGGCTGGCGCCTACGATTGGCAACCACCGAGGGTCCAACGGTACAGGAGGCCGATATGAAGAACTGCAAGACACGACGCAAGAAGAACACCTCTTTGAGTCTGTCAACATCAACGGCGAGGACGGCGGCAGCGGCAGCAGACTGAGCCAGGTCAGCCGCCATGTTGCCAGTCGGCCTGGCGTGTGGCTGCAGCGCTACATTGTGCTGCCGGCCACGTTTGGCTACAAGTGCGCCCAGGACTTTGGCTGGTACACGGTGCCACCGCGTGTGCAGACGCTCACCATTACCGCCTTTGCCCTTCTGAATATTTACGCGTGCTTTACGGGATACCGCGTGTTCACCGGCAACATGTGGTGGCCCGAGATCTCGCGGCAGTATTACCGCTACGTGTCTGACCGCACAGGCATTCTGTCGTTTGTCAACTTTCCGCTCATCTGGCTGTTTGGCATGCGCAACAATGTTCTGCTATGGCTGACGGGCTGGGACTTTGGCACCTACAACAACTTCCACCGCTGGATCGCGCGCATTGCCACGGTCGAGGCCATTGTGCACTCCATCGGCTACACCATTCTCATCTGCGGCGACGGCGGGTGGCACGAGTTCCTGATCTGGTGGCAGCTGTTTTGGTGGTGGACCGGCGGTGTTGCCACCATTCTTATGTCGCTGCTGCTCGGATTCTCGTTCTTTTGGATGCGCCGCCGCGTCTACGAGCTCTTCCTCATCATCCACATTGTCTTCTCCGTCTTTATCATCCTCGGCATGGTCGGCCATGTCTCCATCTTCCACGGCAAGTACGACTTTTTCTGGCTCAGCGCCTCGGCCATCTGGATCCTGGACCGCGTGCTGCGCGCCACGCGCGTTCTCGCATTCAACCCTCTGTTCTGGCGGACGCGTGCTAAAGTCACGTACGATCCCCAGGCCAACATTATCCGCCTTGCCGTGCCTTACACCTCCAGCTTCTACCAGCCGCAGCCGGGCACCTACTACTACTTGCACGTGCTCAACGACAAGCGGTTCTGGGAGAGCCATCCGTTTACCGTTGCCACAGTCGCGTCGCTGAACAAGGGCCTCGTCGGTGGCACATTTTCCAGAAAGGCCAGCAAGAGCAGAAAGGCCGGGAAGGCACAAGTCCTCGAACTGTCCGAGAATACCTCGCCTTCTTCCATCTCTTCGTCGACGCCGCTGGAGGTCGGTAGCATCCATACAGACTCGCCCTACGGGTCTAGCCAGCAGCAGGGATCCGAGTCTACAGGCCTGCTGCGTGGCACCACTTACGGTATCAATCAGTCTTACCAGAAACTCTACCGCCAGGAAGACGACAACGATGATGACGACGACAAGGAAGACGACAAGCCGCAAAGACCGTCGACAAGCGCAAGCGCAATCTCTGCATTGTCCGTGCCGCCCTTAACACCAGCCCACGCCGCATCGGCCCTCACCTTCTTGGTTCGTCCCTACGACGGCTTCACCAGCCGCCTGCGCGACTACGCCTCGGGCGTCAAGGGCGGCTCGGACTCAAACTCGAAGCAGGCCTTTACGCCGCTGCCGTCCTCGGCTGATGGTGATATCGATGGCGATATTGACGGTGCCTCCGATTCTGGTTTGGTCGACTCGAGCGCTGATGCCAGCAGCACTGTCACTCTGCGCGTGCTCGTCGATGGGCCGTATGGCCACTCGCATCGTTTCGACGATGGAAGCTACGACTCGGTGCTGTTTATTGTCGGCGGCAGCGGCATCGTCGTGCCTATGTCCCATCTCACGGGCATCGGCCACGACCGCATGGTGGCCGAGTATGCCTCGTTTGCCTCGCCTGCCGGCAAAGAGTCTAATAGACGGCGCCTGCGCAGTGTGCACATTGTGTGGGCAGTGCGCGAGGCCGAGTTTGCCTCCGGCGTGCTGCGCGAAGACCTGCAGGGTGTATTTGACTCGCAAGACGTCACTGGCGTCCGGGTAACGCTTGATATCTATGTCACGCGTGGTGGCCGCCCTAGTCCTGGAAGTCTCGAAGACGGCGACACCGACGCCGAAGACACAGAAAACGTCCTGGGCGACCTGCCGTCGTCGGTGCGCGTGCTCTATGACCGGCCCGATGTGCGCGGCGAGATTGAGTGTGCAGCGAAGCGCGACACGGCACGCGGCCGGTTGGGCGTAGTAGCCTGTGGCCCTGGCCGCATGGCAGATGAGGCACGGCGCACTGTTGTCAATATCATCGGCCGGAGAGGCACGACGAGCGATGTCGAGTATCTCGAGGAGAGCTTCCAGTGGTAGATACTGGCGGCAGTGATTGAATAGAATATATAAAAGCCGGCCACGATATATTATGACAGCGTATGAATAATGCAATATAGTTATTTAGAAATATAAGATTTCAGACAAGCAAGAGAAAGATAATGAATGTCATTGTTGGCGCTGTTGTCAGATTACGAAGTTCGAGTTTGGAGGATTACCAATATATTATATCTTTAGGTTCCAAATAAACAATAACCGGGCCCCTTGGCCTAATGGTAAGGCGTTGCTTTCCGGTGGCAAAGATTCTGGGTTCGAGTCCCAGGGGGGTCGTTTTTTTGCATTTTCTTTCTTTTTTGCTAGCTTGTTTTTCAATGCTTTTTTAAACTGCCGTGCCTCATCTTAGATTATTTTATTTTATTTCATTTTCTACTTTTGCTTTTTATTTACATTTATTACTAACCCAGTTTGACGACACACTACAACCAACCAGATCTCAACATACAATACAATGCTTTTAATTTCCGATGCTATTCATGCCTGCTCGGCACAACTCTATATACTCCGAACTCCTATGTAATTAAATACGCAATCAATGATATAAACAAAAAAGAAACCAGAAAACAAAAGATCAAGCCGCTTAGTTGTCCAGCAGGCCCGTGGCCAGAGCCTCCAGATCCTCCAGGTTGTCCGGCATCGAGTCGACCTCGAACACCTTTTGCTTCTTGCTCTTCTCCTTCTTCTCCTTCTTCTCGGACTTGTCCTTCTTGTCCTTCTTCTGCTTCTTGGCAGGCCGTGCCTGGTCCGAGTCGCTGTCGTCGCCGTAGCCGCCGCCGGCAATAGGCAGAGACCGCAGCAGCGCCAGGCCGTCGTCACCGTCGTCGCCAAACTCGGGACCGCCGCCCAGACGCACGCCGCCACCAGCATCGTCGTCGCTGTAGTCGCCGTCGCCGTCGCCGGCATTTTCGACACCGCCACGGCCGCCCTGCACAACCGCCTCCTCGCCAAACTCGGCCGCAGCCTCGCGCATGGCCTCCGCACGCTCGTTCGCCTTGCGCTTGTACTTCTTCTCGCGGCGCTTCTCCTTGAGCAGCTCTTTGTCGTCCTTATCGGCCCGGGCAACGCGGCTGGCTTCGACGTTGACAAACTTCTTGCGCTGCTCGTCGGCGGCGCCGTCCCTCTTAAAGTCCTCTTCGTCGCGCAGCTCGTAGACGGCGTGGGCATTGCCGTCGTCGTCAAAGACAAGCTTGTTGCTGGTGCCCTTGAACTTGAGCAGCTTTTTCTTGGACTGCAGCAGCTTCTCGCGGCGCTTGGAGTCGATAATGAGGTCCTGCTCACCGCCCAGCTTGAGCACCTTGGCCGTGGTAAAGTTCTCGGCGTCGGCGGCCGTTTCCTTGCTGCCCTTGGCGCCCGCCAGGCCAGCGGCCGCCGTCAGAGCATCGTCGTCCATGACGCGCTTGGCCGAGAAGAAATCGAAATCGCCATCAGCAGCACTGGCAGCACCGACCAGCTCGTTCTTGCCACCAACCACCTTGGTGTCGCCGTCGTCATCATCGTCGTCGTCGCCGTTCTGAATAAGGTTCTGGTAGTGCTTGGTGAGAACGTCCTGGTTGGTCCGCTCAAACATGCGCTGCACCTTGGTGCGCACCTCGGGCTTCTTGGGCTTCTTGGACAGGCCGTCCTCGCCACCCTCCCAGTCGCTATCGTCGTCGCTCGACATCATGGCGCGCGATGCGTTCTTGAACTTCTTGAGATCCTCGCCCTTCTTGAACTTGATCTGCGGTGCACTGGCCAGACCCAGGCTCTTGGCAAAGCCGTCGAGGTCCAGCTTGTCCAGGTTAAACACCTCCTTGTCTTTCTGCAGGAAGACGGAGCGTGTGTAACTGACAAACGCCTTTTGCGCCAAGTACTTGACATCGTGCTGCTTGAAACACAGGTCCTGAATCTTGTCGCGCACGCTCTGCTTCCGCTTCTCGCGCACATTGATCTTGTTGATCGGCACCTTCTTCTGCTCCAGCCGCTTCATCATTCCCGCCTCCTCGCTTGGGTCCACAAACATAATGGCTTTTCCGGCACTGTCGTAGCGTGCTGTCCGTCCACAGCGGTGAATATATGTGTCGGCATCCTCGGGGCAGTCGACCTGCACGACCCAGTCGACCAGAGGGATATCGACACCGCGGGCAACAACGTCAGTGGCAAACAAGCACGCGTGCTTGGCTGCCACAAAACGCTTCATAATCTCTAGACGCGCAAACTGTTTTTGGCGGCCGTGCAGGTGTAGCAGCGAAATACCGGGCTGCATTTGACGAAACGTTTCGTAGGCGAACCGGACCTGCTTTCCCGACGAGAAAAAGACAATCACCTTGGCCTTGAGGTAGCACTTGATAAATCCATAGAGCGTGTCCAGCTTGTCCGGCAGGGGCGTCAGAATATAACTCTGCTGCAGCTGGGTCGGAGTGGCGGCGGCGGCAGCCTCGTGCACGGCAATGTACTCGGGCTCTTTCAGGCTCAGGCGAGCAAGGTCAGACACCTTGCGGCTCTGTGTGGCACTAAATAGCAGCGTCTGGCGGCCTTGCGGCAGATGCTCAACGAGAGCGTCGACGGCCGACTGGAAGCCCATGTCCATGATGCGATCCGCCTCGTCCATGACCAGGATCTGCAGGTTGTTGATGTCGAGTGACGCTGTCTGGTCCAGGTGCTGCAGCATACGGCCGGGCGTGCACACAAGAATGTTCATGCGACCGACACGCTCGGCCTCCTCTTGCAGGTTCTTGCCGCCGATGACGAGACCGGCCGAGAAGTTGTGGTGCCGGCCGACCTTGCGCAGAACCTCAAAGATTTGGGCAGACAGCTCACGCGTGGGCGAGATGATCAGCGCACCGAGGCCGTCGAACTCGGTCCATCTTGCGCGGTACAGCTTCTCGAGAACGGGGATAATGAAGGCGAGTGTCTTGCCGCTGCCTGTCTTGGCAGCGCCGAGGATGTCGCAGCCACGCAGAGCAGCAGGGACGGCACGGGCCTGGATGTCGGTCAGGGTGGTGAAGTGGGAGTCACGGAGGCCGGCGAGCGTCGGTTTGCACAGTGGCAGGTCGGTGAAGTTGGTGGCAACAGTCTTGGGGTCGATCTCGTCGACGGCCTTCTGCAGGGCTTCAATGTCTTCGATCTCGCGCTTGCGCTTCAGCTTGCGGTCGTCACGTACGGGCCGCTGCTGCTGCTTCTGCGCAGCCTTCTTTCCTTTGGGTGCAGGCATGTCGCATGTGCTTTGGTTGGTTCTGTCGAGTCGTTATTGTCGAGTTCTATCGTGGTCGTGGTCGTGATCACCTGCAGCAATGCTGGGCCCTGAGCTTTCTACTGGGTAGTAAGTTTTCGATGCGGACTCTGAACTTTTTTCTGGGGCGATGTTTCTGCCGTGTTCTATTTTTCCAGAGCAAAGGCGGTGAGCGGGAGTGGCTGTTTTGCCAGGCGGTGTGTACCCCACTATAATTACACTAGCTCGGTTGAGCTACGTAGTACAGCACTGTGCGACCCTATGCGACACTTGTCAATTGGTGTGGTATGCACAATGATGGCTTTGAACCGTTACTAGCTGTTGTGCCGACAAAGAACAAGACAGACGGCCCGCGCCCGGCAGCTATAGCAACAGCGAACAACAAGACGCAACACAAAATACCTCTCTCTGGTTGTCTATCCTGGCTTTTCGACAGCTGGATAACGTGCCACGCTCTCCCGACACCCTCGACGGCCCCGGCCACCCCCTCCCGTCCTTTCCGATAGATCCCTCCAGCCGAGGTGACATCGCCAGGCCATTGAACGACGACGACAACGAACCAGAGCCTGAATGGACTATCAAAGCTTCCAAGATACCAGAAGATCACATATAAAGGCTCAGGCCTGCAATAGACCATGGCGGCAATCCCCGGCGCATGCCCGGCCTCGGCGAGGTTGATTTGCCGGCGGCTCGGGTTGGCAACGGCAGCAAGGGCCCGGGCGATATGCACTGCTCCGGCAAAGACGGTGCCGCATCTTGCATGCTCATCCACAGAAACACCACGAGCTTGGCCCTCGTTGAAAACATCCCGGGCATCCATCTACCCACAGTGCTGTACAGGCCGCCGCACATACTCCTCGGACTCGTCGAGACCACCACTACCACCTCTGCCGACATCATCCAAAGACGACCCTCTAGCATCCATAATACTAGCACCTCCACCATCTGCCCTACCACCGATTGCAGCACCGGCACCGTCACCGTCACCGGCAGACGAGCTCAAGACTGACGCTCCCGCAGAACCCGCACCTGAATCCAAGCCCTCTCCAGAGCCAGAGGCTACCACATCCTCGGCATCAGCAGCATCGAAAAAGAAAGCAAACGAGACAGAAGACGATACATCCAGCTGGAAACCGACCTGGTCGCTCCCGTCGTATGCAGAGTCGCGCCGCTTTGCCCTTAATGCTCGCTTCAGCCGCTTCATGGATGACCTCCAGGGCCGCTTCGTCGTTGCGTCGCAGGCCCTGAGCGACCTAACGGGATACTCGGCCATTGAGCAGATGAAGATACACAACGCCAAGCTCGAGGCCGAGCTGGCTACCGCCCAGGCCGACCTCCGCGTCACCCGCCGCACCTACCAGGCCGTCAACGAGCGCCGCGCCGCCACCCAGCGCGAGGTCACTACTCTCCTGGCCCGCAAAGACAGCTGGACGCCGCCCGACCTCGAGCGCTTCACGGCCCTCTACCGCCAGGACCACGAGCTGGAGACCAATGCGCAGCAGGCCGTCGAGCGTCTCAAAGAGGCCGAGGCGGACGAGGCACGGCTGAGCGCGGCTGTGACGTCGGGCATCCTGAAGCGCTACCACGAAGAGCAGGTCTGGAGCGACCGCATCCGGCGGCAGAGCACGTGGGGCACATGGGGTCTGATGGCTGTCAACATTTTACTGTTTATTGTGCTGCAGTTCTTTGCCGAGCCGTGGCGACGGCGGCGCTTGATGCGTGGCATTGCCGAGGCGGAGTCGGGCGTGCTCGAAGATGTACGCAAGGAGCTGGCGGTTGTGCGGACTGTCCTGGCCAGCGTCTCGGCAGCCACCGGGAGTGCGCTGCCAGCACCTGCTGCTGATGCTGTTGTGGTTGCTGATGCTCCTGCAGCTCCTATTGCTGAGAAGGCTGGGGCCGCCGAGAGTGTCCTTGCTCCGGCCGAGCCGGCTTCACCCCAGCCTCAGCGGACATACAAGCCGTCATACTCGACTTCCGCCTCTTCCTCTTCCAATTCCCCGCGTCTATCATCGCACTTAGCCCTCATCTCGGCAGCCTCCGCCTCGGCCTACGAGTCATGGCCCTGGTCGTGGCACGACGTCAAAGAGTTTGGCACGGACCCGCAGTACTGGAAAGCATGGGCGTCCGACCTGTGCAGTGACCGGCCCGTTAGCCTTCGTATGCGGGATCTGTCGCTGCTGGCCCTCCAGAGTGCAGCAGCCGGTGCTGCTGTTGTCGGCAGTATTCTGCTGCTTAGAGGGTCATAGACTCTACCTTTATTGCCGGATCTTGGCTCCTTTCTCTTCATTTATTTTGTCTTTTACCTAGCATTGTAATTTTAGCCATGATAAAATCTGTACATATAAAACAGGTCAAGCCAATTTGACCGGACACATAAACATCATATACTTCGCAATATACACGTCGAGTTACTAAATATGATAGTGTTTGTTTGCCGCGTCGTGTACTTGGGCATGTTGAAACATCATGTAATTAGTAGTATGGAGAGCAAATCAGAGGTCACCGTCCACGCCAGTACATTAATGTGACCATAAACGTAGAGTCCAGAAAATACCTGCTAAAGCGTATCAAGAACAAAAGACATAGGCAGAGAGGGAAGAATAAGAGAAGAGTGAGAGAAAAAAAAGGTAGAAATCAAAAGATAAAAAGAGAAGAAAAAGGAATCTCGCATTTTTTATCTCCGTTATCCAAATCGCACAAAAAAGGGAATCGAATCAGCGCACAAGACTTTCAGGCAAAGGCTGCATTTGCTTGCATAACAAATGGGTAAGAAGAGGAAGTAAAAAGAAAAGAAAAAAACGGAACAACGTGCAAGATATAAAATATAAAACATAAAACATAAACATCAAAACATAAAACATACATCAAAACATAATAAGCAAAACCAACAAAAAGAACTAATTGGAACCAATAATCACCGGCATCTCGATACTACAATTACCCAACCTCATGATGTTACACAAAGTCGGCCGTGTATGAGAAGCCGCGGAACTCTTCCTGCATAGCTTGAGATAGAACTGTACATGTTAGTAAATGCCAAACATTTGAAACTTGGAATGTTCTCAAAGAGGAAACAGAAAAAACATACCGGACTGGACAGGAGTCAAGACGGGCGTAACGCTTGTAAACTCAGAGTCAAAGTTGCTGGTGTCCGTCTCGTTCTTAATCGTCGGCAGGAACGGCGGCTGCACGCGCTTGTTGTAGATGTCGTCCCAGTTGATGTTGCGGAAGAACGGCTGCGACATCACCTCCTGGGCATCAGTCGGGCCGCTGCCCAGGCGCTGGTCGGGATCGCGCGTCAGCAGCTTCTGCAGAATCGACACAGAGTCGCGCGGCATGTGGATCGGGTACAGAGGCTCGTCGCCGAGGATGGCGTCGTAGATCTCGTCTTCGTCTTCACCACGGAACGGCGACTGCTGCAGCAGCATCTGGTAGATCAAGACACCAAACGCCCACCAATCAACAGCCCGCCCGTACTTCTTATCTAGCAGAATCTCGGGTGCCATAAATTCGGGCGTGCCGCAAAAGGTGCTCGTGGTCGAGCCGTACCACATATCCTCCTTGCACAGACCGTAGTCGGCAATCTTGATGTGGCCGTCCAGGGTCAGCAGGATGTTGTCCAGTTTCAAATCACGGTAGATGACGCCGTTCTCGTGGAAGTACTTGAGCGCCAAGCATACCTCGCTGGCATAGAACTGCGCACGGCGCGTACCGAACTGGCCGCGCTGAATGTGCAGCATCAGATCACCACCGCTGACGTACTCCATCACAAAGTACACACGTGTCTCCGTCTGGAAACAGGCGTGCAGGTTGGTCAGGAACGGGTGCCGCTCGCGGTTGGCAACAAGGAATACGCGCTTCTCCGAACGGATGCTCTCTACCTCGTCGTTCTCAATAATAAATTCCTTCTTCAGGACCTTGATGGCGTACAGCTTCTTCGACCGCTTGGTCTCAGCCAGCATAACTTTACCAAAGTTGCCCTTGCCCAGAACAGCAAGGAAGTTGAAATGGTCGAGACCGATGCGCTGTCCGGTACCAGGATCAGTGGCCAGGGGCAGCGGCTTCTTGCTGGCGCTGCCGCCCTGTGCACCACCGCCAGGAGTAAGCGGAGACGAGAGCGCAACAGTCTGGTCAACCTGGGTCTTAATCTGGGGCGGTACCTGCTGTGCAGGCTGTGGCACTAGCGACTGCTGTGACTGGAGTGGTTGCTGCTGCTGGTACATTTGCTGCTGTGGGGGGACTTGCTGTTGCTGCTGGACAGGAGACTGCGGCTGCTGCAAGTGGGCCGGTGCCTGGGGCTGGGCACCTGGGTATTGGCCGACATTGATGTAGTCTGCAGGGTTGTACTTTCGTTGTTGCTGTGTGCTGCCGTACTGCTGTTGTTGCTGCTGCTGCTGCTGTGTCTGCACTGGAGAGCTTGATCCGTAAGGGTCGCCGTATGAGCCGTTGTCGTATCTCCAAGAGTCAGAGCCGCCCTGTGGAGGCTTCGCCTGGGCCATGGCCATGCTAGCGGCGGCGGCAGCAGCCGAAGCGGAAGCGCTGCCTGTTCTGTCGGGACTCTGCTGCACTCGTTGGGGCGACGTCTGGTTTGCGTACATCAACTTTGCAGCCTCAGTTGCCTCAGCAGAGGCGGCACCAGCGCCGTAAGGGTACTGCTGGCCACCGGGCTGACCTCCGTACTGCTGGGTCACTGCTGCGCTGGGCTTCTGGGGACGCAACGTGCGGTCGCTAAGGTTCGTTGATGAAACCTTTTGTCTCTGCTTCTGGGTGCGGATGCCTTCCAGGATCTGGTTGGCCGTTGCCATGGACATGCCACAGAAATCGGGAACCAAGTGTGCGCATCCAGCATGGGCTGTAAGATTACACTCTGTACACTTGCGGCAACTCTTCTTACCAAACGGCAATAGGTAACCACAGTGGCAGCACCAGTTGGCAGTGTAGTTGCCAAAGGCCTGGAAGCGATGGGGAATGCGGTGGTTGATCTTCTCCTCCTCGGGGTCGGTCTCGGCATTGGATTTGCTGATACACTTGGTGACGACGCTGGAATAGCACTTGATGTGGCAGGTGTACTTGCAGTCCTCGCACTGCATACCGGCACCTCCCTTGAGGAAGTCACCGCAGAGCGCGCAGCGCATAATGTTGTAGAACTGGCGCTGAACAAACTTGTGGCCGTACATCTCGTGCACCTCTTCCTTCTTCTGACGGATGGCACCCTTGCGACCAAGACCAAGGTCGATCGGCCGGCGATCCTTGTTTTGACGCACAAAGTTGAGGCTCAGCTGGATCTGGCCAGTGGGCTCGAGGTTGAACCATCCAGTAATGGGCTCGGGAGAAAGCTGTGGCGGCTGGTGGGCAACGCCGCCAAATGCAGCACCGCCCTCTACCATTTGCTGTTCAGGGAATCCTTGAGCTCCAGGTGGGGGGCTGAACTGGGGAGCAGGGTTGATCGGGAACTGTGCCGGCGGCGCGCGGCTTGACATCTTGTCGGCAGACACCCAGCCGCTGTTTTCGGCTTCGAGTCTCTTGCGACGGACTTCTTCCGCAATGTCGGAGATGCGAACCCACAGCATTCCGATGGGAATGGCATGCTCACCAGGCTTGTCGTACACGGTGAGCTCGATCTCGTTGGCCTTGTCGACATCCACATCGTGGAACTCGCTCTCCCAACGATCCAGGCGCGATAGTCTCGTGCGTGCTGCAATGTTATCTTCGACTTTGACGGCGACAAATGTGTCTGGGCCTCGGCTGAAACGGCCGGTCGGTGCGTGGTCGACATCCTTGACGGCAATGATGCGAATAGAGAGGTGGCCAGACAGAGGCTTCCGCAAGTTGGGCATGTTGACACTGTCATCTATGCTTTGTTAGATGTCTTGATATCACAGGTAATCACTTGTAAGATAAGCCATGCTTACCATCCTGTGCGTCGCCGGAGTCAATGTCGATAATGTGCAACTCTTCGTAGCGCTTAAGAGCTTGTTTGAGAAGGACAATTTTTTGCTTGGATTCGACCTTCTTTGATGCCGCGTCGGCCTTGCTCTTCTTGTCGCCTTCCATCTGGTACAGCTGGAGCATCTTTTCAATACCCTTGAAATACTGCTCCTCAACATCAAGCTTGAACTGGATGGTGGACAGCATGTGCTGGATGCGGGGACCCAGGAAAGGCGTGTCATACTTGATCAGGTCTGGATGACATGAATGTTAGCAACAGTACGAGAACAAGCATAATTACCCCGCGGGCAGAGGGAAGGCATGCTCACCAAGTTTTGTAAAGTTCGGCCGGACCTTAATTGCAGGACTGTTGTCGCCGTAGGTAGGTGATTGTAATGCGTCTGAGACGTAAGGTGCGTTGGCGCCGGCACCGGCCATAAAGTTCTGGTTCAGAGTCGAGGTTTCGCTCCAGTTCGCTCCAGCATCCTTGGGCGGCGGTGTCGGGGGAGCCTCCTGGGCATTGCGGAGATCGGCACTACGCGGCCGCATGGTGCTAGAAGTCGACGCGCTCGAGTGGTGGCCGAGAGACATATTCTCCATGCCATGGCCGAGCCGGCGCTCCTTGACCTTGTTGAGAGTCTCGGTGTAGAACTGGAGGTTTCGGCGCGCCGCAATGATCTGCGACTCAAGCTTGGAAAGAACATCTTTGTTGCTTGTCTTCTTGCTCATGTCCAGGGCACCCTGAAGCAGACCTTTTTCGCGGTCGATCTTCTTTTCAATATCTCGGATAGCTTCGTCATTCATTGTTGTTGGTGGTGGCCGCGTTCAAGCTCGCGACAGCTTAATAGTAAGGGATTGGGATATGTCCTTTTGAAGGGTTTCGATCTACAAAGATCTGTTGGGACTGCAGCGCTGCGTATGTGGTGGCAGGGCAGCGTTATAGGTATGGTCCTGGGCCGTCGGGTGGAATGTTGTGTGATTGTAAAACTGTAGATATGTATGTTACCGGGCAAGGCTGTGAGGGTCTCGCGGTAGAAAAATGATACTCAAAGAGTACTTGCGAGTACCAATAGAGGAGTAAAAAATACCGGGTATATGCGCTTGTTGGTAGAAGATGAGGTGGAAAACCGGGCCTTTGGTAGCGGGACGCAGTGGCAGTAGAGGTTAAGGCCGGAGTATTATCAGGGTCGGATGAAGTTGAAGCGACAACAGGTCGAAGGCAGGACGAGGGGTTATGATGAGCAGATACGGACGGAGCAGGTATCGGGAGCAGCAAAAGTGCGATATCGAGCGCCAGAGTATGACGTTGTATCAAAATTCCAAATGCCACAGTCAGTATCCTGGATAGCGGGCGTCCTCTCGTATTGCAGCTGTGTGCAGGTCCAAGGGAAGAAGCGCCAGGAACAAAGCGTCGAGGGTGGATGGTGGCGAGAAGCTGGAGACTTTGAAGTCCCAAGTCGAGTGCGGAAACCGTCGACGACTCGCCACGCTCGTATCAAGCAGGGTTTTCTGTAGGCACGTCCAGGCGGAGCTTGCTGTGGCCAGGATACTCCAGAGCTCTCTCTCGTGAACAATGGGGGAGGGCGAGGGGCGAGACGAGGTATGCACGAGAGTCGTGTGCAGGCGTAAGTGTGCGGTGGAGGGAGATAGAAGACGATACAAAATATGAGAAGCTAAGAAATGTTTCAGCCCTAGTGAGGAAACGCAATGCCAGTGCGCGGTGGGAGAGAGGGGGATGATAGCAGCAGGAGAGTAGAAGACGGATAGGAGGAGGAGGGGGGGAGGGGGCCTGGCCAGTTGACAGGTGGGAGGAGCAGTGCTGGGACTGTTAGCAAGACCTATAAGTATGGTTGAAGCTAGATATGGGGAAAAGAGGAGCCTAAACTGTAGAGGAGGATTGGCGTGGACGAGAGAGAGGTTCGCGTGCTCTGCAGGTTTCGAGAAAGGAGGTTGTTGAGAGATTGTAAAACAGGCCAAGGCTGACTTCTGATTCCATATGGCATTTAATTTATTCTTCACTTTTAATCATTAAATAGTGGCCGGCCTAGAAAGCATGAAGCATGACACCTTACGATAAAATGCAATGTGCCTGAAAGGCAGGAGCGGAATAGCTTAGGGTGCGAGGAAATGCGAAAGAGCGACCTGCACCCAGGCAAAAGAGCAAAGGAAGCAGTATGAAAAAAGGACAGGAAAAAGGAAGAGGGGGAGAGGGGTCGCTGTTGCCGCCGTTGTGGCTTTTCTCTCCTAAAATGCCTGAGAGGGGGGATCTGCGCTTGTGTGCTGATACAAAGTACAAAGTAAAGACACGGAAGGTACAATGGGCATTCCATAGCAGATACAGTGTGCCATTTTTATAGCGCTCATCTTTACAGTGTGCTACAGTACGAGTAGGTACCTATGGGGACTGGCACAAGAAGCACAAGAAAAGTGAGTACAGAGGGGCTCCATACGGGCCGGCAGGGGTCTTTTTCTGCGGGTCAGTGACGTATCTCAGAAGTAGAGCAAACTGAGGTATGTGCTGTAGCGTACTCCGTACAGAGCAGGAATCATTACAGAAGTGTGTGTTGTTTTGAATTGAGTAGTCTGCACGCGAGTAGCTTTCAGAGCGCCTGTAAGAGTTGTTGCAATAGTTACACAGTGCTTAGGAATACAGAAATATTCGCACCTTCTCTGTATGGCCTGGCCTGGCCTGCTTGCGCTGTGGTCCTGGTCGCTCTTTCCTCATTGACCTTATTGGCAAGTAGAAGCCTAGAAGTCTACCCCGTAGAACTTTTCCCGCAGAATCCCTACGAAGAGCTCTTTGAAAGCAGGTGGGGTCCGTCTTGGTCTTTGACAGGCGTGTTAGTGCAAAGACGGCGTTGATTTCCGCAAGCAGTATTGCACGTGATGGAAGACATATCGAAATTGATCACCATGGAAGATGCTGTGTGCTTCCTTTTATTTTGAAATTTTATTCTATAATAAATTTATATTTAACTTGTAGTATTTGAACTGCTTCTATTTCTTCAAGGTTTTTAAAAAGAGATACCGGTCTCTATGCCCAACCCGTGACATCCGACCGACAATGAGGGTAATCGTTAAAGAGAAGACAAAGAGCAAGATGGAACAAGTATGTATAAAAACAGACGACCTAGGAGAATACCAACAAGGTCGAGTGACTTGGTAAAGACGTTGAGAAAGCCGAGTCAACGGCCTCCCATGCAGGGATCTCGGGTCAGACTTGGTCCACAGTGGCGAGCTGCCTCACTTACACGCGCCGCGAGAACTGATCTTCTGTGCCGCTGTGCACTGCTGTGAGCATGTATGCATGTATGCGTGTGTGATTCACGAAGTAGGGGTATAGACGAATGAAACTGCACCAACGGTTGAAAGTCAAAAGGTTGCATCAGTCTACAACGTTTCTTTAGGGTAGGTCAGATGCTGTCTCAGCCCCCATTGCTGCCATCTTCTATCCGGCTTTTCGGCCATGACTCAGTGATTGTTTCTACCGTGCGTAGCTATCGAATTTTCCATTTCCGTTGAGATTTTATAGGATGTTCTACTTCGCCGCACGGGCATCATGGTAAGTGCTTTACAGTCTACTCTTTGATGTAGATTTGCAATGAGTTTTATTTCAAAACTATCAAACGTCGCAGCTTCTTGCAAAATGACGCCAGAAACAAATAAGATCATCGGATCGATATCCCGGCATATGTACATGGTATGTAGCCAATTGCGCCTTGCTTATGTGGTGTACTCCTTCTGCAGAAGCTTTGCGATCGTGTTCAGCCTGTAGAAGTTAGTATGTGCAAAGCATATATAGAAATAATAAAATAGACGAGAAAATAAAAGAACATACTGGATGTTGCTGGTGCCCTCGTAGATGGCGCCAATCTTGCTGTCGCGGAAGTACTTCTCAGCCAGGCCCTCACGGACAAAGCCCATGCCGCCCATCCACTCGACGGCCAGGCTACTGACACGGCCAGCAACCTGCGAAGCGTACAGCTTGGCCATGGCCGCATCCTTGACAAAGTCCTCACCAGCCTCCTTCTTGCGGGCGGCATTGTAGACCAGCGCACGTGCTGCGGCAATCTCAACATACGACTGTGCCATCTGGTGCTGCATACCCTGGAACTCGCCAATCAGCTGGCCAAACTGCTTCCGGTCGTTCCAGCAGTACCGTGCCGCGTTCTCCCAGGCTCCCAGGGCCAGGCCCGTCATCTGGGCAGCGATGCCGATGCGGCCCTCGTTCAGCAGGCCGATGGCGTACTTGTAGCCGTGGCCCTCGACACCAATCAGGTTGTCCTTGGGGATCTCAACGTCGTCAAAGTTGATGACGCAGGTGCTGCTGGCACGGATGCCCAGCTTCTTCTCCTTCTTGGCAATCGAGAAGCCAGGGGTGCCCTTCTCGACCAGGAATGCGGTGATGCCGCGGTAGCCCTTGGAAGGGTCCAGGTTGGCAAACACAATAAAGATGTCCGCCTCCATGCTGTTGGTGATCCACATCTTGGATCCCGAGATGCGGTAGCCGGAGTCGGTCTTGGTGGCGCGCGTCGCCAGGGCAAACGCATCAGAGCCGGACACGGGCTCAGACAAGCAAAAGGAGCCGACCGACTCGGTGGCCAGCTTGGGAAGAACGCGCTTGTTCAGGGCCGGACTTGCGTAACGCGTGAACAGGGTGTTGACAAGTGTGTTGTGGACATCGACGAGCACACTGACACTAGGATCGACACGTGCCAGCTCCTCAATGGCAATGATTGCAGAAGTGAAGTTCATGCCCGAGCCGCCAAACTCCTCGGGGATTTCAATGCCCATCAGGCCCTGCTCAAAGAGCCGCTCAACGATCTCGGGGTCCATGGCCTCGGCCTCGTCCATCTCACGGGCCTTGGGCAGAACAATATCGGTAGCAAACTTGGAAACAGCCTCCTGCATGGAGGACTCGAGGTCGCTCAACGACATAATAGGGAGGTGGGCAACGTCGGCAGTCTCATCGCGGCGGCGGGGTGTGTATGAAAATGAGCGGCTACTATTACATGAGAAGTGTCAATACTTGAACTATTGAGGAGCACTGGGCTCGCCAACTTACGTGTTTGAAGTTGCTATCCGTGCAGGCAGCATAGATGTGCGCCGGGTAGTAGCCGATGTAGCAAGACGGGAGATGGCTGAGACCTGGCCCTTCCGGAGGACCGGGCGAAGAGCACGCGCAAAGGATGACATTGTGTGTATAGTAGCCGGGGTATTCGTCTGGGGTAAGGCGAGAAGAGGCGGGGTATAGATCCGGGGTAAAGGAAGGCGAGGAGACTCGAGATCAAATGAGAAGGAGCAAACAGAAGGGGAGAAGAGGGGATAGACCAGTACAAAATCTGGGGAGGGCGGCCTTGGTAGATTATATACGGACTGGTTTGTACGGGGAATGGAAGGAAGCGGGTATGTCTCGAGGGTATGTTTTGGCGGCACGCGGCGGTACCAGACGCACGAGGAAGGAATGAGCAAAGCAGCGAATGGCGAGCTGCAAAAAATGAATAAATTGTATATTAATTTTAATTACTTTATTATCGAAATGGCTGTAAACACGGTGAACAACCTTTCCCCACGATATCGGTTGTTTACTGTGAACACTTCTTTGCATGTGCTCATGCTGCTATGCTACTTCTGACGGACGCTTTCAACTGGCCCCGCGGTTCAAACTGGAGTCGTGCTCTATGGGGACAGCTTTGAACCGAGGGTATCCATTGCTTGTGACGACAGAGACCCACCCCTGGCCTCTCTCAGCCAAGTGGTAAGAGCAAAGTAGTGTTTATGTCTTGGCGTTCCAATGCCGAGCTGGGGATCGAAATACTATGGGGCACCACTACTTGCCGGCTGACTAAGAAGTACAGTATCGGTGGATCGCACAAACTAAAGTCCGTTATACTCCATATACTGCTGACTAACTTTTGGCCGCTCTGTACTCTGTACACGTGACCTTGGACGACGTTCCCGAAAATTCTAGTGCAGCTCGGATTAGCGAGACATCACGACACTGTTGATGCTGCCGATTCTCAGGACAAGATATTGGACGATCCAGAACACACAATGGCATCCTTATTCCGCATGCTGCGGCCAGCTACGGCCATGGCTTCGGTCTCGGCCCCCATTACAGCTACGAGCAGTTCCTTCGCCTCTAGATTAACATTACGGCTATCACAGCAGCCGACCGTCTCTTCTACCTCATCCATCATCCCCGCCGCCCGCGCTTTCTCAACGACTCCTCCCGTGCAGGCCACTCTGAACCAGGTGCTGCGTGGCTGCCGCAAGCCCCAGCCTGCACGCCACACTGTCTCGCCCGCGCTGTCCTCCGCCAAGTGCCCTATGCTCAAGGGCGTCTGTCTGAAGGTCGGCATTACGCGTCCCAAGAAGCCCAACTCGGGCGAGCGCAAGACTGCCCGTGTGCGGCTCTCCAACGGCCGCATGATTACAGCCTACATTCCCGGTGAGGGCCACAACATCCAGCAGCACAGTGTCGTTCTTGTGCGTGGTGGCCGTAGTCAGGATTGTCCTGGTGTGCGGTATCATTTGATCCGTGGTGCCCTGGATCTGGTATGTCTCTCTCTGATCGCTGATATCTGATTTCTACTGGCTTGATATAGCGTACTAACTATATAGGGCCCCGTGAACAACCGCATGACCAGCCGTAGTAAATACGGTGCAAAGAAGCCCAAGAAGGCCTCTGTTGGTTAGGCAGATTTCTCGCGATGAACGAGTTACTGTTGAGACCCGATGATAGATTGTACACTATAAATTTAAGCCTCCATTATTGCATTTCATTTATGGTTATTGGATGCGTGATAATGTAGATAATATGGCAACTGTGTGTTTTTGCAGGGGAGGGGAACGTTGGCAAAGTAAATGCGAAGTATTTCCTTACATTAATTTTAATTTTTAAAATATATTTGTATTACTTGCCTTGATTTATACAAAGTCGTCAACTTCAATGGTACCGTACATTGAATCCTGACCTAATAATCATGATTGATGAACCAAGAGGCTTTTATTCGAAAGTCCAACATATGGCGATGGACACGTTACAATTGATGTGATATGTTTAATTTTAAAAGTAAGTTGTTGAACTAGAATACCCCTCATAAGTAAGAAAGACTTGATACTCTTTTCGGTTTCCAAAGTAAGAACATAAAAGGAGAGAAGAGAAGAAAGCATAAAAAAATCGTTCCAATAGTACGCCGTCTTTGTAATTCTCGGTTTTGTTTCCCAGCCATAAATAAAGCAAAAAAAAGTAAAATAGTGTATAAAAGACAATGGTAGAAGTAGTAAATTGGCAGATTGGCAAAGCCCGAGACATGGGCATGCAACAAGAGAATGCCTGTGCCGTAATCTTTCAAATCTGCGAGTCTACTCTGAGTAGCGAAAAAGCACCCAAGAGGCCATCGAGGCGCGCTTAAGTCTGCTTCTCCCAGCCTTCAGGCTTGTCGAGGTCGTTCAGTTCAAAGTATCTCGACGTGCAGGAGTAGCCCTTCCAGTCGAAGTTGTTCTTGGGGTTGCAGTGGCAGCGCAGCTCCTGGCGAGTCTCCTCGCCCGTGGGGCAGTGAGTAAAGGGAACGTGGTAGTACGCAATGTCGTTAAAGAAGTGCACCTCGTCCTTCTTCAACATGAGACCGGCGGCAATCGAGTGGACGGGGGCATCACCCCACCGCTCGTAAAAGAATCCACCATCCTTGTCAAGAGTCTCAAAGAAGTCGCCGTAGGCCTTGGAGCGCAGCCAGTTCAAGCTGCCGACTTCGAAGTTGGACCACTGTAGATGTTAGTACCAACCTATGAATGCGAATACAGTAGATCAATAAAGAATTAACTTACGAAATGGCACTTGTTGTAGGTCTCACCGCCGTCGTCACTCAGGAACTTCATCGAGTTGTCCTCGACAATGTGTTCGGGGTGCTCAGCCATGAACTTCTTGGTACTGTCCCAAAGAGTAGGGATGGTCTCGGCGTACTCGTACAGACTGAGAACAAAAGAGTACTTCTTGTTGTTCTCGTGCATGAAGCGGAAGGGGTCGTAGTGGATGTCACAGAAGTACTCGACGCTGGGCTCAACACGCCAGTAGTAGTCGTAGTTGAGCATCAGCTCCTGGCGGTAGAAGAAACCAGACTCGAAGCGGCACATGTGACGGTAGCTGATGGAGTCACCGTAGATGATCTTCTTCTTGGCCATATCCTCGCGAACGGCCTTGGCCTTGTCCAGATCAATGTGATCGGGGAACGACCAGTGCTCCTCGGGAATGATGCCGTAGTGGGTCTTGCCAGAAATAAGAGATGTAGTGACCTTCTTGAACTCATCGTCAAAGGGCTTGTCGTTGAGGAACACCCAGTCGTAGTGGTAACGCTTGTTGAAACGGTCCTCGACCTGACGGATCGAGCGGGCGACATCCCAGACGTCGGAGTTGCGGGCAAGAGTAACAAAGGTGGCGTTCATGCGAGGGCCAGGAGCGGTCTCCATGGGCAGACTGAAGCCAGGGTCGTTGGGGGTCAGGGCCAGGGGGACAAACTCGTTGGCGGCAGGCGAGCTGCTGCCGACGCTGCCAACATTGTCGGAGCTGCTGCCGGACTCGGAAGTGGCGGACTTTTGGCCGTCGGTCGACGAAGAGCTGGGCTTCAGGCCTAGCATCTCGGGTGTGCGCAGGGCGACATTGTCGGATGTATTGGAGACGAAGTAAACAATTGCCATCACCTGGGGATGTTAGCTTAGATGCAAGATGGGCCTTGCTTTCAGGCATCTTCCATGAGCTTGAATTTGGATGCCAACAGCATCGTCACCGCTAGCCAATGCCATCAGAATAGCATCAAACAGCATCAAACAGCATCGTTTAGCACCGAATGGCATCGAGCGGTGGCAACACCAGCAGTCGATCACGTACAAAGAATGCGATGACAATGTACCGCACATAGCGGGCGTTGCCAACCATGATGGCGGACGGGAGCGGCGACCAACGAGGGACGCGTGGGCTGAACGGTGACGGTGAACGTGGAAAAAGAGACGGTCGGAGCTGGAGCTGTCAAGAAGGGTGAAGTCAATTTGCGCTGGGGAACCACGAGCAGTCGAGGCGCGTGGTTGTCGTCGACGTCTTAAAGAAGGGAAAGTGTTCCAGGAAAAGGAAACTGAATGAAAGTGAAAAAGAAGAAAAGTGTAATTAGAAGCAAGAGAAAGGGATACGAAGGGATCGACAGAGAGGGAGAGACGAGGGTGTGGGGAGAATTGGCGCTCGTTGTGTGGCTCTACTATGTACCTTATTTGAGTACACTAGTAGTATGGGCAGAGACTAGAGGGCCGATTCGCCAAGAGAGCATAGTACAGGGGGGGCGAAGGTAACCCAATAAGAAGATCTCGACGTTGGAGAGCATATATTATCTCATGCTTTTTTTTTTTTACCAGCCCTTTGTTGGCATCAATTCATCATTATGTAGAGACAATGTTGATCTTGATAGAGCAGCACGAGACGGTATTTCAGAAGAAGAAGGAGCATCAGTAGCAAAAGGAAAGTACGCTCAAGGGAGACATGGGTATGCGAGGAATGCGACAGGGAGAATACAGAATAGGGGCAGGAGGCTGGATTAAGCACCAGAAAGGGAGAAAGAGCGATTTGGCGGTCTTTCGTCTTTAGGTGTCTCTGCCGGTCGTTAACACTGTAGAAGTAGTAAGATAGTAAGATACTGTACTACAGCGTATCAAAGGGTTACTAAATTGAAACATAGCAATGGCATTGAACTAAGATTGAGCGCGTTGGCATGGGATGCACAGCGCGTGGGTGTCTCACTGTACACCAGTGTACAGTAACTCACTGTAGCTCGTAGCTACAGTACTGTACGTTAGATACTTTACGCGGTGTGCTGCAGCCAGGTACACGTTCCCAGCGTGTTAAAATATCTCACTAGCCGTATTAGGCAATGCCACTCAAGGGATCTGTGGAAGAAAGAGCCAGTCAGCACAAGTATCTCGGGCAGATGATCTTGCCCGAGGCAAGCAATTTACAGGCCTAAAGAAGCAGGAGGCCTGAAGAAGTAAGAAAACGGGCCCTGTATCACTGAGTAAATACTATGTAGACGCTCGCACCATGCTAGCGTGTTTCCAGCCTAGGGGTAACGCAGTACAAAGCAAGCCTCTGCTTGAGACTGAAGACCGAATTAATGCAAGCCGACTAGCCAAGTAATATTGTTTAAAAAGTAAGAATATTTGAAGGGCAATGTGAGACTGTCTCTGTAGCATTACCTTTTTTTTCTAGTATATCGTGCATCTTTATTGAGTAAATATATGAGCTGGACGGGTTTTGAAGGATCGGAAGACTGCGGCTGACATAAATTGTATGATATTAAGAGTTTTTTTTTCCAGCAAATAGCAGTAAAACAAGAGTGTCCTTGGGAGGCAAGAATGGAGTCCAGCTCGTTGGTAGTAATTAATGCCGAGTAGAGTTGCACAACTCGCTCAGGTACACCCAACTGCGGACAGCTGTTCTCTTGCAAAAGTGTAAGAAGGCCATCAACGAGCGGAGCCGGCGGGGAGCTGAACTGCATTAGACTTCTAAACTGTTTCTGTGGTATCGACTGCCTTATTAGTTGTCGTAAGTGTCCCCATACTGTTGCGTGGTTGTGGACTCTGAGTAGAGATGACAGCAGCCACTGTGACTGCACAAGTACGATCTGTACACGGCTACAGCCATAGCCACAATTCATACTTTACAGATACGAATTCCCTTTGGATGTACTTTGGATGTAACTATCTCTATCTTCAAAAAGTCAGTCAAAAAGGGGGGTCTAGAAATAGAATAAGATAAGAATAACTACCTAGCAGCATGCTATGCGCATGGCCACACAAACCTGATATTCCTGGCGTACCCAAGTATGTCATTGTCTAACGTACAAGCCGGCCCCTGTTGCCCTGCATTTAATCGACCGGGTATGCCGGCAGCATAGCGCCAGGATTATGCAGCTTGATGACAATCTGGTGGCTGGCTGCCATCTGCTTACAGCTTCTAATGAAGCACATATCTTTAACTAACAAAAATAAAGGACAACGTCGCGCACTTACAGGATTGTCGGACGAGAACAATCATAGAGAGGGGAGCATGAAAGAGAACATCGATAGATTCGAAGAGAGAGAGATAAGGGGAGATGCTCTATAGGCTGGAAAAGACCGATATCTAAAGGGAGACAAAGAGAGACGAAATGTGTGTAAACGAGGCATCAAGTGAGGCGCCATATAGTTGCCTAGATGGCCTCATGCATGTCTCGATCTCTAACAACAATCCGTCGATACAAGATCGTGTAACAAATTACCCACGTGACATAGATGGCTAAAACACGTGATTATTACATCACGTGTACAGGCGACAGCTCGGCACGATAGTGGCCGCGACTAGCTCAGCAATTCCACTTTTTGTGACCACCATTTTGCAACCTTGCCACCTTGCGATAACCTTGTTTCTACAAACAACAACAACCCCCCTCCCCTCCTCACCTGTGTATGCCGATACACACCAACACCAAACGCAATACCCACCATGGCCTTTTTTGGCTTTGACCCTTCGCGTCACAACCCGTCGCACAACACGGCGGCGCCGGGTTTCTCGCAGGCCAACGACCCCTTTGCGGGTCTTTCCGGCGGCAGCGCGGTCGACAGTGCTCTTGAGTTCGAAGACACTTACGATGGCCTCGGTGCCCAGCTCGAGGAGACAGGCGATGCCTTCAATGACGACACTTTTGGCGACAGCTCTGCCGGTGGTGTAGGCCGCGGTGGCCTTGGCGGGTTTGGCGGTTCCGGCCAGGTTGGCAAGGACTTTGACTACTACAGTCAGACGGCCAAGGTCGCCGATGCCATTGACCAGGAGCACATGCGCTTCAACCTCCTGCAGCCCGCTACGCGCAACCCCCCCATTCGCCACGACTACAGCCAGGGTCCTCCCGCCAGCAGCCAGCACTACGGCTTCTTTGCGCCCGAGCCCGTTACGTCGAGACCTATTCGCACCGGCTACGAGAAGTACACCGAGCCCGAGGCAGAGCTTACCGTTGACGCCGCCCTTTGGGGTGTCGCGCCCAAGAAGCCTGCTGCATCGACCGCTGCAAACATGTCGGCAACGCCCGTGCAGGCTGCTATCCCCGGCCCTAGCGCCAACCGCAAGATCTTGAGCCTCGAGGAGGTCGAGGCCGCCATGCGCGCCAAGAAGACACCTGCTCAGCAGCAGCAGCAGCAGCAGCAGCATGTTCAGGAGCAGTACCAGCAGCCCCCAATGGACTACGGCTACGGCATGCCGCCGCCTGAGATGATGGGTCTGCCGCAGTTCCAGAATCTGGGTCCCCAGCTTCCTATCATGCAGCGCAATCAGGCAATGCAGACCCCTCCCGGCTTCCCTCCCACCCCGTCGCATCTCCTGCAGCAGAATCAACAACAGCAGCACCAGCTGCCGTCGCAGCCCAACCAGGAGAGCACTGCCAACCAGCCGACTCAGATTCTCCAGAACCCCAACCGGCACCCGGTTGCCGGCGAGATGGCTCCTTTTGGTGGTATCCAGCTGCCCTTCCCTGGCCAGCAGGTGCCTGCCCATCAGCGCCAGGATAGCTCTTTCGGCCAGCCGCATATTATCACCCACCCGTCTCAGGTGCAGGGCCTTTCCGAGGAGGCGAAGGCTGTGTACATGGAGCAGGAGGCCAAACGTGCTAAGCGCAACCACAAGATCTTCTTGCTGTCCAAGAACAACGGCCTCATGACTCCCCAGGACAAGAACTTTGTCACGCGCATCCAGCTGCAGCAGCTTGTCTCTGCCACCGGCAACCCCAACGATCATGGTACCGACGAGGCGCTCAAAGAGGACTTCTACTACCAGGTCCTCAGTCAGATTCGCGGCAGCAGCCGCCAGAACCCCAGCCAGCCACTCAACAACTTTGCCCAAACCTACCTGTTCCAGACCGGCAGCCGCATGCACTCGCGCCGCTACATGAACCGCGACCGTGGCGCCGAGACCCATGTTCAGCGCATGGAGCAGCAGGTGCAGCGCGCCGTCGAGGCCGCCAAGAACCGGCCCAAGAACAAGCAGCTTGTCATTGAGGGTACACTCGGCAAGATCTCTTTCAGCAACGCCAAGACTCCGAAGCCCCTACTTAACATCAAGCGGTCTGAGAACTCGGCAGCCCCCGGCTCACCGTCTGCAACCGCAGCGGCAACTGCATCGGCTTACGGCACCGCCAGCAACGGCAAGGCCAACAAGACACTGGACCGCAAGACTGTTCTCAGCAGCATTGAGAAGGTCTATGCTACCCTCATGGAGATTGAGGACCAGGACCGCAAGATGCCTCCCCCCCCTGCCAGCGATGACGACCAAGAGCTGATTGAGCGCAACGTGGAGTGGTCCGAGAACAGCAAGCAGCTGGCCTCCAAGCTGTGGCGCTACCTCAAGGTGCACGAGCAGATCGGTGCCTACACGGTGCACCCCTTTATTGCCCTGCTGTCCTTCCCCAAGGGCATGCAGGCGATCCCGCGCGTCTTCCGCAACCTGTCGCACGAGCAGCGCACGACTGTGCTCACCATGATTATTGTCCACCTGGACCAGCTGGATATTGTGCGCAATGCCCAGGCCAACAGCGGCCTGCCCGTGAGTGCCGCAATGCGTGAGAGCATTGACCGCTTCTCAATGACGGTCAACAGCACGCTCTTTACGTTTATGAACGAGCTGGAGCTCAACCTCGTTACTGGCGTGCTGGGCCTCATCACGAACTGCAACGTAGATACGATTGCCAAGTCGCGTATCGGCGCCTCTGTTATGACCATGGTGCTGAGCCGCGCCGAGGAGATCAAGCAGGCCAACGGCGGCACCCCCGAGGACCGCCTCAACTGGGAGAACGCATACAATGAGTTCTTCAACAAGATTGAGCATACGCTGCCGTACATGTTCCCTGGCACCGTCTTTGTGGACGAGGACATTTACGTGTGGCAGTTCCTGGCCGCCATGGGTATCTGCGCCACGCCCGACCAGCACTCGCGCCTGGTCATCTCTGTCAAGGACCGCGTCATGGACACCGTGGCAGCGGCCAAGACGCTGCCTGTTGATCTTGCCACGCAGCGCAAGCAGAGCGTCAACCTGTTCATGCGCTCCATCGGTCTTGATGTCGAGCTTCTCCAGTAGGAAGTTTTAAGACTCCACAGTGCCGGCTGCTTTCGAGTGAGCCAGGCTAGCACAGCACACAAACATAAATACGTGTCTTGCTGAGGAGAGGATGTCTTTTTACAAGTCCCTCCTCAATCTAAAGTGCCCGTGTCTTTTACTAAGCGGCTTTTTTTTGCTATTTTACTGTTCAGCCTTTATTATCGTTTGCTTTTCTGCTATGTTCTTTCAGCTTGTATTGTATGATTTATCCTGTTTATGATTTTCTGCTTCTTCCTGTTTACTTTTTACTTTTTTATTTTTTTCATTATCTCCTCCTTCTCCCTCTACACCCACCGCAACACCGTCTTGCTACGGCAGGATTTTTATCCTTTCCATCAAAAAAATTCAGAAAAACCCATCGCAACTGCTCTTGTACCTTGCTTTTTTTATTGTTCTCATTATTATTATTATTATTATTATTATCAGCACCCACCCGGTAGAGTTTTACTTCACACTCTTACCAACAAAAACAACGGCACAAATCCCAGTTAGGCCTTGCTCGAAATAGCACGGCTGGTCTGGAGATGGCTGCCGATAACACGGAGAGGCCAGGCCGCAGTTTAAATTTTATCAACAACTTGCGTGCTTTGGCAAAGGATCGGGTCTTGAAGCCTGGTCATCAAGGGGACGATTTGGGGACGAATTATTTCCGGTCTCGATTTTGAACACATGGACCGATGACTCTGGGAGATGCAAAGCTCTGCTACAGATGAGGATGAGGCAATGAGCGAGTTTTGGGAAGAGACAAAGATTGGGCTGCGATATTTCGACATTTTTAACAGAAATAAATACAGCATCGACCGATACATGTGAGCTTCAAGTACTTTGTTCTCCGCATCTTTTGGTACTCGTCAGCTCTCTCTGTGAGGCTATTATTTCGCTGCCTCGAGAGCCCGACATAGAAGCTATAGATGCAAATATCTGAGCGACCTCGCCGTTCTACCACGCATAGATACACAAATTAAACAGAGACTGCCTGGCTATTCGCCAGAAGTAGACACAAAACACAAAAGAAACTCAGTGCCCATATCTTGATGTATCTTGGTATATCTTTTGATATGCTATGATTAAGACTGAATAGGCAGAACCTGAATCTAAAATGAAGCCAATCCCCAGTAACATGACCGTAGAACTCCTTGTATGCAACCGAATTTGGTTTTCTTTTTACTTTCTTCTTGTCTTTCTACAAAAGTCTCCAGCTATGGATCGATGTCCATGGCCGATCCCTTTGTCGATGCTTGGCGAGCACGCGCACCACGCCCCCGAGCTGTTGTGGGGGCAGCACCAGTTGCCGCAAGAGACGCTGCCGGCCGTGCCAGTGGGCGCATTCTGGTCTGTGTCGCCGCTTGTGCATCTACATCGGCCTTAACCTCGTCAGCAGCGGTAGGTGCTGCTGCTGAGTCTGATGCGTCGCCAGGTTCAGCAAAGGTGACCTTGCCCTTGCCCTTACCCTTGCCCTTGCTTGGCCTCAACTCCAGCTTGACCAGGTCGTCGTCGGCTGGCTTCTCAATCTTGCTGATGGCCACCAGCATGTCGTCTTCGTTCCAATTTGTACGCAGAGCAGGCACCTTGGCTTGCAGTGAGGCAGACGTACTACTGCTCGCGACAGCAGCCTCTTTTCCATTGCCGGCCTCATCGCCCTCTGCCGGAGCCGGGCCTGGGTCTTTGAGGAACAGAGTCTGGTCGTACACATCCCATGAATGCTCGTCGTCGTCACCAACGTAGACCATGCGCGACCAGTTCTCCATCTGCACGCCGCGTAGGCGGTCGGCCATGGTCTCGGTGATAATCTCCTCGCCGTCGGCACCGGCACTCTTGACTGTCATGTGGATGGCACGGGGGCCGGCCTGTCCGCGGGGCCCACCGCCCGTGCCAGCACCTGCACCGCCAGCACCGTCGCCGCCAGCGCCCGGACCCGCATCACGGTGCTTGGAGCGCTCGACCTCGGTCTCAGCGTCAATATGGTGGAGTTGTGGCCGCAGATGGACCATGGAAGAGACTGGCGTCAGATGGACATTACCGCCATCGAAAACGCCAATCATCCACTTGGCTTCGGCAATTCGTGCCGGTGGGCACATGCCGCCGAGGGTCTGCATGCGCAGCACGCGGTCTTGGCGCACAGCATCTGCCCAGTCGGTCGATGATGTGATGGCGCGGCCTGCACCGCCGTCGTCCTCAATTATTGTGTTTGATGCAGCTCCGCCGCCGCCGCCGCCGCCGCGTCCGCCGCCATTGCGGTTGTTACCCTGCTGACCGCCAACACCAAAGCCGCCTGCCAGACCGTGGCTACCGCCTGCTTTAGCTTTTGTGGATGTTGCCAGTGCTGTGCCCCATGACACACCCTTGGTACGGTCATATGCGCTTGTGTAGTCGATCGGCACGTCCACCTCGACCATGCCGGAGCCCGTCTTGATGCGCAGCTCCGTGGGTGTCTGGAGAGCACCGGCGCCCAAGCTTGCGGCCTGGCCATTCTTGTCGACCTTGTTTGGGTATTGCAGCACCAGCAGCTTTTGGTGCTCGGGCAGCTGTGGCTTGAGGAAGACGTTGTACTGCGCGACGATGGGGTCGGCGTCGACGTCTGCGGGGGCCATCTCTGATTTTTTCCCTCTTTTTTATTTCTCTTTTGGCGTGGACTTGGAGGGGTCTTCGTTGATTCGATGATGGGATAAAATTATCTGACTGGGTGTAAAATTCGTGCAAAACAAAAAAATGGTGTAGTCGATCGGATAGCTTGAAAATGCTCTTCACTGAAGCCAACTGACGTCGCCGACCATTGTCATTTTTGTCGTAAATTTTTGGCTGTACTGTTTTACACCGGCAGAATATTATGAGCCAATCATATGCTTAAAGTGGGTCAAATATGGTGGCGCGATCTCACCGCCTTAGGTCAACATCGTGATAACAAGAAAGCTTGTAGTCATAGATCTTTTCCGTAAAAAAGATTATGATCTGATGTGAATTTAAAAATGTAGTGAATTTTTTTGAAATGGGTTTGTAAGTTTTTCTTTGTATTTATTAAAAAGTTGGTTGAGTGTTGGTTGAGTAAATTAGGTACCTCAGTTATCTCAAGTGTTTTTAACGAAAGTTTATTTATTTTCGTAATAAATTGATTAGACTATTTTGAACTAAACTCTCAACCTTTGGGAAACCATTCAGAATACAGTCGCATGGACGCAATTTAAAAGAATTTGACAAGAATAGAGTGACAACACTTGCACACGATCCTAGGATTGTACAACCATAGAAACGTTACCATCTATATATGACAGACGTCAGGTGTAAGCGCAAAGCCCAAGTTGTGCGACAACAGACACGGATACTATAATTGAGATCAGAGATTAGTCAGAAATCAGCGTATTAATAAATGACACCAACACCTATTCTTGTAGGTGTGGTTGTTTGATGAGCAGCCAACTTTGCAACATACGGGAGCTGACATGACTGCTTGGGGCAAGTCGCTCTGGCAATCTACTCCGAGGACGACCCAGCTGTTATTACATCGAGACGGGTCGTTACATTCATGGTTAAGTCTGTATTACGACTTTTAGATATTCTCATCACCCCCCCCGTCGGCTCAATTCATACACCTGGCTGACTAATATACGATGGCCTGGCGATCATTTCTCCCATCACACCTTCCGCAACAGGCTGAGCAGACAGAATGTGGTTACTTGGTTAATTCACAGGACCGAGAGTGCGACTGGCAGCATTGATGGAGCTGTCCCCAAAACAATGAAGTCCACGTAGGTGGGACGGCATAGACTGCCTTACGAGTCCCGGCAAGGAAGGAGCGATCCAAGCGTCATAAACAATGGCTCTCCGGCTAAGTATTGGGCCGCAAGCAGCGTAACTTGCCAGGTTGGCCAACAAGTATGTGCATACGTGCAGTTGCTCCTTCCTGATTATTCCCAATCGACCATGCCAATTATCATGGCGATGCCGCCCCCGAAGAGGCAGGCACGCACCGCTTTGGATGGAAACGGCAGTTGCGAATGCCTTGTTTATAGGGGTTGCAATCTCAGCCTTATTTTCGGAATCTCCATTCAATACACAGCAAAGACCTCACCGTCTATGGAAATTTAATGAAGCCTACAAGGAGACATAGGCTCTTATATATTACAATCGACTATATTTCTTCAACAGCTCTTGTTCGATTTTTAAAGCCGACAAATAAACAACACGGACGATTTGGATAAATCTCAAGTCCTACCAAAAAAATCAAAATCAAAGAGCAATACAATCAGAAACAACGCCATCAGCATTTCCAACTCCAAGCGAAGACAAAATACTATATGCAAATCTGATCTGACTCCAAGCGACAAATCCCGGGTCAATACAAGCCGGATAATACTGAAAATTCCCAGCCAAGCCAATATCCAACCGGGCAGACTGACGTGCCATTTTGACTGCTATGTAGCTGATATATATAATCCCGTATCGTGCAGTTCTGACTGACTTGTCTCTTTCCGTTCCCACCTTTATCGACATCTGGTGTTTCTCCGCCTCATTGGTGTGGTAGCTAATATAAATACCGACCTCCGACTGGCTGCTCCTCCACATCTGATATTCTGGCCGTCCCATATAATGTCCCGCCCTCGCGGCAAGCGACGAGGAAGGATAATTTGAAAACGGCGTGCCATTTTGGGCAGCTAAGGAGTGTAGGTAGACAGACAGGCAGAGTTGAAATGGACATGTTCTCGGGTCTTTAGCATATTGCAAAGCCAGAGAGATCGCCTCTTACGTACCCGCTCGCTCTCGGTTTTCTAGCTTGTTTCATTTTGACATCCAATATACCCAGTTATTGTCTACTTGCCAGTACATTAAATTGCAGCTGTCGGTGTACATTTCACAAATCAGACCCGTCCATGACAGATGTTAAGAACACGTTGAATGATCCTTGTGGGTGTCACTTGATGATCACGAGTGCCGGACCTGTTGAACCCATCCGGCTGGTATGCTGCTGAGATCACAGATAACAATAAGCATCCTGAAATAAAAGAATTAAAGGGCTCACTGTTCTCGGACACTGGCCTGAGATCACTCTTTCTCGCGCACATCTTCGCCTGGCACGGGCATATGTGGCTATAGCCTCTTCCCGATACATCTTGTTTATCTTTTATATGACTTACCGCCCGCCTCTTACACACCTCTTTGCCATCTCACTAGCTCTCCTCGTTCACTCTCTATTCTTTTATATGGGCGAGTCCGCAGTTTGTCAAATTTGAGAGACGGAATTCAGTTCATACAAGATCCCAAAAACGAAACAAGACACAGTCTCGACCTCATATTTAGCAATTCTTACAGATCAAAGGGAGCGACTCCAACAACAGTACGACTGAACAGAAATACATATAGTATGGGATGTTGATGCGGACGAGTTGACATCTGGTTTCGCACACGTCCATTCACCTGATGACGATGGAAGCCAACAGTTCGAGTGAAAACATTGACCAGCCACATGGATCATCACAATGCCCGTATGTCACAGCTTTAATAAGAATGAAAGTACACATCTAACAGCATAGGTACGAGAAAAATGTCGTCACAGACCCCATGACCGCACGGGTCGTTCTCATGTTTCTTAGGGATCTTGTTGATGACCAAGCGATACACGCACGAAAACTCGACGGCTACCCCTGCCCAATGTTAAAGTGCTCATCTTCAGCCATAGGGCCCCTCGAACTGATTCAGCATTTACTCGGTTGTACAGAGCTTGGAAAGGGAGAGTTTGAGTGCTCGAAGTGCTCTTGTTGGCACCAATTTCCCACGAACGAAAAAGAGTGGTCGGAGTGGTCAGGATGGGGATCGGCAGCGGCTGGACATCAAAGAAAACGAAGCCCCGGATCGAAGATGAAAGACACGTTGACGGAAACACTTGCTCTCCGGCGGCGGGTATCAGCCAGGAAGAGCTCGATTGGTGGTGCCAGCATTGACATGACTCACTCACAACTGTCCATAACGGACACATCAGCGATGAGTGCCCCCATAACATCATCAAGCACCAGCACAGCTTCTATGGAATCGGAATCAACATCCACCGCAGTGTCTTCTTCTTTTCCGCTACGGAGTGAATCCAACGACTGGGATGGGATTCTCAAGCAGCAGAAAGTATCGTCACAGATGCTCTCTCACCGTGACAACGAAGCTATCACAGCCTTAGACTTTTCTCCAATGGGCAACTTCAGCTCTAGCCTTGAAAACGCTTGCCTTGCTCTCGATAGTCAACCCAACCAAGATTACTCGGGCATCCGAGAAGGCGAGCTCCAGTTTACACGAGATATAAGTGACTACACTCAAGTATATCCTCACGCAATCGCCAATAGTACCTCTTGGATCACCAACCCTGAAGCGCTGGCTCGGCCGTTGCCATCAGTTGACCCCTACTTTGCTGTTCCGGTTTATGGCATGTTGCCACAGCCAAGAGATAGCACATTGGGTGTTCAAATATCGGGAACGAGCAAGGCAGTGCCGCTGCCAGGCCTGGCCCCTGATTTGGGCACCAAAAGCCCCCAGCAACCAGTAAACACCTCGAACGTGGACCGGAGGAGATCACTGCTTCCGTCGACATTTCCATATACAGCCGAGAGAAGGGGAAGCAATACCTTGCCTCACACACTACAAGAGCTCATGAGACCGGTGGCTACCCCCGGCAACAGCCCCCAGACGTGGTTTCCTGGGAGGCAGCACCACCTCGAGACATCAGATTTTATTGATATGAACAATATCAACCACCAGATCTTGTCACAGCAAACCCAACAAGACCCCATAAGCCACCACCATCACTTTAACATAGAACATAACCTGGATGAGGTCTTAACGGAATCAGTAGATATTGACATGGACGGGCCACAAACTCCAAGTTCCAGGCGTCAGTCACAACTCGAGGACCAGGCATACTTCTTTGCCCAGGCCCCTATCATCATACCGCGGCAAGGTGATTTGTATACGCGAGAACCCACCGAGAAGGGTTTGTTTTCTGACGCAGAGTTTGAAACAGCCACGGACACGACAAAGCCGAGTTCTTCCATCGTGAGCATCTCCTCGAGCGGCACACCACACGACATCCCGTATACGCCAGCATCAATATCAGGGATCCCGACACCACAGCATGATATTTGCTTCTCAACAATGGATGATGATATGGACCCCGAAGATTTGATCTGCGACCAGTGCGCATGGAAGCCTCAAGGTGTGCGGGAAAATCTCCGTGGCTACCTGCGTAAGCACAAGAATGTGCACAAAGGCATTAGGCACCACTGTGACATGCCAGACTGCAAGAAGAGCTTCAGTAGACTCGACAACCTCAAGACGCACCGACGCGAAAAACACGGCATCGACGACCCTGCCCAAGAACCCAAGGCCTTTGCCAAATCGCCGACAGAATTCCAGCACTTGCCACCAGCACAGCACAGCTTCCTGCCGATCAAGCGCACAATCTCCATGACAAGTGATACAGGCGAGCGAATGCAGGATGCCGTGAAGATTGTGCAAGCGAGCAACAACTCACCCGCCCACTACCCACATTATCGCCATCACCACCACCAGTACCACCCGCACCAGCAGCAGCAGCAGCATTTGGCACACGTACTCCGTTCAGCAGAAGCGATTGCACAAGCCCAGTCCCGCCAGATCCAAGCCCAGCCACATGCCCGAGCACAGGCCCATGCCCAGGCCCATGCTATTGCCCAAGCGCGAGAGCAGCAAGAGCAGCACGAACGAGCCAAATTTGTCAATTTGCAGCTTCAAGTGCCAGTGCAGCCACCTCCATTGCAGCCGCCGCCGGAGCTACTGCCAGAGACACCACGGCCAGATTCCAAACGGAACAAGGACAGTCCCGGACTCGTAAGCTACCGGGGTGTCTCAAGTCAGCATGCAGCGTTATGGCCTGCCATGCAGTTCTAGTCCAACTGGACGTGGCGCCTCATTTCCGCGCCTTCTTACCGTACTGTGTCCTATTCCATCATTTTCTACTTGGCGGCCATTTCATTTGTGTTTTGATTTAGCCTACACTCTTTTGACTTTCCCATGTCGTCGGCGGTATATTTTTCTGTTTTACGAAACTCCAATTCCAACTATGTGGTCTCCGGAAGACATACACTTAAGCACACTCTTTATACTTGCCATCTCCTTTGTGTACTCCTACAATGCCTTAAATTGCCCCCCGTTTCAATCAATACAACACCACATTTCGTGTTCGAGTGATAGTATGTAGAACTAAAATATTGCAATAACCTATAATTCAAGACTCAAAACCAATAAGAACAGACTCGCAACGAAGAACTAGTAGCAAACCATTTGAATTCCAGATGAAGAACAAAAGACAAGTCATAACTTCGTTACGGGAGAAAAGAGACAAGAGAAACACAAGCCGAACAAGAGGCCAAGAGGCCAAAATACATGATAGAACCAGTATTACACGTGAATATATAACAAAAGGAAAAATAAGCATATGCAAAGAAAAACCTTATTCCTTTGTACATGGGTATAAACGTGGTGAGCTACCTGGAAGAATAATGAAAAAAAGAAAAACTAATCTTAACAAAAGAAAAAGAAAACAGAATCAAGACACACCGAGCACGGAAATGAGCTACAGAGAATAGATCACCGATAGCACAGCTCGCTCATCTCAAGACCAGCATGGCTGCGCTGCTAGCGATACCCATCATTGAAGCCGCCAGGGTAGCCGCCACTGCCACCTGGAGGGGGTGCAGCCGGATCGTCCCAGCCTCCTGGACGTGGCGGCGGGGCGCCAATCTGCTGAGGCGGCGGGATCTGTCCATATGTCATGTGGGGTGGCATGGTCATATGCTGCGGGTGTGGACGCATAGGATGCTGCGCGTGCTGCTGCGGATGTTGGGCACCGGGTCCGCCAGGGTGCTTCACATCACCAGGCCAGCCCCAGTCGGCAGCAGACGGCGGCACTTGCGGCGCGGTACCACCACCACCGGGGAACTGTCCAAGCGGAGGCGGTGCACCTGGCTGCTGCCAGGGGTGCTGCTGATGTTGCTGCTGCTGCGGGAATTGCTGGTAGCCTGCTGGCTGCTGAGGTGGTGGTGGGCGGAAGTCACTACCTGGCCGGCGAGGATTGGGAGGAGGAGGATAAGCGCCGTAGGGACCAGGGCCTGGGTGGCCGCGGTTGTTGTTCGAGGGAGGGGGGCTGAGAGACTGGTGGCGGTAGCCTCCTGCTGGGCCGTACTGAGGCGATGTGGGCCGGCGGTAGTCTCTGTAATCGTACTCGTCTTCATCTTCATGACCATAGTCATCCTCGCTCTGGGAATGCACATAGCGGTCGTGTTCATCGTCATCGTATCCGCTGTGGTGGCCATACTCATCATAATCGTCTTCATAATCTCGGCCGCCATCAGCCGGGTGCCACGGGATGGGCTTCATAAAGTTGGCGCCTGCTCCAGGTGGCGGTTGAGGTCCCAATGTGCCATCAGGAGGAGGCCCGCCACGTGTCGGGTTCTCTCCACCACGAACCCAGCTGGTCGGGCTGGTGATGCCGTTCGCCCGGGGTACAGGCCCTTGACCCTGACCCTGGGGTGGCGGAGGCGCACCAATACCCGCCGCCCAAGGTGATGCCAGCGGAGCAGGGCCGCGCGGCGTCATGGCACCGTCTCCTCCGGCCGCACCTGCACCTGCACCTGCACCCATAACCTGGGGAGAACCGTTCCAGAAAGACATTCCCATTCGCATACCGATCGGGCCCAGTCCGCCAGGCAGGGGTGCCTTTGCTACACCATCGATGGGCGGGGGCATGCCAAAACCAGTTGCAGTCTCGCGGCCGGAGTTGCCATTCCGCTTGGGCTGGAAGGGGTTGGCAGACATAGACCGGTGGTGGTGTTGCGGCTGCTGCTGCGGCTGTGGCCCTGATAACAGCTGTGGGGGCGGGAAGATGGCATGTATACTCGGTTGGTGCGCCTTGGCACCTCCAGGACCGCTGTTGTTGCGCGCAGAGTTTCCAGCCGCTGCTTTATTGGAGGAGCTGTGCACTCCGGGCGTGGGAGCAGGAGGGGGAGCATGCGAGACAGGGGGTTGGCGGGTTGAGCTGTCCCGGCCGTGCCCGTGATCGTGCTCATCCTGCTGGTCCGGCGGCGTAGGTGGAGGCGTGAAGACTTTTGCTTCCGAGTCGGGGGATTGTCTTGTCTCCTCGGCGTCGCCGTACTGGTCATCGTGGCCGTCACTGGTGTCATCTTCCGAGCTGCTCGCCTCATGGGCAGGCCGGCGGCGACTGGGAGCTGGAGCTGGAGCTGGCCTGGGGACCGGAGCCTTCTTCTTCTTGACCGATGATTGCTTGTCAACCTTTTCGGGTCTTGCAGGCACCTCCTTCCTAGACCTGGCCGACTTGCGTCCCGTTTCGCGCTCGCGGGCCTCCTCCTTCTCCGAGTCAGACTGGATACGGGCACCCTCGTTGTCTTCCGCCTCGTCAACATCGGACAGTTGTAACCGCAGAGTTGGGGCTTGATTGAAGGCTTGCGGTGCAGACTTGCTAGCACCACGGCCGCTGCGCTTCGAGCCCATATTGGCATTTTTATTGTCGGCGTTGGAAGCAGCAGTGTTGTTACTGTTGTTGCCCTTGGCGGAGCGCTTTTTGCCCGAGTTGGTCTGAGGATTGGGTGGTTGTTGGCGGACATAATATGTCTGCTTCTCCTCTTCACTATCGCTCACATGCTTTTCGCGGTAGTTGGATTCGGAGCTAGATTTCTCCTCAACTTCCGGCTGTCGGGAGCTGCTGCCTTTCTTCTTGGCTGCCCTCGGCGGTGGTTGCTGCTGCTGCTGCTGCTGCTGCTGATCGTGCTTCTTGCCCTTGTTGGTGACTCGCACGAGGCTGCTCGACTCGTCCCGCTCAGTGCTGTACATCCCGCTATCTGACTCTTCCGACTCCTCCTGTTGTCTTCTCATGCCACGGTTTATGGCCTTCTTCGCCATTTCTTTCTCTTTCTTAGAGGGCGGGTGTTGGTGCTGGTTCTGGTGCTGGGGCTCGGGAGACTCGCTGCTCCGGAAATCATCTTCTGACCGAGAGTCATAGCTATCTCTACGGCCCCGGTTGCGGGCGTTACCGCGGCGGTGCCGGGAGTAGCTTTCCTCGACTTGATCATCCTCATCCTCTTCATCAAACATGTTGGCGTTGAGCACAGTGCCTGCAGGGCGGCGTTTGGGGACCATGCCATTTCCACGGGGCCCATCACGGCGAGGGCCTTCGCTGGAAGATTTTCTCATGCCGGGCAAGGGACGATTGGGGAACTGGTTTTCGAACTGGTCATTGTATCCATACGGGTCAGCTCCGGCAGGTGCACCGGGAGCACTAGGCATACCGGGAGCACCAGGCATACCAGGAGCACCAGGGGCGCCGGGACGGCCACTATTGAAGAACTGCTGCGGGCCATAAGGAGCACCCATTGGGTAGAAGCCAACTGGAGGAAACATGCCGGGCTGGCCCTGCATGTACGGCATGTTGTTCTCAAAACCACCGGGAGCAGGTGCGCCTGGAGGATACGGCATCTGGCTGGGCTGGTGGAATGGGAACTGCGGGGTACCGAACGGCGGTGGTCCTCCACGGCCTGGGGCACCGGGACCCATGTATGGGTTCGGGTTTCCAGCCGGGTAGGGCGGCGGGAGGTCGTCTTGCTCGGGCGAGTTCTCGTAGCGAACATTGAACTTGGAGTCAAATTTGAATTCGCGCGCCTTTTCAGACCCATGGCTTGTAGAGGGCCGCGAGTTGGAAGCAGAGTCCTTTTGTGCCAAGGACACGCCCTCGTTGACCTTGGAGTCATTTGTATCTTGGTCTGTCTCGACATCTTCTGTAGCAGTGGCATATGGAGAATTGTGCTTGTCCTCCTGTTGCTCATCCTCGGCCTGAGGTTTGTTGGCCACTTCGGTCTCATGCTCTGGCTCTGGCTCTGGCTCAGATTGAGATTCGACAAGGTACTTGTAGACTTCTGCCTTGGCCTTCTTTTTGCCCTTCTTCTTTGCCCGTCTTGCGAGCAAAGCCGGGTTTACTGGTGCCGCTTCTGGTGCAGTCGGTGCCGGCACCACAGTTTCGGGCTCATCGTCATCGGCCTGAGCTATGCGGCTGTCCAGATCTGTGCGGAATGTGTTGTTTGTAGGTGTGACCACATCTTCAGGATTGACCTCGATCTCAGGCTCATGGGCCCGCTTTGGCACTGTCTCTGGCTCTGGTTTGGGCTTGAGACCATCGACAGCCTCTTCAAGGAGCCAATCAACAAAGACTGACGGCAACTGATCGACAGGCTCCTTGTCTCTGATTCTGTCTCGAAGTGCCTCGTATATCCAGATAGCAGCATCAACTTGCAACGGCTCAGAGGCGGTATCATTCGGGGCAGCCCGGCCCTTGGAGCTATCTCGCGCGGGTGGGGCGGTGAAAAGAAGCGAGCCCGGTCCGGTGACAAGGTCCTCATCTTCGTCGCTGTCGTCGTTGTTGTTGGCGTCGGCAATCTTTTGGTCGATCGTCCGGACGTAGACGAGAACGGCGCTGGTCAATGTCTCTGACATGATCCGGAAACCGGTCTGCTTGATATCATTGCTGAAACTAGTCAGTATGCGAACTTCTATAATTTACAGATTATTTGCGAATTATTAGAGGGGACTGACCTCGGGGAACTGAGCTCGGCATGGGTCATGGACAGCCGAGTCACGGCAGCGAGAAGGGCAATGGTGTTGCGCAGCCATTCCATCTCGGTGAAGCGGTCTGCCGCGCCCGGCCCGGGAAAGATGTTCTTCAGGCGGCCGAGCCTGCTCGCAGACGCCTGCTTGGCTTGTTTAGCCAGCTTTGCCTGCTTCTTGCTGCTTCCACCCTTGGCCGGGACAGCAGCATCGTCGTTGAGGGTCGACCGAAAGGTCCTTTGCACGCCGTGGATGCGATCGACTAGTGCGGTGAGGTACTCGAGACATGGCGGTGAGAAGTAGAGAACCTTGTCGGCGCAGGGCAGCACAGATGCGAGGTCGGCGAGAGCGAGATTAAGGTCGACAAATGCCTGGGCAATACTACCGATTTGCCGTTCGAAGCTTGGGTATTCAGATCCAAGACGGTAGAGGTCCTGAGCCAGCTGGACTCCAAGGCCGGCAGCGTCTTCAGCGCTTGCGGCGACTGCGGGTGGATCCATGGCTGCTCATGCTTCTGCTTCTGCTTGTCGTGGAGTTCGATTTGCGTGTTCTGTGCTGTGGTTCGTGATCGAAGTGAGGGGAAACAGCATGCGAGAAGCAGGAGCACGAGAAGCAGGCGATGCAAATTGGCGAGATGTCGTGTGGGTTTATGACTGGGGAAGAGACGCAAGGACAAGCGTCATGAGATGAGAAGGCGGTTGGGCTAGAAGTGGGCGCGAATGGGCAAGTGAGGGGGCTTAAGCTCTTAAGTTACGGGAACTGGCGGCGAGGATATGGAAATATTAAGAAAATATAGAGATATAAAATATAAAATATAAAATATGGGGGGGAACAATCACAGAATATCAATTCAAGACCAAATCAAAACCAAAGAACTCAAGACCTAAACATGAAGGAAATCAAAAAGAAGCACAGGCCGAAGAAACAAAGACGTGCAAGTAGACGATGAGTCCACTGTTTCACATTCCCCTGCCGGGGATGCCAAAAATGAAACGCGGAAGAAATAAAATAGAACATAAAAAAGCGTCGGTGGCTCGTTGATGTCCAATGCTGTGTGGTGCAGTGGAGTTGCCTGGAGGTACCCTCCACACCCATGTCGGATATGAAATACAAACATAGTGCAGCCCTGGACATGGATCTTATGGTCCTTTTGTCGTTACTTCTGTCTGATTTTCAGTCTTTCTGTCTCCATGTCTTGCGGCCTTTCTTCCTACTGCATCCTTCCCCTGTCGTGCTCGTGTTGACTGACTACCACCCCTGTTCGCTAAAGCTGATGTTGCTTGATTGCACATCATTTCTTGGGTCTTCCGGCATTTTATTTGACGTTGCCTTTCATTTTCTCTTGCATTCTTCCTACGTCCCCCTATCTAGATGCCTTTGTCCTGCTAGAATTTTACTGCGCCCCGTCAAAGCATGCGATCCTCGATTGCACGATACGCTCGCGGCTCGCGACGCAACCAACGGGGGTTGAGACGGCGGGGCACCGGAGGAGAATGGGGGGGGGGGGGGGGCAGGTAGTAGAATAGGCCATTGATGGCATTGACAAACAGATGAGGGGACGGCACGGGAGAAACACAACTCAGGCGAGGAACGTATTACCAGAGCGAAACAATCGACAAAAAGAAAATCAATAAAGCACAAACAATATCAGCCTTGTTTCACCCGCGAGAGTGTAGGACGCCGAACACCAAGAGACCAGATGACGTGGCAAAGGAATAGGAATCTGTAGACGGTGACTTGAACAACAATGGTTGTGGAAGGAAACCATGGCAGGTATTTCTGTCACAATTTTGTTAAAAATGTCACAAACAACAGATGACAGAACCACGACACTGCACGATTCTGGTCGGTTCAATAGAGCTTGAAAGCCAGATGGGCAAACGGAGAGGGGAGCTGGTAGGAGATAGTAATAAAAAAAGGAAAAGACACACAAAGATGGACAAATTGCGGAGGAGAGGGACGTGAGGCATCTGTCGCGGTGATTGCGATAGCCGGAGTGTTTTCTTTGTGTCGACCTCCCATTGGCATTTTGGCATCCGTTATGTTAATATTTTGATATGTATTTTTTCCCGTTGGTTTCGTTAGTTTTCGTGTGCTTTACTTTGGGTTCCTCTTCTGTAATCTTGCCTGAAAGACGCATGCAAGACGCCATTATGCCCAATGGCCGGCCAGTCAGGGATGCAAAGCACCGCCAGAGGGTGTGTCGATGCGTGTGCATGGGGCAGCGATGCATATGCAAGACGATATTAGCGAATAAGGCAGGAGGTGAGAATCAGGCGCCACTGAGCCATCCGTATCTATCCTTCTTAATGTCATAAGCTTGGTCCTATGTGTGAGATGTTAAACTTCTTTGAATGCTAAACTGGTTGACAGCGGGCGAAGTTCTGGGAATGGCGTGGGAGGGTCCGTCCAGAGCGCGCCGGCGCGGTGGCAGCACAAAAAACCAGAGTCAAATCTCCGAAGAGAGAGGCTGATTGGAAAGGGAAAAACACGCAAATACGGCTAAGAAAAAGTTGCGGTTCAATGGGCAGCAATAGGGATGAAGATATTGCAGCCAAATCGATGTCGGTGACCGAAATGATGGCATGTCGTAGAGTCGCACCTTCCCCATTAACAACACCGTAGGAAATAGCCACATTTGGCGACCGCGTGGCTGGCCACGATAGCGGGCTTCGGGCACGGTCGCACCTTCCTCTCTAGAACTTTGTCGCATGGCCCCTAAAAATAGACTCAACTAACAACTCTGGGAACCATGAACAACCACTTTATAGACAACACCTTGTCATGAGTATTGGCCAGGCAGAGAAGCCAACAGAAGCGTACACAGTCCCGAATCTATAAACATGTCTAGCCATTATGCCTCGACGTGTAGTACGGAAAGCAATCCCGAGTCAGTTGTCCGGGTTCGATGATAATTAACCGAAACAGTGCCCCGACGGTTCTTTCAATGGCTGAATGGCCAACATATAAAGAATAATACCGATGATATCAAACATACATTGCACTTTACAAACGGCAGTCGCATCACTCACATCCTTTTGCACCCATCAAAGTCCAGTTGGCCTTATTTTGAATGAGGTAGGATATTCTCCATAAGATCATCCGGCACCGGCCTCCCGTGTCAGATAATGGATAATGATGGGATGTGAAGTACTTGCTATTCTGCATATAATATCGTTACTGCCAAGTCCTTTCTTATTATGTGGTACGACATAGTGACAATGAATTGACAAGATGTGGCTAGTATCTTTGAAGCACGGATCGATCACCATAGACATATGCACGATATATAGATTCTAAGCAACGAGTGAAAAAAAAAAGCCGGTCAGATCTATGAAATGTTGAACGTCTACATACAAAGCAGTGCATCTACTACAATATACCGGAATTTGACTATCGACACAGTATCGTACTGGCTAATCAACTAATATGATTTGTAGGTATGGTCACGTGGAGAGTGATAGACCCACAAATGAGGATCTGTTGGGACCCCTATGAGATCATCAGGAGGGGCAGACTTCGAGCTTGACTACAACTATTTACACCGCTGGCCTATGCCGGCCACTATTTCCTCCAGCCAGACCCCGCCATACAGTCACGGTGCATTAACACCCCGTTCATACTAATCCACTGAAAACACCTAACAAAGGCCCGGAAATCGGTACGAGGTACATGTGCAAATAGGGTTAATCGCGCATCGACAACCGTGTCGGGATTGATTTTGTCGATGAAGGGAAACCGGTTTTATAACAGTAAACTCCGCGCTATTATTCTCAGTCCTTCCGTTATTTTCTGAGATAGCTTGAGCAACCACTAAAACCCCCATTAGTTTCTTGAAAACCAGACTCCCGCCCTCACCGCGTCCATCATCTTTGCCTCTCGCTACACCAGAATGGCTTCTTCCGCCGCCGTCGAACGGCCTGCCATGGCCAGCAACCCGCGCTTCATCTTCTTCACCGACTTTGACGGCACAATCACCCTCCAGGACACCAATGACTGGATGACCGACCACATCGGCTTCGGTGCTGAGAAGCGCAAGGGCGGCAACGGCTCGGTGCTTAGCGGCGAGCGCAGCTTCCGCGACTCCTTCCAGGAGATGATGGACTCCGTCAACAACACCCCCTACGAGGAGTGCATCGAGCTGCTCAAGAAGAACATTGCTCTCGACCCCAAATTTGTGTCCTTTTTCGACTGGTGCGACAAGAACAACGTGCCCATTGTCATTCTGAGCGGCGGCATGGAGCCCGTCATCCACGGCCTGCTGAGCCACTGGCTGGGCGAGGACAATGTGCGCCGGCGGCTGCAGATTGTTAGCAACAACGTCGTGGCCCGCGAGCCTGGCGTCAAGGACATGTGGAAGGATGCCGGCGGCTGGCGCCTGACCTACCACGACGAGAGCTCGTTTGGCCACGACAAGTCGATTGAGATCCGCAAGTACTCAAAGCTGACCAAGGAGGAGGGCCGCCCCGTCATCTTCTACGCCGGCGACGGTGTCTCCGACCTGTCGGCTGCCCACGAGGCGGACCTGATGTTTGCCAAGGCCGGCAAGGACCTGGTGACATTCTGCGACCGTGAGAACGTGCCATACACCGAGTTCAGCGACTTTGGCGACATTGCCAAGATTGTTGAGGATGTTGTCGAGGGCCGGACCACCGTCGAGTCCGTCGTCAACAAGAAGTAATTGTTTGCAATCCCAAAGCATAAAAGACAAGAAGTAATACAATAATAGAGAGGGATAGACTGCGGGAAGTTTATGTTTAGAGCTTGGAAACATACACATATATATATATATTAGATTCCACTAGATTAGTAACATATATACTCGTCCCAAATGCATCGATCGAAAGCACCTACGACCAACACGCAGACATGTTAATCAAGTAAGTATCCTTTGATATAGAGGTCTTTCTAGCTAATTGTACGCTGTGTCCTACAGCTCCGGAAATATATGCCTGGGAGTAACATTGCACCAGGGTCTCGCTGTGCTTTAATATGTACCACAACTTGGTATACAAATCGGACACACGTGCGTATCGCGGAACTCCATCAATGCGGTATAGTTTCAGCACTGCCGGTTGGTGCTGAAATCGGGCCACGGCACACGGTTGCCCTCACGCCACACGTGGGTATAGACTACGAAATGCGCGTGCGGCCTGCACGTCCACCGCAGCGTTGCGCGACTGAAACCTGGAGAGCTTTGCGCCCTCAACCCACATGAGCCCGATGACAATGTAGATGGTCTTCTTCCGGTCTGTGTTGTTGAACATAGAAGGCCACGTTGTCGATATCGAGTGCCTTGCTGGACGTAATCATCCGTCGGAATAAAATAGCGCACAAACCGCTTCTTGATTGTCAACATTTCGTCGTTATCTCGGCTGCGAAGAAAGGAAAACGCAGGGTCCAGACCGTTTGAGCCAAAAGTTATGGCCCAGATGCTGATTCTCGTGGAAAGAGTGACCCTTCTAGATTGAAATGAATGGCTGTGCCGGCATATTATATGGTATATAGGGCTAGATAACAGAAAACAAAACATCTATAAACATTCAAATAAGGGAGAGCTCCTGGAAGTAGTAGAAGCTAATACAGAAGTGAAAGACAGAGAGATGGGCAAATATTAAAGCAAATAAAAGCTCTGCAGTGTATAGGCGGTCCCAATGAAAATATTATGCTCTCTGTCTTTGTAACATGATTTAATCGCTGTCTATACGAGATCGCTTGCGCATATGCCGGGTGATGATAGCCCCTTTCGGATCATACGGAAGAAAACCAGTAACTTTTATTCTAACGTGGAAACGAACTGAAATCAAATCTTCGATCTCTTACTCGGTTGGCTTCTTGGGATCGGGAATCAGATACCAAAAGATGAGCATGCCCACGAAGAGCGCAATCGCAATGGGGTGCAACACAAAGGTGCCGGCAACCTGTGCCAGGACACCCGTAATAAAGGGTGCAGCAGCGCCGCCAGCACTACCAAAGGCGGCCATTGCACTGACACCAGCGACGCGCTCCTTGCGGCTCAAGTTCCGCATGAGAATGTCAGCCGCACATGGGTAGACGGGGCCAAGCAGGAGACCAACAATAGAGACGGCAACGGCATCACCAATGACGTTGGGCACGAACCACACCAGCAGCTCAAAGATTCCGGCGCCAATAACGCAGCCGTAGACGAAGCGCCGTGGACCAATCTTTTGGGCGGGCATGGCGAGACAGAAGCGACCGAGCGTGATGCCGGCCCAGAAACCTGCCGTGACATAACCCACAGCCGGCTCCTGTCCACCGCGATCGGCGATCAGGAAAGAGGTGACCCAACCGGCAATGCTGACCTCGGAACCCTGGTACATGAAAAGGAACATAGCGCCGAGAAGGATGATGCGGGACGAGGGCGCAGTAAACATTTCGTATACGCGTGTCTTTGTGCGTTTAAAGTGCGAGACGCGGGGATGGGGAGAAGAAGCAGGAGCAGAAGTGGAAGCCGTCTGCTGGTGGCGGAACTGGCTCTGCTGGGGGACCTGATTCTGGGACGGGGCCCGGCTCAGGGCTCCGGGACGGTTAGCCCAGGGGGTGCTCGTGCCTGATTCTATGGGCGTGGTGAATCCGTCGAAGTGGTTGGCGGTCTGGCCGCTCATGAGAGGAGCTGTAGAAATGAAGGACTGTGAGGGAGTTGGGAAGGTGGACTGCATGGGTGACTGGAGGGGCGACAGGATAGGTCTTGTCATAGTGGCCGATGGTGTGGCCAGTGGCGAGTCGACGGACGCGCCGAAGCGCGTAGGAGAGGGTGCGCGCGAGGGTGCTGCCGTAGACGGCTGCGACACGGGCTGCGGGCGAGCCAGAGGCGTGGCGTTAAAATCGGTGAGTCGAATACTGTCAGGGGTAGGCTGATAGGATGTGGTGGGCGACTTTTGTTCCATCTTTTGACGGCCGAACCGCCAGCGGCGACGGCGCTCCTCCGACTCCATCGATGACGGCTGCGAGTCGGTGGGCGAGGACGAGGATGGGTTCTGACGCACGTTCTCGCCCCACTCCTTCTCGAAGCCGGTGAAAGCCCAGGTCACCAGCACGGACGCGACCATGCAGACACTAAAGGGCAAAAAGTAGTAGTTGCCGAAACTCTGGGCCGTCTTGATGTTGGGGTCGGCGGCAGCGCCCGAGGCAACAGCGACCGCCGTAGCCACCAGAGGACCCGAGATGCCGCCGATGCCGTACGAGCCGTGCATGACACCGAGCGCGACAGTGCCCTGCTGCAGGCCGGCACAGAAAGTATTGCCCATGGCGACATTAATGGCCTCGGCCAGGCCGACAAAGAAGAAACCGACAACAACGGCGGGAAAGGGGGCGTGCATGGAGAGGAGCGGGACATAGCCAGACGCCATAAGAAGCTGGCTCATAAGTAGGGTGCGCGAGTAGCCATAGCGGCGCTTGATGGGGTCGACGACAATGGCGGCCGTGATAGAGCCGAAGGCAGTGGCGACAAAAATCAGGGACACAATACCGTAACCGATGCCGTAGTGGCGCTCGATGTACGGCAGCACGGCACCAGCGGCACTGTCACTGAGGCCGCCGTTCAAGTTGATGAGGGCCACCGAGGCGAGGCGGTACGCATTCTTGCGGGGGTACCACATGCTCTGCAAAACCTCGACGGCGTTCTCACCATCGCCGGTGCCGAAACCGGCACCGTCAGCACTGCTGCTGGTGCTGTTGTTGCGGGTATGCTGTGTTAGTCTTCCTCTGGGGTTGGCAGCCCCGTCCTCGTCGACGGGTGTGACGGGCCGGCTCTGCTCGAGATCGGCGGCATCAAAAGCCTTGGTGGATGCCTTGCGCTGGAGCATAAGGTCGATGTTGGCGTTGTCATCATACTGGTCATCATCGTGGCGTTCGGTGACAGTATCAGGGACGGCCGGATATGCTCTCTTTGATGACGAAGCGAGGGCGTTGGAAGAGTGTGAAGAGCGGTTGAACATGGTGTTGCGTGCTGTGGCATTTACAGTCGAGTCGGTGGCGCTTGACGTTGACGAAGCCGGCGCCGACGACTCGATCTGGACAAACGGAAGCATGGCTGCGATGATGAGAAACACTCGTGACGGTAGAAGAGATAAGAGGATGGGAAAAGAAAAGAAGACTGATAATTATGTAAATCGGGAGGCGGCGTATAGCCGACTATAAGGCCCCTATGGCGATGACTGAGATGGCGTACTTTGCAACGTTGTGTATATTAGACCGATATGGCGTATATAATCCAGATATCAGACATCCAAGTACAAAGCTCAACGCTCAAACCAGTTGCGAATCAATTGGGGAAAATAAAAAAGGAGGAATGAGCGAAGCTCCGAACTCGAGTGTGCCTGGGAAAATCTTCACGATACTTTATATATTCAATGGCGAAATCATACAACAAGCTAGATTAGCCTATTTTTTATATATTTTTTATATATTTTCAATCATCATGTTCACCCTTTTCTATTAATTGTTTTATTGATTTACGGGCTTCTACTATAGCCACCCCGGGGAACTGGTAACGGCATCCAGATCACGACGGTCCGCCACATGGGGATGGCAAGACACTGGACAGCCCAAGACGACAAAGAAAACTCCGACAGGGCCACGCACACGGGAGGCGTGTCTGGATATACTCTGTCTGAATATTTGGATCTATGAATATTTGGATCTTTTGTTCGGTTATTAAGAGACTTATATTAAAAAACTGAAGAGTCCCGGTTGGGTGGCGGGCAAGGTCCGCTAGGGGCGAGAAAGAGGTCCCGCTTCGACGGCTCCGATAATGCTAGCAGATTAGCTTGTAAGCTTTCTTTAGTGTGGTAGTTCTTTTTTTTTCTTAGAAAAAGTCTTCGATTCTGGTTCGAATTTTCTCTTCTCTTCCCCCTCCATGATCCCTGCCTTATCTTGTGATTGATACCATAAACCACCCCTCGCCTTATATTTCTACAGCATTTGTATATTTTGATGCCGCCTTTAGTTTTGAATTCTCTTTTTCATTTTGCTTTCTTTTTTGTTTTACCCTCATCAAGTCTGAATTGGAGATCAAACTCAAAACTCATCAAAACTGAAATCAGTACTTGATATTGAAACCAAACGAAAAGTTGTGCATCTACCCATCGCAAAAAGACGACGGTCACAAACCTGCCTAGACCTCGTATCTATCCCGTCGCGGTCACCGCTTTGTAAAAGTTGATAACACCGCGCGTGCTGTGTGTGTGCCATCCTGCATTGTGATTGGGATGCAAGCTGCGAATGCGAGCATCAGATGCTCGTTTCTAGCTGGAAGCAGATAGGCAACGAAGTGATAAGACGATAAGGTTACTGGACCTGCCCGGATAAGGGTTGAATAATTGTATACATATATCCACCAGAACAGAGCATGTACAGTCACAAGCAAATCACGGTGTACATTTGGCACTCTACGTAGGAGCGAGTGCAGAGTTTTTTAGATTCGCGTGTGAGTTGCGTACAAGGGTGTGGCAGGTGTTACAGAAAATCAAAACAAAACACATATATAAAATATTTACGAATTTGAAGAATAAAAAAAAAACAATTCGAGTCCACGTCAGGTCGGTCCTTTTTGTTATCGGGCGTAGCAATATGCAAGCATGATTATGCATGGATTGAGATTCAGATATGGAAAAATGGCAGAGAAGTAAGTAAGGAAGAAGGAAACAGAAAAGAAAAGACAACAAGCGACCGAAAAATGGTGTAAGTGATGGAGGGGCCCAATGAGCGGTGTTGTGTGCGGACTTGCCCGATTGGGAACACCCGCTGTATTTCGTCACATTGATTTACGTCCCTCTGTCCTTCTGTCGTTCTTGCTGATCGACGCAAAGGACAATCAAGAAACTTCATTACTGATGGCTGCTGTCAACCATGGCCAAAGCATTTCTGAAACAAGCAAGAATAAATACAGAATTGATGCATGTAATGGTCATACGGAGCGAACGCTGAATGTCGGGTCATACAGCTTGATCCGCGGCATCAAACCGGACTAGCCAGAGAGGAACCATAACTAAAAATAAAAATAAAATAAAATGGAAAAAAAGTAAAAAATAAAACGGTCACTGACCAGGCATTACACGTGGTACCCAGCCATCATTTGTTAGGCGAGCCTAGACGCTGCCGGGGCGGCGCCCAGAGCAGAAAGAGGAAAGAGCCAGCGGACCCTCCAACTCGGGCACATCGTGAGCTCTTCTCGTAGTTTAGTACTTTATTCCAATGGCAGCTGTTAATCACCTACATAATAGGACTGGTCATTCTCCTCGTATCACTATGTTTCACGATAACCAATAACGGGCACCGACATCGCCGAGTTTAATGTCCGCCGTACGGTCTCCTCACCATGACCCGTCCCGCACCCTACACGAGTACATCTCGCGCACATACTGAACTCGTAGACTGGCATAGGCTCTTCGAAAGCAGGTCTCCCCCTCTCCAGTTGCTGCTTGCATCATGCAGATTGTATCCTGCTGACCATTCCAGCCGATTTCGGTTGACAGCGAGGGCACCGGCCATCCGGCTTCACAATGTATGCGGTGAGACGTCGATGTCGGAGTCAGCTGTAGACAGCTGGAAGACATGATTAATGTTTCATTCATAAATATAATCCTTACAAAATTACATCAATAGATTGCATCTAAGCTGCCAGGCTTATCCCCGGTTAAACTATGGGACATTGACGGATCTGGCCCGGATCTAACCCAACCCAACCCAACCCAACCCAACCCAACCCAACCCAACCCAACGAACCACGGCAGCCTAACCTAATTGCTATTATTAAGCTCGAGCTCTAGTTTTTGTTTTCACATGGGTTTGTCCTATTATCGCTCTACTATTATACGACTAGGGATTATTCCTGATTCATGTGCAGTTTTTTCTTCTCAGATGTCTGCAAGCCAAGGCTCTGATTTGCAAGGGGCGGATTGTCTAGGATAATCAAAATTCAATTGAAGTCTTCTACTCATTTGTGCCTGATAGCACTCTATATTTACTGTTGATACCTGCCAATAAACAGTTTTTTGAATGTTGCCAAAGTATTTACACTTGCAGCCTCTGGTGCAGACCATAAATGACTTAATTTTGTAATTTACTAGAACCGAAGGCATGGTCACGTGCAGCTATTTTTTCACCCCTCAAGCTTGAAAAATCCATCTTTCAAGCCATCTACAATTTTTGACTTGCAGACAATCCTCATTTCTGTAACTTTTCTATAATAAAAAAAACATTTAAAAATCTAAATCTATATCAAAATGGCCCGCAAGAACGATGTCTCGCGCCACACCCACCAGGCGCTCAAGATCACCTCGAGCTCGCCGCCCGATGCCCTCGAGCCCGCCCAGCTGATCGGCCGCGTCGTCAAGAAAGAGGGCGGTCCCATCTGCACATGCTTCCTGCCCAAGGATATGGTCATCGATGCCTTTGGTTCGCAGGACACCTCGGACACCTCTCTTAACGGCCTGATCAACGCCGCCACCGGCAACATCGTCATCGAGGCTGACGGCACCCTCAAGCTCGCCGACCCGGAGAGCCTCAACTACAAGATCATGGCCGAGCTGAGCGAACAGTTCCGCTCGGCCACATCCGTCATGCGCGGCTCGCACATTGTGCTCGACCTCACCATCGCCCCTGAAGCGCGTGCCGCCAACCGCAAGGTCGTCGCCGACATTGTCATTGTCATTAGCGACTTCCGCGCCTGGTACAAGCAGCCCTACTGGCCCGCCAGTTTTTCGCGCGACGCCTTGCCCGGTAACGGCATCCCTGCTGCCCGGACCACCAACGTTGGCGAGATGCCGCCCGAGGAGTAATCTATTTTTTTTTTTTTTAGAAAATAGAAACATCTCGAAAACTACCTCTTGTTGGCCTCGGTCTTGGTGGGCGGTAGGGCAGGCTCAAACTCGTCCTGGTTGCCAAAGTAGACATAGGCAACCGTGACAGCCATGGTGCCAATGACAACGCCCGAGCTCACGGGCGTGCTGGGATACACGTTCCATGCCCACTCCTGCGCCGCCCACATCGCGTACTGCACGACCGGGTGCGCGCCGCTGCGCCACAGAAGAAACGGCGTTGTCCATGCTATGTACACAAAGAACTGGTAGTGCAGCGAGCGCGCCGTCAGCATGCCCAGGAGATTGGCCGTCAGGATCGCCGTCGTGATGTATCGCGGGTTGCCGGCGCGCGCCGACAGGATAATCTCTTCCTCCTCGGTCAGCGGGCTGCGCAGCGACAGCATGGGCGTCACGAGCGAGACGAGGTTGGCAATAGGCGAGAACGACACTGCCGCCGATGCTGATGTGGCCCGCGAGATGGGGCGCAGCCAGCGCGTTGTGACAAACAGCGCCAGCAGCGAGATGTGCACGGCCAGCAGGCCGAGCGCAAACGGCCGGCTCAAAAAGGTCTCCTCGTCGACAAAGCGCCAGTTGACGGTCCAGCGGTACATGAACTGGCGCGACAGCTCAAAGGCGCGGCCAAAGTAGCCCGTGGCGTTGGTGCCGAGGAAAGGCAGCGCGATGACGACCTGAAACTGCACGAGCACGGCGAGGAGGGCGAGCGCGCCCTTGAAGCCGCGGCCGACAAAGAGCACAATGACGACGGCCGGCAAGCTCAGCAGCAGCGTCATCTTGATGCCGAGACCCCAAGCGTAGACGAGCAGGCCGAGGGACCACTGGCGGCACTGGAAGAGGAAGATGGCGGCCCAGAGGCAGAACGCGGCCACGCCGTCGTTGAAGCAGCGCAGGATAAAGATGCTATGCAGGCGCTTGGACAGGATGAGGATGGGGAACATATACGTGGGGGCCTTTTAGATTAGCATCGTAGACATAAGAGAAAATTGAAAATACTGAATAAAAACAAAGAAACGAAAGAGAGAAAAACATACACCTGCGCGCCAGTAGCAAAAGAGGACGAGCGAGAGCGTGCCCAGGTAGAAGCCGGCAAAGAGAAACTGCGCGAGCAGGATGTTGGTGCCCTGGGTGGTGAAGTGGTAGAGCGCCGTGTAGGTGTAGACATGGGCGGCCGGGTACACGAGCGGGCCGGTGCCGCCCTCCATCTGCGTGTAGTCGCGCTCGCCGCTGATAAACTGCGCGACCTGCTCCATGTAGGCCACCCAGTCGATCTCGGTGTAGGGCACTTGCGACAGGATGTAGACGCACAGCACGGCGTCGAGCACGAGCAGGGCGGGCGGGATAAGCAATGACGCAAAGTGGCGGCCCATGAAAAAGTCCTGCCATGTCTCGCGCGGGCGCAGCGGTCTTCTCGGGTCGCCTTCGGGTTCGTAGATGGTGGTGATCTGGTGCACAGGGGGGGATGTCGAGGCTGATGAAGACGAGGCCGTCTTGGGGCCGGCCGCCTGGGCCTTTGCGTTCTTCTTTGCCATAGTCGAAAAGGCGCTCGAGCGTGTTGCACTAGATTTCGTCGTGGCAAGAGGTCAGTACAGCAAATGTCGAGCAAACGAAAAAGAGGTCGAGGTCGAGTTCAAAGCTGGGTTCAAGGGGCCACATTGACTATACTTGTACTCTGTAGGCGCTATTCGAAGCTAGCTACGTCGCCAAAGCTGCATACGAACGGAGCTGTCGCGTTCACTTTTTAGTGGGTCTCATACGAGACTTATGTCATCCATTTCTGCTTCAATTTACAACAAGCCGTTCTATTTTTATTTTTCAACTCTTGCTCTCGTCTGCTCTGTCGTCGTACATTTCATTTTTGATCGCGATGATAATTACAGCTTCGCGCTAATCTTGCTGCCGACAACCTCGTCCACTAGTTCGACCACGCGCTTCGCACAGCCGTACGAGCCCTGGTAGCCCCAGCCCGCATGACCGTAGTTGTGCACCACCCACACTTGCGCCGACGGCTTCTGCTGCAGCGAGATCTTCTCCGTCTCCAGACGCACACCACCCGCCCGGTACGGCCGCAGACCCACACCCTGTCGGATAATGCTCAGGTCCGCCGCTGTCTTGCCCTGCGCAATCAGCTGTGGGTGCGTCGCCGCCAGCCGCGTCAGCAGCCGCACCGCCGTGCTCGGGTCCGGTTGGCTCTCCCAGTTGCCCACCTGGTACGTGCCGCCCACAATGGTGCCACCGCCGCCGGGCCGCAGCATGTTGTACAGCAGCTCGCTGTTCTGCTTGCCGGCCTCGTCGTCGACGCGGTCGAGGGCCAGCATGGGGCTGAGTTCTTCGCGGATGACGACGACCTGGCCGCGCGCGGGCTGCACCTTGTCATCCATGACACCGCCGAGGCGGCACGCGAGCAGGCCAGAGCAGTTGACAATAATGACATTATCGGGGGCGGCGGTGGCGGCTGTGGTGCCGTCGGGCAGGGACGCGAGGCCAGCAAAGTCGGCGGCTTCGGAGATGTGGTTGAGGACGGCGCGGCGGAACACGACGCCGAGGGCGCGGCACTGGCCAACAAGGTATGGCAGATAGAGGGCGGTGTTGATACAGACGGAGCCGAACTCGGAGCCGGACTGGATGCCGGGAGGGAGTTTGTCGGCGGGCAGGTCTTTGTAGTTATCCATCATGGTCTTGAACCAGGGGTTCTCATCAAACAGGGCATCGGACAGGCGGCCCTTGCCGTTGTCTACGGGCTCGCCACCCTTGCGCAGGACCCAAGACTCTGTTCAGTCAGCGCCGTAGATGTCACATATTGGCCACATAAAACATATAGCGTACTCTGGAAGTGGATGCCGGCCTCGGGCACCTCTGCGGCTAGCCGTCTCATCTCGGGCCACGTCTCGCGCTCCCACCGGCTGTTGGCCTCTGTAGCCATTCTTTGCTGTTAGTTTTAGCTACATTTTGCAACCTCCACCAGAGACTCACGGCAAAACGTTGGCACCGGCCCATGGCGAGGTGTACTCAATATCGTAGTCGCCGGGCATGTGGCGGGCCACCACGGCCACCCTGTTCTTCTTGTCCCGGGCAAGCAGCAGTGCCGACGTCAATCCGGACACACCGGCACTTCAAAGTTGGAGAGTTAGTGTCCAGTCTGTATGCTCTGAGACGATGATACTCACCCGATGACCACGATGTTGGGCATGTTGGATGTGAAGAAAGATGACTACGCACGAAGTAGAATGGCTAGAAGATGACGATAACGCGATGGTGAGCAGAGGCAAATGAAACGAGCATGAGAAGACAATATAATAATAAGCAGAAAGAAGAGCAAGATGACAAGAAGATGCTGACAGAATATCGTAAGACTGCTTTATCAATCAAGGCCAAGACTATCATATCAGTCAGACGGCGCATACTCCGAAGTGGATGGACTATCGGTGGACTTTAGTGTGCTGGCTACAGCGGGCTACAGGGTATGACAACGCTATGCGCACTATTGTGCGGGCAAGCTAAAGAAATAGCACTACACCGATAAATGGTAAGGATAATACAGCTGCAGATAGTGACATCTGCTGATAACAGCAGCCTTTGAGGACAATAAGTTCGGCTTTTGCCGGCCTAGGTGCTGCCCACTGCAGGGGGGACTGATACTACTCCGACTCCGACCACGACTGGCTGCCATTAATCATCCTTGAGTCATACGGAGGAGCAGCATGCCATGTGGCTTGCTGCGTATTAACTGTATCGCATGCTTCCTTCCGGCCAGTTGCACCCGCCAACAGCTTTTGACGGCACCGGCTCACTGCTCAACTGCTTCCGCTCGTCGCGAGATTCCGCGCTTCTCACTGCAGATTTATTTTCAGTCTCTCCAGTCTCGCCTAGATATTAGAAACCCATAATGAAAAATACATAACTCTATTTATATCCGTGGTCATATCGTGCCACTGGCTACTCTAAATCGCATCATAATGATAAGGAAACACCCGACTAACAACTAGTTGTCATAATCCCAACCTAGAACCTAGCTGTTCGAGCCTGGTTGTTTGAACCTAATTGTTCTTCTTCAACGCCTCCAGCAGCTCGGCCGGCGGGTCTTGCCGATAGCCCTTGGGGTTATTGCTGACCCACCGCCACAGGTCGTTGCAAGCATCCTCCATCGTCAGCTCCGTCTTCCAGTTGAGCTCCTTGTTTGCCAGCGACGCGTTGGCCGTCAGGTCCAGCACATCGCCCGCCCGCCGCGGCACAACCTCGTACGCCAACTCGCGGCCCACCGACGTGTTGAACGCCTTGATGATCTCAAACACAGTGCTGCCGCGGCCCGAGCCCAGGTTCCAAGTCTTCATTCCGGGCTTCTGCTCGCGCAGGTACTTGAGCGCCGCCAGGTGGCCGCGTGCCAAGTCCAGGATGTGGATGTAGTCGCGGATGGCTGTGCCGTCGCGCGACGAGTAGTCGTCGCCAAACACCAGCAGCTTGTCGCGGTCGCCCGTGGCCACCTTGCCCAGCAGCGGCAGCAGGTTGTACGGCACGCCCTGGGGGTCCTCGCCCATGAGACCAGTGGGGTGCGCGCCGGCTGGGTTGAAGTAACGGAGCAGCGCGCCATTCCAGGCATCAACGGGCTTGCCGGCCTTTTTGAGGTTGTTGCGCTGGGCGTTGATCTGGTCGGTGATGACGTCCTCGATCATGGACTTTGTGCGGCCGTAGGTGTTGGTGGCGCCAGTCGGGCAGTTCTCGGGGATGGGGATCATGTTAGGGAAGCGAGTGGCGTCGCCGTAGACAGTAGCCGACGACGAAAAGACAATGTTGGCGACACCGTGACGCTCCATGACGCGCAGAAGAGTGATGCTGCCGCCGACATTGACGCGGTAGTATTCGACAGGGATCTCGCCCGACTCGCCGACGGCCTTGAGCGCGGCAAAGTGGATGACGCTGTCAATGGCCGGGTGGGCGGCAAAAACGGCGTCGAGTGCGGCCTCGTCGGTGACATCGGCCTTGTGGAACGCGGGGCGGCGACCGCAGATAAGCTCGATGCGGTCGAGGGCGACCTCGGACGAGTTGTAGAGGCTGTCGACAATCACGACATCGTAGTCGTTCTGGAGCAGGGTGAGGGACGTAAACGAGCCAATGTAGCCAGTGCCACTGGGAAGTTAGTAATATAGATATGAGGGCGGCAGCAATTGCTACGAGATGACGAGATCGGATGCTGAAAACGAAGGATGCGACTGGACACCAATATCTATGCAATGCAAGCAATGCAAGCAATGCAGGCCACGCTACACAACACCGAGCAGCCACCGCATGCGCATACGTCAATGCATACGAATATTCGTATACACGTCAGTCCGCTGGCTGGTCAGACTGCTCTGCGCTGACTGTCCATTGCGGTGAAGCTTTTTTGGTGGGGAAAGCTCTAGTCGGGAAGAGTGCACGCGGTGCAGGAAAAAGCGGAAAGGAGGGGCAGAGGGTAGGCTTGGCTTACCCGGTCACCAGCACAGTTCCGACGACCATTTTGGATTGATTGCGAAGGGGGTGGTTTGTAAATGTGTGGGTTGGTGGTAGAGTGATTCCAGAGTGCGTTGTGAAGGCGAGAAGACGTGACGAGGTAAAGACGAAGAGGTTAGCAGTTGCGAGGGTAAATGGTTAAAAGAGGAAAGTGGTTGGCGGGCAGACAGCGTGCGGAGAGGGAGATAGCCCGAGATATTATATCGATTATGTTATGTCAAATGTATGAAAATGGTCAAAGTAGAGCGAGGAGGAAGGAGCGGCCGAGACCAAGAACCAAATCGATCTAGCAACCAATTTGACACTTGACATTTGCTATTTCCTGTTGTATTGCTCAGTATTTGCCAGTTGACTATGAGCTATTAGCTTCTAGCATCAACTATTAGCTATGTATTAACAAATTAACAAGCTATTTTACTTAATTTTATTCTATATTTCCTTGCCAGGCCAGCCCAAACAAGCGGGGGTTCCGTCCCACGGTGCATGCCGTTTCCTTGCTCCTTCCTAGCACGTTTGATTGATCCTCGTTCCTTCCCTGCGCCGTGCGCCGCGCTCAGTGCGCCGTGCGGATCACACATTGCTCCTTCCTAAACCTGTGCTTTTGGTAAAGGCAGCCATCACCCACTAGCTTAGCCAGCTCCATCACACAATCTCAGTATATCCTATCTTACGACGTATTACTACTCAGTAGTAACAAGAGGCAAGCACTCTGCGATGTGCCGCTGCTGTCGCAAACTACCGCACTGGTGATCCCACCAGCTACCCACCTGTGCCACTGAGCTGTTACCCGCTTAATTAGAATTAAGATGAACCTGCAACGGCTAACCCAGGGACATGTGGGGCATCACAGTTCCGGTTTTTACATATACTCTGTAGACCAGTTTGTGCACAGTCTGAGAACGTGCACACGCTCTATCAATCATTCTGCTGTCAGTCGCTTCTGCTGTCACTCCTGCTGTCACTGGTGTCACCTCGATTTGTCATCACTCATCACGCATTGACTGCACAAAAACACTCAGCAATCAACACTCAAGATAATTGATTTGGTGATACTGCACGTCAAAAGTCAACTACTAAATATATACAGGAAGAATGCTTAAAAAAAAGAAGGGAATATAACACCACATGCTTAAGCACCCAGCAGAGTGCTGGCGGGCTTCAGGCCGGGGAAGTAGGTTGTGGGCACGGCCGGGATGGGAATGGACGTGGTCAGGCCAAGACCTGCCGTCAGCTCTCCCGGCATCGTGGTGTAGGTATAGCCGCTTGTTGTCGTGATCGTGGCCGTCGTCGTGTACGTGGTGTACGACGTGCCCTTGTTGATGCAGCCGCCGCTGCCGTAAGCGTTCTGGCAAACGTACTTCTCGCTCGAGCCGGCCTCGGTCCAGATGTAGAAGGCATCCACGGTGATCTCCTTGCAGGGAACGGCGGCCGGGCACAGCACGCGCAGGGGCGCGCGCGTGGCGCCGTTGGAGCAGGTGCCGTGCCAGTGGCTGAAGGTCAGGTTTGTGTACTGAACACCGTCGCCGGGCTGGACGGCGAGGCTGCTCCAGAAGGCGTCGAGGTCAAGCGTGTAGGCATTGGCGTGGCCCATAAAGTTGTTGAACTGGGCATTGTAGAGCTCGCCGCTGCCGCCGTTGCTCTTGATCATCATCATCTGGTTGGCGTTCTGGGTGTAGATGTGGTTGTACACAATGTCGTGGATGTCGGTGTCGGCACCGAGGCTGCCAATGGCACAGCCGCCGGACCAGTTGCAAAAGACGTTCTCGACCAGGATGTTGCTCGCCGGGCTCTTGATGGTGACGCACTCATCCTTGTTGGTGACCTCGACGTCGTGCACCCAGATGTTGGTGCCCCAGACGTCGATGCCGTCCAGGCCGCCCTCGTTGCCGCCGCGCACAATGGTGTTGTAGATCTCGCCGTTGGTGCACGTGTCGAGGGTCAGGTGGAACGCGGGCGAGTCGACGAGGGCAATGTCGTGCACGCTAAAGTCGGTGACCTGGTACAGGCGCAGCAGGCGCGGTCCATAGGTGTCGTTGATGTGGAACTGGTAGCCGTAGCCCTGGATGGCGCCCTTGGAATTGCCGCTGTAAAACTCAAAGTCGGTAGTGTGCTCGATGAAGAGCATGTTGCCGCCGCCCGTGGCCGTGCTGATGCGGTAGATTTGGCCCTCGAGGTTGATGGACACACCGGAACCGCCGTTCAGGGTCTGCCAGGTAGCAAGACCGTAGCTGCCGGCGGGGATATAGACTTCACCACCAGTCTTGCAGGCAGCCCAAGCAGCGGCAATGGCAGGGCCGTTATCGGTGGTGGCCGAGGCGACACCGCCATAGTTGAGAATGTTGCAGACCTTGACTGCCGCCTTGGCTGCCCGGGAGGTAGTAGGGCCGACGGTGCCGCTGAGCTGGCCCGCAACGAGCGGAAGCAGGCCGGCTGCACAGACAAGCAAAGAAGAGAACATTGTGGTTGAAATGCGAATGGTAGAGTAAAAGTGTACTAATAAAATAAGCGAAAAAGTGAAGAATGGAAGCGAGCAGGGCTGCGTAACGAAAGACAATATCAAGAGGATAGGAAGGCAAGCCTAGTTGCGATGCCTCTCTTCTCTTGGAGGGACGAGGATGGGGACGGTGCAGTTTATATACACATCGAGGCGTTAAGAATAATACGTGGAAACACATTTACACTCCCTGCTGCTCCGGTATTCCCGTCGTTAAGCTGGATGTTCATTATTCTCTATTTTTCTTTTTATTTTATCTTTCTCTCACTTACTCCGTACAATAGGAAATATCACCGAGGGTAAATTATCCGGCCCCTTATCCATCAGACGAGGAATAGGAATGAAAGCATAACAATAGAGAAAGCAAATATAGACTGCAGACTGTGGTACATAGTAGACTGCCTGACCAACCCATGACTGTCGTCCGAACCCCCAACCAAGGCGACCCATGGTCTGGAATAACGGATCAGCACATACTATTTCTCCTGGTCGAATACTAACGAATTCTATTAAGATCTTGAAGAATCATGTTGATTGTTGCAGTCCGGGCGGAGGTTGTCGACTCTCGTTTCACAGTAGTAGGGATATTGAGGGCGTTACGAGGTCTGATATTGGTATAAACTGAGCATCCCTGTTTTTACAGACCACATACAGACTATTTTCACTATTTACACGATATAGAACAGGGTGGTGATATTGCCAATCGTCCGGCGCCCTATATAGCTCTAAAGTAGTATTATATTTTGTTCTTCTTTTTTATTTTCTACTATGTATCTTCAACAGTGCAACGTCCTGGCTCTCGGGGATAATTTACCATGGCCGATCACGACAGGGGCGAGAATGTTCCGATGTCAGTGTGACCTTACATGATCAAAAGATCAGAAGGTTTTGATATTTTGTTGATCCTACGATGTTGGTTGATTCTTCGCCTCCTCTTCTCTCTCCTCTATGCACTACAACCATCCCCGCACAAAGTCACGGTTCCTGCCGGCTTCTGGCATGCCATCGACCTGCAGACCTACGTGCAGCGGCGCCAAAAGGATAACCCGACTGCTGGGATCGACAGTGTTAACCAGAACTAGATCTCGCCGAGCCGCGTCTTGGTCCTGCATTGTGTATTCTGCATTATTCTTCTGTTTCGCTTCTATCCTCCTCCTTATTTAGGTAAGTTTAGCGTCCGTGTGTGCATCGGTGTTTCTGTCCGTGGGTTGTTTCTGTTTTCCCACCAACAGCGTTTCTGTGCTTTGGTGGCTGCTTGTAATTCTTCCGACCTCGTCTATGTGCTCGCTTTGAAAACGACCATCCCATGCAGAGAACATGCATCTTGTTGTACAGTCATGCCTGTGTTACAAGTACGAGTCCTTCTTAATTTGAGGTCTCTACTAGCTTGTGTCATACGCCTGACTCCTGACTCCCTATTTCTACCACATAGTATGTATTTTTACAGAGTGTTGAGGCCAGCATGTGAAACAGCTAGTGGCCTACTAATCAGTTCTGATCTCGGGCGGGTCAAGCCATACACATGTCCACACGGGGGAGTTGTCGGATTGTCGGGCGATGTACACCGTACAGTACATACATAGTATGTAATACTCTATATTACTCATATCGCGTATTGTCGGTGTAATAATGGGTATGACTAAGCGGAGGGGACCCCACGCACTCACCCCTATTACCTCTCATGGTGGCTACATCCCACGATAGATAGACTTTTCACCTTAAGCATCACCAAGAGACCCGAATTCATACCACCTTTATAGAGAGGCGGTCTGAGCTGAGTACGGATCAAAGGTGTAAGCAGACTATCCAATACATACGTTTTGCACCGACACGTATATTATTTTACGTTACTCCTTCTTTCCGTAAGCCTCATGTCTGTAGCGCTCCGTCTTCGGAACGAGGCAATAGAGTACAGAGTAGATATAAGGGTGCATCTCCTACATAGCTTCTCCTGTTTTTTTTTTCTCAGGCATTGAATTTTCTGTATCTGCATCTGCATCTGCTTTCTACTTGTCTGCCACACACCGTCGTCTGTTGTCCCGCATGTCATAGCTTGAATACCATAGCTTACATACAGTACTTGAGACAAGTCATAGCTTGTAGACGAGCTAGACCGGCGAATGGCGACATTTACATTGGCGCTCTCTGTACAGTTGCATAATCAATATGATAGATATTATTTTACAGAAACAAGCTCAAAGGATTCTCCGATGATGTTCACTTGGGACTTGGCCTTCTTAGACTCACGATGAAGAGTAGGATCCGGCGGTGTGCTGAGGAAATAATATAAACTAGAGCAATAACAAACACTATGCTCATATTCTTGTCTTGCTGCAAAGTTTCGACTCCTGAGGTTCTCTTTCGATCTGGATCAAAGAACCAAGTATTTGTCGGCATCACACGATCTGTGTTGGATAACCAAATAACAGGCAGATGTCACGACAGAAAACAAGAGTATATGCTTGAAGAAAATATTGATTCTTTCGGCACATCACACTGAGTTAGAAATAATTATTAGCAAGTAAAATAATATGATATAAAATGTAACAAAAGCGAAACCACGTTCAATGTTTTTTTCTTCCGACGACGATGCTCATCTTGCTGTCAGCTCTACCCGGCCGCTTTCTTCCTTCCATACCGTCTACCTCAGAAGGACTGCAGCTCTGTAGGACTGGAAGACTATGGCTACAGACTACAAAGTCAGGACAAATGAAATGACTCGCTCCCTGATACGCTCTTGTACCTGCATACCTGCATCTCGAAATCTCACCAGATGGCACACCGCAAGAACTTCGTCTTTGCAGTTGCCCCATTCGCTGTGTTGTCGCAGGAGAAGACCCACCGTCATCCCGAATGGGCATGGCCACCGTTGGGGCGGCTGCAGTTCCCACCAGTTCAGGGTGTCCCGTCCCCGATTTGGGTGCATTTAGGTGCATCTAGCACCTGCTAGCCAGCGCATAGTGGATAGAACCCTGGACGTGCAGAATAACAATGCTAACAGCGCGCTACATTTGCTGACATAATCGCTGCTTAGGTGGTTGCTGTTTTGCTGGTGATCGTTTTCGGCCAGCACGCTGTCCAAAGAGGAAAGAGCGGGCTGGGAGAGACAGGGGTAGGAAGCAAAAGAGGAAGGGACGGACAAATAGTAGGAAGGAGCGTCCCTTCTCCCTTCCCTCACCGACCCCGGCCCAACCACCCTACCCTGGGCATTATCTTCTCTATCTTTGCTATCTCTTCTTTTTCTGCCCTCATTTTCTGCCGCCGCCATTCTGCCACCAATTCGCCAGCAATCTTCCACCTCATCGCGACAACGCATCACCACAGCCTACCACATGGCACGCAGCTGCTGAGCCTGTTTCAGCCTGCTCATTGTTCTTTTTGTGCCGATTCTATTGTGGCTTCACTTCTTTGACAGTCTTTCACCTCTTTGACCTCTGCCGTCTTGCATCGCCTGCATCTTTGTCTGGCTTTTGGCCTTCATCTTCAGCTGGCTCTATTCCGATACAATCTAACAGCGGGTTTTCACCGGCGACCCCTATAACGCCTCGTTTCGACTCCTTGGTTTCTTTGTTGCGCCTCACCGTTTCCGGGGTCTCAGGAACAAAGAACCGAGGCAGCTGAGCTCAGTCCAAGCTTCACGCGCCGTGCTGTGTTTACTGTCATTGACACTCTATTTCTCTCTCATTTTGTCTCTTTGCTCTTTGATCGGCTGCTATCAAAACCAATCGACGTCTCTCTGTGGCTGCACCTCGCGACACTGCGCAAACCTGCACTTCCCCTCAACTCATGACATCTACATCACGAACTTAAACAACACTGAACACCACTTGTTAACACTTGCGCCACACAAAACAATGCCCCCAAGAAGAGCTACGCGGGCGTCCTCGTCGAGTCGCCTCTTCGATAACAGCTCAGAGGCCGGCGGCCCGCTCGAAAATGTCGCCGTTAACCGTCTCAATCCCGATCTTATGGGGTCCCCAGGCACTGCAACCTCCGTTGGTCGCGGCATGTCGCCTGGCCCGGCCAAGTACAGTTCTTCCTACGGTTCACCGCCTACAATCGCACCCACCCGTCAAAACGTCGCGCGACAGCGGTACAACTTCTCCAGCGCGCTCAGCCATGTCGTGGACGCCGTCGAAAAGGACAACGAAAACGATGCGCGCGAGCGTGCACATCGCGAAGCTTCACAGCAGCGCCGTGCGCAGTCTATCCAACCACCTACTAAGCAGCCAACTCCCCAGCCCACACTTGCTCCGACACCAGAGATGGACCAAAGTGACGAATCTGCAGACTCGGTAGAGCTGATACACGAGCAGGACGACATCCCAAACATCCCAAACACTTTGGAGCCGCGAGCCGATAGCACACCTGCCGAGGCACTTGCATCACCACCGCCCATCTTTGCCGAGGCCGACCGCATATTCACTGATGCCCAGATTTCTACCCCACCGGCGCCAGTAGAAACCGCCGTCTCCAAGACTTCCAATATTCTGCACAGCATCTTCAGCTCTGCCCGGCGCATAGCCGGTACTCGCGACGAGTCTGATTTTGAAAACGCTCGCCAGGCATTCCCGCAGCTTCGATTCTTCCGTCCACGACCCGATACCGTCCCGACCGAGGTCATCGAGCCATTTGCAGAGACGACCCGAGCATCTGAAGAGCCCACATCGACGGCTCATGCGATGACAGGTGCGACGACAGGTGCGACGACAGGTGCGACGACTACAACGGTGCCTACTGCAGGAGCGGTAGCCACCCGGATGGGAAGTGTCGCCAAGTCACTAAGGTCGCGCATTCTCACACCCGGCCCTGGCCAGCGCAATCGTCGCAGCCTCTTCAAATCATCACACGACACGTCGATGGACGAGCTGGCCACTAATGAGGGCACACCAGCCTCGGCGATATTGTCGGCGAGAAGCCTGCTGGGCCGCCGGCGCACACAGCCGCAAATTCAAGTGATTTCACAGCCCTCTGAGCGGCCAGAGATAGAGAGACAGCGTCGCTCGCAGCCGCCCGAATCCAATAGCAGTGCTAGCTTTAAGAACGCCCACTCGCGCGAATCCAACTCACGGCCAACCAAGACCAAGTCGCCCAAAGCATACTCTACACCGCTCGGTTTCCTATCAAGCCTCGGCGAGGCCACCAAGCTGTTCTCTTTTTCAATTACTCTTATAGTGTTTGGTCTTATTGCGCTTCGCGTGTTTGTGGTCACAACCTCGCCGCCTCAGCTGTACGAAGGCTACCGCGTGGACAACCGGCTGCGCTGGTACGGCAGCGACTGGCGCAGCAACCTGCGGCAGCTGGTGCCTTTTGCGTTGGTCCACCCCCTGGGTGCCATCAGCGACGAGGAGTTTGTCAAGATGAACGGCATCATCCTGAGCCACGCCAACGAGGTTGCGCAGATGAAGCACGCGAGCCGTCTCAATGCTGCCAACCTGGAACGCATCAACCGCATCTTGCCTGCCATGGTGCACATGGACCTGGACCGCCACGGACGCCCTGTGATCTCGCAAGAATTCTGGCATGCCCTCAAGGATAACATCCAGGCTGACAGAGACATATTTTCACTCATCTGGCACAGGGACGGATCCATGGGCATTTCGGACCTGCAGTGGACTGCGCTCAAGCGCCATCTGCAGGCATCTGGATTTGTGCCGGCCGATCCCAATTCCAAGGCGCTGACGATCTCGGACGTCGAGGGCATTGCCGCCGACTCGCTGTCCAAGTCCTGGGAGTCTTGGCTGCGCAACAACGAGCGCAAGGTCAAGGACATTCTGCATATCAACAACCAAAACCAAAACCAAGCACCGGCCCCGGCGCAGCCCCGCCAGCAGTCACCCGACTATGACGAGCTTGCCGGCCGTATGGTCGATCGTCTTTCCTCGGACCAGACCCAGATGGCAAAGCTTGCACGCCAAATCGTGAGCGCGCGTGAAGCCAAGGAGGTGCTCGTGCCTCGCCAGGAGTTCTTGCAGATTCTGCAGACATCGTTTGTCGAGCACCGCCGCGAGATCCGCGGCGAGATGGCCGAGCTGGAAGAGCGTGTGCTAGAAGTGGCTCGTTCAGCTGCCCAGGCCGCCCAGTTGTCGCTCTCGTCGTCGCTCTCGTCACAGATTGCTAGCCGCACATCGCCTGTCGAGAACGGTGGTGCTGTGCCGACAGGAGGAAGCAGTACCCAGACCGCCATGTCCAAGAAGGAGATTATGTCGCTTGTCGACCAGCTTGTGCGCAAGACTGTCAGCGACGCACAACTCGAGGCCATGTCGCGCGGTAAGATAAAATCCAACTGGCAGACGAACCTGATCAACCAGGTCAACTTTTTTTCGCGCAGCTCTGGTGCCGCCGTCAACCTGCACTTTTCCAGCCCCTCGTTCACTCCCTCGCGTCGCCCCTTCTGGACTTTCAAGGGTCTTGTCTTCGGCAGAGGCAAAACTGGAGGCGGGTCTGGTTCTTCTGGTGGCAGCAGTGAAGCAAGCTATGATTACGACAACAAGGACGAAGCCCGCCCCCGTCCTGGCCTGTCACGCGGCTCCGTCATCTTTGATCAGTGGGAGCAGGACGGCGACTGCTGGTGTGCTGCCACAGACCAGCCCGACGACGATAGCATCGGCAACATTATGCGTGGCGGCAGCAAGAAGCAGCCTGCCACAGTGGCTGTGAAGCTGGGTCTCCGTGTTCTGCCGCAGTACCTCGTGATTGAGCACATTAGCCCCTCGGCGACGCTCGACCCGGGCGCTATGCCAAAGGACCTCGAGCTGTGGATCCAGATTACAGACTATGAGCAGCAGCGCCCTCTGCAGGACTGGAGCAGCGACCAGTTTGATGACGGACGGTATCAATATGGCCGCTCAACCAGCGACAACAATCTGCTAGACTGGGGCTTTATCAAGGTCGGCGAGTACACGTTCAACACAGGCTCGACGGGAGGCGGCGGCAGCACCAGCAGTACTGGTATCAGCGGGCTTGTCGGTGCCGGTGCAGCGCAGGTGTTCCGCGTGTCGCCCGAGCTCGAGGCCCTAGGCGCGGCGACGGACCAGGTCATTGTGCGTGCCATGACAAACTACGGCAACAAGGACCACACATGTTTCTACCGTGTCCGTCTCTACGGCCAGCGGATGGATTAGTTTGTGTTTTTTATTGCCTCGCTTATTTTTCTCCCATCTTTCTTTCCTTTTCTTCTCCTTCCTGTTCTTCTCCTGCCCCCCTCCTTTAGTTCTCTTCTTTCTTTCTCATGTTATGGCGTTGGAAAATACCCCTCAGCGAGTATGGAAACAGGCCATTTGGCGTTTGCTGCCCTTTCCCATTCTCTTTTATTTCTTCTTCTCTCTTGTCACCGGTTTATGCCTAAACTTTTGCAATGAACGATCACGAGTACTTTTATTATATTTCTTCGCTTATGTTCTCCCCCAGTTTCTTGTTTTCTCTTCTTTTTTTGTCTTTTCTCTCCTCTTTTTTGGGTTTCCAAGTTTCCTTTCTTTCATGGCGTGAGATGCACCGATGTATATTCGACAGACGATTAAAAATGACAGACGAAGTATGAACGATTAAATACTATAGTATGTACTCCAGGCTGACCAAGAGCAATCACACCTTCTGGCGTGAGCCGACACGTGACTCTTTACGACGAAATTGTAGACCTCTTGCTTTGCTATGTTTTCATCCGAACTTCATTGCCACGGCCACACACACGTGATCGTACTTCCATCAGTTTTTTTTTCATCTCTATAAATACCCATCTCCCCGGCTGTTCAGGTTGTCCCCCTTCATTTACTGTCTTCTCAGGTCTGTCGTCTGATACTCAGCTCTGAATACTTACAGGCAAGACATATCAGGGAACTACTAACTGGATCCTTTACTACTACGACAGCAGAAGATTATCTCACACTATATCAAAGAGGTGACAGCTCTGTCATTCGCTTGTGCCAACTCAAAGTCAAATCACGGACCAACAGCCGTCAGCATGGCCGACACTACTCGGGATGAAAGCCATTCAGTGGCAAGGAGTGTGCCTCGGGATGCCGCAGGTAGGTCCGAAACATTCACAGCACAAGCACCATTTCGGGTGTCTGACAACACCTACATTGTTGGCGTGGTCGCTGGAAATTATGACAGTGCTAGCCAGGATCAAGACGGCTGGTTACAGTCCGACTTCTACGCCCTCAACTACCTTCTGAAGGGTAGCGGAAGAAGCCAGACATGGCTCTCAAGCGCTGTAAGTTGCCTTGCAGTTGTACATGGTATATTCTGAGGTGGTTCACACTGAAACGATACTAACAAACACTCTATAGGACCCCCGCGTCCTACTGGACAAGCACGGACAATACCTGCATGGCAACCCGCGGCAGGAGAGACGAGTAGTGTTGAGTCATGAGCTCCTAGACACTCAAAAGATCTCTCTTGTTGAGGTCCACCAGACCAGCAAGATCACAGATCGTTTTCTTGAGGCTGTCTCCCAAGCCTCTTCGCTGGCCAAAGCAAATGATGGCAACCTTCTTATTCTTACATTCTGCCACGGAAATCATGGTGTTGAAGAACTAGGGGGGCGCGGACCTGGAAAAGACGTGCAGAGACTCTATCTGGGAGGCAGCCGCGAAGGCGGTCTGAGTGTGAATCAGCTAAAAGGAGCTATTAACCAAAGTGTCAATACGACACTCATTTCCTCGGCCTGCTACGTCGGCGGCTGGTTAGTTGAGCCAGATTTCAACTACAGAGCCATTATGGCCTCTGGTGGCCCTATAGCAGAGTCGTGCACCTGGAGAGACTCCAAGTCTATAGGTCGTGCTTGCGGCCCAGCGTTCGCCAGCGCGGTCATGGACTCCCTGTGCAGAATACAGCCGAAAGAACCCCGACAGGCCGAACACCCAGAGGCACACGAAGAAGCCGTGACATTGATCTACAACCAGCTTTGCCGCAGTGTCCTTGAGTTGTGTGGTAGAACTCTCTTTGAAGGAAAGGACCATTTCTCCTTTCCTGTCCAGAACGACGACAGGGAAGAGTCCTGGCCTGACAATACCGGAATTCCGTGGAAGCAATTCAAGTCTCGATGGGAGGCTCTGGAGATCGCCCAGGTAGCAGTCGAGCCCGAGGTCGACGCCAATGTGTCGGAAATAGTATGCGCTACAAGATCTCTACAGCTCAAAGACAAGGGAAAGCAAGCCTCACAATACCCGCCAGCAGCTAGTCCTGCTGAGAGCCCCAACCCACGCCTCAAGCTTGCGGTTGACCGATTCCTGGCCATCACGCCAAGATCCACATACACATACGGGGGACCTCGCATAAAGGGGTTTCTGAACGGATGTGCACGCACGGGAAATCCAGTGGAGGAAATACCAGAGGATGAAGTCAGCCCAATTTCAGAGCTGATGAATGCGTGGCACGTCATGAGCTTCCGCACAGAGTTTGCGACCCTGGTGACTTACCTCGTGGACGGCGTCGGGCTTCCCAGACCCTTCAACAAAAGAGCGTTGGAATTTGACGACGACGCGTGGTGGCAAACGCATCACGCAAAAGACGCCAGCTTCTTTGACCAGTATAAAGAGTTTGACAAACGAGTTGGGAGTGACATTTTCCACCAACTCTACTCTTTTGGCACTGTGGTGCAAGGAGGGCCGTTCACTGCCATGGTGAGGTACGTGAAATGCAGCATCTATGAGTACTACCGCTCAGATGCACGCTTGACTATTGACGATGCGGCACAGAAATGGCGCAAGTTCCACGACTTGCTCGAGGAGATTGGCCGCGGTATTGTCGAAACGGCAAAGCGGGACGAGAAGCTGAAGGAGAAGAGTGACCGCTACCGAGGTATGGTCGGCCAGGCCTAGAATGCCGCCGGCCCCTCGTCGCGCAAGCTTAAAGTTAGGAGACGGTCTGCTGTCTGAGGGGGAGAATGACTGCAGAAGCCGTAGTACGGCATGCTGTTTGAACGGGAGGTTTGATCGTAGTAGACGATGTCAAAAGCTCAAAAGGAGGACAGAAGACAAAGAAGAATGATGTGTTGGTGGTCCATCGATGTTTTTTTTTTCGAATACACACCGATTATTTGAACTTGTTTAGTTTAGCGATTAGTTTTCTCTCCTTATCCAGTAGTGCTTTATTCAGCTATTTACTGTTACTGAAGTGTTCTCATAATGCAATGCAATGTTGAGTACCGGCTAAAAGGCTACTCAGTGCCATGTGCACAGAGTAAAGTGTAGCGTGCTTCAAAACGATCTGCAAAGCATGTCGTGTAAGAGAAAAGCGTGCCCGACCACACACTCTTTCGAGATCTACCTAGTACCTGTGCAAACAATAGCTAAAATCACTACCAAGAAAACATACAGACGGCAGACAGACACAAGGGAGATAGGTAATATCACGGAGCCTCGTGGACGCCCAGGCCAGCGCCCAGAGCTCGGCCACGACTCTACTCTGTACTCAGAATACCAAGTCGAGTATCTCTGCCAATCTGGCAATTACATAGTACAGAGATCTTATCTGTGGCGAGCACCGAATGCGTTCAACGCCTTGGCACATGCGATCCTACGCCGGTCTTGGCACCTGTGGTCTTGTCCTTACGCAGTACTGCAGTTTGCTCGTTATCCTTGCCATGCCTCTTGCAACTTGGCATTCTCGCACAGGATGGCAATTCTGGGTAGTCGGAGGAGGATCCGCCTTGAAGGATGCACTTGCTTACTGAGTACACTTTATCACTGATCCAGCGAGGCCTCTTATAGGCTCATAGAACGTCAGCATTTGGAGCCGATGCCTGTCGACTCGGCTACTCCGAGCTCTGCGTGGGGAAGATAAGAAGGCGGCGATGGTCTTGTGGGGAAGTGAACCATTCAACCAACGCAGGATGCGCATGAGATACCAACATCCTTTCTAAAGCCAAAAGCTACAACCTCGGGCCATTATGAAACCTGCAAAATGGCACGATCATGCGGCAGTGTCAAGTTCAATCTAGAAAAGCAATTTACTTTGTGCAATGTCGTTGCGTGCCGGCCTGGAATGTCATCGACATTTAAAACTAAATAACAGTAACAGACTTAAATTAGGAAAATACAGTAGAAAAACAGAAACTGGGAAAAAAGCGAGAAAAGCGTCACTATTGGCTGGTACTCAGTAGTGGCTTGATATATACATCCCCAGGACATCCCCGCATTTTGTGCTAGCCAAGATTTGCTATCATTTATATATTTTTTCGTTACTATCTTTTGCTGTTACGAGTTTACATCGAGTCAATCTGTGCCGTGCTAGCTAATGCTGTATGTATGGACATAATTTCGAGAGTGAGAATGGCCAACTTCTGCCAGGATGATAAGATGCCTACGGAGTAAGGAACTGACCACAAGTATCAGAAAAGGAAAGAAAATCCATATCTTCCTCATCAACGCCATCAACCCAGACTCAATCCTTCAGCATCTTTGCCATTGTCTGCTTGGCCGTGCTACCCATCAGGTAGTCGCCGCCGCGCAGGGCCATTAAGACACCATAGAGACCGCGCAACGGCCAGACAGACCAGAGAGTAGCATGCGCCCACGCAGCAAGGCCACCGCCAGCGGTAACATCAGTTTCCTTCTCCTGCTGCACCTTGACCTTGTCGTACACGGTCGGCAGCCACTCGGCACCGTATTTTGCTCGCACGCGGTCGTACGACTGCCGATCGTAGTGTGCCCAGAACTCCTCCTCGGTGTAGTACGCGTGCGCGTATAGCCACTTCTTGCCGCCCAGCTCGTGCACCTTTTGCTCCAGCTGCCGGTTCGCGTCTATGAATGCGGCACGGTTCGACAACCCCGTGGCCAGGGGACCCCAGACGCCAAAGTTAATCACCCGGGCCTCATCGGTGTCCTTGTCGAGGCGGCCAAACTCCGAGTGCAGTCCATGGTCTGCATTTGGTGAGTTGCGCGCCAGCAGCAGCGGGCAGATCCAGAGCGGGTAGATTCCGAGCGTAGATTCCACCCAGTCAACAAACTCGCCCACCTTGTTGAGGGGGATGCCAACGTCTTGCACCATATACGCATCAGCAAGCCCACTCTGATGAAGTGCGCGGTACATGTTCCGGGTATGCACAAACGAGTCGAGAATGTACCGTGTGATGCTGTTGAAGGGCATCAAAAAGTACTGGTACGAGTATACGCCAACCCAGAAGCCGCCGCGGTCGTAGCGGAAAAGGTAGTCGACAAGAGGAATATAGTCGATGACAGTCGCGTCCGGGGCCTTTTGTAGAGGCTTGATCAGGCACTGGACGTGGACATAGAACCAGGGGTCGTGACGGCGTGTAAACCGACTGACTGTAGCATCTGCTGGAGGCTCGTCCACTAGCTTGCCCGAGCACACGACAGTGGCTTTCTTTGTGAACATAATCGCGTCGACGTAGTCGATGTCGTTCCGGACTAAGAAAGTGTTAGTCGTAAAGGCATAATTCATGACTAAGCTATAAATGCCCTCTCGTTTCTTTTTTATTATGATAAAGTCAACACCAATACATACCCGTTTCACTTGCGATCTTTGTTTGAAACCCCTGCACCGAGCCTTGGAGGTTGTAAGACAGCTGGACGTATGGCTTAGCGTCTTGTAGTTGTACTTCCAGCAGAGTGACTACACCCAGCGTGCCAAATGCAGAGGCTGCACCCCAGAACAGATCCGTATTCTCGCCCGATACCCGGGATGCGCGCTTGATCTCGCCGTTTGCAAGAATAACCTCGATCCAGTTCACGGTAGTGTCAAACGGGCCGTGGCGATACGACGAGCTCTCACCCGAGGTACCAGAAAAGCCACCGCCCACCGTGATGCCAGGAAACTCCATGACGACGAGGGGGACCAGCCCTTTGGCCAAAGTAGCCTCAACGAGCACATCCATGGGCACGTTGGGCTCGACGAGTACTGTTTTGTTGATGACGTCCACATTCAGAACACGGTCTAAGCTGCTAGTGTCGACGGTGTTGTCTGGCCGGCGATGCGAGCCGCGGGTGCTGTTTGTTGAGCCATGGTAGATGCGGAAGGGCTCTTTTGTGGTTGCGAAGTGTTTAACGCGTGCCGTAATAGCTTTTACAGTCTCTGCGTGGGCATCCATGAGAAGGGTTGTATTCTGGGTTCTGGTTTTGTGTGTTTCTGTGTTTCTGGCCATGAAGAGTCTCCTCTATAAAGATGTGCGCAACACACTTAAGTGTTTGTCCACTAATCACCTATCAAGCCCCCGGCAGCAACAGACTGAGGCTCTCACGGGGTGTCAGCTTTGCTCGCTCCTCGGTTTACTGAAAATTGCAAATCAGTGTAGCTGCTATTGGCGCCCGGCTCCGACCCATGAAATCGCAGTTCTTTCCAATAAGTTATCATTCGCTTCAGCCGCTCTTTTGACACGCAAGCAGAATACAACAGATGCAACCCAGGACTGGTTTAGTGACAGTTTCGGGCGCTTCAATCTGACACAGTCTGACAGACAGTCTGACAGACAGTCTGACAGATATAGTAAAGGCCCCACTTGCGATACCATCTCAGACCGTCAACCCTTTTTGACTGGTTGTCAAGTTCGGTGATCCTTAACGTGCAATTTCCTGTCAAGGCTGTCAACATTTGTTCTCGTTTCTTTTCTAAATATATCTTTCCTTGTAAGGAAGTTCTTGTGACAAAAGTTCGGAGCTCAGAATAAATGTCGAGTTATGAGTAACAAAACAATCGGGTATACTTGCGTCGCCAACAACAACGTGTTTACTGAGTAGGGACAGCAGGATATAGCGAGTGGCCTTTCATATTCACTGTCATGATAATATCTAAAGAAGCGTTAATTACTGAATTTCATTTGAAATGATGGGCGCATAGATAACAGTATAGAAATGATTATGAAAGATATGCATTAAAAGACGAGCAAAAGAAAGCAACAAAAGAAAGATGAGAGTAATAATTTCGCGAAAGAAGTTATGAAATATTTTTATGTTGTATTTACGTGACAAGATATACTATGTAGGTGTGAGCTCAATAGTGTTGTTATCATATAATTCTAGGCTACACTCATGTTTACGATAGAATCTGTCCCACGACTAGGATTGCCTTTCTGGACGCCAAATGCCGTAAACTTAATCCCTACCGTAAGGCGTTATTGATGGTTGTCAAAAATGGTTCGTGGCTGTTGTATACCACCAATGTAAGTTCATTCGGCTGCAGGTCCTGAGAAACATACTGTAGGCATGTCTATTTTTGCTATCGTTGGCACCCTGCGTCTGATTAAACGCATATATGGAAGGCAGAAGCGCCCGAGTTCGCAAAAAAAAGATAACTAGAAATCTCATTCAATTATATACATGCTCTTCTTTCGAGTCAGAAAGACTGGGAAAACATGAACATACCCGACGTCAACCACCAGTCAACCATCGCTGCCAGCCCTTACCAAGGCTGGACATCTTCATCAAGCGACCGTGGAACTTTTGATATTCTCTGGAGCTGCCTTCTTACAACGTTTCTGTGCGGTTGGACGACTATCTGCATCAATGTTCCTGCTCAGAGATCGAGCTGGGTTGAACGACTGTTCAGAAAGGGCCTTGTTTTCTGCGAAGCCATGGCTGGACCTGAATTTATTTTTCACAACGCATTTAGTCAGTACCTTGCGGCAAAGGAGTCCGTCTCAAAATTCTCGGAAGCCGGCTTCCCGGGATGGACGGTCCGACATGGGTTTTATGCCGGGATGGGAGGATTCATGCTGCAGTCGAGCGACTTTGTTGATATTCCCCTGACGCTGGACCAAGTGTTGTACCTGGTGACACACAGCTACATCGACTACGCAAGCGTTCTGATAGAAGAGTCGTTGATCGAGGACAAGAATAAATTCGACATGCTCACGCGCGGCTTGACGGCAATCCAACTGCTGTGGTTCTTTATCAATGTCATCGCTCGCATTGCTTCTGGCATGGCCATCACGACGCTCGAACTCAGCACGCTCGCCTTTGTTTTCTGCACCATTTGCACGTGCTACTGCTGGCGTTTTAAGCCACAAGACGTTGCCACACCCATCCCGGTCGAGCTCAAAGTCCCACTAGCCACAGTCCTTGTGTGTGCCGGCGATGCTGCTTGCCGTCCTTACAGTTACACACCATTGGACTTTGCCAATACCGATCCCCACTGGTTCCAATATATATGGCGGTATTGCCTCAATATCACTCGGTCGTTTGGACTACATTTCCACCCACACAAACGGCCTATCGAAAAGATATGGAACGACGAGTTCTCGCATCTCGGTGCCCTGCACGGTTTGGCGTTGGCCTTTGTACAGCTCGCCTTCGCCGCCATCCATTTCTCTGCGTGGAACTTTCATTTCCCAAGCGACATTGAACGGCAGATGTGGCGTGTATGCTGTTGTTTTATATCCGTCTCGATGGCATTCACGTGGATTGTGCTGTTCTGTGGCTACAAGATCTTGCCGGAGCTCACATCAAAGGCATCGCCGACGGGTCATTTCTGGCAGTCGAACTGCTTCTTGTTCTCGCGCAAGAACAACTCGTCAGACAAGAACCCGAAAGAAGATATCCCCTTTCTAGTTGGCCTGATCCTTCTTCCCCTCGGGCTAGTCTATGTCATCTGCAGGATGTACATAATCGTCGAAGACGTCATCAATCTGCGATCACTCCCAGGCAGTACCTTTGGGGCAATTGCCTGGACGTCTTTTCTGCCACATTTTTTAAAAAAAAATTAAACTGTATATCGCTCATAACAATTATTGCACGTCGATGGTCAGTTTTTGATTATACATCATTAAAAAAAAAGAATAAAGATTACATCGAGCATTTTTCTTTTCTTTTGATTTATTTTCTCCACAATTTATACTTTCACCATTTTTCTTCTTTCTTTTCTTCTTATGTACACGCCCTCCTGGTCTCATTAAAGAGGACCCCCGCGTTTTTTAGACTTTTGATTCGCTTTAGCGTGAAGGAATACCGCCAAGCCGTTCCTACTATGTACATAGTATCCCCTTATCTTTATCTCAGTCCAACTGTTACGAGTTTACATCGAGTCAATATGAATTAAGTTTGAATTTTTATCAAGAAGGTTGGGGTAAAAGTGCGGTAGATATACACACTAATTTTGTCTGCACTGTTTATCGGCCAAAATATAGTGCCCATAGGTTATATACCAAGACAATGTAGCATGCAGCTCCAACGGAGGCAACAAACAATAAAAATTACTCGCGCCCCATAATCAAAGACGAAACACAACAGAATAAAAAAACTCACTAGACGAAAAGGACACCGGCTATGTCATATCTATTGTTCATCCTTGCCATTCTGTGCTCTGTTGCATGGCAATGACCCAGAGAAACAAGGTGTAAAGATATGGATCTCAGATTGAAGAAGAAGAAAAAACACATAGACTGTAGCAATGGAGGCCAAGACATTATACTACCGTATCTGTCTTAGAACGGCGTCGAGCCTGCGAGGTATATATCACTGACTCGACCCCCGTCCTCGTCTGCAAAGACACTTGGAGGCTGCTCGCTCTGTACTCCAACGAAAAAGTACTTTGCACCTGCTTTGTACTCTTGTCTTTCTTCTTTCTAGTTTCTCTTACTAATTTCATCCCGTCTCTACCAGTCAAATCTCTTGGCTTGGGGTGTTTTACATCATTGCGCATTAGATCGCTGTCGTGACTACCACCGACGCTCGACTTTAACATTACATCCAGTGTTGCTTTTATTTCTTCATTTTATTTACACGAACAACTACATACCACAATGGCACTGAAGCACTTGGTCCGCAAGGCCATGGTGGAATCCGAGCCTGGGCTCACGTCCACCCAGCTCATGGTAAGCTGACCTGTCATTGTCACCTCGACTGTAGATCAACAGCTTTAAGCTTCAAACATGACACTAACTCCATCAGTTGACAAACCACGATCTGAAGCCCGTCGAGCCAGAACGCCGCCAGTGGGCAGCATGGAACTTTGTTGCCTTTTGGATCAGCGACGCCTTCAACATCAACACATGGATGATCTCCGGCACCATGGTCTCCGACGGCCTCTCGTGGTGGCAGTCCTGGATCTGTGTCTGGGTGGGCTACTTTCTGGCCTCGTCCTTTGTCTGCATGACCGGCCGCATCGGCGCCACCTATCACATCGGCTTCCCCGTCGTAAACCGTTCTTCCTTTGGCATCTGGGGCAGTCTGTGGCCCGTCTTCAACCGCGCCGCCATGGCCTGCATCTGGTACGGTGTCCAGGCATACATTGGCGGCAACTGCGTCTACCTCATGATCCGCTCCATCTGGAAGAGCTGGGACCGCGACCTCATCCCAAACACTTTTAGCGAATCCTCGGGCACCTCCACCGCCGACTATGCATCCTTCTTTATCTTTTGGCTGTGCTCTCTGCCCGCCCTCTGGTTCCCCGTTCACCAGATCCGCCACCTCTTCACCCTCAAGGCCTTTTTCGTGCCCGTTGCCGGTATCGCCTTTTTCATCTGGACGCTCGTCCGGGCTGGCGGCGCCGGCCCCATCATCCACCAAAAGTCCACGCTCGAGGGCTCCGATCTCGCCTGGACCATTGTCAAGGGTATCATGAGCAGCATTGCCAACTTTGCCACCCTGATCGTCAACGACCCTGACTTTGCCCGTTTCGCCAAGAAGCCCAGCGATGCGTTCCTGCCCCAGCTTATCACCATCCCCATGAGCTTTGCCCTCACCAGCTTTATCGGCATCTTTGTCAGCTCCGCCTCGACAACGCTCTACGGCGAGCCCATCTGGAACCCGCTTGATATGCTCGACCACTTTATCACCGAGGGCGGCTCCGCCCAGCGCTTTGGCGTCTTTGTCATCTCGTTTGCCTTTGCGCTCGCCCAGCTCGGCACCAACATTGCTGCCAACTCCGTGTCGGCCGGTACCGACCTGACGGCGCTCATGCCGCGCTTCATCAACATTCGCCGCGGCGGCTACATTTGCGCCGCCGTCGGCCTCGCCATGTGCCCCTACACGCTGCTGACATCCAGCAACCAGTTCACCACCTACCTGTCTGCATACTCGGTATTCTTGTCGTCCATCGCCGGTGTCATGGTGTCCGACTACTATGCTGTGCGTAAGGGATACCTCGACGTGCGCAGCCTCTACGACGGCCGCAGCACCGGCCCCTACTACGGCTGGAAGGGCATCCAGTGGCGCGCCTATGTGGCCTACATTGCCGGCATCCTGATCAATGTTGTCGGTTTTGCCGGTGCCATTGGTCGTGATGTGCCCGTTGGTGCGACTTATATCTACAACCTCAACTTCTTTACCGGCTTCGGCGTGTCCTTTGGCGTTTACTGGCTTCTGTGCACCCTCAAACCCGTACCGGCATGCAGCCCCTCGGGCAAGTGGATGGAGGTTGGTGATGCCATGGACGACGACCTGCAGCTGGCGTACGGCGACAGCGACCGCTACGGCAGCGGCGAGCGAGGCCTGGGCATGATGACCAAGGCCGAGTCTGACGAGGAGAAGCGCATCGGCGGCCGAGACCTCGGCTACGCCATGTAGTGTGTTGCTTTGTTATTGAAGTTTATTGAAGTTTGTTGAAAATAGTTTAGAGTTGATAGAGATACCCGAGTTGGACATTGAACATTGATTGATTGACAGTCAATGATACTAAATAATATTTAACGTGATGCCTATAAGTGACTACTAAATAGCCTCGGTGTCGGAAATGCGCAGGACGTACTTTACACCGTGTGCATTGCCGTCTTTGAGGTTCTTCAATGCTGTACCGACACCGCCGAGACCGCCGGGTACGACCTCGTGCGGGTGTGCCTTGAGCCAGCCCCGCTGCAGGCCCTTGGTGGCGTAGCGCGAGTATACGTACGCCAGGCCGTGGTCGGCCTTTTCCATGAGCGAAGGGCTGTCACCGCCCTTGTGCGCATCGCCGACAAATGTCTTGCCCAGATGCTCCAGGGGCTCCGTGCGCTCTTCGAGCTCCTTGTAGTGGTGCCGCGGTGACACCGTAGCCAGGCGCGTGCCGCTGCTGCCGACGAGCAGCTTAGACAGCGTGATGTAGCCGCCCTCGTACGAAGCAGGGTCAAATGCGTGCTTCAGCTCCAGGGCTTTGCCTCCCTTGTAAAGTGGCTCAGCCTTGGCCAGGGCATCCCGGACGCCTTGCAGCACGCCCTCCTCGCCCTTCCGGTAGTCGACTATAGCGTCGCCGTAGCGCGCCAGGTTGTCCTCGCCGCCGTTGTTCGTGAGGAGATCCTTGACCAGTGCCGAGGATGCACCGGCAATTCCGATAATCGGGTGGATGTTGCTGCGGCGCGCGAGCTGGATGGCAAACGCACCGACGGCCGTGGATGCGCCATAGATGACGAGGGGCAGAGCGGGCGCGTCGTCGGGGCGCACATGCCACGGGTCGGGTAGCTGCAGCTCCTTGTAGAGCGCTTAGACGGCTGTCAGGTAGGCGAGAGGCAGAGTGGCTGCCTCTTCAAAAGACGTGGACGTAGGGATGTGAAAGGTCGTGTGCTCCCATGCGATGCCGTACTCGGCGTACGAGCCGTGGGGAGTCATCATCTCGTGGAACGCAGCGACACGGTCGCCTACCTTGAACTCAGTGACAAGAGGGCCGACTTTCGCGACAACGCCGGCCATGTCATCGCCCTGATTTGCAGAGAAGCCGCCCTCGGGCCGCTTCCAGTCCTTGGGGTTAGTGCCAGACACGGCGATCTTGACAAGTACCTGGTAGTCCCTGGGCTCCGGCACTGGCGAGTCGACAATCTCGACCGAGAGACCTTTTGGTTAGATGATTATTGATGAAGCATTCTATGGCTTAAGCTTACCCTTGCTGACAATGACTTCCTTCATGATGTGGTTGTTGATGGTGTAGATAAGATGAATATGTGAGGCTTTGATGAAGCTGTCCAATTGTCGTTCCCCTCAGCGCTGGCATGGGGCTCTTTATACGGTGGCGATCAACATTGCCACCGCTTTGGATTTATCAGCACACAGCAACCAATCGACCCTCGACTCACCCTTGCTCGTGCCGGTGGTTTTATTGTATTTCCTACGTGACAAAGTATTAATTTAAAAGGAAAATAAATATAATAACAGAAACCTATAGAATATGAAAAACAAAGAGTCTAGTAAGTTTAGTAAGATGCTGACAGGTGCATTAGACAAACAGGCGGGTTTTATTTATGCCAGACGGCATTGAGTTCTTTGTTGAATTATCCGTGGCGTGTTGTCTGCTTGATTCGGGTTTGCATGTGCTGCACATCATTCTAACAATGGTGGTTTGTAAGCACCGCACATAGCGGACTTACAGCGTCTCCAGCTGGGGACCTGGTTGCTCGTTTTGTAAGCCCCATTAGCAAGTATCACAATCCATATATCCCTAGGCTGGGGGTAAGAGAAACTAATACGGTTTATTAGATGCTATGCTAGAGTACACTAAATAAAAGGGTGAAAGTAAGAGAAACCAATATTGTCCCCGTATTAACGGACGGCGCCGGCACCGCTATGGCCGAAACCTGCGGAAGAGAACCCGGGGCTGGTCTCCGGCCAGCCTATCAACGTGCTTGGCTATAAAGCCGAAGATAGTCTTGATCACTACTAAGTGTGAATATCAAGCTTCTTTCTGTCCTGGTGGTCCTTGAAGTTCTTATATAATGCGGTCAATGTGTATACCAGCGTGCCGTGGTGGGTATGTGGCTTATATTAGTGAGACGGATAAATTTTAGATAGATAGTCCATGTCGGTGTAAAACGTATGTATTGGATAGATCGTTTACACCTGTGATCCGTACTCAGACCGCCTCTCTATAAGGTGGTATGAATTCGGGTCTCTTGGTGATGCTTAAGGTGAAAACTCTATCTATCGTGGGATGTGGCCGCCAAGTAAGGTAATAGGGGTGATTGCGTGGAGTCCCCATCGCTTAGTCATACCCATTATTACACTTATAATGTAACCACATCGACAGTCCACAATATACTTGACCGTTAGGTCTAGAATACCAAGAATCTTATAGATCATAGTTTTCTAAACGGAAAGCCATAACCCATAGCATGTCTTCCTTCCGATAGAGAGATTAAAAGCTTAGCAAGAGTATAGTCGACCACACGAGCCGGACTAGACATATAGTCCAGAATCTCCCACGACCAGTTCCACTGAAGTGGATGTGGGCCAGAGATGCCCACGTCGGCAATATTTCAAAGTTGTTCGTATATAGCATCCTGCATAGACTAGAGATAGTCTATAGCAAATCAGAACGGACCGCAATGCTTTTGTCATAACAGGCAAGCTCAGACCAACGACTCACGGCGTAGCACAGTCTGAGGTCGCCTAGTGTCGACGTGTATTCGTATTCGTCGCTGGTGACTTTAAATAGAGTTTTCTCCATCTCTTCTCTAGAAGTTGGAAGAGTGATACGGTTTCTGGGTCCAGCTCCGTCTCCCCCACTCGGTCTTTTAGTAGGAAAACGAGAACAGCTCGCGGATGTCGGGTCTGCCGGCTATCGTAAATGGCGGACAAGTAGAGTCTTGGCCTTCAGTGGTGCCGATCAACTGCTTCTCTTCGTCGGTAATGAAGTCTGTCGAATGATACGTTTTGCTAATGAAGCTCACAATATAGGGTCATAGACTGGAATGGAATGTCTTTCAGGGGGAGTGCGGCGGGATTTCTGCTGTTAAATACGTTTGTGTCACATGTGGTCGGCGCTCTTGCGTCGATTACATCTTTGATCTCATCTATCTCGTAGCTGTTTTACAAGTCTAGGCCGAAGTCCATCTCATAGATGGGAATGAAAGCGTGTCTTCCGTCGCCAGATTTTAGTTTTATGTCTTTTTACAGTACCAAAGCTTCTGATTATATTCATGAAGATGCTAGCTCCGATGACAGCTGTGGTGATGTTGAAGTCGGCTTCGAAATGCCCTATTTGGCAGTACACGGCTAATTGGCCATCATGTGACGAGGTCTCCATTTTGGCACCAGCATCATTCATTGATAAGACCCGATAAGAAAAGATAAGACAGCGATAAAAAGACCCACTCTTATTTTCTGCCTACTCTTACCACCAAAATTTTATCCTTGCATCGAGCCTGGTCGACTTTTCTCGTGATAGTGATCCAACCTCACACCAACGCTTTACCACCACATCGGCCTTATTCATCGCTATTGCAAGTCGATAGCTCAAAATGGTAAGAATAAACTATCTTATTCTCTAAATATACCGCATTCTACCGCGGCAAAGTCTAACTCCCACCAGAAAGTCAAGGTTTTGAACCGCTCGGCGGCGACGTCGCAGCACCAGCAGCGCAACCATGATCCAGCCCTGCATCCCTTTGAGCGTGCCCGCGAATACACCAGAGCCCTGCAGGCCGCCAAGATGGAGCGCATGTTTGCTGCACCCTTTGTCGCCCAGATTGGCGTCGGCCACCAGGACGGCGTCTACTGCCTCGCCAAGGACCTCGAAAACACCGACCGCCTCGCCTCTGCCAGTGCCGACGGCATCGTTAAGATCTGGGACCTGCCCACACGCACCGAGACACAAAAGGCTAAGGCCCACGAGGGCATCATTAAGGGCATTTCGTGGGTAAAGACATCCGAGTCCCGCGGCCGCTACCTCGTGTCGTGCGGCACCGACCGCAACATTACCGTCATGGACTCCCACACCGGCGAGGTCACCTCGGGCCTGGGCGACTGCGCCTTCACGTCGATTACCAGCCACCGCTCGTCACCAACAGCCGTTGTTTCCGGCTCCTCGCGCATCTTTGTCTACGACCTCGGCCGTACGTCGCCCACTGTGATGGAGACACTCGCATGGCCGCACTCGGTCGACACCATCACGGCCGTACGCCTGAACCAGGTTGAGACGAGTCTACTGGGCTCGTGCGGCAGCGACCGCAGTCTGGTGTTCTACGACCTACGCACATCGTCGCCCATCCACAAGACCGTGCTCAACTTTGCCTGCAACGATCTGGCCTGGAACCCCCAGGAGGCCATGAACTTTGCCGTCGGCAGCGAAGACTACAACATCTACCACTTTGACATGCGCCAGATGGGCCGCGCCCGCAACATCCAAAAAGGCCACACCGGTGCCGTGCTGTCGCTCGACTTCAACCCCACAGGCACCGAGCTGGTCAGCGGCTCGTGGGACCGCACCATCCGCCTGTTCGACGTCAACTCGGGCAGCAGCCGCGACGTCTACCACACCAAACGTATGGCACGCGTTCACGCTGTCTGCTACACCCCCGACTCCAACTATGTGCTGTCGGGCTCCGACGAGGGCAACATCCGGCTCTGGCGGTCACAGGCCTCGTCGCGGCAGGGCATCAAGGCGTCGGCCGAGAAGCGCAAGCTCGAGTACGACGACACGCTCAAGGAGCGCTACAAGCACATGCCCGAGGTGCGGCGCATTCTTCGTCACCGCCACCTGCCGGCGGTGGTTAAGAAGGCGGATCAGATCAACCAGGAGATGCTGCGCTCGATCAAGCGCAAGGAGGAGAACCGCCGCAAGCACAGCAGCAAGAAGGACGACAAGCGGCCGGCAGCGCGCGACAAGGTCATTGTTGCCAATGTCGAGTAAACGCTGTCGTCTGTCTATATGTCCTTCTTTCTTCTTATTTTCCTTCCTCTCCTCCATTTTCAGGTGCAGATACCCTCTTAGCAAGATACGCATCTTGCATCAGCACTTGACCACATTTCCTTTTTCTTCCTTTTCTGCTTGCATCTTTTCTGTTCCCTATACTCGGACTCATTATGGCGTTTTGGATTCATCAAAATGGGATTAATATGACTTTATTACTGCACGCTTGACACAGTGGACTTGATACTTGCAATGCTAGTAAAGTGAAATTTGGATTGCTCAAAATTGACTTGTTGATACTTTTATTTTACATTTCTACAGCAACTTAGTTGCCCTCTTTTGGCCGCTGTGCCAGCTTCTTCTCCGCCTTTGTCAACTTCACCTTGCCCTCCTTGGGCTCTTTGCCCTCCTGGGGAGCCTTTGTCTCCTTGCCCTCCTTGCCCTTCTTTGACTCAGGCGCCGGCTTGGGCTTCGGGTTGGGGTTGCCGGCCCACTGCAGCTTGCGCGGCTTCATGTATGACGCCAGCACCTCGTCCGTCACGAGGGCTCTCCGTGCCTGGAACTCCTCGACGTTCTTCTGCAGCAGCTCAATGGCCAGCTTCTTGAGCTCGCCCGTCAGCATCTCGCCCTTCTTGTACGAGTCGTAGATCTGCTTCAGCTTCTCGTCGTCCTCCTCAAAGTAGGTCAGGTAGATGTACGAAACGTCGATATCGGGGTTGCCGCCGAGTTCGCGGTGCTCCTCGAGAGTCTCACGGCCACCGCTGAATGCGTGCTTGTTGATTTTGGTCTGCAGGTGTTAGCACTCGGTGATTATACTAATAGAAATTACAAAACAATTTCATACCTTGATCTGCTTGGCGGTATCGGTCATAAAAATGGCCGAGTTGGGGTTTGACGACGACATCTTGCCGCCAGGGCCCTGCAAAGCAGTCAGGAACTTGGAGTGAATGAGCGCAGGCTTGGGCGACGGGTAGCGCATGCGGTGGGAATTGTCGCGAAGGAGGCGGAAGTCTATGTCAAGTCAGTACTTGAGAAAGAACAAAAAAAAACACGAAAAAAAAGAAAAGAAAAGAAAAGAAAAGAGAAAAACTCACAAGGATCCTGGTCAATACCCATGGGGATCAAGCAGTCAATCTTGGCAATCTCCTTGGTACGCTCCTCAGCCGGCGGGTCGGACCAGATCTCGGGGTAGGATGTGGCAAAACCGGCGACACACTGCACCGACGGGAAGAAGATCTTGCCAATGTTGGAGCTCTCGTTGAAGCCGAAAGCACCGCGCACCTGGTTGTAGGGAACCAGCCGCGAGAACTCCCAAGCATTCATCAAAAAGTGGCCACCAACGTACTTGAGATCGCTGTAGATGAACGTCTTCTTCTGGTCAAAGCCCAGGGCAATAATGTCGCGCGCGTTCTCCATGCCGTACTTGAGCGTGTCTTCAAAGGTAAGGTTGTCCTTGAAGAGCGCCTTCTCGTCGTCTGTCAACATGAACACCAGGGGCACGTCAAAGACATCCTGTAGCCACTTGGTGAACTGCAGCGGGATGGTGTGTCCCAGATGCAGACTGCCCGTACTGGGGCCGCGACCAGTGTACAGGAAGAAGGGGTCGCCGTGCTCGTAGCGCGTCAGGATGCGGTCAAAGTCGCGGTGGCTGAAGAAAAGACCACGGCGCAGCCAGATGTGTGGCTTGTGGCCAGTGACGCGCTCGAAGCGCTCGAGCAGAGCCTCGTCGATCAAGCTGGTTGCCCACTTCTTGCTAATTGCCTCGTAGTTGATGGCAACAATTTCGCCGTTGGCATCCGTACCGCCTTGCACTGACCAGGGGTTGATGTCCTGGTCCTGGTCGGCGGCGGCGGCGGCGGCGGCGGCAGGGTCGACTGCGGGTGGTGCTTCGGTAGCCATTGTGTCGAGATGGTCTGTCAAAAAGAAAACTATAAACTGCCGAGAAGAAAGGATAGTCGGTGCTGGTATTGAGTAAAGCCTTGGGGAAGTATGCAGTGCAAAAGCTGTGGGCAGAGGACAAACTGCGCCGGGAGTGCAGATACTATGCGTCACACGCGGGCCGCTCCTTCTTAATTCGGCCGGTTACTGTAGCCCCGCGAAATCTGAAAAAAAGCGTCCTCCAGTGTAAATAGAGGGGCACTGGCGCGGCTTCAGTGGGCCGTTGCATTCAGATTCAAGGCCATTTTAATTGCAATGGAGTCACGTGCCTGGATCTCAGCAGCACACCGATGAAGATCTATTCAGGCACATTTAGATGATAGTATTGGGAGATCTTAACAAGAAATTATAATATGATTGACGCTTTTGATAATACAAAATGCACAAGCCTGTATATTCAGTATGAAAAAAGAATAGAAAATGTAGACATTAGACAAAAAGGTGACCGAACAGTGCCGCAAAAAAAAACAAAGATGCACAATCAAATGCTTAGTAAGCAATTTACTTCTTGCGGTCACGATGCGATCCCATCTCGTGGTGCCGCAGCTTCTTGCTGAAGCGGCCGCCAATGGAGGCGTCATGGCCCTCGCCGAGGCCACTGCCCCGGGGACCGTCGATAGTGTCGATGCCGCGCTTCCGACTCTTGTCCAGCATCGACCGTGTCGAGCCGCCGGCCGATCCGCTGCCGCTGCGGCGCTGTGTCATGCGGTTGATGCGGTCGACGCCCTCGCCCAGGCCGCGCCACTCCTCGCCGCCAAAGTTCATCTGGCTGCTGCGGCCCTCGGCCTTGTTGCGCTGGGTACGGTCCTTCTTGCTCTCCTTGGGCAGACGGATGAAGTTGCGTTCCTCGTACTCGCGGCGCTCCTCCTCGCGCTCGCGCTCCTTGGCCGTGGTCATGTGGCGACCGCGGGCGGCAATGTTGGCACCGACACTTAGCTGGGCCATGGGCACTGCCGACAGCTCGTCGGCGATGAACTCGTCCATGGTGGCCGACTTCAAGGGGCGGCGAGCAGCGCGATCGCGGCGATCGGCCTGGGTCTCGGGCATGAGCGTGGGCGCAATTTTGGGTGGGCGGTAGACGCCAGGAGTACCAGAGTCTTCGCCAGACGCCTTGGCCTTGGCAGATGCAGCAGCCGTTGATGTGCCAGTGCGCACAAAGGCGGCGCGGTTGGGCCGGTTGTTGGCGACCTCTTCCTCGTCGACAAAGCCGGCATCGTCACCATTGATTCCATCCTCGGATCCCGAATCGCTGTCCTCCTCCTCCTCGGCAGCAGCAGCTGCAGCAGAGTCCTGCTTTTGTCTTGCGACACGCTCAACCTCTTCGGCCGCACGCAGGGCCTTCTCGACCTGGTAGCGCAGCTTCTCCTCAAGCGGGCGCACACCCTTTTCGAGGTAGAGGCGCAGCTCGACGAGCTTTTTGACGACAGACTGGCCCAGGTCGGAGTTTTCGAGGCTAAGGTCGGATTCAGACTCGGGACCAGCGACAGACGAAGCGTTACGCAGCTTCAGCACGATCAAGAAGACCATGTGCTCGAGGTAGCTCAGCAGCAGCTCGTTCTTGACGTCGAGCAGGGAGAGGCCATCTTCGGGGGGTGTCAGAGCCGACAGTTTCGGGGTCGTCTCGGCCACAGAGGCCACTGATTGGCGAAGTGAGTCGAGGAGTTGTGGCAGTTTTGCAGCAGACATTTTGTGTTGAGTGACCGTCAATGTAGATTGAGATGTACGGCAGACGGCAGAATGGATCATCGCCAGAAAGGCTGTGAACTTTTATTACGCAGGCTTTTTTTCTTATCGTTAACTTTATTATGGGTCTTCTGCGATAACGAGAACAGTGAGTTCGTTAGTGTTTTTAGTGTGTCAGTCAGGATGACTAATCTTTCGATATCAGGCACTTCCACGACGCAGTACTGACGATGGCCAGTGTTACCGAATCTATATTGGCAAGATGGCTTGCAGACGGTCCTGGAAACTGGTGTGGGAAAGGAAAGGTAAGCAGGCCAATTCCTTTGATGCCTAGTATTAATCTATTACAGAACCTAGCGAAGCTGTATCTGTCGTTTGTTCTGCTTGAAATCCGATGCTTGTATATTTAGGTGAATATTTAGGTTTGTATAAATCCTCTAGTTTATCCGACAGCACCGTGAAATTGCGATGTGATACTTGCCGAGATGTATTTACAGGCTGACACATCGCGGTTGTGGTCTCGATCCCTGCCGGCAGACCCGGAGCGGAAGTCATCTTCCTCATTACTCAAGTCACACCTACGGTCAAAAGATTTACACACATCATTAGCCAATTACCCTATAATCCCTTGCGGTGTGCTTGGATCTTGAGTGCGGCTTCCGAGGTCCCCGATGTCGTCTTCAAGTCTTCAAGGACCACCTCTCTTCCATATGGGTGGCGCGAAACAGGCTTTCAGAGGCGGCCTTCATACCATAAACAGCCTCGGTTTAACAGCCCACTCAAAGACATGGTGAGCAACTCTGCACGGGGGTTACAGTTTCTCTCTAACCATGCGGCCGCCGGCGAAGTGTAGCGATTCTCTGGGGGCTGCGCCTTCCCCTCTGCTCTGCGTCACCGTGAGATTCACCCACTCCCAGGCGCTGCCCCGGCGGCTCAAGCGTCTAGAACCAAATTCTGTGATTCTCGTTCTGAGGCCACGTAGGCCTTGGCTGCTCAACATTGTGCAGATTGCGCTATGCGAGTCCCACATGCTGGCGACGTCAACCACGGCGCGCCCAGAATATGTCTGAAATAAACTCTGCCACAAGTAAATGAAAGCCTCTATTTGTAGACTTTTGGTGGCTGTGCTGCAATACGTGGGCTCCTCCGCAAAGGGGGCTTGTCTGCTGGTCGCCCTCCTCGGTCTGCCGGCATGCGTGGTGCTGTTGGCCCTTTTCCTTTGCTGCGCTTGGCTGGGCTCGTACCATGTCCGAGGACCGGCGGCTCGTGCTCTGCGTCTGCTGTGCGCTTTCTCTTGGTGGCTGCCGACTTCTTTGTTTCCTCCAGTACTTGTTGGCGTTCTCCATGGGCAGCTGGTGCTACTATGGCGGACGTGTCTGTGCCCTGGTCAAGCCATGCTGCGATCTTGTCTATCTGCCGGCCTGTGTCGGTCAATGCACCCTTGTCGAGATCCTCAAGTTTATCATCAATGGCGTGCTCGAGCAGTTTTATCCGCATCAGTTCGCCATTGGTGAATTGGTGCGTCGCCAGCTTGCCCGCCTCCACGACCTTGTATCTTTCTCTCAGATCTGCCAGTTTCTGTTCCCAATAAGCAACTGTGCCGAGGTTGGGTGGTGCCGGTTGCCGGCGCGTGTCCAAACGAAGGTCGAGGAAGCTGTCAACAACAATGTGGCTTGACTCTGCATCTTTGTCGCCTGCGTCCCGTTCACGGAAGTGGGTGTCATACATGGGAACATACAGATCCTCGTCGTGCAGCACCCACTTCCCAGCAAGTCCATGCTCCCATAGAGACTCCATTTCGTTCACAACTCTGGACTGCAGCACGAACAGCGCCTGTCTCTGCTCTCGTAATTCGGGCGTTTCGATGACCGGGGGGTTGATTCTCGCTTCCTCGGCGAACACTGCGAAGGCGTGATTCGGGTCGGACTCTAGCTGCTCAAGAGTCTGTATCTCAGCGGGTGTGAAATTGTGTTGCACCCGCCCTTCCTTGACGTCGAATAGTTTATCGGCCACCGCCCTGTACGTGGTTTTCCAAAACGCAGGGTCTGCAAAGTTGGGAGGAGGCTGCCGCCCTTCCCATACTAATTCAAAAGCAGCCGGTACTACGCCACCCACAAGCTTTATGTCCCCATCGTAGGTCGCGTCGCGGATCAAGACATTCGTGAGGTCATTGCTGTTGTCTGCTGCACGCGTTGCCGGACGGGTGTCGATGGCCGGATGGTACACGTCGGCGTTGTGCAAGACCCATTGGCCGGGGCGCCCGCGCGCGGCCAGATGAAATAACATGTTAAACAATGTACCTTTTGCGCGGTGTAGTTCCCTGCGTTTATCTTCTACCACCCTGTGAAAGGTATGGCCTCGCAGCTGCTCCAACGACTCGAGCGTCTTCAGGTCCTCCGGCGTAAAGCGAGGCTGCACACGCCCATCTTCGATCTCCTTGATCTTCTCGCCGAGATATTTGCGCTTCTCCTCCCAAAAGGCAATGTCGTCGAAGTCGGGTGCCGGCCCTTCCCCGGCCCATATCGTATCTTTACCTAGGCCTGGGAGATCAAGGAGGATCTCTTGATCAGGGTTGCGAGAATGTGGTCGCGTGTCAATGCCCGGTCGATACAAATCTTCATGGTGCAGAATCCACTGCCCCGGACGTTCGAGATTCGAAAGCTTAATCAACTGCATACCGACGTCCCAGGCTGTTCTCATTAGCCGCCTAGACTGCCAGCGCTTCGAGTGTACGCGTCGGTTGGGAGCGTGCGTGGCACCCGCGGCGGCCGTGGGCGAGTTGATCATCGTGATGTTGTTGTCGTAAATCAAAGGAATGAGAATATGCAGTCTTGTGATGCCACTTGTGTGTTGCGCTTGATGTAAGATGATAAAGAGATAATGTTATGTCGGTATGCGGAGGAAAACACATGCTTTCTCGTCGCGTCCTCATTTCAGGCAAAACACCCTGGTCTATCTGCTTAAGCGCTCGCCATATACCCATTATAGCTAAGCAGTAGTACGCTACGCATTATTACACCCTACCCCATAAGTAGTCTGTTTAGGCGCCAACCTTAATGGTGTGTGTGGGCCCTCCACAACGGTTCCAAACTTATGAACCAACCATACTCATGTCATCGCTAAGTAAAACGAGGCTGCATAGCTTGATTGATAGAATCAATCACAGATATGTTTGTATCCCGCTATTTACCTTTCTATTCTCTATATATGTCTTTCCTCCCAGAATATCTTCTCCCATTATTTTCTTCCTTCTTCCACTCTCTTCTTCAACTCAATTTCACTCTTTTCAAAACTCTCTTCAACTTTCAACTCCCTTCAACTCTCTTCCACCCTCTTATACTCTTTTCAATTCTCTTCAACTCTCTTCATCACTTTTCAATTTTCTTCAACTTGCTTCAATTCCCTTTCACTCTTTTTCACTCTCTTTTACTCTCTTCTTTTTACTCTCTTTTACTCTCTTTTACTCTCTTTTACTCTCTTTTACTCTCTTTTACTCTCTTTTACTCTCTTTTACTCTCTTTTACTCTCTTTAAATTCTCTTCAATTCCTTTTAATTCCTTTTAATCCCATTCAACTCTCTTTAACCCCCTTTAACTTCCTTCCACTCTCTTATACTCTCTTCTACATCTTACTCTATCTCATGATCTACACGGACCATCACCTGCAAGCTGTCCAACCATTATCATTTTAACCACGACCCAAGCCCAATAACACACCGATACTGTATCTCACAATGGCAGATGACGAGACCATTTTCACCATCAGGGGACCGGAACCGCTCTTGACAGCCGGCCGCAATGAGACTTTCTATTCTGCGGATAATCAACCAGTTGTTGACGAAGATGCCGCCAGTCAACACACCTCTTCGGTCTATGGAGACCATGGCACGCCAGCGCCTAACTGGGATCCGCCTCTTATCCTCAGGATTACCACAGTCTTCCAACCCAAGAATGCTTCACTTGGCTTTGTTATCGGTCGAGATGAGGATAACTGCGACATCGTGCTGAACGACGCCAGGGTTAGCGAAACACATGTGTGCTTGAAGCTGAATCCAACCGGCGGCACTATCCTTGTTAAAAACTTATCAAAGCACGGCACCAGGACCAAGTTCTCAAAAGACAACGCCCCAATGGTGTTGAAGGGCTCTACCTATACGTTGATGAATTTTGAATCGGTGGATATTCAGCTCAGCAGAGATTTGTCCATCCAGATCCAGCGCTTTGGCAACCCCGTGAACTGGGCGGAATACTGTGCCGACTACGCCGAAGAGATCGGGATTCCGACCCTTGCCCAGCTCAGGTTGAGTACAATGTCCGAAACAACCAATGCGTCAAATCGGGCGCCTGTATACGTTCAAGATGGCCGGCTTGGAAAGGGTTCTTTTGGCGAGGTCTTCCGGGTAGTGGAACGGTATACCGGAAATGTATACGCTATGAAGCTGTACAGCAAGCCCGAGAAAGCACGGTGGCAAGAGCCGGCCACATTGCAGCGCTTGAGCCATGTATGATGCACCTTTCCCCCATGCTTCGTTGGATGCCATTTTGACCCTTACTAACGAGTAATTTTAGGAACATATTGTGCGCTATATAGGGTACAGTCACCTGCCTGCCCAGCCTGCCCAGCTCATCATGGAATATGTTGAGGGCCCCAATCTCCAAGAATTCCTCGACCCGGGAAACTTTTATGCACCGCTTCGCATGGCTGAAGCCCAGCAAGCCCTTCGGCAACTGCTAGAAGCTGCGGACTATCTGCACAGCATGAATGTCACCCACAGGGACATCAAGCCCTCCAACATCATCTTGGTCAGCCGCAATCCCATTCACTTAAAGTTGGTCGACTTTGGCTTCGCCACCGACGTGTCGTCGTTCAAGTCAAAGTGCGGTACGCCCACGTACATCGCGCCCGAGATGTTGACGCAGGGTGGGCGCTTGTCGAACAAGGTGGACATATTCGCTATCGGTGTAGTCGCTTATTCGCTGTTTGGGATTCCAATTGACCCCATATACACCACAACGCCGCTGGGGGGACTCCTGGCTGTCCTTTGTCAGAGACAGCTGCTCGCAACCAGCTACCAGTTGCTACCGGTACAGTTTGATCTAGTCTCTAGCCTCCTTGAGGAACGGCCCGAGAAGCGGCCTCGTGCGCGAGACTGCCTGGCGCTTGCCTTTTTCCGGCACGACTTTGATCACTATTACGCTCAAATCATGTTCCAGCCTGTCCAGCCCGTCCAGCCCGTCCAAGGGCTTGGTATGGCACACCGTACAGCAAGGATCGCTACCGAGATTCCGGGCACACCAGCTGGCGTAGCCCGCGCGAACGTGCCATCCAGGTCGCCCCCTCAACACCATAGAAACGGCCGAAACCTTGGGCTGCCTGGCAATTCTGCTTCCCAGCGTGGCATCGGCCATCCCCGTGCATACGCAGGCTTGTCTTCGCGGCAGAACAATGACCCGCCCACGCCGGTGGGTGGGCGAGAGGCTCATGGAAATTCTCCCGAGGCTGGCGACAGCTTGGATTGGGATGGGTTTGTGAATTTCAATGATGGAGACGATGAGGAAGCCGAAGAGGAAGTTGGCCAAGGGAGTGAGCCAAATGATGCTGTTGACGACACCAATGATGATGACGACAACAACGGTGGAGATTATAACAACGGCTACGTCTACGGGCCCGTCGGCGTTGACAGAGTGCAAGAACCTCCAGGCAGAGAGGCACAAACACCCCGCAGAGCCATCGGGCAAAGGAAAAAGACTGGGTGAGATATTTCCGCTACTATTTCAGTTTCCTTCGGGGTACCATTATCTGTGTGGGTTTGAACTGTATCAGCTAACCAGCCTAATTTTTGGTTCGGCAAATAGACTGCAAACCAAACAGCTGCTTGTGGCAGAATACGAAAAAAACCCGAGACCCAGCCAGGCGGATTATGCCCGCCTTATTGAGACGGTCTCCATGGACGACAAACAGCTACGGGTAAGGCATGCCGTCGTGTCTAATGATTGTCGATTCCCGTTATGCATTTACTAACCTATCTTCTTCGGCCAGGTTTGGTTCAGAAACCGACGGCATCGTGACGGGCGGGCTGCAAGCTAAGCTGCCTCAATTTCATAATCCTATGTATCATTGGATGCATCGACAGTCCGCGCAGATCCGACGGGTTGCTAGCTGACTTGCGCCGATATCTGCACCGCCGGGCTTGTGTCCCACGTTTCTAATGCCGTACTAGCATGTGCCTGAGCTGCCCAGTCTCTTTAGATCTTGTGTTTTTTTATGCCTTTTTTTGTGTGTGTGTCTGTTTGTTTTGTTTTGTGTTTTTTTCTTCTTGTGTGTGTGTGTGTGTGTCTTTTTTTTTGCAACTTTCTAGCCGTGACGCTGCCGCTTAAGTATAGCATCTTGTGACGGAAAGTAAAGACTGTACCGTACAAACCTAGGGCCAAGACGGCCAGTTCTATATGCAGGAGAGTGCTTTGTGGAGTTAGATAACTCGTCTGCTATGAGGTAAGAGAAAATAAAAATGCCAAAGGCCATGCAATCGTATTATGATAGTCCAACCCTGTTTTAATGTCGTGCAATATTATATACGGGACATCCATGTTTGGTACTTGTGGCAGAAAGCGCAGAAGATCACCTGCAGCGAAGAAGCCGCTTGAAGGGAGACTTGGGCTTTGATGTTGCTGTGTTTTATTATTATTTATCATAGAGGTACTGGCACATCTCACAGTTTTTATTCAATTGGGGGTTTTATTTAAATTTGTTCTCTTATGGATTCGGGTTATTGAAATTCTTTGTATCTTGCAAGTTGCGTTTTAAATTTAGATTTAGCAGGAAAGATATGAAATTATACTTGGAGCCGTCTATGATGTTTTTATGTTTACGTACACTTGTATTCACAACCAATTTTAATATTAATTAAAATTCAAACAAAGCAGGGTATTATATATATCTATTTTAAATCAGATCACGATGTGACTCAGCTACAGATACATCCACAATGCGAAACTACACAGAGCAAAACAATCTAAATTTCTGGCATTTTTTAAACAAGGATGACAGCCTCCCACCGCCGTGTTTGCAGCGAGTTCCACGCCTTCTCGTCCACAGAGAGCGAGGCCACGCGCCGTCTTGTGCCGCGCAGCTCGTCTTCTTCGCCAACCTCCTCGGTCACCAGCAGGACCAGCTTGCTGTCTGCTGATAGGTTGTCGAGACTGTCACGGCCGACCACTATACACTCGACGACATGCAGGCCGGTGCGCCAGCTGCGCGGAGGCCGCTGGTCCCAGTTGCCAGAGAATTTAGTTGGTGGTGCCAGCGACCCCGGAAGTTCTTCCCACAAATCAGCGGCATTGACGAGGTCATCATCGACATGTGTGCGCGCCTCAAACATTATGTGCAGCCGCGGACAGCAACTGGTCCAGAATGCGAGAACGACCTGGCGCAAAGCCGGGTCCTTGCAGACATGCTCAGGAACCATGCTGGCATCGACGGCGTTGTGGTTAGAAGATGTCTCTCGCCAAAGTGGCTCGGCTCTGACGTGTCTATCGCTCGCCGGCCACTTGTCCTGGAACGCAGTATGTTGGTTTACCTCTTCTAGGTTTGCGTCCGGGCCGGCCGATTTAAAAACGAAAAAGCGGATGCCTGCATGCGCCGACAGCAGGGACCCAAAGAGCTCGTTGTACAAGACGGGGCCAACCCATCCGACCCAGCTCCAGCTCGGAAAGGGAACCTCGGCAGTAGTTAATGAATTTCTGCCGGCAATGCTGTTGTCTTGCAAATGAATGAGACATTTGCCAGTGCGCCGGTAAAAGAATGGTGGTGCATCTATGGCCGGGTACCCCTGGTCGTCCAGCTTGGTGATCTCCTCACGGTCAGCCGGCCATGTTAAGGCAATACCTAGAAACGGCCCTGGAAGTCCCCAGATAAACTCCAGAGGCGGCCGCCCCTGCCCTTTACTGGAAACTTCTTCAGCCTCGAGCCTGGTCGTCCGTTCGAGGGCATTCAACACCCCAGTGAAAGCAGCGAGTCCATCACCCATAAAAGAGAGCTTCCGGCGGGTAAAGGTGTGGACCAAAGCCTGGTAGGAATTGTTAAAGTCCTCTGCTGAAGGACCCCAGAGGCCGTCGTACTGGACAGTCGAATCGATAGTGAGAAATGAGTTGCGGAAAATGTCAGGCCCAGTCTCTACTGCTTGGGCCGCCCCCCCTTCTTTGTCTTTGTCCTCGTCAGCGTCCTCGTCCTCACCGCCATCCTCTAGATGTTGCTCAACTTCCTTTTTGCCCTCTACCTCCCAGTTTGCGTCTTCACGCCACGTCGCACACGGGCATTCCCAAAATACCGTGTCTGCCGTAAAGAGTACGAACCGGCGTGACAGCAGCGCCTCTTGGAACGTCCAACCGCGCTGCAGATAGACGCAGCTTGCCTGCATGTCCATTGTCTGGTATCCTGTACCTGTCGGCAGGGATGCACGTATGATACGCGTGCCATTGATAATCAAAGGATCCGGGCTGGGACAGCTGTCGCGGTCGGCAAAACGGTCTGTGGTCACGCCGGGGAGGCCATGGAACGCATCCTCGCCGCCGAGGTCGACAATCGTGATGATTGCACCTGAGTAGATGTCATCCATGGTGGGTACGAAAAGCGCCTTGTCTACCGCCGAGTCCTGCACGACACAGAGACTGTCCGTCCAGAGATAGCGCTCACCAAGCCAGCGCGTAGCCATGATGGCGTCGGCAACAGTAGCAGGCAAGCCAGAGAAGGGGTCCTCCGCAGTGCTCGACAAGCTGGACAGGCTGCCTTTAATCATAAGATTCGGGCGGTTTTCTGTGGTAAGAGTAAAAAAGGGAATCCTGCCCCAGACGTAGCTGAGCACCACCCAGGACACGGCAGACCGGTCGGGGACCTCTACGAGGCACATGTCTTGGACGTCAACCAGCCGCAGCATTCGCTGGGTTTGTTTTTCGTCTTTTGCGTCTTTTGCGTCATGTCGTACGCTACAACGGTCGCCGTGCCAAGCAAAACACGACTCCTTCCACCGCCGCAGCAGTCGCATGTCAATGCGGCCGACTCGCTGCCGCGCCGAGTATGGCTCGTTTTCAGACCATGCAGCGAGAGCCGACTGGCCCTCGGCTTCGTGCGCGTCCATGCTGTTTAGCACATCATGCAGCCGCGGCCACGCCTCCCACAGCACGCGTTGGTACTCTAGGCTGACGGCGATCCAGTAGAACTTGTTATCGAGCTCGGGGTGATCGGGATCGCGCATGGTGATTTTGACGCGGGCTGGCGTGAGCCGTGACACCTCCTCCCCCTCCCACCTCGATCTGGGCCCCTGTGCGGGCCCGGCGGGCAGGGCCGCCCCCTGCATGACCTCGACCTCGCCGTCGGCCAAGATCAGGTCGTCCAAGGTGCGCCCCGGGTATATATTTTCCACCCATTGAAAGAAGAAGCGGGACAGCTCGCTGCAGAAGCGGCAAGTGTTTGAGCTGGCCAGCATCTCTGGGATGGAATGGATAAACGTATAAGGGTCGTCGGCATCGTCTTCTTCATAGCCGCTGTCATCGCTATCATCGTCATCATCATCGCCATGCTCATTGCCATGATCAAAGTCATGCTCCTCAGAGTGGTATCCATCAAGACTGTCGTGGGAGTCTACGTGACCCAGCGGCCGGCCGCCTTCATGCTCACTATCGACATCCTGTTCGAAAGCACCCGCATCTTCGCCATCTTCATTTTCGTCAAAGCCATGATTGTCGTTATCGTTATCGTCATCATTGCTGCCGCTGGCATGGCCTGCATGCTCTGCGTCGGTGTCGTCTTCGCCGTCGTCTGTGGCATTCTGCTCGTCCTGCACAGCTGGCCTGTGTCTGTAGTAGCCGGCGTACCGCACGTCCAGCGACGAACAAAAGGCACACAGCTCCGTCATTGCGCTGCAGTAATTACTAAGAAATCGATTACTAAGAGCAAATCAAGACATGAAAACTAAGAAAGAGGCGTTTCCGCATTGCCCGCTGGGAGCTAGCGTGGGGCTTGTCTGACGTCGTTTAGCTTACGGCCTATCACCTAGATACTCAGATGTCCGTGAGTCAGCAAAGTCAAAGCCTAAAGCCTAAAGCCTAAAGCCTAAAGCCTACGGTCTGCAGCGTAGCATTGCAATGCACTTTACTTTACAACGAATACGATTTCAGATTTCAAGGACGAGCCTGATGCATCCCGGAATCACAGCGCATAGGTGTAGGTTTTATGATCGCTTTTAGCTAAGTCCGAAGAGCTGATTAATTCCCGAAAAAAAAGGCAAGATCGAGAGACTGAAGCAAGACGCCAAGAACCAATAACTCCCAGAGGCAACACGCAACCTTGCGTACAAGTAGGTCCATTTGTAGGCGATAGGCTTTAGCCTTAAGCTTGAGAGTTGTCGGTATTGGTTGAATGGCCCGAGAGCCCGGAGGGAAAAAAAATACGGGATTGGGTTGGCGGGAGCAGAGTGAAAATGACGCGGTGACGTATTGTTAATACTGGCAAAGAGCCAGGAAGGACAGAAAGACCGTGCCGCCACGTTCCCGGGGTTATGAGATAAGAATGATGCAATGAACGGGACTCAAGTATAAAGACGAGGCGTCCGGTCAGTAGAGAGAGGAATTGAACCATAACTGAAAGTCAATTGTCGCATTATTCTTGTTATTATCATTCATCTCGTCCCTTCGTATTCTTACGTCTACCACCCGACACACAATAACACATCCCAAGATGAGTTCTCCGGCAAAATTCGAGGGCTGGCTCGGCAAGACGCCTGAGAGCATCAAGGGAAACATGACCTGGGGCGAGTTTGAGCCCAAGAAGTGGGAGGAGACCGACGTCGACATCAAGATCAGCCACTGCGGCATTTGCGGCTCAGATCTGCACACGCTGCGCTCCGGCTGGGGCGAGACCAAGTACCGTATGTAATATGCATGACGAAAGGAGCTTGACTTGAAACTAACAGCATAGCCTGCGTCGTCGGCCACGAAATTGTCGGCACCGCCGTCCGCGTCGGTAAGAACGTCACCCACGTCCAGGAGGGCGACCGTGTCGGTGTTGGCGCACAGGCCTTCTCGTGCGGCGAGCACGACTGCCCCGAGTGCTCCAGCGGCATTCCCAACCACTGTCTGCGCGGCATGGTCGGCACCTATGACGGCACCTACGCCAAAGACATTGGCCGTTCGTTTGGTGGCTATGCCACGCACAACCGCACTAACGCGCGCTTTGTCGTCAAGATCCCCGAGGGTCTCGACTCCAAGGACGCGGCGCCCATGCTGTGCGGTGGCATCACCATCTACTCGCCACTGCGCCAGAACGGCTGCGGCCCCGGCAAGACGGTCGGTATTGTCGGTCTCGGCGGCATTGGCCACTTTGGCGTGCTGTTCGCCAAGGCACTGGGCGCCGACCGCGTCGTGGCCATTTCGCGCCGCTCCGACAAGCGCGACGACGCTTTGAAGCTGGGCGCCGACGAGTACATTGCCACGGCCGAGGACAAGGACTGGGTCAAGAAGCATGTCCGGTCGCTCGACTTTATCGTGTCGACGGTGTCAAGCCCCAAGATGCCGCTCAGCGACTACCTGAAGCTTATCAAGGTGGGTGGTTCGTTTGTGCAGATTGGCGCACCCGACAACGGCGAGCTGCCGACCATCTCGGCGTGGGACTTGATCGGCGGCAACGTCAAGGTCGGCGGCAGCGCCATCGGCCCGCCGTGGGAGATTGCTGAGATGCTGAAGCTGGCGGCCGACAAGAAGATCAAGCCTTGGACCCAGACGCGACCGATGAAGGATGCCAACGCGGCCGTTGTCGATATGGTCGAGGGCAAGGCGCGGTACCGGTATGTGCTGGAGGCTTAGACTGGGGATGGATAAATGCCATTCTGATGTAGTTGCACAAAGCGATTGATTATAAGGAGTTGAATATAAGGAGTTGAATAGAAGGAATAGATGAAGTTGGATAGAAAAGCTGAATAGTAAAGAGAAGAGATGAAGTCGGTGTGATTTTACTTTGAATCTGACAACCCGGATGGCCGTTATGTAAACAGGACAAATCTACAGCAATTCTAAACACCCATGATCTGAATGCGTGTCTAATTACTATTAATTAGAAGAACTAAGCACTGCTTCTATCCGTCCTGCATTTTTATGCGACAAGCTGCTTACTTTTTTACGGTACTCTGCACAGTTCTCGGGGTTAGAAACCAGGATAAGATGCGGCGTGATGGCACAGGTTGCATATCACCTCCCACCAAACCGATCTATCCATATAGCCAATACTGTATTCAATTACTACCCACAAAACATAAAATAATGAAACCCGATAGATCGGTGATGCAATTGGCAATGAGATGCCAACAAGTCGCCATATCACAGCAAGATACGATGCAGAACATCAGACGTACTGGGAGTGCAAGACAGCCCAGCCAGCTTTACACATATCATCTGGAATAGAGCTCAAACCAGCAACTACTGTTTATTTAATTTATCAGTTTTTGATTCTTTGTCTATTCTTCGTCTCACGTTCTCGTTCTCTGTTGTAGGATTCCGAGAGATGCTGGAAGCTGTTGAAACGGCTGTTCCACTTTACGCGCTTAACATGGCCTTTGTACTCTGTAGCTATGGCGAGATCTATCTGTGAGAACCATTGTTCTCTTCAATATTAACATTCTATTTCAACGTATTTGCTCTTATAGATCTTAGGCACATTTATTAGTCATCGGACGATTGAGAAATACTGAAGGCAAGAACAAAGTCGTCCGTCGATGAAGTCATCAAATGCCCAATAGTGCGTAAATCCCTTTCCCGGTCGGCATCTGCCTACTCCGTAGCTGCCCCAGAAGAGGAGCTCAGCAACAAAAGGGCCCAGGCCCAATTGGCCTTGCGCGTACGGATTAGGAAAGAACCAGCCTCCTGTGCCAAGGCTTGAGTGAGCCCCTACAGTTAGAGCTACCAGCCTAGGAAGGACAGGACACAACGTGTCGTCTCCCATCTCCATTCTATCACGCCGTGTCCACCATTTCTCCGACAACGCAGCGACAACATTGGCGGTATTAACAACACTGACGACATCGACGACATCGACAAGATTGATTGCGACAGCCATAGTTCAACCTCGATCTACCTACCATCCCAACTGTATGCCTCTATAGCCCATTTAGCTATTGCGCGCCCCAGAAACAAACAGCGCCCCGACCTCCCCCTTTTATCCGGCTCGACAGCCTCGAGGCGCACGTCGCATTCGGGCTTGACGAGATTGAACACTTGAAGAGCTTAGACGAGAACGAGGACAAGCTTGGTCATCATTGTATGTGAGCTTGAGGTATCCCCGAATAGACCTCTACATAATGTACTGCTAGCTAACCAAGGATCAAGCTGTCGCTGTTAGGCAGCCTCGAAACGAAACATCAACGACTCACATCCTCTCTTTCACGTATCCTCACAACAACTATGATCTCCAACACATTCTCGTCATCTGCCAGGACGGCGCTGGCCGCCACATCTCTCCTGCTCGCAGCTGCACCCCAGTCCGCCTCGGCCTTTTACCTGCCCGGCGTCGCACCCACATCCTACCGTCCCGGCGACACCGTGCCGCTCTACGTCAACGCTATTCGCCCCATTGCGGCGCCGCGTGATGCCATGCTACATTCCGTCGTGTCCTACGACTACTACCACCCCAACCTGCAGTTCTGCCAGCCCACGGATGGCCCCCAGAGCGTCGGCGAGAGTCTCGGCAGCATCCTATTTGGCGACCGCATCATGACGTCGCCTTTTGAGCTCAAAATGGCCCAGAACGAGACGTGCAAGCAGCTGTGCGCCGTCGAATACATGCGGGAACAGTCCGAGTTTGTCAACATGCTCATCGAGCAGGGCTACAGTCTCAACTGGCTGGTCGACGGCCTGCCTGCAGGCCAGGACATCATCGACGATGTGACGGGTACCGAGTTTTACAGCCCTGGCTTCCTCATTGGCCAGGACAGCGGCGACAACCAGAACCAAATTGCATTCAACAACCACTACGACATTGTCGTCGAGTACCACCAGGTCAACGGTAATGCCGACCAGCTGCGTGTTGTCGGCGTGCTCGTGCAGCCGAGCTCGCTCAAGTACGACAATCTTGTCGACTGCTCGCTGAAGCACCCGCCTGTCGTACTGGAGACAAGCAAGGGCGGCAAGTCGCACGTGCAGTTCACCTACAGCGTCTACTGGACACCCTCCAACACGGCGTGGGCGACGCGCTGGGACAAATACCTGCATGTCGACGAGCCCAAGATCCATTGGTTCTCGCTCATCAACTCGGCCATTATCGTTGTCTTCTTGGTGCTGACGGTGACGTCAGTCATGGTGCGCACGCTCCGAAAGGACATTGCCCGCTATAACCGCCTGGATAACATCAACCTGGACGACCTGTCGGGCACTAGTGCCGCTCTCGGCGACGACGACGATGGCATCCAGGAGGACTCGGGCTGGAAGCTGGTGCATGGCGACGTGTTCCGTGCCCCCTCGCACCCACTGCTGCTGTCTGTCTTCCTGGGCAACGGTGCCCAGCTGTTTGTTATGACCGGCTTCACTATTGCCTTTGCCCTGCTAGGTTTCCTGTCGCCCTCCAACCGCGGCTCGCTCGGCACCATTATGATACTGCTGTACACTTTGCTCGGCTTTGTCGGCGGCTACTCGTCTGCGCGCGTGTATAAGTCGTTTGGCGGCGAAAAGTGGAAGATGAACATTGCCCTTACACCCGTGCTTGTGCCCGGCCTCGTCTTTGGCGTGTTTTTCCTGTTGGATCTCTTCCTGTGGGCCAAGCAATCGTCGGGCGCGGTGCCGTTTACGACAATGCTAGTGATTATCGTCATCTGGTTTATCATCTCCGTGCCGCTGTCGATTGCGGGTTCGTGGGTCGGCTTCCGCGCGCGCGTGCTTGACTCGCCAGTTCACACCAACCAGATCCCGCGCCAGATCCCGCCTGTCACGACATACCTGAAGCCGCTGCCGAGCATGCTGTTGGTGGGCATCCTGCCCTTTGGCGCCATTTTTGTCGAGCTGTACTTCATCATGAACAGCATTTGGTTCAGCAAAATCTACTATATGTTTGGCTTCCTCTTCTTGTGCTACGGCCTGATGATCATTACGTGCGCCGCCGTCACGGTGCTGATGGTGTACTTTTTGCTGTGCGCTGAGAACTACCACTGGCAGTGGCGGTCGTTCCTGGCGGCCGGCACGACGTCGGTGTACATTTTCGCCAACGCCATCATCTACTGGATCAGCAAGCTGAGCATTGGCGGTATGTCTGGCAGCGTGCTGTACGTTGGCTACAGCGCGCTCATCAGCTTCCTGTTCTTTATTCTGACAGGATCGATCGGCTTCTTCTCGAGCTGGTGGTTCACGAGAAAGATTTACGCCAGCATTAAGGTCGACTAGGTTGGTAGTCTTTGGACGGGGAGTTTTCAAGGCAGATGAAACGGAGAGTGAAGCAGCCACAAGCTGCTTGGATGAGTGCGGAAACGGGAGCTAAAATAACTGGAGGCGGAAGGGAAGATAGCTGAGGGCACGGCATTGGTTCTATCTTGTCATATTATTATCTACGATTTCTATGGGATGGGCGCATGCAGACTGGGTACCGTTCCGAAGCCTTGGTTTTGTTTTGTATTTTTGTTATTGTTTTTCAAACTATTTATTACCGTTTACATCGCCTGCTCGCTCACTGTATCTTTCTTGTTCCTGTTCTTATCCTTCTTCTAATTTGGTATATTAAACCATCTGAGACTAGATCGGACTATGGCTTGTATGCAAACATGACTCCAAACTCCGTGTGGACACGCTTTTATACTGGAAAAAGTGGCACATAAATAGATCTATCCAACGAGATTGATGTAGGGCTCGGGCCAGCGGCCAAACACGAGCGGCCGGTCGCCCAGCCGTCCGCTGACTGGCGCGAGCACGCGCACCTTGCGCCGCTCGCCGTCAACCTCGGTCACGTACACGAAACCCTGCACCGTCGCCTGCTGCACCACATCTGGTGCGTCGTGCACGCCCGCATTCATCACTGCTAGAGTCCAGTGCGCCAACGCCGGCGATGCATCAAACTTTACCAGCCGGCCTTCTCCTTCTTCTCCATGCCCTTCCAGGCGCAGCACTGTCAGCGTGTCGTAGTCCACCTGCTGTGTGTACGGACTTAGCGTGCGCTTGGCGTCGCCAAAAAAGTACTCTTTGATGCACGCCTCGCGCTGCTGCTGCTCGGCCAGCTCGCTGCGGGCCACCACACCGTCAGACGCGTCCAGCTGCACAACCTGGATGGGCTCGCCTGTCGACGTCGTCGAGGCATCTCCTACGAGACGCTGCTCAAGGGCTTCGCGAATGGCAATGCTCTCGCTGCTCTGGCCGAGCACGATGACCATGTTGACGGAGAACTCTTCGATAATGTGCGTCAGCAGGTCCATGCTCATTAGTTTCAGGCGGGGCTCTTTGGCCTCGCCTTCTTCTTGTTCATTTTCACCGTTCGGCTCGTTTTTCTCCTTCCCGTCGTCGTCGTCTTCCCCCGGCGTGTACTCGTCTTCGTCGTCATCGTGGACGGCCGTCGTGACTGCGGGCGTGTCGATCAGAATACCACTGTACCTGGCGGCCGGGTCCTGCGAGAGGCGGGCAAAGACGGCGCCACTCAACCGTGTGACAAGTTGACGGTACAGCTCGGGCGCATCGCTGGGCCGCGCGTAGCCGTAGTTGTAGACGAGGGGTAACTTGACGGGCACGGCGCTCGGGCCGCTGCTCGGCGCACCGCCCCAGCCGCCACCGCCCTCGGTCTCTAGGTCCATAAGCGTGGCGAAGACGGCGGAGCTCAACGTCCCGGGCAGACTGAGCATTCCCTCGCGCGGATCGACATTGACAACGCATGGCTGCTGTGGGGGGGGAGAAGATATGGATGGAGAACATGATGTGGTCATCCTAGTGGCCCAGGCGGTGAGACTGCGGATGAGTGTGGTGCGGCCAGAGTGTGGCGGGCCACAGACGAGCAGACGCGGGCCGATCGGCGGAGAGTGAGACTGTGGCGGAGACTGAGAAAGAGCGGCAGCCCGTGCGCGCTGCGACGCAAGCAGCATGTGCAGGTTCAAGTACGCGATCTGAGGCGAGGGCACACCGGGCACCTTTGAGCCGCCAGCGACAACCTCGATCTCGCAGGAGTCGATATTGCCCTCGACCTCAATCTCGCAGCCGTGCCAGGTAAGGATCTTGGACTGGACACCGGCGAAGGAGTACGGCTGGTTGGCGGCGAGCTCAGTGCCGTCGCGCTCGGCGGCGCCGTTGAGCAGGCGGACCTTGATGGGGGACTGGCCAACATTGAAGCGCCATTCCGACACGGGTGTTAGCTTGAACGTGCGGGCGGAGGATGTCTGTGTCTAACAGGGGTTAGCATGATATAGAGAAGTGACAAGACAGTGATAGATGACATACCTGGACTGGGATCTGTCCAAGACCGGGGATGGACATTATGGGCAAGAACTCATTCGAGATTGGAGCGTACAAATATAAAAGACGGTTCTACCCACTGAGAGACAAATAAATAAACATAAAATCAAATGTGAATAAATAAAGAATAAAGAAATGAATCCGAGCCGTGAGATTGCTTAGCTCCCTTGCGACTATGCGGTAGACGTCGAAAAGCTTCACTGGAGACTGAAGAGCTCCATGATTGGCCAGATATGCTAGAGGTGGTTAAAAGCGGGTCCCGTTCACTAAAGTTTGGAGGTAAGTTTCATCACGTGAAGTACATTGCACTGGCCGTGTTTTGTATGCAGCTGAAAGTATCTATTTCTATCACTATCTGGCCTAGCTGCTGCACTGAAAACTAAAAACTGAAAACCACGCACCGGGCGCCGCCGCCCTCCCTGATGATAGAGTTTAAGTGGCTATCGAGTCCCTACAACTGCCTGATGGCCCAGAATTGCAAGCTCTCTATCAACTATAATAGTTATCTTAGTTTCTACAGAAGACGCTATATCCGCCGTATAATGTCCTGCAATCGGCGACAGCCGTTGTGCAAAAAGTGATAACGTCCCGCCCTCTTTCGTCGCAAAACTAGTCATGCGTCGACTATATCTTTTGTTTAAAATTTCTTGGGATTTTCATATTTGTTCCTGTCTGTGTTTTTACCGAACGAATTTTACTCGGCGCGCATCGACTGATGACAAAGGAGTTAATTCTGCTGCCTACTTCGGGCTTTCGCGACTTCCTCTTTCGGCCATCATCACTCCAGCCTTCTACAGCGAATGTAGCGTCACATAGCAATGGGCAACAATGTAGGATACAGTAAACTCAAAATCGAAACATTTCGAATATCAATTTTGATGTCTACTAATAAATATTAACTTGTCAATTTGGCTGTATTTTATTCCATAATAAAACTCCGCCTTGTCAGGCATGTCTTGGCTGCGCTTTGGCCACTTATCTATGTCGCCTCTTTTTGCCTCTTGCTCTTTTCCCTATTTACACTATAATGCTGGCAACATTATGTCATTGTTGCTCCAGGCTTGTTAGTGTGTTCTTGGTCATGTTTCTCCATGCGAATCCGCTACCAGCGTCCCGCTTTTCTCTTTCACTAGCGCTGTTGGTGCAATAAAGCCTCTGTAGTACGACTATCTGCGCATGACTAACCCCTGTCGGCTGCCCGCTGCAACCCTGCTGTATGATCTAAATAGGTAGGGGCGCCGCCTACATTTTACCTCATTTTCTCTCGAATTCTCGATCTTTTTGATATTCTTCATTTTTGCGGTCTTTGTGATCTTCGGTTCATTTGTGATTTTCTCGATTCTTCCTGAATTAACGACATTTATTCGATACACTCGATTACCATCTCGCCCTTCAACTTCTTTACAGTGTCACTATTGTCTCCGCCAACTCCATCACTGTGTCATCGACCCCGACAGTCTCGACGTTTACATCCTCGGACATCATCGTCCTATCTATTACAGACTACGCCTCCACCACCACAATGTGCTCGGCCGATATCTTCCTTGGCCTGCTGGCTCTCCTCTTCCCGCCCGTTGCCGTCTGGGTCAAGCGTGGCATCTGCTCAGCTGACTCCGTCATCAACATTCTCCTCTGCGTCCTCGGCTATGTAAGTCTCTCTCTCTTATCTCATTCTCTTACTCTTTCAGCCAAGTACACATCTAACAAACAGATCCCCGGCCTGATCCATGCCTGGTATATCATTGCAAAGTTCCCCGAGCCCGACTATGACTACGAGGTCCTCGACCAGGATGGTGAGGGCGGCCGCGTCTCCTACTATGTCGTCCAGCCGGGCCGCAACCAGCAGATGCGTCCCCAGAGACAAGCACGCGGCTCGCACCACATCACAACAACGTCCGTCGCCGGTGATAGCGACGTCCCCTCGCCTACTGTTGCCCCCGCCGCTCCCAAGATCCAGGACACCAACAACGGCAACCTCAACTACGGCACGGCATCGCCTGTCACCAGCCCCGGCCTGCCACCTGCAGCGGTATCCTCCTATTCGGCTGCTGGTCCTTCGACGGGTGGCTACGATGCTGGTGAGGGTGGCAGCGAGGCCCCTCCTCCGAGCTACGCCCAGACCGTGGCCGGCGACAACAAGATCCAGAACCAGGATTAAAGGACTAACGGGCTAATGCCGGCTGGTTTATGCCTCATATTACTAATTTTGTCCTTTATCTTTTGCGTTCTACTTTTATGCGTTTAGTATTTTCGTCTTCTTTCTACCTTGGCCTGGTGTTTACTGGTATCACGTTCTTTACCATGTTTGTTTTAACTCGACGACTCTTCCTTTTTTACTGTCCTTTCGTTTGATATCATAGTTCTGTTTTCTTGCACAATCAAAAATCAAATAATCAGAGAATCAAATATTGACACTTAAATATGTTTGTGAATTGGTTTAGATTCAATCAGTCGATGTAATGTCTCGTGCTCCTAGATGGTAAAGATAGATGGTAGAATGCTGGTGCCTGGAAGATGACCCGAGGCGGAGGCAATGGTTCGGAGATACAGGGGTGTGACGTACGCAAGCACCCTCTAGTGGCCACTAGCGACTAACGACTAGACTAAGACGAGGGGAAACGAAACAGCATTGAAAAGTACAGTAGCAGAGCAGCTGCAGCTCTTGTCAATGCAGCTCAAAATGGGTTGTTTCTTGATCCTTCGCCCTTTACTTTCACCTCCTCTTTCATGTGATATCCCTCATGACTACTCGTCTTTGCCGTCATCGTCGCCCGCCTCGTCGTCGGCATCCGGCTTGTCCACAGACGGCGCCTCGCGCTCGTTGGGCTTAGGCTCTTTAAAACCCATCATCAGCTCCTGCGGCAGGAACAGGTAAAATGATGGGTGGACCTCCTTGACAGCCGACACAAATGCGAGGTCGCAGCTGAGCTTGTGCATGACGACACGCAGCTTCATGCCCACGGCCAGCATGTCCATTGCTGTTGCATCGAGGAAGAATGCAGGCTTGCCGTGACGAGTGTCCAGCCTGTCCAGCTCTCCCTGGCTCAAACGTGCCTGGTTGGCAATGCCTTCCTCGATGCAATAGTGCTTGCAAACGACTGTACCGGCCGGGCGCAGCTTGTCGTGCGTAGCAGCGTACTGCTGGCGCAGGTCGTCGGACGGCATGACAAGGCTAGCGATTTCGAGGTCGACCACCTGGGTCGACACAATATGGATCTTGGACAGGTCGCTGTCTTTGGCGGCAGCAGCTACAGCACTGACACTGACGGCACTGACAGGCTCTTTTTGCAGTTGTTGCAGCGTGAGCGTATCGCGGAACACATTGTCGGCGTCGTCCATGTCGTCCATGTCGTCCACTATCTCGTTGCCCTCTGGATCGACAGCCCAGCGCAGGGGGTCGATACCCTCGTGGAACAGCGTGGTGTTCGTCTCGTGCCAAAACAGCTTGGAGCACGCCCGATTGAACTGACCGGGCATTCGCTGGAGGGCATCGAGGCAGTTGGGCAGCTCGGTGTGGGCCTGGACGCAGATGGCGCGTGCGTCCTTGATATCCTCGTTGTACTCGGGGCACGTGTCATGCAGCTGCAGGTAGCGCATAAAGTTGTCGACAACATCGATGCCGACACGCATGAGGGTTCTGCGGCTGCAGCCAATCTCGCGCAGGGTTACAGAAAAGAAGCCAGCCGCGACGCCGGAAAAGTCGACGGCCCAGAGCTGCTTGTTGTCGGTGGCATAGAACTTGGACAGCGCGCTGCCGCCCTGGCTGACAACATCAGTGGCAAACAGGGTTTTCTTATCGGATGAGGTCAAGCCCGCGTTATTGCCCTCAGTATCGGTCACGCCCATGGTGCCGTTGAACTGGCGAGGTGTGCAGTCGACGCCGCCGACGGTGAGGTAGCGGTTGAAGAGATTTGTGCGGTCATTGTCCATGCGGCGGCGGGTGCGGTACCGCTGAATACAGGTTTCGATGCGTCTATCTGTCAGTTCATGCGTATGGGGATGACTAGTAGCAAGACTACAAACTTACTCGTCAAATGGAAGCGTGCTGGTGAACGTTAGCATGCATTGTTTCCTTCAAGGGAAGTCCAAAGAAACTCACATGTGGTAGAGGTTCATTTCCTCTTCAAACTCGTCGATGGTCAGGGGCGGTTCTGCATAGAATGCTGCATGCGGTTAGTTTTTTTGTATTCACAATACCCGCCCCCTAGATGGGAAACACTGCCACCACTATTTTTGACAAAAGGCCAATATGACAAAAGACAAAAGACGAAGAATAAAACCTCACGCTCAAATCCACTTCCTCTGTTTTTGGGGAGGGCGGTCGGGCCACGCGCAGCATAGGCCTTTGACTTTCTCTTCTTGCCCGCCGCCACCGTAGGCTGAATGTCGGCCATATTGATCTTTCCGACACCGCCAGACAGACTGTCAGCATCAGCAGGCATCTCAATAGGCAGGGCGACATGGGCAGGGCCAGGGACAGAAGCAGACACAGAAACAGAGACGGGAGCCCCCCCGGGCGCATCACTGTCCGTGGTAGTCATCAGGCTGTTAGGGGCAAAGGCTGGGGGTCAGTATTGCTGGGCGAAGCTGCAACAGGGTTTAAGTGTAGGTGGCGTCGAGGCTTGGTTGAAGATGAAGAAAAGAGTTAAATTGGGGCCGGCGCACGGAAGAAGATGGTGAGAAGAACGGTCAAGTGGTTGTGTTAAGATCAGGGCGAAGTTGTATGTGCTGTAAGTGACGGGGGTAAGTAAGATAATAAAGAGACAATAAGGCAGTCGAGGTGACGTGAGAGATCAAGAAGGTCTAGAAGGCAGAAGAAAGTAGAAGCACAACGGGAAGGTACGATGCAAACGGAAGGTACAGAAGGAAGGAGGAAGGAGGAAGGAGCTACCGGCACAATTACATCACCACTCAATCAGGTTTGGCCCATCGCAACCTCATGTCAAGTCAAGTATACGATCAGAAATTGACAATTTGTCAATATTGATATGAACATTGATCATGAATTATGACGTCCTTAAAACAACGACAGAGTGACAGATTCATGATACTTTCGTTGGACGAGGCCGGCCTTACTGACCCCGCCATGAGTGCCAAGTCAGAAGGCTGTCACTTTTCGTGTTTAAGTTATATTTTATTGATACTATGAACCAGTTTTAAACTACAGTTTATCGCAATGTATTCATAACGTTAATTGCATTGCAGTCTCGTATTGCTTATGTTAGTCTGATACGAGCATAAGGGCTGTCTACTAGGCGTACCGGCTGAGCCAAGATTAAGTCTAGCAGCCGGCGTACTTTGAGTACGATAATGTCTGACTAGGAGAAGAAGAAAAGAACTAATATAAGCCGACTGCACGCTGGTAGGCTGTGCAACATAGATACAGATGCAGGGCACTCGTGCTTTGTATGTGTATGTGTGAATATGAATGGGGGTACCGTGCAGCAGCTGCATAACGTCTATTTAAGTGACACATGAGGCAGTAACAACGGTAGCAGCGGCAGATGTCTCATGTCACCAGCAAGACTGACAGTAATGCAGAGTATAACACTTTAATACTTGAAGAAGGTGGTCACAGTGCCGCAGCATGCAGAGGAATCCGCACCGCCAGCGTGGACTAGGCGATATCAGAGTAACACGACGGAGGAGGCCATGCAGGCAATTTTCTAGATTGTGTTTCGTTGTGATAATGCAGTGGTCTTTTTGTCATATTATTTCGATCAATGTCGGCACTACTTGGCATAAGGTTGATATTAATTTGCTGCATTCATCTACACCGGACGTTGTCACACAGGCCGATCAGCAGGGGTAGAGAGCAACGGGATCTTGAGAGCAACAAGAATCACGAGATGATGACCAAGAAAGAAAGAAAGAAAAATAACGGCAACCAACAGTCGATACGGCAATTGGCATTATTTGTATTTGGCAAGCCGCCACTCGTCGTCACGGAGGGAGTCGTACCACATGATTGACAGGCCGTGACACGAAAACCAAAAGCTAAGACGTTTCGAGGCAGTGAGGTGGATGGTCTCGAAACGGCTGCACCGGGATTGTTTTTCTTTTCGTCCTTTCTTCGTTCTTTTACTTTCTTTAGGTTTTGTGAATCTACCCTACAAAGCAGCTACAATCACAATGACAACATACCCAGGCATAAGATAGTAAGCACTTGGACAAGCGTCGTCTTGATATGCCCGACCTTGCTGCAGCCCGGATGTCTTCTTGCACCTTGTCCAGGAATAACCTTTTGTAATCGCTCTGGTCGTTGTTTTGTTGTCTTTGAGTGATTTGTTTTCTTTTTCTTTTTCGTTGTCCTTGTTTAATTTCATACATTAATCTTGGTTTGTTCACATTTTTGCTTGATTTATTATGATTTATTATGATTTATTCCTGCCCTCGTCGCGAATCTCCCGTCTTATTATTCATTTCTCTCATGTCATTGATAATCCAACTTATAAGCCATTGGTTTGCAATCTACACAGTAGATAGAGTTAACGAAATAAAAATGAATGACACATGTTCACCGCTGGTCGTTTATGCGGTCGGACTCGTTCACCAGCCATCATCGACGCCTTAAGGCTTTCTCACCAGGCGGATTACAAGTAGACCAAATTCACAGAGCAGAGTCCGAGCAAAGGAGAGTAAAGTGCTGCCTTTTGTGAGTTGCATCTTGTAAGAAGGCTCAGTCAAATAAACCCGTAAATAGACTCACAAATAGGCAGTCATTGTCATTCATACGTCTTTAATTATTTTGTTATCCATCCCATTGATGTCGCATATGCTCTGTATTCTGTTTGTTGTAGAACGACAATAAGTCGTGGCTGAGCAGCAAATCAACAAAAGTCAAAGTCCAGGAGATGATCCGCAAGGATTGAAATGCGCTGGGCTTGGTCGGGCTGACAGGCCTGTGATTGGTCGTCGAGGGGGCGTCTAGGGGCGATGGGGGGGCTTTGCCGCATTGCCCGCAGGGGTCTAAGTTTTTCTTCTTCTTTAGTTTCCTGTCACTCTTTTTTCCCTCTATTACTATATAGTACTCTGTCACTGTAAGACAGACTGCTCGAGCTGCAGCGCAGCTCGTGGTGGTGGCGGGGAGGGGGGGATGCGGGTTGATCTCGGGAAGAGCAGTGCTGTAAAGATTACTGCCTAACTAAAGATAAATTAAATAAATCGATTAAATAAATAAACACTAGACCAAAACGGGATCAAAGTCCCTACAGCCTGCCGCCCATAAGTACAAGGCCAGCGACCACTATTACGCCAACAATTAAAAAAAGGGATTAAATAAAATAAGATCCAACGTCAGTGAACTGTGACGTGAAGCGAACAACCTCTGGCTCGACAGTCTCAGACTGAACGACGTCACTCATCGCGACACACAACACACAATACAGCACATCAACCTCAACCTCAAAGCCACCCTCTCACAGGTCCCTTGCATCTTGACGCGCACTGCTCACCTCGCTGTGCTCGCCTTGCCGTCGCACCTCCTCGTCGCCGGCCTGAAGCCTTTCGACTCGACTCGCGATACATACATATATATATCAGCATCTACTCCTTATATCTACGGCTATATAGCAGCTTGCCCCTGACTTGGCTCGCCTCGGTCACATATGTTACCACAGTCCTTACCACCAACACCTCCATCCTTAACGCCTATGCGACACTTGCGCTGCGGCCACACACCAGAATCAGACCCTTCTGTAGCAACATCGACAACAGCATTTTCGTCTCGGATTTTAACAGCAACTTAATTATATTATCTACATCAGAAGCGCCAACACGGACACAGCTTAGCTGTCTTTCTTCCCCCTTCCCCTCCCTCCTCATCTCCTCATCTCCTCTCATACTCCTTTGCACCCTCTCGACGGCCATGGCTCCCCATGGAAACCAGATCCCAAAGGCGTCCGACCTACAGGCCTTTGACCATGCAGTTGCCGGACAGTAAGTGTCTATACCCTACCTTGAAGTCAAAACCTTAAATATACTGACAAACAGTGCCGGCACATTGTGCGATGCCACTGGCTCGCTCTTCATCAAGCCCTGCGTTCAGGCCGAAATTGACTTCTACGAGGCCGTCAACCGCGACCACCCCGACCTGGCCGAGATCATGCCGCTCTATATCGGCTCGCTCATGCTGCAGGAGACGGAGAACCGAGAAGAGGCCATCGACCAGATCAAGAAGGCCGTCTCACACAGCAAAGACGACACAGCGCCATCATCAGCAACAGTAGAACCATCAGTAACAGCACCGAAAACCCTAGAGTCGGGAAACCTCCCCAAGGACAACACCAAATGGGTCCAGAACGGCAGCGGCAGTATCAAGACCGACCGCGCCGTTGTCCTTGAAAACTCCACCCACGGTTTCAAACACCCAAACATCCTTGACATCAAGCTCGGTACTCAGCTCTGCACCGAATCCACGGCCGAGGAGAAAAAGGCCCGCATGAAGATCATCGCCGAGCAGACTACTCACAAAAACTTTGGCTTCCGCATCGCCGGCATGCGCGTGTGGAACGGTCGCGACTATACCGTCTACGACAAGGACTATGGCCGCAAAGAGGTCAACGACGGCAACATTGTCGACGCCCTCAAAGGGTTTTTGTTCAATGAGGCTGCTGGCATCGATGAGGAGCACAGCCGCGCCATTGCCGCTGCGTTCAAGGCCGAGCTCGAGAATGTCCGCAGTGTGCTCGAGAAGGAGCGCACGCGCATGTTCTCGTCGTCGCTACTGTTTGTCTTTGAGGGCGACGGCGACGCGCTCAAGACTGCTGTCGAGGCCAACGAACGGGCAGCGGCAGCGGCAGCCGAGGCCGAGGCGAGCCTGATCCAAGAGCAGGAAGACCAGGAGCAGGAAGACCAGGAGCAGGAAGACCAGGAGCAGCAAGACCAGGAGCAGCAAGAACAGACACCGCCAAACAAGCGCCGCCGCATCCAGTCGCCTGCGCCCGCGCCAATCCACGAAGAAATCCACGCAGAGCCCGAGACCATCTACGATGAGCGGCCCGAAGACAACTCGCTACGCGCAAGCTCGCGCCGTGTCGCCATGGGCACGGCCACTGACTGGTCGTCCAGTCGTACCGATAGCGGTATTGTGATTGAAGATGAGGACGATGAGGGCGATTTCATGAACGGCCTCAAAGGGCTGCACATGGTGCCCGAGTCGTTTGACATGGCCGACGAGGCCAACGATGCCTCCGCGACTAGTACGGAGGCGTCTGAGGCGTCTGAAAGTGAGAATGATACGCCGCTCATCTTCAGTCTGCGCCTCATCGACTTTGCCCATGCAAGGTTTGTCACGGAGGACACGCCCGACGAGAACAACCTGATGGGCGTGCGCAAGCTGATTGAGGTTTTTGACAAACTGTGCGCGTAACGCGGGCGTTCTACTTGTACACTGTCTTGAATTTCGGGTTCTGTTGTTTTCATTCGTTTTTCTTTTGCTTTTCTTGTTATTCTCACTGTCAAAAGCGGACGGGTTGGCGTTATTCCATATTTTCCTCTTCTTTTATATGCTTTTGGTTTGCGTCTCATCTACCTTTACCACATCTAGACCGCTGTCTCGACCATCTAGCATCAAAGATTTCGAGGTTTCCTTCTTTTCTTTCTCTCTTGCTTCTTGTTCTTCTTCCAGCATTACCCACGACTTACGAATACAGAGATACACCCGTGCAAATGCCCTTCTATTGCCCGACTTACCGTAACTGACACTCTTCATCTTGTGTATTTCTTATTCTGCATTCTATTCTCTTCCTTCCTCCCGCTCGGCTGCATGGCGGATCCTGTCATAGAGCCAAACTGCCACGCCGATCTAGTTTCATGGTAAATGTCCCGTTCCCCATCATCCCATATCTACCATGGAGGTACAGATTGTACTGATTGTAGATTTTCGGGTCGATGTGCGCTATGCCGGTGTCCTTGTAGTTGTATTCGACGTTGTTCTTCCTTCGTCTGATACTATCATCACGGTCTTTCATAATGGATCTTAAAATTATAGGTATTGAGATGCCGTGTCTCCCCGAGAACAACGGCATGCCACTCATCCGAGCATAATTTCCCCTCACTCCTTATGTTCTGGATAATATCGCCAACCGGGAGAAAGACGCCAGATGTCACAAGTCTTGACGATCGTGCTTCGGAAGTGGCTTTCCCTTTGATGTTGGTACAGCGAACAGTTCGTCGAAGCCCCCGGCGTTCACTGCCGAAAGTATTTAAAGCAGGTGCATGCCATGATGATGCCCTCGGCCAGCCTCGACTTGTTGTCTGTCCTGTAACTTTGCTTCGCCAGATTCTCTTCAACTACGCTGGACCAGGTTGTTCGTGCGTTTCTTTTTTCTCCCGTCTTAACATTTTAATTGTATTTTTTATTATCAAACGAGTAATTTCATCCATAAGATGGCAGCTGTGCTGCTTCTTTTCCTCGGCGGTGCACTCGCCCAGCAGATCGGCAATTCCGTCCCCGAGGTCCACCCCAAACTGACCACAATGGTCTGCACAACCGCCGGCGGCTGCAAGTCCGTACAGACAAGCCTCGTCACAGATGCACTCTCGCGCAACCTCCACGTGCTCGGCAACCCAGCTCAAGCCTGCTCCATCACCAACAAGACACTGTGCCCCGATTCTCAGACGTGCTCAAAGAACTGCGCCCTCGAGGGTGTTGACTATGTCGGTATGGGTGTTTCGACGTCCGGCAGTGCCATGACCCTGCGCCTCTTTGACGGCACCGGCGCCGCCGCCAAGACCCTCAGCCCCCGCGTCTACCTCGTCGCCGACGACGATAAGAACTACCAGCTGCTCAAGCTTGTCAATCAGGAGCTTACCTACGACGTCGATATGTCCAAGGTCGGCTGTGGCGTTAACGGTGCACTCTACCTCTCGGAAATGGATGCGTCCGGTGGCCGCTCCGATGCCAACCGCGCCGGCGCGCAATACGGCACAGGCTACTGCGATGCGCAATGTTTCAACACCTCGTTTATCAACGGCCTCGCTAACCTCAATAACTCAGGCGCCTGCTGCAACGAGATGGACATCTGGGAGGCCAACAATGCTGCCACCGCCATGACTCCGCATACATGCAACGGCGAGGGCCTGTTCCAGTGCACTGGCGAACAGTGCGGAAAGACGGCCGCAGCCGTCTGCGACAAGAACGGCTGCGGTATCAACCCGTACCGTGAGGGTGCGCGCGGTTTCTACGGCCGCGGCGGCTCGATCGATACGAGCCAGCCCTTCACAGTGGTGACGCAGTTCGTCTCTGCCGACAACACCAGCACGGGCGAGCTTGTCCAGATCCGCCGCATGTACGTCCAGAACGGCCACATGATCGCGTCCGCCACAAAGTCTCAATCGTCCAATGGCTCGACGTCGTCGCTGTCGGCGCTTGCCACGGGTCTCGGGACGATTACGGAAAGCTTTTGCACGCAGAACGGCGCCGACGACTTTGTGCGTCTCGGCGGTCTCAAGGGCATGGGCCAGTCGCTGGCGCGCGGCATGGTGCTTGTTTTCAGTATCTGGGACGCGCCGGGCGACTTCATGACTTGGCTTGACAGCGGTACAGCCGGTCCGTGCTCGGTGACGCAGGGCGACCCCAAGGTTGTGGCAGCCAACAACTCGGATGCGGCTGTGACGTTTTCCAATATTCGCTGGGGTGACATTGGCTCGACTGTGCGCATAGCGGCCAACGGTAGCATTGTCGAGGATGTAGTCGCAGCCGCAGCAGCCAAGAAGACATCGGAAGCTGTACGGCTTGCTGCTGTGCCATTGCTGTCTACTGTCCTAGGTAGCCTAGCACTACTTGTTGGGTATACATTCATGTAGTCGAGCTGGATCAGCAGCATAGATTCGACGACCTTGTAGAACTAGTTAGCTTGTGCCTGAATTAACAATATAAACCTATTTTTGTGATATACATAAGCCGTGCTTCCAGATACGCCGCAGAAAATACAAGAAATACCAAAAAATACAAGATCAGCCCCATGTACCACCGCCTCCACCGGCGCGGCCACTCCGCTTCTGCGTGCTGATGCGCCAGTCCTCCTCCGTCTGGAACTTGTTGTACAGCGGCTGGATCCGCTCGGCCTTGCGGCGCCGGCTCAGGCGGTCGCTGGGCGACAACTTGAAGAATGTCGGCGCCGCGTCCACCAGCCACTTAGGCTCGATCGCCGTCGTGCACTGCATGTACTCCTTGGTCGTGAGCACGAGCGTGTCGTAGATCACCCACTCGGCTTGCTTACCAAAGAGCGAGCTCGACGGGTGCAGATACACCGGCGTGCCCTCAATCAGCGTCTTGTAGCCCTCGTGCGGGTCCTTGCGCGACGCGTTGCGGAAAAAGCCCGCACAAAGCGCCTGCCGCACGCGGTTGGTGTCGGTGCCGCACGACACAACGGGGTGCTTGTAGCGCTCCATGATGCGCTCCAGCTGCGTGCGCACGTCCTTGGCCCGCGTCAGCACGCGGTACTGCATGTAGTTCTCCTGGCACCAGGGCTTGCTGAAGCGCGATCGCTTCCAGCCGTTATACACATTGAGCATGGTCAAGTGGTCGCCGTGCGGGTCGTTGAACTTGGCCTTTTTGGCATCGGCCTGCTGTTGCTTGTCCTTGGGCCGGTACCACACGCCCTTGGGCTGGGCAATCATGCCCATAATGCTGAGCATCTCGTCGCTGCAGCCGAGCTCGACCGACGCGATCAGAGCCTTGGACGATGTCGGATCCATGGGGAAATCGGCCATTTTGCGGCCCAGCTTGGTCAACAAACCCTCGTCGTCGAGTGCCGAAAGGGCATAGAGCTCTTCGAGTGCAGACAACATCGTATTGACAGGCGGTGGATCCATAAAGTCAAAGTTGAGCAGGTCGTTGATGCCCATGGCTTTGAGAATCAGAATGGTGTTGCTTAAATTCTTACGCTGGATTTCAGGAATCGTTGTCGGCAGCATCTCAGTCTGATAGGCAGCTTCGGTGTACAGACGGAAGCATTTTCCTGGACCGGTACGGCCGGCACGACCAGCACGCTGACCGGCCTGGGCCTGTGAAATAGGTGTAACAATCAGCGAGTCCATGCCCAGCTTCGGATCATAGGCATTCTGCTTGACAAAGCCGGGATCGACCACATAGTAGATACCATCAATTGTGAGACTGGTCTCGGCGATGTTTGTCGCAATGATGACTTTGCGACCGCCAGGTGGTGGCGGCTCAAAAATCTTTGACTGCACCTCGTTGGGAAGAGCCGAGTACACCGGCAAGATCACGAGCTCTGGGACACCAGCACCTAGGGCTTTCATGCGCTCGAAAAGAATCTCGCAACTGGTGTCAATTTCCTCTTGGCCCGTCAAGAACACGAGGATATCGCCAGCCGGCTCGCTCAGGTGAATCTGCATAACCGTCTCCAAAGCAGCATCGAGGTAATCGGACTCAGGCTCACGCGAGTAGAGGATCTCGACGGGGAACGTACGGCCGGGAATAGTCTAAAAAGGTTAGTCTTTGTCCACATTCTATTTATTCCTTTATTCATCGCGACAAGGTATAGGAAGCTTACAAAAATGGGAGCGCCGTTGAAGAAGGTAGAGAACTTTTCGGCATCGAGGGTAGCAGAGGTAGCAATGACCTTAAGGTCAGGGCGCCTCTTAACAGTCTTTTTCAGCAGACCAAACAAAACATCAGTAGCTAGATAGGTTAGCATCAGATTTAAGAGTCATATGGTTATATGCTAAAAGAAAGGGAGGGCTCACCGATTGTACGCTCGTGGGCCTCGTCTAGCATGATCACGGAGTACCGCTTCAGTTCGGGGTCCAGCAGAATCTCACGCTGCAGCATACCATCCGTCATATACTTGATCCGCGTCGATGGGCTTGTGCAGTCCTCGAAACGGATCGTGTAGCCAACCTCTTCTCCGAGCTTGCAGCCCACTTCCTCCGACACACGCTTGGCCACACTCATCGCGGCGACACGACGCGGCTGTGTACAGCCCACCATGCGGCCGCTCTTGGTGAAGCCCGCCTCGGCGAGGTACTGAGTCAACTGCGTTGTCTTGCCGGAGCCCGTCTCACCAATGACAATCAGGATCTGGTTGTCCTGCACCGCCTTGATCAGCTGGCTGCGGAACGAGTAGATGGGCAGCGTCTCGCGCTGCTCCTTCATGCTCAGGCTCGTGCGCTTGCCAAAAGACTGGTCCTTGTTCTGAATCACGCGCTTCCACTCCGGCACGGGCTCCAGCGCACCACCCCCACCGGCAGTGCCACCGGCATACCCGCTGCCTCCTGGCCCGCCACGCTGGCCCTCGCGGTTGGCTTGACGCGCATCGTTGGCAAACTTGCGCTGCTCTGGATTCGCCATGGGGTCCTGCCACTGCGACATGAGGTCGACTTTTTCCTTCTCGACCTCGGCCTTGGCCGCCTCCACCTCTTGCTGTCGCATCTCCTTGCGCTCTTTGGCCAGCACGCCACCCGCCATAGCCGCGCGGTTGAGAGAGCCGTCGGGTGCCTTCACAACACGAATGGGTGACAGCTCCAGGGACAGTTTGGTCTGGCCTGTCAGGAACGGCGGCTCCTCGTCACGAATCTCAATGTCGACATCCTCCTCAAGCTCAATCTGGCCCTCACCCGTGAGTGTTGCGTTGTACTCCTCCTCGAGGTCGGGGTAGTCAGAGGCCTTAGCAACGCCACTGGCAATCAGCTGCAGAATCTCCCAGCGCTCGGGTGACGTCATGCGCTTCTTGCCGCGGGCTCTCCCAATGCCCGAGATTCCCATTGGCGCATCACCAGGCATGTTCGGGTCTGGGGCCAGGACGCTGCTGCTGATAGCTCCAGCGCCGCGCACACCCAGAGCCATGGAGTTGGCGCCCGACTGGACATCTTGTGAGACCATATCCTCGCCAGTCACCTGGTCTACCTCCTTCATGGACAACCCGACGCGGTTGCCCTCGATCTTGAGGACCTTGACCTTGACCTGCTGACCCATAGCCACGACGTCGGACGGGTGGTTGATGCGCTGACCGTCGACAATGGCAGAAACGTGCACCAGACCGTCGACCTTGCCGCGCACGCCATGCAGGTTGACAAAGATACCGAAATCCTTGATACCTGTGACATGGCCCCCGTACACCTTTTGCAGCTCGGGTGTCTCGTCAAGGTCGTCCTGTTGTCTGCCTCGCCGGCCCCGCCCTCTATCGTCGTCGTAGTCGTTATGGCCGCCCCTGTCTCCGTCTCTGCGGCTCTCCCTGTCATTTTCGCGGCGTCTCTTTCTGTCCCGGTCACGCGATGGTGGTCTAGATAGTGATTGTCGTGGTGATCTCGAGCGTGAGCGATACCTTGACTTGCGGTCTCTGTCGCGGTCTCTGTCACAGTGGTCGCGGTCCCGGACTCTGTCCCGTCCTCCCTTCCGCCGACTTCTGTCGCCGTCGTCGTCGTTGCTGTTACGCCGCCTCGGGCTGATGCTACTGCGTGTCCGTTTCGAAGCTGATATTCCTGTCGCTACCGCAGCCTTGCCCTTGGCCGTCTTGCCCTCGAGGGCTTCGAGCATTGCTAATGTGTCGTCCATTTCGTCTACACCAGCCTCTGGGGCTTCGATCTGTTTGCTATCAGGCATAGCTAGGCCCTTGAAAATCTCGTTCGACCGGCCGGCCTTGCTGCCGCTGCCGTTGCCACCTGCGGCGCTTTTCCTGTTCTTCATCTTGGGGTGTAGTGTGCAGACGAGGCGGTCGATGCTCTCGACAAGACTGGCAGGAAACTCGACATTAACTCCATCCAGGCGCTGCTTGAAGTCCTTCAGATCGCTGCTTTCGAGCCGTTGAAAGATGATAAACTCGGCAACGTCGCGGTTGTTCATGCCCAAGTGGTTCTCCATCTCGGAGGCGACCTTGGCCACCAGCGAGATGATCTCGAACGACTCGAGGTCCTCCATTTTCATGTGTGTATTTTCACGATCGTGGTCGTAGTGGCTGTCTGTGGTTGTAGTCGTACGGAATTGCGACGCTCGGCTGAGGTCGTTGCCGATGTTGAGAGCGTGACGATGGGGCTTTCGACGGTGAAATTTAGGCCGTGCCTTGATCACACTGGTCCCACTTCTTTCGATGCTGCCTATGGTACATTTACCAGCCTTGTCCTTTACAGTGTGGCTATTGGCGGTGAACTAGTATAATCCTAATTGTACGGCATGTGCCTGCCTTGACGACTATTTTACAGCTTCATCTCTGGTATCAGAAGAGCCTCGTTAATATATCTTCGGTCTTCTTTTATATCACTATTTATTAGGTCACAATACCAACGTATCATTGATGAATTCATCTTTCATTTGATTGTTTACAATAATCTTAAAAAAAGTTTATATTTTTGATTTCAAAAAGTATTTGTTTTAAGTATTTAAATTCATATTGGGAACGTCAATATAACACAATAAATGTCAACAAAACTTCAGTGCTTCCACGTATATAGTTAATATATTGTTAATTTACAGAATGTAAAATAACCTGCCGATATAGCAATAAATACAATAGTAAATACAAATGGAACCTATTTGCTTTTTTGTCTACCCATTACACCAAAATATCAAAAATCAGAAGAAAAAAAAAGAGAGCGACCAGTACATCACAACCTCCCTAGTTGCCTGCGTTTCTCTTGGCCTTGCGCTTGACAGAGTTGACTAGGTTGGCCAGCTCGTTGTCGCGCTCAGACGTGGCTGTCTTGGCTTTCTTGGTTGAGATGGCCGCGGCACCAGCATCGCTATCCTTGCCATCGGCACCGCCCTTGCGCTTGCGGCGGGCCTCATTCAGCACCTGCTGCAGACCAATAGTGTCCTTGAACTGGGCGTTGGACGGATCAATGGCAAAGTCGGGCTGGTCAAAGATGGCTTGCAGACGGGGATCAGACACATCCACGCCGAGGTGAGTCTGCGCAGCGGTATCGGCATTGGCAGCGGCATCTCCACCAAATCCGTCGTCATCGTCATCGTCGTGGCGGGTGCGCTTGTTCTTGTTCTTTCTGCGCTCCTCCTTCTTGCGCAGCTTCTCGGCACGTATGACCTCACGCAGGTCAAAGTGGCTCGTCTTGTTGTCCCGGCCCTCAATGTCCAGCTCGTCGCCCATGATGGCCTCGAGGTGCGCGCGCGACTCTTCCTTCTCCTTGGCTTCGGCCTCACGAGCGGCACGCTTCTTGAGACGGTCCTCCTTGCGGATGGCCGTCTTGGACTTGGGCGCATCCGTGGCAGCACCAGGATCCTCTGTGAAGAAGAAGGGATCGTCAAAGCCGAGATCCTCCTCGTCGTCGCCACCCGCGGCAGCGGCTTCGGGCACCTCCTCCACGACCGCATCGGGATCGCGGCCCTCACGCTTCGCGACGGCCTTTTGCTTGCGCATCTCTTTGCGCTCCTTCTCCTTGCGCTTATACTTCTCAATTGTGGTCTCCTCCTCGCCGGCCTTGACCTTCTTGGCCACTGCCTCCTCGGACAGGGCAGGGGTAAATGTGACCTGCATGCCGCCTACAGGTGTGTTCTTGCTCTTGCTGCCGCTGCTCTTGGTCGGCTCCTCCGACAGACCCAGAGCGGCGCGCATCTTTTGCCGTGCCAGCTCCTTCTTGCTCAGCTTGGGTGCAGGCTCGGCGGACTCAGCACCATCCTCGTTGTCGTCGGTGTTGCCGTCACCCGTCGCGTCGACCTCCTGGATGCCCTCAAAGACCTCGCCGTCGTCGCCATCGTCATCACTGCCGTCGCTGTCGCTGGCAAGGTAGGCACGAAGATCGTTCTCAATCAGCTCCGATGGCGTACCGGAGAACGCCTTGCGAGCCATATCCTTGCGCGCCGACTCCTCTGGGTGGATGTCCCAGGTTAGCTTGACCTTGGAGTGCTGCAGCGCACGCGTGACAAAGTCGACGGGCTTGTAGTTGACAGGGACCTCGGTGCACTCGTCGCGCGGCTCGTCGTCGTCGAACGAAGTCTCGTCGGGGATGAAGCGCAGATCGATAAAGTTGGACGATGCCTGGTACTCGCGACCGTCGGTGGCGCTGTAGATCGCCTCGGCCGTCTCATTGTCGGTGCACACCATGACGGCGTAGTAGTAGCGTAGACGGTCTAGCTGGTATGTGCGCAGCTCGTTGCTGTCAAAGTCTTGGTCATCCTCCTCGCGTAGCAGGTCCTGCTTGACCTTCTCATCGTCCTCGCTCTCCTCCTCTTCACTGTCGTCGTCGCTGTCGTCGTCGCTATCGTCTTCGCTGTCACTCTCACTGTCGCTGCTGTCGTCCTTCTTCTTCTTGAAGATCTCGCGCGGTGGTCCCTCGAGCTCCTCGCGCTGCATCCGCTCCTTGCCAAACTGAGAGGGGTAGATGGAGATGCGCTCGATCCGGCCGCGGCCGTCCTTGGGCACAAAGCTTGAAAACATGGCCATCAAATCACGCGACTTGACATAGTCCCAGTCCAAGTTGACAATGGCAATGCGCCGTGACACCTCACCAGCGGCGACCTCTGCCTCCTCCTCACGGAACTGCTGTGTATCGGCACCGCCGGCACCCTCATCGCTGTCCTGGCCCGAGTCGTCGCTGTCGTCGGAGTCGGAGTCGGAGTCTGAGTCAGATTCAGAGGCAGAAAAGCCACCACCCCGTGCTGCGTCGTAGGTCTTGGCCTTGGCCTTCTTGAGACCATCATCACTTTCCTCCTTGTCGTCGTCCTCAATTTCGTACAGGCGCTCAAGAGCCTTCTTCTTCTTGTCGGATTTCAACTTGCGGCCATAGCGGTCGACTTGTGTGGTGGCCGTAAATTCCTTGTCATTCAGAACGCGGCTGAAACGATTGTCAAGCTTTGCCTTGGTGGCCTTCTTCGAAGGTAGTCGGAAACGAGGATCGCTCTCGAACTTGGCAAACCGCGAGTCGTTGATTTGGCCGGCGGCCGATGCCTTGGATTTCTTCTCGACCATGGTTTAATATCCCTTCGACTTTCACACGTTGGGAATGAAAGTGAGGGGTATGTCGTTGGATTTTGGTAACGCGCGTGCTATGAAAGCTGGTGTCGATAGAGGTTTCGGTTTTCTTTCAGTGCTAAACTTTTTTTTGAGCCGGCAGAATTGCAAGTGAAGAAGGCGGTGTAGATAAATAGCATCAACTAAGCCAAACCATATTCAGACCAATAAAGTGGATCCTTCGATACTATTTTGATCTCAACTCAACATCCTCGTTCGTTTCGTCAGATTTTCCCTCTTTTCTGGTCTCCAGCCTCAATATGAATTATAATATGTATGAAACATAGCTTCCGATGAAAGAATGGAAGTTCTTAATATTTATCAAGCTATTTATTGGCAGACATGCATAAGCATCGAAGGAATAGGCAGATTCAAAAGCGCAATAGCAGAACATTGCAAACATTGAGCAATTAAGAGAACAAACCTTGACCACAATCTTCGTAAAATATTGTCGATACTTTAAGGGTGTGCCTTTCAATAGCTCTACGCCTTTAGTGTACCGGCAGCATACACATATGCCCCATGCAGGTGAATATGGATATGGATATGAATAGGAATAGGAATAGGAATAGGGATAGGAAGAAGAAGAGGAAGAGGAAAAAGATGATATGAGATCAGAGACCAGCAAGCGGAAGCAGGGGACGGTGAGCGTAAGAACCCGTGGATTGGTGCCGACATCCGTTATGTGCGGCTGTAAAATCTACCGCAATCATTTATTGGTTTACTGTCCTTGTTTGTCTTTCTTGACTCACCCCATCGCGTCCTATCTGTATATAATAGAATGACTTTCGTACCCGTGCTCTTTATTTAACGTTTGCATGACTTAACTTGGTCGGCATACATGACTTTACATCCATTGTATTTTACGACAGTGGCACTGACGTGAGCTGCAGCATGAATCTTGAACTGGAATCAGATATCGTGTAATAGCGGCAAAGAAAAGCAAATCTAGAGCTGCATATAACCCAGGAGACCGCACGGCGCCGTAATGTGGACCGGCCTGGGTTACGGAGATAGCCACGTGGATGCGGCTGCGCGGGACGGTGCGCCATGGTGTGATGGAAGGAAGTAACTGATTATACTAATAAGAAGGGGATGAGGTGTGCTTTTGAGCGGTAAGGCAGACTCGAGGCTGGTAGATTTGGATATCGATAACAACATGAAATATAGAGGTCCAAAGGACGTCGTCGTGGGCCTGGCTACTCAATAGCGTCGTCTTGCGACGCGTAATCTTCGGGTGCTATTTCTTGAAACCCAACTCGATATAATGCAGAGGAGTCCAGACCCCGCCCCCCAGTTGCAAATAACAACTTTTTGAGCACTGCAAACCCGAGAGAGAGCTGCGGCTTTCAAAAAGTGGATTGGATGCCCCTACGACACGTACTGCACGCGTCAACCAGCACACATATCACTTCCCATTTTGTACAAGGCTGTCTCTAAAAGAGTGAATGTACGCCACAACTCTCATAATGTCTAAAAATACAAGCAATCGCAGTTGAAAGGTCGCATGGGTTAGGGGAACAAAAAAAAACAAGACAAAAGACGCCTATTCCCAGAAAAGACGGCATGGCACCATTCGTTCAATCGATTGCATCAGAATAATGCACACACGACTACCGCTGCCATGATCCAGTCACTCTTATACATGTGCATCGCTGCGTGCATCCACGGTGTCTGCGGTAACTTCTTGTCGACAGACTACAACGCATACAATGCCGGCGAGCTGGGCCACCGGCCATTCCAACAGTATCGCAGCACTGACCAGTTCGGTCCCGTGTTCCAAGTCACAAAATGGGACAAGCACGCCGTGTCCAATGCCGGGTCTCACATCTTTATGCGGCACGATGGCCATGATGGTTCCAGCAGCAGCAAACTGTCGTCGCCCATGATTGTCGACGCCGGCGACCTCAGCATCGTCTATGTGAACAGAAGCTTTGTCAACGTGTTTGGCGTTCGCATCCAGGAGAATTTCGGCAAAAAGTACTTGACCTTTTGGGAAGGACGCAACATTGGTGGTTTCGGCGACGGCTTCGGGCTGGCATACGACGAGAACTACCGGCTCGTGTACAACATCACAGCATACAACCCGAATCACATTGACCTGCACGAGTTTGCATTTACAGGCCACGGGTCGGCACTGGTTGCAGCTGTTGAGTGGCTGCCAGCCGACTCTGTTAACTGGTCCGATTTCCGGCCCTACAAGAATGGCCGAATCCTCGATTCGCGATTCCAGGAGATTGATCTCGAGACGAACAAACTACTTTTCGACTGGCGGGCGTCGGACCATATCAGCCCAGTCGAATCCATGGAGGGCCGATCCAGTAATTGGGACCCCTACCACTTGAACAGCATCCAAAAGGCAAGCACCGTTTTTCTTTCCTACTTTCTTTTTTGGGGAGCATTACAAACTTTATGCATATGTACTAACCCAGCAAGACCAAGGCAGGAAACTACTTGGTCTCATTCCGCCACCTGCATTCAATCATGATGATTGACGGCAAGACGGGTGAGATTCTGTGGCGCTTTGGCGGCCGAAAGAACATGTTCAACGAGCTGCCATCACCGGATGGCGTCAACCCGATCCGACCTCTGCTCCATAATGTCAGGTGGCAGCACCATGCACACTACGTCGACGGCACCAACGAAACGGAAATGACAGTCTTTGACAACTATGTCAAGTCGACGAGCCACGGCCGGTGTACACGTGACTGCTCGCGCGGCCTGCACATTGCCATCAATAGCGAAGCATCGCCGCCAACTGTTCAGCTCCTCGGTGAGTACCTACACCCAACACAGATCCAGACGCAGAGCCAGGGCAGTGTCCAGCCGCTGTCCCCGGTCATCAAGCCTGGCGATGGTGGCACTAGCGATATCGGCAACATCTTTGTCGGATGGGGTCACTGCCCCGGGTTCACCGAGCACACGTCGACAGGCGAGACGGTATTGGACGTGCAGTTCTCGCCGTGGGGGAGCTCGCAAATCCGCAACTCGCTGGACAACTACCGCGCCTACAAGATGGATTGGAAAGCACGGCCGTACTGGGACCCAGCCATGACAGTCGAGCGCAACATGAGCGATAGCCACGGCAACATCACGGCTTTTGTGACTTGGAACGGAGCCACCGAAGTGAAGGAATGGGTTATCCACGGTAGCAACGCGCATGACCACTCCAACAAGCTTGAGCTCACACGGTCGCCGCGGACCGACTTTGAGACGATGCTCGTCTTTGCAGCGACAGAGATGCGGTACATCTGGGCCGAAGCACTCGACAAGGACGGGCTTGTCCTGCGCACCTCTAGATTTATCGACCTCACCACAATGTCAGAGGTGCCAGCACCCACCGAAGAAGATTCGGACAAGACATCCTCATCCGTGTCGTCATCATCGACAGACTCGACAGCAAAGACCGTCACATTGTCAACCGCCAAGGCAGTGTCTTTGGCAGTCGGTATCGGCGCGTCGGGTCTCATGCTGGGCGCTGTTGTTGTGTATTTTTGGCGTAGACGGAGCAGCTACGACCGTCTCGCAAATGGCAACACCAGCGATGAGAGATACCTGGAGCTGGAAGCCAAGCTGGATGCCAGACTGGAGGCCGAGCTGTTGCATGACGCCGACAGCTTTAGAAGTATGGAAGAGGGTGTGGGTACACCACCAGAAACAGACTTTGCCGTCGACAGCGACGAAGAAGAGGAGGGGGGTGAAGATGAAGTCGCAGGTGAAGAAGATGATGAAGGAGCCGGCGAAGATGCCCCATTGAACCGATAGAGTTCGTGTATATAGTTATGCCCCTTTATGACCATTGTAACTTGAATTTATGTCATTTTATGCTACTTTTCTTGCGTTTGCGTTTTTGTCCGTCTTCTTGACACGCTCGGCTGTCTCGGGTGTGTATTCACTGAACTCCCGGTGACTTTGGGTGGTAACCAGTCTTCAGCTTAGCTTAAAGGCAGGGCCGAGGCGACGGAGTTATGCGACAATCGACAGGAATGGAAGGATAAGTATGCAGGTACACATACATAGGCATTTGTGAACTATGATATTTTCACACCTGCATGGCCTGGGGGAAACTGTCATAGGATAGGCAAAACGTGGCGATCCAAGGTTGTAAGTGTATGGGCATGAGGGCAAGCAGAAGGGTGCGAGTGGGAAGTCGCGTGACATTCATCTCAGTCTTTCGGGATCCTTAGAATGGGGTGTCTAAAATTCAAATTCTAGGTGGGAAAGATGATACTTTCTACAATGTACATCTTCCCAGGTAATAAGACGTACTATGATAGTACAACTGAAGGTCGGAGCTGAAATGATCTGCAAACGTGACCAGGTACCTCTCCGGAGTAGCGATGAACCCTGACCACGTTCTCGGGTTGAAGTCTTGGGGGGTGTAGCAGTATATCTAAACAATAAATACAATGGATACGGAAGTATCGCACTCTGAATAGCGTATATGCAGCTCTGCTCTGTAAATTGTGAGATATATAGTCACTCGTTCTTATTGACCTTGTGTCGTCGACTACCAGGCCCGGAAAGAACGTTTTGCCGGATATTAAAGCAATATCTACCATGTACGGCATGATCTACAGAGTCGAGGCCCCTATCAATTTGATGCTATTTTAGCTGCATATATTGGTTGTGATAAGCTGGCAGTCATAGTTGCCATTACGAGATAATTTGCTAGATGGGCAGAAACACTCTGTCAGTGTGTATGGGTATGGTTGGGCTAAGGGAGAAAGGGAGCGAAGAAGAGGTGATAAACGTGCCTCTGGGGATGGTTGACAGCCGTATCGACATACTCACTGTGAGCACGTGTCAGCTGAATGTTGAGGTTGAGCGACCGATGCGAGGAAGGGGGCTAGCTCAGGTACAGGACGGGGCAAACGTTGCGTAGGGGCTGGACTTGGGGGCTTCTAGTGTTATATCATTAGCTTCTTAAGCTGATAGTACGGACTCAAAGTCGGTTTAGCTTTAACGTTGGTGAGGGTATAACTCTAATGGGTGGGTTCGGGCACCTCTGACGGGGCACTCTGTCGGCTGTACTCGTAGACTGTCGATAACAGCTGCAAGAAGTACGTAGTTAAGTTGTGTCGCGTAGCATCGATCAGGTGTCCCCCGCAATGCTACAGATCCCTCCAAGAAGTAGAGTAGCCTCTGCAACTGCTTAACCCCCGATGTTCGTTCTACTCCGTAGACTCGCTCGAGGATTGCCAACTATCTTCTAGTCGATGGCATGTCGGGCAGTGATCGGCTCAAGTTGATATGCTCTCCGTCCACGGTGAGGCGGATCGCCGTTTTCTTCTTCTTTATTTTTATCCTACTTTGATACTCTGAGATTGCTCCGCTCCTTCAACTTTCCTATCTCTGTCCTCGCCATCTACTCCGTACAGAGAATTATGTAATTGCGCTTGCGATTATTGGCTTGACGCTTCTGCTCGTTCCTCATATCTGGCGTGCATGCACAGTACGATGTACGTTGTGTAATTGTATGCGAATACGAAAATGATAAACCCATCACAGATATAGATACATGAGACGAAGTTATCGGACGAGACCATAATCTCCAATTTCAAAATTCCAAAGAGAGTGATCTAGTCAGGTACAAAATACAAAACATAAAATAATTTAAAGCCCAGTCGACATCGAATTCAACCCCGGCTTAATACAATCACGTCGGACAAATGCCCTTACGGAGTCCGTCGGTTTACAAGGTACACTTTATCTAGTCTTAATCCACTTGGCGATGGCCCTATTTCTATACAGAGTACTCCACCACCCGTGATTTGGACTGAGGTCGTGTTGGAGGCATAATACTCACTACAGCGTTTTAGAAACAGTATCTTGAGCCTCCATCTTTCTAAACCTTAGCTCGTTTTCTTTTTCCTCTCTACCGGAGAGACATCTTTTTTAGGTCTTCTTCCACCACCTTAAAGCCTTGGCACGTCTTCTCCTCGTCGTCAGGCAACATACGCTCACTATCATCCCCAGGACCAAGACAAAAAGTTGCTGAATACTAACATGGTATCTACACAGTAAACCAACTTGCCTAAGATGCGCAGATATTGGCGGTCGAGTTGCCCATCTTTTCCGGTCAGAGTCATCCTTGGCTACTTGTCTCTTGTGTCTTGTCGCTAGTCCTTGCATCTTGGTCTCTTGTCCTGCTCTTATTGTCTTGTATACATGTAATTCCCAGAGCTGCTCGTTCTCACTCCCACCTCACTACATAGTACTCCATACTCTGCTCCGTAGCTCCCACTACTACCCCATCACGCAACCACCTCTCGACCAATCTCTTGACTTCTCAATACATATAAGTAATATTCCTTCTGGGGCGCGCCAAGGCTTTTGTTGACACGCGGGAGAGGCTGCAGCCACGATTGGAAGGTGAGCAACACCATCCCTGGCAATCTGATCTTGGCATTCCGATATTCAATTTATCTACAGTGTGTACCAAATGTTTTTCTACAGCACTATCAACCAATGCATGGCTTCTTTTTCCTTTTTTTCATCTCATCGGCTTCCATGGAGTCCATTTCCACCTGCACATGCTACCAAGATGCACGGCCACCCTCCATCAGCTTGGCTAGTCTGCCGGTCTCCCGTCCATCGTTGCGTTTTGCGCATCAGAGAAGCGGAGTGTACTCATACATAGTAGTTATTACCAGATCACGTCGTATATAAGGCTGCAGATCCCTCATGCCATTGCAGTTTTCAGAGTTGTCCAAGACCACTCCTTCGTTTATCTGGTCTCAAGTATCTCAGTCACTCCTTTTCTTGGCTTTCCTGGGCTATCCTTCATCATGAACGCTCTCTTCAAGGCTCTCGTTGTTGGTGCCGCCGCTGCCGCCGTGCAGGCCCAGAGCATCAACGAGATCAACGGCAAGAACTTTCTGTCGCCCTACAACAACAAGGCCGTGAGCAATGTCACTGGCATTGTTGTGGCCAAGTCTGCCAACGGTCTGTTCCTGCGCAGCCCCAAGCTGTCGCGTGACAACCGCATCGGCAACGGCCTCTACGTCTACAGCACGACGCTGGGCAAGAACACCACCATCGTCGTCGGCGATTCGCTGACGCTGAGCGGCACCGTTGTCGAGTACCGCTCATCCACTGCATATTTGTACACGACCGAGCTGACCGTGCCTGTGATCCAGAGCTGGACGTCGGGCAACGGCGTCGTACCCAAGCCCCGCGTCATTGGCCACGATACGCTCAAGCCGCCCACCGAGCAGTTCACTAGCCTCGATAACGGCGACATTTTCAGCGTGCCTAACAACTCGAGCCAAATCTCAGTTGTCAACCCCAAGCTGCAGCCCAACCGGTACGGCCTCGACTTTTGGAAGACGCTCAATGGCGATCTCGTCACCATCCCCAACCCCGTGGCCATTGGCAAGCCCAACCAGTATGCCGAGACCTGGATGGTGGGTAGCTGGCCCACGTCAGGCAAGAACGGCCGCGGCGGCCTGACTCTGAGCCACGCCGATGCCAACCCCGAGACCATCCTGGTCGACAGCCCCATTGATGGCAGCAAAGGGATTGACACCTACGTTATTGGCGATACTTTTGAGAACATTACCGGTGTCGTGCACTACCAGTACGGCTTCTTCTACCTGATCCCACTGACTGCGCCTGTCAAGATTGCCTCGCCCACCCCCGAGCTGCCGCCTCCATCAACGCTGATCAGCACCGGCGACTGCTCTGCCATTACCGTGGGCGACTACAACGTCGAGAATATGCAGCCCACCGACACCGCCCACATCAGCGCCGTTGCCGCGCACATTGTTGACTACATGAAGACACCCGATCTTCTATTTGTGCAGGAGATCCAGGACAACAGCGGCGCCACCGACAACGGCATTGTCGATTCGGCTACGACACTGGCCAACCTGGCCGCTGCCATTGCTGCCCGCACTGGCGGCATCCAGTACTCGTACGCGTGGGTGAACCCTGCCAACGATGCCGACGGCGGCCAGAGCGGCGGCAACATTCGCCAGGCCTACTTGTACAACCCGCAGGTCGTGTCACTGCACAACTCGGGCGCCAAGGCGGGCGGCGCTCTGGACGCCAACGCGGTGCTGACCAACACTGCCGGCAAGCCGACGCTCAAGTACAACCCCGGCCGCATCGACCCCACCAACGCCATCTGGGCCTCGAGCCGTAAGCCGCTGGCCGCTGAGTGGCAAACGGTTGACGGCGGTCACATCTTCTTCACCGTCAACGTGCACTGGACCTCCAAGGGTGGCAGCTCCAGCCTGCAGGGCGATCTGCGCCCGCCGATCAACCTGCCCGTCGACAAGCGTGCTGAGCAGGCCAACGTTACAGGCAGTTTCATTGCCGAGATCCTGGGCCTGGACCGCGACGCAAGAGTCATCATGGCCGGCGATCTCAACGAGTACTCTGTCGCTAAGCCTGTTCTTACTTTCGAGGACGTTTCGGGCATGGTGGACCTGGACATTGCCGCCAAAATCCCTGTTGAGGAGCGTTACACGTACACGTACGACATGGACATGGAGGAACTCGACCACATGTTTATCAGCCCCGCCATTGCTGCGCAGAGCCTTGAGGCCGAGCACCTGCACATCAACACTTGGGTGTCGTACGACGACCAGGTCTCGGACCACGACCCCACGGTCGCAAAGCTCAACCTGTGCGGTGCCAACATTGCCTCCAATGCCACTGTCAGTGGCGGCTTTGGTTACAGCACTGCCACCAGCTCGGCTGTCGCCACCACGGCCACCACCCTGGCCACTGTGACCACCAAGGCATCAATCACCACCACTGCCGCTGCCACCACTGTTACTGCTCCTGCGGCGTCGGCCACGGCCGGTGCTCTGTCAGGTAGGGGCAAATTCTCTGTGGTGTCACCCGATGTAACCAGCGGCGGCGGCATGATCTCGGCTGGCACGTGGTACCGCGGCGGCGGCACTCTGGCGACGTTCACTGCTGTTGCCAACGCGGACGGCGAGACTTTCACGCTGAGCACGTCCAAGGGCTCGTGCGCCATCTCCGAGGCTGACGCATCGCTGAGCTGCGCCAGCACTGTCACGACGCCGGGCAGCTTTGGCTTTGACGGCACGTACCTGACGTACGGCGGCAGCAACGTGTTCTACGCGTCGGCTGTGCCCACGGGTTCTGTGCAGGGCGTCGTCTATGCCAGCGCGCAGGCGGTGACGCTACAGCTCACTTGGGCCTACTCATAGGCAGTTGAGTGGTAGTGGTAAAGTTATTAGTGGTCGAGCACTAATCTTAATCATTAATCATAATACAGTCCGACGTCATATCTACATAACATTTATTTTATTTATTTATATTAAATATTTATAGAAAAACTTTTATCAATGACTTGATTTATTATAATAATTATCATTAGTTTTTTTTAAATTTGTTTCTTTTGTCTGAAATGTTTGTTAGTAGACTCTTCTTCTTTCTTTTAAAGAATATATTTTGACTGCAAAAACAGTACTTTGTAGCACACGGACTATTTTCCCTTTAGACGCAAGCCAACTCAGCGTTTTAAACTCTGCAACCACAGCTGCATCATTTACTTTTCTGCTTTCCTTCATCCTCCGTGTCATTCATCCACTTCAATGCCAAGCCAATGCGTGCAGCCACAAGTCTCTTAAACGTTTTAAAGTGTGTCGATGCCAAGACAATTTGAGACCCGAGGTTCTCTTAATACTTACAGATACTACAGCCTTGCAGCTAGCTATCCCACTAACTACAGACAGAGCGGGGTTGACTCAGCATCAGCAGCAATTCTGAACGTTTGCTCTACTTTCTAATCCGCATCACACATTCTTCACTCCCAAGTAACAACAATATGAGACTCGCAGGAAAGAAGCATGATATTGACCTCGAGTCACTCAACGGCCTCGGCGATCTCGGCGTCGCCCTGTTGCCGGTCGAGCCGGAAGACATGTGGCACGCCAACAACCTGATCCGGCCCGGCGACATCATTCGCGCGTCGGCCGTGCGCAAGGTCGTCACCGAATCGACTACGGGCTCGACCACCTCAAAGCGTGTGCACGCCAACCTCACCGTCAGTGTGACATCGACATTTTTCGACCCGGCGCAGTCGTCCCTGCAGGTCAGCGGCACTGTCACGATCGAGAACAGCGTCACCAACGTCGGCCAGTACCACACGCTCGACCTCGAGCTGCAGCGCCAGTTTACACTGTGGAAGAAGGACGGCTGGGACAGCATCGCACTGGAGGAGCTCAAGACGGCGCTGCGCGATGATGCAGAGGAGAAAGCCACCGTGGCCGTCGTTATGAGTGACACGTTTGCCAATGTGTGCTCCATCACCGAGTTTCAGACGTTGATCAAGCAGCGCGTCGAGGGGTCTGCCCCGAAGAAGCACTGGTCAGCGGGCGGTTCCTCGTCCGACAAGGAAAAGTCCAACAAATTCTTTGAAAAGATTCTACAAGCGCTGCTAGACTGGGCCGACTTTAGTGAGCCGCGGCTGCTGATCCTGGCGTCGCCCGGCTTCACGGCACAAAACTTCAAGACATACATTGCAAATGTTGCGGCACGGACGGGCGAGGCCAAGCTGCGGCGTATGGGCCAAGACGCCGTTGTTGTGCACTCGTCGACGGGTCACACACACTCGCTGAATGAGGTGCTGCGTGACCCGACCGTGGCGGCGCGCGTCAACAACACTAAATTTGTCACGGAATCGAAGCTGGTTGATGACCTGCTGGCGCGGCTACGGAGCGAGGACGAGAGCATATCATCACGCACGTCCTACGGCGTCGTACCGGTGGCATATGCCGTGGACGAGGGCGCCGTCGGTCGCGGTGGTGGCGTGCTGCTTATCAATAATGCACTATTCCGGGCTCAAGACGTATTCGTACGCAAGCGGTATGTGGACATTGTGGACAAGGTCAAGGAGGCCGGCGGCGAGGTGCGGTTGCTCAGCAGCGACCACGAGAGCGGGCAGCGGCTCGATCTGCTGGGCGGCATTGCGGCGCTGCTGACATACCCGCTGCAAACCGGCCACGAAGTAGAATATGTGGACGAAGCAGGTGACGATGACCGGAATATGATTGTTTAGAGTTTGGCCAGTAGGTGCTGTTTTCGTTCGTTGGTGTTATTGTTTATAAAAAACCGTTGTTTTAGTCTCTAGCATAGCAAAATACAATATATGATACCCACAATATAAGGAACGTGCTCATAAGATGAGGCTACGGAGATGATGGACATGGATATATTCTGTAGATAGATCTGAGTATGGCGACGACGGGAAACGATGACAAGTGGTCGGGCAAACACACCGTTTTCCACCTAAAAAATTATATTGTTGTTTAAACATTCTATCTAGAGCTGGCCAGTTTGATTATTTTTACTTCAAATTGAAGAAAAATTATAAGAGAAAATGACGTCCGTAATTTAGGGTAACGATCAAGGGATGCGTCTTCGTTAAACCATCATGGGGCGCATACAAGACATGAAACCAAAATAGGTTAAACGATAAGTAAGACTGATTGAACGATAATGGAATATATATTATATTTTAGGATACTAAAACAAACAGCAAAGGATCACCACGCATCCGACCTCGTGGCATCCCGTCGAGTTCGCATCCCGGATATCGGCAGCATGCTCGGATAGCATTTCTTAATAAATGAATAAAAATCACCAAGAACAAGGATAGATGCATTATTTTTTGAAAACTCCAAATTTTCTTATCAAAGGGTGAATTCTTCGTTGATGTTTGCGTACATCTTTCCCTTTCGAGGTCTACAAGACAGGAGGTACGACGTCACGCAGCTGCTTAATCATCATGCAATTCCCACATTGGCGAGCACGTGTGCCAATCTTGGCAGGGAACTGGCTGCCAGCTGGAGCCCCTATACTGTAGTACTGTACTGTAAGCATTTTACAAGCATTTTAGCTCCTTTAGTGCCCCCACCGGAAGGACGTATCCTCTTTCTTCTTTCCTTTTTACTTCCTTCCTTTTTGTATGTATGTCCTTAAATAAACATTTCTACCACCCCTTGCTCTTTCCTTATTTGTTGCCCGAGATATTTCTCTCCTTCCTGCCTTTTCCGACCATTCTACTGGGTCGGAATTCATTTACACTCGGCAAGTACGCCGTGGGTTGCATCGGCCTGCACCGCACTTGCCTGTCTATGTATGTACAGTTGTATTATTGACCTTTGCCTCTTGCATCCCCTGTACTTCCTCGCCCCTAGAGCCCACTTACACGCCACTTGGTGCCTTTTGTTTCGTATTGTTGTACTGTGTAATACATAAGTACTGTAGCAAGGCTGGAATATTAGTTGCTCAGAGGGCACGTGGGCATCTCTGGATCTGTGAGGTTTGTCTGAGACGCTTTGCTTTTTTTCTCTCTTTCTTTCTTTCTTTCTTTCTTTCTTTCCGGTTGGTTATTCTTTCTTCTATTTTCGCCTATTTTATACCCAACAGCTACATGAATCATTGTTGTTTCGATGTTTCGATGTGTATGATCTAAGCACTGTAGTCACATGTCTGAACCTAACATCTTATCAACGCGGGATCGATTGCCAAGAGACGATCGCCGAAGTCGAGAATTAACCCATACATAGCCCCCCTCTCCCTGAACCTCATCAAGACAGCCACATGCTGAGTCGCACGATCCGATGGAGACTATTCAATGCGACCTTAGAAAAGAAAAAAGTCTAGCAGCTCGGAAGTCGATAATTGTACTAAATCAAAATGATAATCAGAAGAAAATTAACAACATAAAATAAGAAAAGAGAGAGGGGGTAGTACCGCCTAAGACGAAAGTAGAAGGGATCCGACATCAGGGGTTGTGAGAAGAGGAGCAGACGCGCAGAGGAGCTCTTTAGCTCGGACAAGAAAGTCTGTCAGATTGTATGTTCTTACATACATAGTAGTAGTCCGTTGGTCGGCTGGTCAAGTGGAACAGACATGAGTGTAGCGACAGCAGAAGGACAAAGGTCGGGCAGACACAGATGGAGTAAGATGCAAGGTTGGCGCTGGCACATCTGAACATCTATATAAGCTGTAGATCGCAGCCTCTTTTCGCTTCTGCTTTTTCTTATTCTCAGACTCACTCAGACATCTTAGTCCTTAGTCCCCTCCTCCACCTCAAGACAGTCTATACTGCTGAGATTCACTGTCACTGTCTAATTAAGACAGCTTAAGTCTCAAGGCATCATGTCTGACCCGGCTCCCAACACCGCAGCCGACGAGAAGCATATTTCTGTCAACGCCATGTCCAATGTATCCAACGATGCCTCTAAGGATGTCCTCCCCTCGGCTGACGCTCCTGGCGACAGTGCCGACGCCGATCTGGCTGTCGTACCTTCATCGCGCCAGTCCCTGTCCGACCTCTTTACCATCATCTGCGCCGGTGCCGCCCTCATCTCGGACGGCTACCAGAACAACCTGATGACCATGACAAATGTGCTGTTCCGCAAAGAATACCCCGACGTCTACACCTCAGCTGTCAGCACCCAGGTCTCCAACGCCCTGCTTGTTGGCGAGATCCTCGGCCAGATCGTCGTTGGCCTTACCTGCGACTACATGGGCCGTAAGACTGCTATTATCATGACCACTCTGATGATCGTTGTCGGCGGCATTTTAGCTACCGCCGCCCACGGCACCACCCTCATCGGCATGTTTTGGATGCTGACCATCTCGCGCGGTATTGTCGGCTTCGGTACCGGCGGCGAGTACCCCGCATCCAGCACGTCCGCGTCCGAGGCCGCCAACGAGCGCCACCCGAGCAAGCGCGGCCCCATTTTCATCCTCGTCACTAACCTGCCACTGTCTTTTGGCGGTCCCTTGGCTATCTGTATCTTTATGATTGTGCTGTGCGCCGCCGGCGTCGACCACCTGTCGACGGTGTGGCGCGTGTGCATGGCCATTGGTGTTGTCTTCCCGCTGTCCGTCTTCTACTTCCGTCTCAAGATGCTCAACTCCAAGCTGTACCGCCGCGGCGCCATTAAGAAGCGCGTGCCCTACAAGCTGGTAATCCGCTACTACTGGAAGACGCTGCTTGGCACGTGCGGTGCCTGGTTCCTGTACGATTTCATCACGTTTCCTAATGGTGTGTTCTCCGGCCTAATTATTGCCTCGGTCGTCGACACGGGCGGCAACACGCTGCTGCACACGGCCGAGTGGAGTTTGTTGTTGGGCGCCATTGCGCTGCCCGGTGTCATTGTCGGTGCTTACCTGTGCGACCGCCTGGGCCGCAAGAACACCATGATGCTGGGCTTCTCGGGCTACCTGGTGTTTGGTCTGATTATCGGCTGTGCCTACGAGAAGATCATCAAGATTGTGCCCCTGTTTATCGTATTTTACGGCCTGATGATGTCCTTTGGCAACATGGGCCCCGGCGATATGCTGGGCCTTCTGTCGTCGGAGAGCTACGCGACGGCGGTGCGTGGCACGTGCTACGGCATCAGTGCCGCGGTGGGCAAGGCCGGTGCTGCCATCGGCACCGAGGCCTTCACGCCCATCCAGACAAACCTGGGCAAGCGCTGGACCTTTATCATTGCGGCCATCTGCGGCGTTGCCGGCATTCTGGTCACCCACTTTTTTATCCCCAACGTCGACAAAGAGGACCTTGCCGTCAACGACGAGAAGTTCCGCCGGTACCTGCTGGACAACGGCTGGGACGGCGAGATGGGCGAGGCTGAACTCCGGGCTCCAGCCCACGTCATGGAGAAGTAGATGAAAATATTTAAAGTAGTTTTGCAACGACAACAAACAGAAAACACAGCCATTCATTATTATTTATGTCAAATCTAACAAATAACAATAACAGTAAAATATAAATAACAACAAAAATAAAACTCGTTACTTCTCCTCACTGTGCGTGTCCACCTTCTTAGTGTTGTCGTCCATCACCTTCTTGGCAAAATCCACAATGCCCTGGAAGTAATCCTTCTTCTTCTTGTCCGTCGTCTCCGCCGTGTCGCCGTCTGCTGTCTCTACCACGCTGTCCGGCTCGTCCTCGGCCGTGTCCGAGAACAGGTCCTCAATCGCACCTTTGCCTGTAGCCCGCTGGTACACATTAAACGCCGTACCAAACTCGCGGTGCTTGCCAACCTGCACCGCGTCCAGCAGAAACAGTGCAAAGTTCTGGCAGTTGTTACTGATCAGGTTGTATGCCGGCCGTTTGGCGCGCATGTTGAAGATCACCATCTCGCCTGTCTGTCGCAGCGCCTCGTCGTTGAAGTGCGTCTTGCCCACCTCGAACGTCGTCCACTCTTCCTTCTTGAAGTTCTCGTTGATGTAGATAACATCCAGATGCTCGTCCATCCACAGCTCGTGGCAGTAGTCGCCCACAATGACGGCCCAGTGCTGCGTCGGGTCGGGGTAGTGGTGGATCTTGTCCGTGATGTACTTGCCCAGGCCCGTCTTCTCGGCAAACCACTTTCCAGCCAGTCCGGCCACGGGGTGCCAGCCAAGATACACAGTGCGGCCGGGGCCGTGGATGGCGGCGTTGTCGGGCGGCACGACGTTGGGCCGCGCGCCAAGGCCGAGGGTTTGCTGCAGCTTCAGTTTGGTTTTCAGCAGGCCGTTTTCGCCGTACTCCAGCCCAGACTTGAACAGGCCTTTGATCTTGTCGGTGGCCGAGTCATTTTCGTTGTCCTTGTCCTCGTCTTTCCTAACGACCTCGCCGACGGCAATAGCTGCCTCGCCCACCTCGGGGCTCTCCTCGGCCCATTTGTGGACGTCGTCGGTCATCTTTTTCTTTCTAGATAGGAATCGCATGCGTGTAAGATGCGAAAGTAATTGACTTGAATAATACAGTAGTAACGGGTTCAAGTGAGTCGAGATCTGGAAATCTCAAAATGAGGTGTAAATTGCCACACGTGCCGGCGACGCGTCCCCAGGCCTCTAGCCCCTCTCTTCTACGAGTTGACAGACACTGGAAGCACTCAGTAGCCAAAAGCACAGCAATTAAAGATGCGATGCGCCGGGACTAGCCAATGAAATAGCGGATTCAAGGCACTACTCCTACTTCATACTTTCAGCTCGTAATTTCTCGTTCCGCGGCGTTATGACGCTTTATGTCTTGTGCGGGGCAAAGTTGACAATATCGACTGCAAATAGCAATGATTACATAATCACACCAGAACGAGCACCATTGAGCCATTCGACATGACAACACTTCATCCTGGTTTCAATAGGGCAATAAGTGCTGATATTGAAACATACCCAGGCAGCACAGTGGCAGGATAAACTAGAACCAATAGAGGGTGTGCAATGACCTGACATAAATATGCACCTCTGATCGACCAATAATCAATGATGTGTTCAGTCTTTTATTGGACAGAGTCAGAGAGATGTAAGGTTGGCCTCATTGAGCAACTACCTACTGAATCCTGGCAATGTAGAGCGAGTAATATACATGCGGCACTGCTTATCACAGTATGGGATGCTAACCGTTAATGATGGCGATGAAGCCGTTCTCCGTCAGAATGAACGATGAATCAAACGCCAAGGACACCGCCACGAGAATATGAAGATATGACTACGGCTTCCGAGTTCCCATCGGTCGTGTGTGCTGAGCACATCGCCGCCTTGAGTGTTCTGCACAACGTTCCTCTGCTTCCTTCGAGCAACAAAACCAATCCCTGTTTTACGGAGAAAATGGATAGAAAACGCATCCTGTCCTTTGACCAAGAACGCAGAATTACTGGCGCATTATCCTTTCTCGCAGGCGTTTCTGATAGTTCCGAAAATGTGGCTGCAGTCTGCATCCAGGAGGTCGGCCATGTCACAGACAACAAAAGCCTTCGGCTTTTATTTGCTGTCAACCAGGATACAGCAAAACACAACACCTATTTGATAGAAGAACTCAAGACTGGGTTCGAGGCAGTTTTGGCACCGCTGGAGCATACTATGAAAAAAGGATCAGATGAAGACTCCAGGGCTGCACTTGGCAAAATAGAAGAAAAAGTTTTGCTGGCGATTGTCACGATGTGCAAGGGCCGCATACTTGGTAGACTGCGACTAGTCTCGAGCAACAGAACGGGTCCTGGCGGGCAAAGACAACGACAGCCATTTAAGGACCTTCTTAGAGACATCACCGAATCGCTCAAAAAGATGACTGGCCAAGATGAAATACTGGATGCAATCAAGAATGTCACAAGCCTATTCTCGAATCTGGCAAGCCACCAGGTTGTATCAGAAATTTATAACCTGGTACTAGGCCTATCGCGTCTCAGCAAACTTCCGGGGCTATACGAGGCTATCTCAGCCATTCCAAATACTAAAATATGCCCAAGCTCCCGTGAGAACTTTGTGAATATTGTGACCAAGGTTACGCGATATCACGAGGTGTGCCACCTGCTGTGCGGCATGGCTTCTCAGAGGGAGCTGGCACTCGTCCGCATGTGGACAGTTATGCATGCGGAGCTGCCCCCGTCGGCCTTCCAGAGACCCGTGGTCCCTGAGAGGGAACCGGACCTGACGTCATTGATAGCCGATGCAAGCGGGACAGCAAAGCCGTGGCCAGAGTCTGAGATCAAGGCTATATTCAGCTTGCTTGGCGACGAAGGCCATGACAGTATCACAAAAGTATCGAAGCCGCAGAACGCCCTGAATGTCCAAGAAACGTTTCAGCGGCAAGCACGCAACTGCCGCAAAAAGGGCCGTATTCACGCCGAGATTCAGCTGCTTGCCTATTGTGAGCTACGCCGAGAGCTATCGAGTATAGAAACAATCCGCGAGACCGTTCCGCGAGTGATCCGTTCACACAAGGCAGCCTGCTACTTGTGCAACCTCTTTATCACCGAGTGCTTTCAGAAGACGTACTTTACATCTCGAAGCCATGGGCGACTGTATCCTGGATGGAGACTGCCCCAGTGCTGCTTTAGTAAAGATGTCTATACAATGTTCAATGCTATCCTGGCCAAAACCATTAAGGAGAGCATGGAGACACTGAAGACGCGTGGGGAAAAGACAAAGTATCCGCAGCCGGCCGAGAGTGAGCTAACACTCCTGCTGGCTCCATCTAGCTTGGTGAGAGCTGAGACCAAGATAGAAACAGACGGAGCAGGCGATGCGCCCACTGGGGTTGAAGACGGTCAACAAGAGGAACTTGGCGCCGTCTTTGGCTCCAAGACAGACCGGGACATCACCGAAGTTGAAGAGAAAGATGCCGGACAAGCCACCCCGGCCTCACCTCCAGAGGCGTCACAAGCATCCCGGACGGACAAGTCACAGCACCCAAGTGCAACAATAGCGAATGTACATAGACGTTCTCGCGGCCATGTGAGGGTCAATGACGCAACTATATCGTCTCTATACAGGATTGGAGATCTTGAGCTGCAAGTGGAATACGCCAGGCAAGACGACAAGAGGCATCTCTACTTTATGGCGGAACGGCTGACTGGCGCAGAAGTTGGGGCAAAAGAAGAGCAACTTGGGATTGACAGTGTGCTAAAGATGACTGACATTGATCGGTTACGCCCTGGAGACGAGACTACAGCGTCTATAAATGAGCAAGGCTATTTGTATTTGGCTGTTACCGGTGGTGTGTACCGGGTCTCGCTTGTGTTTGCGTAGTCTAGGTTGACTGATTCATGTACTCTGCTAGCCGTTGTCCGGCAAGTAATGATCAACGATAATGATAATGATATGAGACGATTACTTGGACGAGAAAAAGACAAATGATAGAATCGCACGGGATACCTACTATGTAGTAGACACAAGCAAAAGTAGGAAACTAGAAAAGTTACAGCAACGAGCAAGAGTAAGCTCTTCCCTTCCCTCTCACAATGACTTGTCGCATAGTCCGGCACAGCACGGCAAAGTATGTTTTCTGTAGCACTGGCAAGTAGACACGCCGAAGTGAGCGACATACCGAGGGTACACGAGCATAGACCAGCAGGCGGTGTGTGTGCGAGTGTGTGTGTATGGTGGCCGGCGGTGACATTTTTGCAGAAGTTTTAGGCCGTCCTCGTTGATAAAGCTACATTCTGTGACAGGCCAACATCGTACTTTAAGTAATTCACAACACAAGCATGTAGCCACGTATTTGAATACTGTGCGTATAAATGAGTTGTGCACTAAAGTGAAGGGTCTAGGCGCCAGCGCGCACAACTAATAAATGAAGAACTATTAAATGATAAACTCAAACAACTGGTAAAAGAAAGGAAAGGAACGTAGCGACGGAGCACGCCGTAGCTCGTCGCTCGTAATGGTGCCTGGGATTAGCAGGATATTGACCATCAAACGAAAGGAGTCCTAAAGAAGAGAAGAGACTCGAATCCTGTCTGGGGTACATAAACACTCATACATGGCATAGGGGCAAGGCACAGTCCCAGTGAAAACTGATGGTTTCCTTCCTCTTGGAGCTCTAGTTTCTGTCCAACTAGCCGGACGTTTCCTTCTAACCATTTTTCATCAATCTTTTATTTTTGACACAGGATACTAAAATACATATAACCGGCCACGTATGTTTTGCTTTTCTGCTATTCCTTTGTACTGACGTCTTCGTAACAGATGGAGAATTCTATTACTAGTTGGGATCAGGGAAGACCAAAAAAGGGAGTGTCCGCAGCTAGCGACGGGCCTGGCGGGTAGAGTGGGATAGAGAATAAGAGTGAGGTTCAACGCATGATAATCTTGGGAAGTATTTACATTGACTGGTATCGAGCAGTAATCGGTACAGAGTAGAAATTTAGTAGCCCAATATCAGTCCACCAGACCAAGCTGAGGCTCACCGAGGGACTTTATTTCCTTGCTGAGTTAGCGGTGGCACAATATGGATTATATTATTCAAATTGTCAACCAAATGTAATTATCACAGCACTTCAATTTAGTTTGGGGAGTTGACTTGTATAATTGGAGTAGTTGGAGAAAAGGTCATGTGGCGAGAAAATATGAGAATATGAGGGGGTAGGCGGATGGGAGCATATTCTCTGATTTCCTTTTTTCTTATTCTTTTCTTTCTGAAAAGTTGGTTGCATTTCAGTGGACTCTTCTGCCATTCTCAACCCCCAACAAATGAATGCTACTATTCCCACTGCCTCGCTTTTCGCTTTTCGCTCTTCGCCCTTTCGCATCCTCCTTATATTTTATCTGATCTTCACTTAATAAACTCATCCTGCCCGCTTCTCTTTTTTCTACTTGTCTTCGGCCCTCACGCCATTTTAAAGGAATCCACGTACTCTGTACGGCAAACAACGGTTCGGTAGCTACTCTCTACATAATAAGATACAGGGAGAATCTACTATGTAGTAGAGTCAGACAGCTGCAGAACACCCCATATCTTCTTCACCCGCCCCTTCGCCTGCTCATTCTTGAAACGGCTAGCCAAAAGGCACATCCTCTGTACTATGTAGTCGCTTGCTTTCTGGTTGTATTTTGTCATACAAGTCCAAGTCATTTCCCACTGTTTGCCTTCTTTGAATTATTTTCATGTCACCTGGCCTGGTCCGTGTCCTCTTGGCCGGCGTCTGATATTAGTACTGTACGTCGGACCACATCTTCCCCATACTCTGGCACGACGTTGCAGGCATTATGTACTTTCTACTCCTAGCAGCGAGTCGTTCACCTCTGTCTGGTCCATGAATGCGTAGTATGAACAGCAGGTGAAATGAACCCGAAGCCATTGCCTCCACAAAAACAATTAAGATACAAAGTACACTTTCAGAAATCCTGGGGTCAGCAATATCAACATCCATCCATCAGCGAGTCGTACCAGGACTGGCTATGAGTAGGTACATACCCAAATACTGTATATACTACACAATGATGATAGGTAGGAAGAAACACTTCGTATGCATCCCGCACTCCATGCCGCGATGAACACCGCCCTGTTTTCAATAGCCTGTTGCTTCTCCTTACTTGAAGCTCCTATTCAACCCTGTCCGTGGCAGCTTCTTTCTCTCCTCTCTTCTCTTTCACCCCTCTCTGTGTCTTGCCCCGGCAACTAATGCTACACTCTCCAGATATCGACTCTGTATCTACAGCAGACAGATGCAACCCCGAGAGCTTGTCTTTTGTATCCTGTGCTTTCCCCCGGATGTACACCCTTGTCAGCTCAACATAGTATTACTCTACAGATGATTCTGCTTAGTAGTAATAATGCCCACCCTTTTATTCGCACCATCTTACTAGACCACCTGACGTTCTCCTCATCTTCCGTCTCACCCTTGCACTACACGCTGCACTGTCCGCCGTTACCCCGGATCATCAGTCAGACGCCTAGTCGGTGTCTGTACTTGCCAGTATCCGTGTCGTGTCTCGTCCTCGTCTTGCTCTCATATCGTCACATTCAGACCACTCGCTAGTTTATCCAGATGCAGCATCCAATGGGAGGTGCAGAGTGTTATGTCACCCTTTGTCATGACATAAAAACAGAAAAAATATAATAGCAACAGCACCCTCTCAGCTCTAAGCTTTGAAACAAACCGTCATCCTGAAAATACTCAAAGTTAATGAATTTCGATAAGATCCAAAGACAACGGACTAACAAACCGTACATCCGCTTGTATCGTCTTTTGGGCTTCTATGTTATTCTTCTATTCGGCCCATATCTTGTTACTCTACATAGTATTTACTTCTACCCAGGTACGGAAATAAAGCGACACATCAAATTACCAGCAAAATCAGTCAGGCCGACCAAGCTCCACGATACGCTTCCGAATTCCGCTCCCTCACACCACTAGCATGTTATTTAATTCTCTATCCTCCGTAGACAATGCTAAGCACCCCGGCCCAGACAAATACCACCCTGCATACTCTGCCTACTGCACACTGCGTTATTGTTATTTATTACTGTAGTGTACAACTACAGGCTCCTGCTCTCTGCACCTCTTCTGCTCTTTTCTTCTTGCTGTCTCCCGCTATGATTTTTGCTCTTTGCCCATTTTCGGCCTCGCTTCTAGCTCTCGTATCACCTCTCGCATCTTCTCCTCATTCCCATCCCGCATTCTGTTTTCTTTTCGTCCTGCCTTATTTTCTTATCACCTTCTTCCTTGGCACTACCTCTTCACCTTTTGCGACCCCTTTCCATTTTCTACGTCTGCATTGTTTGCCATCCAGGGTCGTTTGGTGGTTTATCATATATCGCCTCTTCGTCACCCTATGGTGTCCCAGCCCAGAAACGTGCACTACTGACCAAATTCTCGGCTACAATCCCATTTCACCCGGACTTGACAGAAATCAGAAATCACCCCCTGGCTCAACAAAGCGCTGTACTACGTATGGCCTCTTCAGTTTGAATTTTTTCTTCTCCTTTTTCTTTTTTATCACAAGAGGTACAACCAATATCCAAGCTCGTGCTTTCTCTTTTTCCATCTTTCACGTAACAACCACGGACGACTCTCCGCCATAAAGAAACCGCAACTTTTAGACTTTTCTTATCGTCCATCGTTTCATCACTGCTTTTATTCCTTCATTTTTTTTTCTTTGCGGACTACCTTTGCGCCTCTCTCTGCCTTTGCATCTTCCGACCTCTTTGCCAGCCATGCGACTATACCAACTCACCAGCTTGTTCTAGACACACTTACCTCGCATTTCGACACAGCAACCAGTTCCGAGTCCAATCTGACGACAGGTGTCAGTTTTTATCTCGATGCCTTCATATCCAGATCATCGCCAGTCACAATGACCTACCGCATCAACTACCGCTTTTTTATTGTCTCTTTTCTTTTCTCCTCGCTCATCGCCTTTCCTCTTTAGCCCACTATGGCGACCCAGATCGATCCCTTGAGCAGCCGCTCATTCAAAGAGACTCGGTCATGGAGGCGCCGGGACGCATCCAGCACATTGACGAGACAGGCCCGAAGCGGGACTGTGGATGGCGTACACTCAGAGTCGCCAGAGCCATCCCCGACGCCGACGCAACCATTACCTTCGCTATCCCTTTCGCCATCACCACCATCTTCGCGGCCCGGCTCGGGACGCGGATCAAGGCCTCGTACCGTCGTCTCGACTCCGGCGCTGTCGGTTTCCCCTTCTACCTTGTCTGGTATTGCATATACTTTTGCTGGAGTGGCGCGATCCATCACTTCACCAACGCCAACGAGAAAACCGGCAGTATCAAATTCAAAATCAGGCCAGGCGAAAATATCGCCAGATGAAGCGGTTGATCATCTCACAAATCCTAACTCGTCGTCGCAAGATTCACAGCCAGATTGTCTCGAAGTGGCTTCGTCGTCGCCGGTCTCCGACAAAGACAAAGGCAAAGACAACGACAAAAAGTCACAATCGACGCAACAGCCAAATTGTAATCTAAATATAAACTCGACCCTAAATCCAGATCAAAACAACGGCGCTTCTCTGTCTCTCAAGCGCCGCCGCGCCTTGTCCGACGTTGACGGACCCAACACCGGCGTGCTCTGCTGCAAGAAGCGGCGTCTCCGTCGCTTCTTGATCACGTCACGCCTCTCGCAGCCCTTTTCACAGCCAGCCTCGCACATCTTGAATCGCGAGTCCGTCGCATCGGGCGACAAGCGGTTTCTCAAGCTAGCCGCCATTATGAATGCACGCCGCTTACGCTCCAGTACTTCAGCTGCTACTACAACTGTACCGCCCCCGCCTGAAGCTGTGTGGCGCGCGGCCATGGCAAATCGGTTCCGCAAGCGCATCATTGCTGACACCGCCACGGGGCGGTCAATAGCCGGCGCGCCTGTGCAGCTAATGAACAGTGCGCGGCTGGTTTTGGTGCCCGTCTCGTTGGCGGCAAGCATGGCAGCCGTACGTATTAATTCTAGTGTTAATGACACGTATATGCCGGGCCACAAGGCACCGTTTGCAAATGCAACAGAAAACCAAGTCCCAGCCGGTAGAGACAGTGCCAACGGAATCATACCACGGCGTGCCCGCTCACACTCTACAAGTCCACGGTTACGGCCCGTGCGCGATACGGACAGCAGATACAAATCCGTGGAGCAAGACTATCCTCGACCGTCTCTTGTCGACGACGACGGCGGCTGCGCATTCCCTACCAGCGAGCACGGAAGCCGTTACGAAGTCGACGACTATGACGACGAAGACGACCGGCCTGACGATGAAGTCTACGCCGACTTTAGTGTCCTATTTGGCTCATCCGGCGACGACACTGACTTGGGCGGCGGAAACGAAGAGGGTCTAGACGACTATATGGATGAGCTCGACGGCATTGCCCATCTGCCGAGGTAGATTCACATACGTAATATTCAATATTCAATTTTTAATATTTCTTGAACAGGCCTCACAAGTGGTAAAACTGCTAAGTGACAATACTTCTGTCGAGTCTATGAGTTAAGGCCAGGCCATAAAGAATAGAAACAAAAAAAAATAGAAACACTCTAGGTCAGCAGCGTGTAAGCACCAATATTTCAGATTTAGCAATGATATATCACACTACATAACAACAAATGCGACATTTTTGTAGACGGTCCGAAATAGATACAGCTGTGCTTTGAGCTGTCACTTTCTACGGTAAACCAAGGAGTAAGCTGCACTGTGAAAAGCGTCCTTGGTGTGATGATTAAAAGGAATAGGCTACGAATGAAGATATAGAAGAAGGTAAAGGCTGAAAGCAAAAATATGAGACAAAGAAAAACGAAAGAGAAAAACACGGGCACGAACCCAGAGGTATATCCTGCAATGAAATAAAAGTAAGAAGTAACCAAATGACATCTGACGGTGGTGAAGGAAAACAAAAAAGAAATTAAAACATAATAGGAAAGGAAAGACAGAAGTAATTGACAAACGAGCTTTTCTCCTAAAGATCGTCCGCCCAGAGTTCATCCTCTTCGTCACCGTCGTCACTTGCGCCATCACCGACATCTACCTCAAAGGTCGTTCCCAGCGCTTCCCGTCCTTGTCGGATCATCTGCTGCAGCTGGTAGTTAAGTGCTTCCATCTTGGCATCGGCATCACGCTCGGCCACGATCTTCCTCGCGGCCAGTCGTTTTGCCTCGTCGGTCAGCCGCGGGCTCTCTTCAAATGACTGGAGGCCGCCTATCTTCCTAGGCGACTTTTGCCGCACTTCCCTTGAGAACTCTGACCCCACCTTGGCGCTGTAGCTTCTACGGTGCCCTGGGCTTGACATGGACGTGGAGGAGCTGGGCCTGTGTTGTCCTATGGTCGACGACGACCGCTGTCCCAAGGCCGAGCTAGGCCGTGAGGAAGACGACACGCGCGAGAAGGGGTTTACTTGCTCCACACTTAAAACGGGTATTTGTGAGTTGCCGCCAGGGCTGCAGCTCGTTTGGAAGCCGCCAGCCATTGTGGCTCTGCGTGAGCCAAGCGGTGTTGTTGCGCGCGGTGATGCGCGCGGCGAGGCGAAGCTAGCAGGCTCGCGTGTAGACAGGCCCGGGCTACCAGCATGGGACACGCGCTGCTGGTAACGGTCTTGGCCCTGTGCCGCCGATGCGGATATGGATACGGACATGGACATTGGCAATGATACGGATGGCGTGCTCGGACCTAATCTTGAGATCGGCGTGTTAATACGCCGCGAGGAAGTAGCTGTGCCGGGCGTACCTATAGAGGTCTTGGATGGACGGTACTGGCTCAATCTGCGGTCTGGTGTGCGACTGCGGATCATCGTTGCCGACGTTGATGAACGTGATGTCCGAGACGTCCGGCCGCTGGCACCTCTCTGGGTGGTATCGACCATGACCCAGTTATGGTTGAGCTCATCGCCAGATGGTCCAAGCTGCCGCCGTTTGCCCTGTCTCCGCGGTGGTGGTGTGCCCGAACTTTCTTTGCGATCGTAAGTATAGCAAATTCCACCGCCTGCGCGTCCCCTGTCCACGGCGAATCCGCCTGTTGTCAGTGGAGGCGGCCCTGTTGGCGACAGCTCAAACTTGAGGCCGGCATCCTCTTCTGCGTCTCTAGCCGCGCGAGCCCGGTTAGCAAAAGTGAAACCAGTTGCAGCCTCGGCCGACTGTTGGTGCCCTGCAGTATTTCCAGTCTCCCAGTCGTAGCCGTCGCCGCCCCCGGCATGGAATCCCCTGAATGCGCCCGTAGTACAAAAGTTCCATACTTTGCCGACGACATTTCCTAGCGCGTTGAGCACCGTCCAGCGTTCACCGCCATCTTTACTTTGCGACATGTGCGAGAGATGCGACTCTTGGCTGGGCCCGAGTAGCCGGCGGTATTCGATATCCGAGTAGTATGCGCTTTCGTCAATTTCTTGCGAGCTTTGTGTGCCGTCTACGTCGATTTGACCGGCGAGAGTGTATTCGCCAGCCACCGGTGTTGATTCACGCGAAAAGTCCTCGGGACGCTTGCGCTTTGCTGTGCCGACATCGTGGTTATGTAAAGAATTTATGGAATTTGTGGCGGCTGTAGTAATGGACATGTCGGAGAAGAGGCTGCCGGTGGATTTGGCGAGGTCGGCTGGGGGCCGGAAGACATCTGCGCCCAGGACGCGCTCAGGCTGCGATGGATTTGAGGGATCCGAGGAATTGGAGGCGAGGTTGTCGAAGTGGTATGCGCCAGGCATATGGAACTCTGATTTGGGGGAGTCCATGGTGGTTTATGTGCCGGGACGGATGATAATTAGAGTGGACTGCTGTGTCGAGTCTAGATATGTGAATGTAGCGACTGTCGATCTGCTATTGCTTGCTGAAGATTGGGCGAGGCTGATCAGTCTCCTCTCTGATCTCTTATCTCGAATGTGTGAATCACCGGCGATGCATTCTTGCGATGGCGACGACAGGATTGGATATCACCGGCAATGGCCGTCGATAGAGGCAACGTTGAAAGTCGTGGTGAATGGGTCGTGGCCCTTCGTGGGTGTCGTCCAAATGTAGTGAGCTGTCTACTGAAGACAGTGCTGTTCAGAGAAAAAGGGAGAAGATAGAGGAAGACAAGTCACGAGGAGGCTGATGCCGCTGTTGGAGAGGGTGTGGTGGGCAGGTCTTTCTAGCGCTAGAGTAGTGGTAATACAGAGAGAGGAAGGAAATAATAACAAGGCTGCTTATGAGGCGTTATTAAAGGCGGCAATAACAAGGCGGCAATAGCAAGGCAGCAATGACGAAGGTGCATTTGTTCAGCGCCTTCCTTCTACGGTTTCTATCGGCATCACTGGCTTCTTCTTTCTTCTTCGGGGTTTATTCTCATTCATGTCGTTTCATTTTTTCTCTTTCATCTTTCTTCTGCTCATTCCTCAACTGTCTCTTCTTAATTGCTGGCAATAATCTCCAAGCAGGTTGGCGCTAGAAAGGAGCCCGGCTTAAATGCGTTGCCAAAGCAATGGCCGTAAACAATCTCCATTATGATTATGTAATATTGTTTAGTTGGCCATCTCGCGCTTTTGGATTATCTCGACGAGCTCATATCTTGAATCACATATTGAAACGATCGTGATTCATTACCTACTGGGCGTTTATCGGGCTCGCAGTACATTAGCCACGCGATGGTCTCGCGTATGGTCCAGTGCTAGGCCACTCATCTGCAATCTCTGCGTCCTGTGGATTTTGTCGTTCTGTGCTTAATGCGCCCCAGTCACCTGCCGTCGATAGTCCTTGCACGCTTCCCGTTTGTCCCACCACGCTTGAGGCAGTTTACCACCAGGCCATCATCTCTGACACCAGGTCATCCGGGTCGTAGATCTGCTGCCGCATCTCGAGCAGAGTCAACCCCACCGCGCAAATTTCGCAGGCCGTTCCAGCGACGGTCGGTTTTTGCATTTGCACATTAGCAACTCCTATGAGAGAGAGCCCGTCCTCTGGCAGCTTGCCAAACTCGGCGTTGTCCAGTTTCACGAGGACGTTGGCTTGACGGGTTTCTCGGATGTGAGCATTCAGTACGAAGCAAATATTGCTTGACAGGAGTATGTTCAGTACCTCCATGACATAGGCCATTCTCATGCAAACCCTTTATGACTTCTGCCGGGCCATTATCCGGAGGACAGGGCTGGATTTTTTCTTTATCCTGCTCTATAAACTAGGAGAGACACTGGGCCGAGGACGGGGAGCACAATGTCTAGGTGTACTCCAATCGACACGGTGGTCGTGAAGGAGTCTAGCTAGACATCGATGTGGTCAGCACCGCGGAAGAGTCTCAGCCTTGATCTGCGCCACTGTACCACAGTCCTGACAGCCTTCTTGACACGGCCACACGGTGCAAAAGTCGTCATGGCTAAGCCTGTTTATCACGCGGTACTTCACAAAGGCGCACATAAGTTCGCCTATGTGAAGCGGATGGCAGCTACCAGTACGGTAATCATCCACCGACTCCATGTCGTCGTTGATTGCGTTCAGATAGGTGCCGCTGATGTTAGTCCAGGGTTGATATGCAAAACAGGACGTTTTGTAGCTGTGTCTTATGAGGTCTAATTGCATGGAAGTTCTAAGAAAAGAATAATAGTCATGACATAATACATAATGCAGCGCTGGTAGCGGAAAAAATACAAAAAGAAAGTGAAAACAAAAAGTGTTTGAAAAACAACCCGACTTAATCAAAGCAAAGTCGACATCACCCACCATCTCCAAGACCAGCACAAGCCGGCCGACAACTCCATTCCGATAGCCTCACATCCGCGTCCCCAGCTTCAAACCAGGCCATTCTCCCGGTTGTAGTATTCATCCTGCATCTGCTTGTGTTCTGCCGACACACCATCCTCCTTTGCATTCTCTCCTTTGCTTTTGTCAGCCCTGCCCTTGACGGCTGCCCAGAATGCATCCCGCTCCTGTAGCAGCTCGCCCGCCCACAGGCGTGTCTCCGGAAGCGTCATTTTGGTCGCCACATACGCGAACTCGGTCAGATCTAGGTTTCCCCGGCCGCGCTTCTCGTACTCGACCATCTGTAGCAGCAGCTCCATCTTGTCAACGTCGTGCACGAAGTGGCTCTCAGGCGTCTGCGAGTCCTCGTACTCTTGCCAGATCGCGCGGATCTCCTTTCCAATGGCAGAGTCGCCGCCGTACACGTTGCCCAATAGTGTCTCGGTAATGTAATCCATCGTTGTGGCCTCGCGGCGGCTCTTTTCGGGCTTGGCAACACCGTCCACAGGGGTAATGTCGCCGACAAGCGACTCGGCCATGTCGTGAATCAGGCACATCTTGATGCAGCGGTTCATATCGAGCGTGGAGGCGAGTGTAGGGGGTGCCAGCATGCTGATGAGGGACATGCGGTACATGTGGTCAGCAATGGACTCTCCATAGTTGACACCAAAGCGGCGCCAGCCTTCGCGCTTGGTGGTCTTCAGAAGCTCGAGGAGGTGGAAGTAGGCAAGGGGGGATGTCGAGCCGGCGGTGGTCGGAAAGCTTATACCGGTTGCAACGGAGGCAGTGGCCTTGTCGACGGTCCAGTTGCCAGTGACCTTTGGTGTAGGAACAACGCCCAGTTCTATCGGTCAGTCATATTCTAGCATGCAAGTTGCAAACTCATCCCACGGTCTAAAAACTTACCCGAGATCAACTGCTCCGTGGTGATGCCGTCATTGGGCCCAGGCTTGCTGTTGTCGGACATGCTGTGTATAAATGGTTGGCAGATTGAAGACAACTCTGGTGGGGCAAAAGAAGTAAATAAAAAGAAGCAGAAAGAAGGTAGAAAAAAAGGACAACAACAGACAAACCGACGAGGCCCCTTCCCTCTAGTTTTGTACCTGCGCTGCTAGCGGCCCAGCAAACACAATCCCCCCACTAAGAATCTACGTAAACACTATCGCCGAGCTATCGCTTGTCTTATCGGCATGTGACCCAATCACTGTAGCACGGATTCGGCTTACTAGACCCACCTGGTCGTCATCTAAAGTGCTCGCATGGAGTATATGGTTGTGTTACTGTTTTTGACAAACTATCATTTTACAAAAAAAAATAAAAAGTGGGGATTGCAAGGATAGTTTGAATATCATTTATAATTTTGTGTACCAAATGTTTTTGGTTCTTGAAATAAAATTAAAAAATACTAGTAAATTTGAATTCTAGTTTTAATCAAGAAAAACATAGGCCTCTTTATCGAAACCCGCCAATGTGACGATAAATACAAAATACAAAACATGAAAATATGAAAACTAAAGATATCAAAGCTGGCATTGACTACACAGCTTATACCGGCTGGACATGGTTGCACGTTAGCCATTTCGGGCAGTTAGCTTACACCCCACAAAATAGCACAAATATCCCAACAAATTGACTTATAAAGGCCGCCCTTTCCTGAATGATATCTCAAGACAGTAAAAATGGAAGGAACGACGGACAAAAATACAAATCAAGATGTAAACAACGCAACAAACCCCAAAATACGCCAAACACAAAGATGAGGACAAGAGTCAGCACCATCTGGTGCTTCCACATGAAAAGCACTTGTAATCACCATTGCCCAGCTGCATGACGCGTCTCTACCAGGCATCCTGTGTCGACAAGAACACCTTTGACATCAGCATGCCACCGCCCAAACCTTTCAAAACTATATCCACGACATCCACGACTCCCGAAATGGAGCACCACAGAGTTGCCATCGAAACAATTGCTGCGCGAGTCAAGCAGTTTGCGGCCATCGGCAAACAATTCCGCATCTACCATGGCTCGACCAACAGCACGCGCAGCACCGACCGCAGCCCGGAAAATACAGTCGACACAAGCATGCTGAGCCGCGTTCTAACTGTCGATATCATCAAGAAGACAGCCCTTGTCGAGCCAAATGTCCCCATGGACGCTCTTGTTGCTGCCACAACCGCCAAGGGCATGGTACCCCTGGTTGTCATGGAGTTCCCCGGAATCACTGTTGGAGGTGGCTTTTCCGGCACGTCGGGCGAGAGCTCGTCCTACCGCTATGGCCCATTTGACGCTACAGTCAATTGGATTGAGATCATCATTGGAAACGGTGACATCATACAGGCGTCTCGTACGACAGACAAGAACACGGATCTCTTCTGGGGTGCAGCCTCCTCGTTCGGTACTCTTGGTGTCGTTACCTTGCTCGAGGTCCAGCTCCAGGACGCCAAACCGTACGTACGGTTAGAGTACAGTCTACAGATAACACCCAATAGCGCCAACTCTGAGATGGAAGGAGAGATTGGTAAGTCGCCATTTTTTTTATCTTACGTCTTCCATCTCTATCTATACCTAGTTTACACACTAAAAACACAGCCAAGGACAATGTCGACTATGTCGACGCAATCATGTTTTCCAAGAATGAGACTGTCGTTTGCTCTGGCAGCTTCAGTGGCGAGCCTCCAGGCACTGACTCTGCCACCGTGCGCTTCACCCGCAGCTTTGACCCATGGTTTTACGTGCATGCCCTAGGAATCCTCAAGAAGCTCAAAAAGAAGTCCACTGACAAAAGGATTGTCGAGTATGTGCCGTTGGCCGACTACCTATTCAGATACGACCGTGGTGCTTTCTGGGTCGCAAAGTACTCCTTCAAGTATTTTGCCCTGCCTTTCAACCGTGTGACGCGGTTCCTCCTCGATCCGCTGCTACACACGCGCACCATCTACCATGCTCTCCACAAGAGTGGCCTTGCCGACTTCTACCTGGTGCAGGACGTTGGTGTCCCCTATGACAAGGTGGATGAATTCACCAACTGGCTCGAAGAGACATACGGAATATTTCCTCTGTGGCTCTGCCCGCTTCTGTTGTCACGCAACTCGCCCAACGCTCAACACGGCCTGCATGCTGATTTTGCTGTTCTGAAGAAAGGGACATCCGAGAGCAAGCTCATGAACTTTGGAGTCTGGGGCCCGGTGCCATCTGTGTCCGCATCAAAGCTGTCGGCTGTGTCGCAGCGCGCCGAGTTCATCCAACAGAACCGCCTTCTCGAGCGGAAAGTGCATGAGCTCGGAGGAAGAAAGTGGCTCTATTCCCAGGCCTTTTACACGGAAGATGAGTTTTGGGCCCATTACGACCGCAAGGCGTACGACAGCGTGCGTGCCAAGTATGGCGCCGAGTGGTTGCCGTCTGTCTATGACAAGGTGAGAAACAAGGAGAAGGATATCGACACGCCGCTGGGCATTGTTCCGTTCTTGCTGGCAATCCTGTGGTCCATCTGGCCCCTGCGTGGACTCTACGGCGTGCTCATGGTATTCCTCGGAGGAGACTACCTGATGACGCCTGTGAAACCGCAAATCAAGCCGAAGCAGGGTTGAGCGGTGTTGAGGCCATCAGTTCATGCAGGATGGGTAGGAATTTTCATTGTTCCATTAATTATTCTGATATATATTTTATTAGTTTAAATAAGGAAAGAAAAAGGTTAAAAAATATAGAAAGGAGCTGAGAGACGAGGACCAGCAGCATATTTACTGGGTGGCACAATAACCATATGCTTTACTGCAACTCAAAATTCCCAGTGAAAACCCTTATGAATTATTCACAATCGTGCCAATCTTTTTTAATCATATTATAGATTCTTAATAGCAGGAATTGCAGCGATGACGAAGCAAAAAGCAAACAGGATAAGATGATCTCAGTCAGATATAGTGTCGAATCATGGCTGTTGTGATGGCCGCACCAGCGGGGTATATCATGCGTACTAGTATGACGTTTGTCAATAATTAAGGCAACATGCCAGAGTGGTTAATGGGTATGACTCGAATAGTTTCCCCACCAAAGGAAACAGATCTATCATATGGCTTCGGCCGCGCAGGTTCGAATCCTGCTGTTGTCGTTATCAACGATACAACGCCGTTTCTTTTTGTCTTTTGTCTTGCTAAACTTATGCTACAAGTTTTCCCGTGTAGATCTGGGCACATTTCACTTTTTATTATTATTATATATTAATATATATTTATAGTCCATCAATATACTCTTGAATGTAAAAAATATCAATGTTTTTTTTTTTTTTGAGGCATGGCATCACCAAAATGTTTGTCTCGGCGACCTGATGTGGGAAATATCAAGATGAAATTTATACCAGCCAAAATACCAGCTGATCTAATTGATAGCCCAGTAAGACTTGCATGACGGCCACCTCTGGCTCTGGCACGCCAGGTGGTAGACACCGAACAACATTATGAGACTTAATCCAAAAATAGAAAAGCTGGACAGTATTTTAGGTGGAAAGGTGGAAACTGGGTGATACGGTGAGCAGATTGCTGACCATATCCACCCGTCTTGGAAATGCACAAGCTCTGGTTTTGTTTTATCAATCTGAGATAATGCTGGACAGATGAACGGTTAACTGTCAACACACAGCTTAATAGTCATATTTAAATATCATCTCTGAAGCATGACTCAGATTATTTGTCGTCTTAGTATTGGTCTGGTTTATGAAATATGTGCTGTCTATTTGTAGGTTCCGGTCGTCATGTCTGATTTCCGAGTCCATGATTCATAACAAGCAAGGCAAGGTATGTAGGTCAATGCAGACTTTAAGTAAAGTCGATGTGGGTTACGGCTGGTATACAAACGAGTACATAGTGGTGACTTGTAAACCACACGTCCGAGTATATAATCCCGAATGGCGAATTCAACACCCAACAAGTTCTATAAACTTATACCGCTGACTACAGGGAGAGCCCGGTTTTCGGTCGATCTCTGAATCTCTTGAAGACAAGGCGGCACATCAGGTTCCGTCTTTAGTACATACATTAGTATAGTTATGTAGATCAACGTTGTTTGTACACTGCCAGTTATCAAAATATATTTTATTATGGATCCTTCATTATCAAGTAAGAGAGTTTGTACTTGTTCTCATTGTTGAGATGTTTAACTTGTAAGTGTTTTAGTTGTATGCGCACAAGTCCAGTACTTTTATGGGCACTTGTTTGTTTGCGATGCGAGAACTGGCTCACTGTCAGACCGGAGAAGAAGCCGATGGCTGATATCGACGAAATGAGTCTCAGAACATAACACTCGAACATATGGAGAGCTGGTGTGAACCAAACTGAGACTGCCGCATTGATTGATCACGACGCAGATATACTGAGATGCTTGCGATGTATAAACGCGAGCATCAGGTGACAATGAGGTAGTCAAAGAGATCTGTGTAATCTGATCTGAGCGATCTTATACACTTGCATTTGCACATAACCGGCGAGGAATCTACATATAGAGACGGCGGTTAGACGTTTTATGTTAAATAATAAAGTAGTATATTATTGTATTGATTAATGAACAAATGAATAACTATAGGCGCTGTGCCTCAGTCGTGCCGCTGCCGTGCCTCATTACAAAGCGTTTTAAAATAAAGACGATAAAAGAAACCGCAAAATAAAGAGAAAAAATAGGAAAATAAAAACAGCCCAGAGGCTGGCTGCCTCGATAACGCCGTGCTTGTATTAGCGACCCAGATACCCGGTTCTCAGGGTAGTAGAGCTTGAAGCCGTCAAGAACAAATTCCAGATACGATGCAACACCTAGATCTTCAGCTTGTTCTCGTTCTTCTGGGTCGGAGACCACCGCAGCATCTCCGTGCAGGGCACATGTGGATTCGTCTCCTCGTACAGCTCCCACGTGTCCCAGCCCTTCTTGTTAGACATGGCACTGCCGCGCTGCATCTTCTCCTCGAACTCCTCGCGGCTCTTGATTGCGTAGTGGTGGATCGCCAGCCGGTTGCGCGTAATGGGCCAGCGCAAGGCTGACGTGACCTGGTCGCCATTCTCGCCGACGGCAATGTGATTTTCGGTGAGGTAGAAGAAGTGTGGGTCCTTGGGTTGGTGGTAGGCCTTGACGCGCACTATTGACTTGACGTGTCGGTTGTGGGAGCCTTCGCCGACGTGCTCGTCGTCGTCGTAGATGCACTCGGTAAACGCATCGATAATCGACGGCTGGCGCGTCAGGTGGCCGTTGGACGTGTGTAGCCGCCAGTTAAGGCTGACTTCGCCAATGGCCTCCACACGCTCGAAGTCCTCGAGAACCTCGCGTAGCGTCTGTGGACCGGGGCTGTCAATAAACTCATCGGCATCGATAAAAGCCATCCACGTGGTGTTGGTGGTGGTCGAGTTGCGCGCAAACTGGATGCAGTGGTTGTACAGCGTGTACTGCATCCAGCGCTCGTGCTGCTCGGGCTTGTAGTAGTGGAACTCGATGGCGGACCGCGGGATAGTAAGTTCATCCTCGGTCATCTCTGACAGTGGCGGCTTGGTGCCGTCATCCATGATTAAAAACTTGCCAACGCCCATGTTGTAGTAGTGGTGGTTGAGAAACTGCGGCAGGTCGCGGCGCTGGTCCTTGATAGCCAGGCACACGGAGATATAGTTGTCCACGGGCGCTTTGGGGATATTGTCGATGAAAGGAAGCGGGATCTTGCTGTTGGCGGCGGTCGTCTTGACAGTCGAGACAACATTATCATAACTGGCGGCGAGGTTGTCCCGGTGGTAGACCATGACGGACATGGCCAGCGTGCCTGCCATGGCCATGAAGACCAGCGGCCGGATTGGAGGGTATCGCATTGCAGGTGCGGTATGGTGTGGTGAGGGTTCGGATGGAACGGATTGGGGGAGAGGATGCTGTGCCGCAGAGCAACGCCGAACGACAGGTGAAATAATCCGAACCAAAGATAAGGCTTCGTAATCGTATACACAGTATAAAGTAGCAACAGCTGGCAAGTTTAAAACAAGATAACAAAGAAACGACAAAAATAATTAACGAAACAAGCCACAGATTTTATGACGAAGCTGGGGTTTCGTTTTGTCGTTCGTCGTGTGTATCGTGTCTCCGTGTGTAGCAGTGTTGCGTGGCTTCAGAGCGCATTGACAGGTGCGGGAGCCAGGAACTGTCGTGCTGGTTGTTTGTAGAAGTACGGCAGACAAGAAGAAACAAAGAATTAAAGAGGACGGGAGATAGATGAAAAAGAAAAAGGACCAAGCTAAAAAGACAAAAGGAAGCCAAAGATAGGATAGTGCGGTGCAGAAGAATAAGAGGAAGATACTAGTACAGTGCCTACAGTCTACTGTAAGATATTACAGATTGAAGATATGTACAAAGGTACATAAGATACACTCAGATTGACCTACTATGTATGTGGGCGTACTATGTAGACGAGGGCGGGCTGGCACATTGCGAGCAAAATGGCTGTAGGAGTATGAGACTCTTACGTAGTAGGCTCGTAGGGAGACTCACAGTCGGCAACGGACTCGTGGTTTGCCACAGTGACAGGAGAATGCTACCCCCTTTCCAGTGCACCGTACGGAGTAAGATTATGTAGGCACTAGTGGCGTAGTCTCATTCCAACAGTTCTATTCTGTAATATCCTGTACATACAGTAGTAGGATGGACTTGTTTGAGGGGTTTCATGCGTGTTAAAATTCTCTTATGTATTTCATTTTTATTTTCACTTCAACTGAATCTATTTAGAAAGTCTGATAAGTCGGCATCAAAACCAAATGCAACGGCTACACACGCAGCCCTGCCCAATTTTTATTTTATTTTATTTTATTTATAGCGGTACTCATGTGCTGCAATTTCCCCGCAGGAAGATGTGTTGTCTTGGCAGATAGGTCAACATTACGCGAACGAAATCACGAGAAACCGGGAGAGTTTTTAAAAAGAAAACATTACTTTATCGAAAGAAGAAAACAAGAAGAAAAATAAAATAAAATCAGAGCAGGATTAAAGTATTTTAATTTCTCTCGCACTATCGACTCGTTCCTAGGTATTGTCAAGTCGTCCGTCTATCATGGTATGCAATGCACTAACTCTTGGCTACTAACTTATTGTCAGCACTTACTACATAGTATGTACATAAAAGAAAGGGGTAAAAACCTCCTCTGACTATCTCCGACCAAATAATAGAGTACGCGTTCTTCATTATAGGATAGGGAAAAATTAAAAACCCCTGTAGGCATGATACGCGACGTATATACAACGGACGAGTGCTCCTTTGCCGCTATTATTACTCACGCAGACACTATTGAAGCATATCCCTCCCTTCAAATGGAAAAATGGGAGAAAACTGAACACCAGCGAGAGCTGGAATAAGGGAGAGTAAGCACACAATAAAATGAGCAGTATTGCTCGCGCCCCTTTTTTACGCCCCTTTGGGGTATTGTATTCCACTCCGGCAATTTGGACATGTTATCTCCGATCGCTACTATTACTAATACGAGGAATGTTGTGCGATACGAGTCTTTGTAAGTGAGGTATTCTGTGTGGCAGCTCTCGTAATGGGCGAGGATGGCCAGAATGACAGATGGCCCATCTATGGCTGATGATCTGACAGGCTCACCTCACCGTATGCACTGCCTTTTTTTTTTTTTTTTTTTTTTTTTTTTTTGTCTTGGCAGGAATAAGCATAACAAGGATTTTGCAACGCTAGCAAACACATGCAGGAATCACACAACGACTCTGACTGTTGTGGCCAAGCCACTGAAACTGATACGTTGTAATACTAAAGCTAGAAGATGATCACTCATCACTGATCAAGGTGATCAACTATCAACCGCTACCAGGGCGCCTTGGAACGTTGGCAGATTGCAAGGAGATACCTCAGGTGGTGCCCGTACGATGTAGGCTGCAGAGAGCAGAGAACCTGATCGTGGTAAGACCGGCGTGAGACAAAGAGCCAGAAGGCGCTGTAGTAAAAATAAGATACCTGCATACCTGGCCAGGGGTCTTTCGAAGCCATCGCCTCGATCTGTCACATCGTCAGTACTGTGCCATCGTATTTTACATAGTAGAAGAAATGAGGATAGGGAAGAAAATGCAAATCCCTACTTTTCCCAGCCCACCGTCTCTTCCCTCTCATTCTCACCCAGTCTCCAGTGCTGACGATCCCTACGCATGCCAAGACTTGCTTTGGCGAGGGAGCATTGGACCGAGACAAGCGTTCTAGGCCTAGTGTGGACACTGGTTCATATCAGTACTCCGTACTAAGTCTAGAGGGATTAACAAAGATATGCTCGTAGCAGGTGCTAGTTATAATAGAGGCTAGTACAGGACAGAAGCAGGGATTATGGCTCCGCCCTACCCGTATGAAGGCATTATTCGCAATTCAAGGGGGAGGTATGTAGATAATGTGTACGAAGACGACTACGGAGTAAAGCCACAGACGCAGAGACGCAATCGCGTCAGGCCAAGCTTGACACTATGGACTATCGTAGAGTCAAACACACAGGCACAGACACAGTGGTATTCATATTCATAGGGTGTGCCTATCCGTGACCTGGCCGCCCCGTATTGCGTTTCTTTAGCTTCTACCCGCTCACGCGTCCTCGTTTGTCCGTCCACATTTTGTATCGTTTTCATACAGAGCAGACTAATATCTCTTCACAACGACCAAATATTCATGAGGCACAGCGATAGTTGCCTCCGACCTGTCACTGTTCTTCCTTTTGTTTTTGCTACTGCAGTGATTACCCACGACACCACGACACCACGACAACACGACACCACGATACTACGACTGTACACGGAAGACGGAAGACGGAAGACGAGAATCATAGTAGTGTGAATTGAGGCTACAACTACAAAATTCAATCAAGTCACAATGCCTTCATCCCATCAGCTATTACCGCAAAACGACCCTGACGACATTGAGCGCCAGGTTGAGAACAAGGCGCCGCCACTCATAGATACTGTCATCGTCGAGGACACAATATCGACCCGGTCAAAACTCGTCCAGCTCGGGTTCTACTTTCTCTGCAATGTTGCCCTCACAATATACAACAAACTTATCCTCGGAAAGGTAATACGATAGACACGGATACAGACATCTACATCACAGACATCCTAAACAGACACTAACATACCAGTTCCCTCATCCATGGCTTCTCACAGCCCTGCACACAGGCTCTGCGTCCGTAGGCTGTTACATCCTGCGCATGCGCGGCGCCATCCCGCGCACACACCTTAACTGGAACGAGGAGATGAAGCTCGTAGCCCTCTCGGTGCTCTTCACTATCAACATTGCCATCTCCAACGTCTCGCTCGCCATGGTCTCTGTCCCCTTCCACCAGATCGTCCGCTCCACAACCCCGGTCGTCACAGTCGCCGCCTACCGTCTCTTGTTTGGCCGCTCCTACTCGAACGAGACATACCTGTCTCTTGTCCCTATCGTCTTGGGTGTGGGCATGACCACGTACGGCGAGTACTACTTTACCATCATAGGCTTTCTGCTCACGTTTTTGGGCGTCATCCTTGCTACCGCCAAGACCATTGCCACCAACCGCATCATGACAGGCTCGCTCAAGATGTCTCCTCTTGAGACGCTGATGCGCATGTCGCCCCTATCGTTCTTCCAGGCACTCTTTATTGCCTGGGTGTCCGGCGAACTGTCCGGCGCTGTTGACGGGGCTGCTCGCACTCTGGCTGCGCGTGCCGCGTCGACTGTCGCACGCGATGTGGCAGCCCAGGCTGCTCCTGCTAGCCCCGAGACATCTCTTCTTTCCCTCGCCCTTGCCCTGCTTGGCAACGGTGTCCTTGCCTTTGCCCTCAACGTCACCTCCTTCACGGCAAACAAGGCTGCCGGCGCTCTGACCATGACGGTCTGCGGCAACGTCAAGCAGTGCCTGACAGTGTTGCTGGGCATTGTTTTCTTCAATGTCACCGTCGGATTCACCAACGGTCTAGGCATGGTCGTGTCATTAGCGGGTGCTGCATGGTACAGTTTTGTCGAGTTGAGAGCCAAGAAGAGCACACCGTCACCGCCAAAGTAAGCTGCGTGTGCAAAAGAAAACGCCTATGTCCGGACCAGGAGTCGGAGTTTGTCTAGTATTCGTATTCTAGTGTTTTGGAAATCACATCGGGGAGATACCGGCGGTGCTTGGCGCACAGGGCATTGCTATCACTAATGACCCTTCTTTCATTTGTCTTTTGGATTTATTATTTCGATATATTCCTTGTTTTTGCTTCGTCATTCTTTGGATTTATTTGGTAATCTGACTTTATGCTGTTCTTTTTGTTGTACTTTAGTTTCTGACTCTTCTGTGCCGACATCATTATTTCTCTCATTTGTATCTTTATTTTATTTTTCTTCCGTTCTGTACTTTTTGTTCTGGATGTACACCACATCACGTACCAGTCGCATTTATCAAACATTTATTCCACCTAGTAAAAAAAACATGCTCGGGTGAGTTGTCTCTTAGATACGTCATGTCATGCTATTATACTTATGTTGTGCAGCAAGCTTTGCCTTGGGACACGCCTCGAGTTACCTGCTTAATCGAGCTAGATTCCACGAGCTGCTTACACCCGAAGTATAAATAAATCATGAACCGTAAGCACCACCAAGCGGTCGACATTCAAAATGACATGGCATGTTGTCATCGCTATCTCTCCACATGTAATCAATTTTTCTTGAGCCGTCAGTATTACCTAGCGAGGTAAGATGTCTCCACCCACAGCCTCGAGATCAACACTCATATGCCATGGCGGCACCCAGTACAAAGCGAATGAAAATGCAAACATATCTCATCGTTTGGTATGATTCCGTCCATCTTTGATATCATACTCTATTCAGCTGATGACCTGACAAGAACCCTCATTTTTTTTAACATCCCGTCTTGCCACGATGATTTATACACACCTTCTCATCTCGACTCCGGCCAATGCTGCCCTCGCCTGTGTCGACAAATCGGTAGATACAGCTCCAACAAGTGCAGAGGTTGTTCCATTGATGCAAGGGTATTACCCTCCGACGGCCAAGTGTTGGGAGTACAGCATGCCAGTCTACCTGCCATCCGTAGAGGTGACTACTTTTGCTTTCCTAGAGTGGTCCGACGACTACCAACTGCAAGACTTTCTGACTGCCGCAACGGCACGTGTCAGTGCCAACTTTCCCAGTGTCGTAAATGGTACCATGGAATACACCATCTCAGCCTCCTTCTGCACTCCCAAGACTACCACCCCCAGAAAGAGGACGATCATCCTTGCCACTCATAGAATCGGTCTGCCATGCAGCCACTGGAACTCTACCTACGAGGACAAATATAACTTCGTGCAGTATGCTATCGACAAGGGGTATTCTGTGTGGTTATACGATCGCCTCGGAACAGGCTTCTCGGAAACGTTGGATAACCTGTACAAATAACATTAACTAGAACAGTAGCGTAGCTGACATTGCAGGGTCTCGGGTTTCACAACTCAATTGCGCCTCCAAAAGTCCATACTCGTCGAACTGGCCGACATTGTCAAGTCGGGTAAGTACAATGGCAACTTTGGCAAGCCAGACAAACTTGCGGTCATGGACTTCTCGTTCGGCTCCCATGTCACACATTTTCCCGTAGCTGAGAACCCTACACTCGCCGACGCCGCCATTCACGGGTATCAACTACAACACGACAGGCCTCAATTCCAACGGCCTTGTCAGGTCCTTTGTTCTACGCATTACATCTCTGCAGAGTCCAGACCGCTTTGGCAATCTTGACCGGGGCTATATCACCTGAATTGACTGCATCACATACATCAACACCTACTTCAAGTACCCCAATTATGATATCCCGACAGCCTCCTACAGTGAAGCCAACAAAGCCGCTTTTGCTATTAAGTTACGGATGGCACCTTTGACGCCAGCGGGTTCACGGGTGCTGCCCTAGCTATCACCGGTGAGACGGACTACGTCATCTGCGACGGCGAATGCAAGGTAATTTTTAAGGAGCCAGCGCGGACGATCTGGAAGAATGCCAAGTTTTCACCCTACCTGCACCGCGGTGCCAGTCATAACTTTAATTTCCACTTCAATGCTACGGGAGCTTATGGTGTTATTGCCAGCTTCCTCGATGCGAACAGTCTTTTAGACTTCGTTCTTGTCTACATATTTATTCTCAAGGCTTGAACTCGATGCTCGCAAGACTACGAGTATTGCTGTTATCCCATCCACTCCACTGCGGTGCAATTCCCATACCAAAAATCAACTTCGTTCTGTTTCATGGCACTCGTTTTGGTTGCACTTTTTCCCTGTTAATTGCTTTGAACCAGCCTCTTTTTTACATTGGTCGAGCTTCCCCTTCTTGACATATAATTTACACTTGTTGAATTTCGGTTTATCCGAGTTATTTGATTTGCATTTTAAAAGTATAGATGTGACGTTTCGATATCTAGGTATTTAATTATTAGATATTAACATTGTTTTCTGCGGTCAAATATATTATAACAAAAATAAACCTTGTAATTATTGAGTCTTCCTCTCTATTTCTTTTTTAATCAAATAAATGTCTCGCCAGCTTTTTAAACAGAACAACCCCTTTAAATTTCTAATGTATAAAAAACCGCGATGTGCATCGAAAATAGACACAGTTTTTACTCTTCGTGATCCTATAATAATTTTAGCCTGCAGTAGCACCGGTTCGAAGTGGGATGTTGTTGCCGTTCTTACCCCACAGGTGCATATCCCAAACTTTATCTAAAGAACCGCTTCCTATCTACTGCTGTATGTAGTTATATTTGTTTCTAGACTAAAGATGACTAAAGATGACAGACAAGTGAGACTCACCAATGTTTCGTTGGAAATATTGCGGGAGATGTATCCCTGCCAATAGAAACACCGCAACACGGTGAAAAAGTGGTACTATCTGCCGGAATGAATGTGGCTCGCCATCACGCAAACACTCCGCATAAGTCCGTATGCAATACGTGTACAAATGCAACGCGAGCTTGGTTCTCGGCGGCCCTATCCTCGTTTAGTCCCCGGGGGGCTACCGTATTCGGTTGACGCTGGCTTGGTTTAGAATCAGTAGAATGCGCTGGCTGGATACTCGCGGACGATATAAGAAGTGCCCATATCCGTCATAAAATGTAGGATATATGCAGTTGAATGCATCTCCAGCGTTTGCACGTGGAACATAGACACGCAATCTACTATGGCCTCAGTTACCCCAGACTACGACAGCATCGTTGTCGGCACTGGCTTCAGTGGAATCCATGTGTTATGGCAGCTCAAGCAGCTCGGCCAAAACGTCAAATGTTTTGAAACGGGGTCGGATGCTGGCGGTGTTTGGTACTGGAATAGATATCCTGGTGCGAGGACTGATATCGATGGCAGAGTCTACAGCATGAATTTCTCAGAACGGCTCAAAGATCTTTGGTCTTACAAGGAGAGATACCCGTCTCAGCCAGAGGTACATGCTTACCTGTCATCTGTAATTGGTAAGTAACGATTTCCATATATGTATATAACTTTTGGCCCGAAACGAACTGACAATAACAACTACAAAGACGAATTCGACCTTCGCAGTGTGATCCAGTTCAGTACTAGGATTGCATCTGCAAACTTCAGCGACGTGGACAGAGTATGGACAATAACCACGGACGCCGGACAAAAGTTCACATCTCGATTCTTTCTCCCCGCGACTGGCCCCATGTCTGCAGCCAAGAAGATTCCCTTTCCTGGCTTGAAATGCTTCAAGGGTGAGTGGTACCGTTCGTCCACTTGGCCCAAGGACTCGCCCAACCTCAAGGGCAAGCGGGTTGCCATCATCGGGACAGGCGCCACCGGAGTCCAGCTCGTTCCAAAGATCGCAACAGTAGCGAAAGAGCTCTTTGTCTTCCAGAGGACACCCCAGTACGTCCTTCCAGGCCGTAACTTCAATCACGACCCCGAGCAAATTGACGAAATCCGGGACAAGTACAATGAAATCTGGGCCATGTCCGAGAAGACGGATTTTGGTCTTCCCATGGTGCCCACTGGTAAGACATTCAGCCAGATGAAGGATTATGATGAGATTCAGCGTGCCATTGACCGAGCGTGGGAGGCCGGTGGCTTCCACATCATGTTCGAGAGCTTCGATGACGTTTTCACAGACATCGGTGCGAACACAGCCGTGTCCGACTATCTCAAGAAGAAGATCCGCGTCGTCGTGGAAGATCCCGCAACTGCCGAACTTCTGACTCCCAATTACACTTTCCTCACCAGACGGCCACCGTGCGGACACGGCTACTACGAGGCTTTTAACCGCCCCAATGTCAAGCTCGTTGACATTTCCAAGGAGGAAATTGACGTCTATGAGAGCGGTATCAAGACAAGTGGTTCGAATTCGCTATATGAGGTTGATGTCATCATATTTGCCCTGGGATTCAACGCGGGCGTCGGTGCTCTTTCCGAAATGGATGTTCGTGTTGGAGATGGGCCGTCGCTTGGAGAGCTGTGGCAGCAAAATGTTGAAACATTTGCAGGGATCTTGGTCCCAGGTTTTCCCAACATGTTCGTTGTATGCGGACCGCATATGCCGTTTGGCAATATGCCGCTAGTCTTGGACCTGCAGGTCAATTGGATTGGTGCGCTCTTCCAGCACATGAAGAACTCGTCCTTTAAGACTGTAAACATCAGCGATGCTGTGGCACAGGCCTACTGCAAGGAGCTAGCTATGATATTTGAGATGGCAGTTTTTGCTGAGTCGTCCAAGAAGCTTGGGTCGTGGTTTGTCGGTGGCAATATCCCTGGGCGTGTCGTGCAGCCCTTGTTTTATTTCGCCGGAATTGGACAGTGGAAAGTATGGTTGGACAGAGAGACTGAAGGGAACTGGAAGGGCTTGGAGTTCTCTAGCTAGCCGCTTGTCAAGGATGATATTAAACGCGACCTTACTCCGTATTTCACGGAGTATCTATTGCACCGCCCTCGGCAGGTAGTATTTTGGTCGTTGTCGATCACCGGGACAATCAATGTATCTTTTGTTTTTTGTTGTGTGGCAAGGCTCCGTTTACATTGCTTTTGTGCTACCTCTAATTCGATATTCAAAGAGAGTTATTTTAATTTCAGTTTGTAATTCTACATGGCAATGGTATAATCCCAATCGGCACGGATGGAAAAAAGCTTGATAACTATTCACTGGGACATGATGCAATGCCATGTGTTCTGACCAAATTGTAAATCACAACTTGCAGTTCCAGCGCTCTAGTGCATAGCGCTACTTTCCATACTTTGCAAAAACCGAACGCCGTGTAACTATATAGATCCTGTGAGCTTGGCCAATCCTTTACAATTTCCGCAATCAAACCACCGTCTTTTGACATGTAGCTTCTTACACATACAAGCATTGGCGCTTCCCCTAAACTGCGCCGCTGGATCCGGCATATCCGTTCGCCGTGCCCCGAAAACTCGTGCACAAATCGCATGAATTAGGCAAGTCACATAGATCAAACAGATTCGCGGGAGGACATATTGCACTTGAAGTAATCAGATGATGATGCAGTCCACTTTATGGCAGTATTATTTAGGAAGGTGGACACATATAAGTTCCTGGCTACTTATTTCCGATGATAATCGACGGGGATAATCGCCAAATATCGCAGGCGTAGAACAAAAAAAATCATATGCAAATTACGGATTATAACCTTGTGTATTCCTATCTTGGCCTCGCTCAATAATACCGACTGCCACTTGCCATCTCTGTACTGCGGCGCCTTGGCTGACAAACAAAAACCAGACTACATATATAGTAGGATGGCAGTTTGATTGGTAACAAAGGTTGGTTGGGACTTCTTACACTTGACTGGGGTCTAACATCCCTTCCACTTTCGAATTCGCCACGCGAAGGTGCCTCCGTCGTCGGCCAGGTACATTCCTATCGAGCTAACATAGCCGCAGGGTGGATTTTCCCTTCTCGTGAGCATGTCATGGGCAATGCCAAGATTTCGTCCTGTTGATCGCTACGACATATGGCGATCAAGTGTTCTCGTTTTCTTTAACAGAATATGCCAAGGTGGAGGATGTGTAATACTACAACACCGCCTACTTTTGACGCGTAGAAAGGCATATGCACTAAAAAGGTATATATATCTCCTCATCCGGAACGTCTGGTTAAAGTAAAAATTTAAAGAATCAGCCCTTCACTTCACTGCAGATACATATTCGACATTGCCACAATGCGTATCTTTGCTTGTGCTTTTGCCGTGATGGCTTCGACTGCCATGGCAGCTCGTCCGTTCTTGGATGAACCAGACACTGGCATCACAGATGTTCTAGGTGATCTGCCCAAGGGCCAGCTTCCCGATCTTGATGATATGGTGGCTCTTAACGATTTCCAGTATGCCGCTCGCAACTTCCTGCCTGCTGCCAACTACACCTACTACCGCAGTGGTGCCGGTGGCGAGTGGTCGTACCGCAACAACCTGGAGGTCTACAATCGCTACCGCTTTAAGCCGCGCACTGTTGTTGATATCACCAGCATCGGCAACTCAATGAACACCACTATCCTTGGTCACAACGTCTCTTCGCCGCTTTTTATTAGCCCTTGTGCCCGGGCCGGCTATGGCCATCCCGACGCTGAGCTCAACATTGTCCGCGGCGCAGCTGCCAACAATGTCATTTACATTGTAAGCCGACAGGTTTTGAGATTTTATCAGATCATTGTAATGGGTCTTGCTAACCGCATTTCTCATTCAGGTGTCTGGCTACTCCACTCTGCCCCTGGAACAGATCAGCGCAGCTGCCGCTCCTGATCAGATTCTCTTCAGCCAGATTTACTTTGGCAACAACGACACTTACAACACGGCACAAATCCGTATTGCCGAAGCCGCAGATGCCAAGGCAATTGTGTGGGCAGTTGACTCTCCCGGCAGCCCAAGCCGCCAGCGCAGTTCTCGTTACGGTGTTGGCTCCGCCAATGACGTCTTCCTCAGAAACTCATGGGCTCGCTACCACGGGCTCCAAAAGCAGACGAAGCTCCCTATCGTCCTCAAGGGAATCATGACAGCGGGAGATGCACGCACTGCGATCAATGAAGGTGTCAAGGCCATCATTCTCTCCAACCACGGTGGCCGTAACCTAGATGGCTCTCCTTCTTCGCTCGAGGTAGCACTAGAAATCTATCAGAACGATCCGTCCGTGTTCCAGCAGATTGAGGTGCTAGCCGATGGTGGAGTCCGTTACGGAACAGATGCCCTCCGCCTCCTGTCCCTCGGTGTCAAGGCTGTCGGCGTTGGTCGCCCGGTCATGTTCTCCAACGTCTTTGGTGAGGAGGGTGTTACGAAGGCACTTGGAATCATCAAGAATGAGCTCAAGAACGATGCTGCTAACCTTGGCGTTGCTAACATACATGCTATCAACTCTAGCTATGTTCAGTGGACGCCGAACAATTGGTACAGCTAGATATTTTGGTAACTGTATCTCAATAGCCTTTGCATAATTACACAATAGTTGATATCTATATATCCTTTTGCTATCATCAAAACTTGTTATTACGGGTCTTTAATCTTACTTCTAGAGAGGTCCTGTTGTACAAGGGATTGTCTTTACTGCGTAAGCAGGAGTTTACATAATTATCGCGCGACTGAGTTTGACTTTTCCGTCTCAGTTTTATGCTTTGATCGGTGAGCCTCTTTCTTAGACCGCACGTAATATTACAACCCACCAACTTTATTAAATAGTATCTAGGTCCTAACTCAACGCCATACTAAAACACATGCATGCATTCATTAAATAGTGGTTATTCCTCCAACGGCCAAAAAAATGACTTTTTTAAGTAGATATTTATTGACATCACATGCATCTAAGCTTAACGCGCGCCGTCACGTTCAAAACACGATAATTGTGTAGAGATACTAATTCTACATTGAAGCATGCAAATTTAGACAGATATGAATTTATTCCTTATCGAAACCAAAATACCATAGAATCACAATGAAATAGTCTTTATTTTCTAAGCTTTTTGTATGTAGCTTGTTGTATGCTTTGATCTAAGCTATGATTATAGCCAATTATAAAAGGTTGTATTTTGACGGTTGGCCTACTTTCACAAAAGATAGTGACTATCTAAATAAATTATCATGCATATAAATAACTTCAAATATATCACCGCCGAAATTTAAATTAAATACGAAAAACTCACCGAATGGCACTATGTCTAGGAATCGGAAAATCGCGAATAAATGCAGGTTAAGAATAATAGCTACCTAGTACGTGGGCACCTTGGTCTTTACGGAGTACAAAAACGATGGTTCTGATTCGGCTAACGTATGGAAATGACGTTAATTCTGACCAATTAGAGAGCAAAAGTTGATTTACTCTTTCTGTGCTCAAGGTTGTCCGAATAGGGATATTGCAGATTAGCCAGTCAGTTTACGAATATGACATCACAGGATCCACTATATTCCCACTCAGAAACGCCAAAAAGGCCTAAGATAAGGTGCTTTCCTCTTATTTACTCCGCAACATGTGCATCCTTCTTATCAGCGATCGGGCCCTCCGCCATCTTATGATTGCTGACATTGGCAGCCTCTCACCGGTTTTTTTCTTCTTTTGTTACGGACTAGTGCCGATAAACTGTCTTGACATCCGAGTCATTTATAAGAAGTACATATAGGGACAAGAGACGCAACAGAGAGAGACGTGGAGTCCCTGCATCGTCGAAATACACCTCACCAGACAATTTTCTCGGCAAAACAACGAATCTGATTCACGCAAGGCAAAAAGAAGATAAACGACGCGTCATGCCCAAGTAACGACTGCAGAATCTGATCGTCTAAGCCACCTCACAAGCACTATGCTCGGCCTTGAGAGCAAAGGTGTTGGGACGACCCTAGCTGAAAAGCAATCCCCCCCCAGCGCAGGTGGCGTCTCTGAAGCACAGGGAGAGCATGTGGCCAGCAATGTTGATGGCTTGCAGCGCCACCTAGGCATGCGGCAGGTGTCGATGATTGCCGTGGGAGGCTCTATCGGTACTGCACTTTTCGTGAGTATCAGCAGCGGCTTGATGGCGGGTGGCCCGGGCAGTTTGTTGATTGCCTTTACCGCATACTCAATCATTCTTGGTCTTGTAAACAACTGCGTCGCTGAGATGGCTGTTTTCATGCCTGTGTCTGGTTCATTTGTTCGCTTTGCTGGAAAATGGGTTGATCCTTCATTTGGAATGATGGCTGGCTGGAACTTTTTTCTTTATGAGGCCTGTCTGATTCCTTATGAAGTGTCTGCTCTGATCCTTGTACTTCAATATTGGAGTGAGAATATTCCTGCATGGGCTGTCGTTATTGTATGTATTGTGCTTTATGGCCTTATCAATGTCTTTGCTGTCAAGTACTACGGTGAGACTGAGTTCTGGCTGTCGAGCGGCAAATTTATCTTGTTGTTGATACTGTTTTCATTTACCTTTGTCACCATGGTCGGCGGCAACCCACAGCGTGACGCCTACGGCTTCCGTTATTGGCGAGAACCGTAAGTTGATTTCTTGAGATGAATTTGATCAAATTATGCAAACTAACTAATATTATAGTGGCTCATTTGCAGAGTATATCACAACTGGCGACCTAGGCCGATTCGAGGGCTTCTTGGGCGCCTTGTGGTCGGCCGCCTTCACTATTGTTGGGCCGGAATATATCGCCATGGTGGCTGGCGAAACAGAGCGACCTCGTATCTTGCTCAAGAAGGCCTTTAAGACCATGTACTGGCGTTTCGGCTTTTTCTATATCACTGGTGCCCTATGCGTTGGTATCAGCTTACCCTACAACGACCCAATCCTTGTCGAAAATTCCGGCGGCAACACGGCCAGCGCTTCTCCTTATGTCATTGCTATGCAGAACATGGGAATACGTGTTTTGCCAGATATTACCAACGCCCTTATGGCCACATCTATCTTCTCGGCAGGAAACGCCTACGTGTACTGCGGTATGCGTACCCTCTATGGCCTAGCACTGGAGGGCCAAGCACCCGCATTTCTCAAAACTTGCTCCAAGAGTGGTATCCCATACTACTGCTTTGCTGTTACCATGTGTTTCACACTTATCTCTCTACTGGCCATCAGCAACAGCAGTTCCCAAGTTGTCTCCTGGCTTGCCTCTCTCACTGAAGCCTCGCAGCTCATTGACTACATCATCATTTGTGTCACCTATATCTTCTTTTACCGCGCTTGCGATGCCCAGGGCATTGACCGCGACACCCTTCCATATAAAGGTTGGTGGCAGCCATACTGTGCCTACATTGGTCTCGCTTTTGAAATTGCGATACTTGGTTGCTATGGGTATGCGACGTTTCTCCCCGGCCAGTGGGATATCGGCACGTTTTTCAGCTACTACGCCATGATCTTTTTCGATATTATCGCTTATACTGGTTGGAAGCTATGGAAGAAAACCACTGTCATCAAGCCATTGGAGGCCGATGTTATTTGGGACAGGCCAGTCATTGATGCTTATGAAGCATCTTTCAAACACCCACCGCCCAGCTTTTCCGCAGAGATATCGCATATGCTACGCATTCGTAAGAAGCCAACTTATGGCGACGAGGAATCGGACCACGCCGAGTGAATAGAAGTGGCGTACCCCAATTACAATATATCATTGTTTTATAAGAATTATTAATTAACATTTGCACACCCAGCCCCAACGCAGCTACCGCCCAGAGAGGCTGCAGCGCACAGAGTTTATCCCCCCTAGCCTAGAGGCTTTTACTGTCCTGATCATAAATGTACTTGAAACCTCAAGAAGCGGTTTAGAAGTGCAACAGGTAAATAAGAAAACATGAATTTTCACTATGGATAATTATGCAACAACATCTTTACTGATTGTATCTGCATGAAGCTACAAAATTAACATACTCATAAGCCTATGGATCATTCTCATCGATTGGCCGAATCTCATGCAGTGTTTGCTGCAAGAAATGTACCTGTTCGTCCACCCATTGCTTCATCTCGTCATAGGATACCGTGTCCAGACGGCACATTCCAGATCCTCCGCGATTTTCTGCCTTGACGTTATCGTCATAGTGCTGCTCCAATAAGGCCAATTTATCACGTGTCCGATCTGCCAGGCTCGCGAGCCGGTACTTTGTCCATTGGTAGAACATTTCAGAGAGGTGCGACTCAGTGCGGACATTGAGCATAGAGTTCTCATCCTTCAGCGAGTAATCCTTTGGCCGGAAAGACGTCACAACAGTAATACGCTCCGGCATATTTATTGCAGGTAGAGCAGCATGCTCGATGTACCGCCCTTGGAGTAAAACAGCACCACCCTGGACTGTTAGCAAATTTGGAACCTCACCAGGGAATAAAAGACTATACCATTTGTGGTGCTCGGACACTGATTAACGTCCCATCGCCCGCCCGTAGAACTGTCTCACCACCTTCCATGCCACGTGCATCCGAGAGCATCACAACACAGACGAAAGCATAAGAGTCCTTGTGCCATTTAACCAACTCTGACGTAGGTGTGGGCACTTCACCCGTTGCCTTCTTGCCTTGATTAGTGACCATTGCCGGTGGTACTTCTGGCGTGTCTCGCACGCCCGCAACACCCCCCGACCCGAGCTGCACATTTGCATGCGCCACCTCATAGTCCATCACTGGAACGAGTTCAATGCCTGCCAAGTCACTGACGATATTGAGAACCTCGGGCGAGTTCCAAAACGAGTGAATAAATGGTGCATACTTGGGACACATACCACGGAGCATGGCCGCAGAGCCGGCTCTTGTTGCGAAGTAGCAGTTATCTAGAACATCCGTGCTGAACAATTCCCGGCGATGCGCCAGAACAGCCTCGGGAGTGAGCAGATTGAAGGGTTCCGTGGCAGCAAACGATGAGATGGGCGATGCGTTGTCCAACTTCAAGTCCTTCATGGACAGGATGCGGGGAGGTGTAGAATAATTAAGATGTGCCCGGGCGCTGAACAAGACAGGCGCACGGGGCGACCCCGGCTTTGCCTCATACCCAGGGTCGAGGCTGGGCACAGCTTGTGGTCGTTGGGCGTTTACGAGTGACATGACTGCAATTGACTTTGAGTATTTAAAGGTACGATAAATGTATGTTACTTCTTTGTATCGAATTTATATTAAATCCCTACATGGTGGCCTACTACCGCAAGATATAGTTCCCGAAACATCAATCCAGTGCCGTGATCGGGGGCGATCTGGCCTTGAACAAAGCGGTATGTAATTCCTACTAAAGTTTTATCGACCGTAAGGTTGTACTCGTATCGGCCCGGCCGACCAAAATGATCACCACTGTTATCTCAACACTGAACAGAATGCGAAGATGCAAGTTGTCAACTGAGGTTCTGAAGCCTTCTTATCTAAAGGGGGTAGCGCTAAGTCTACTACGGGCAAAGCCTACCTCTAACCCAATCCTTGCGGCAGGAATTGCCGTATTTGGGTGATATCGTCTTTGATAAGGCCCTTAGAGAGACTAATACCGGCTCTTATTCACATGCATTTTCACTTAAAGTTCCCCCATAAACCTTTTTTTTTTCTTCTTCAGAAAGCAGTGCATCCGGCAAGCTGAACTTCATTGTCACCTTATATGCGTAGAATACCGATGGTGTCAAAGATGGCTCCAAAAAAGTATTTATGTTTAAGGAGGCCCTTGATCTTGATTTTTAGATGAAGATTTATTGCAAAACTCTACTTCGCCCTCCTCCCTTGAATTAGCTTCTATTTCCAGCAGCCAGACCCGCAATGGGTCATTAGCACAAAGGCCAACCATCCTGGACTGGGGTGATATGGGTCTCTTCGGTTTCTGACGATGGCCACGTCATTGATCCTGAAAGTTCGCCAGCAGTTTGGAAAGGGACAACTGTGACTGGATACCTCCCCCATCACACCTTCCCCAACGTCAGATTTGTGCAACTCGCTTCCGCTGGTGCAGACCTCTGGCATGGACACGAAGTATACCAGGACCCGGCAGTTGCTTTTTCAAATGCCAGTGGATTCTACAGCCTGCAGATCGCAGAGTGGGTTATCGGTTCTTGGCTAATGCACCAAAGAAGATTCGTGCCCTACCAGAATGAAGCAAACACAGCATTGGTCCGCTCCGGATACCGAAGACAGTGAAAGACCACGTTCAAGACGTGTGATTTCAACCATAAACAGGAGTTACGCATGCTCACTCATAATTTTAGGGGAATACTGGGTTACGGATCTATAAGGCGGCAATGTGCCCGACTGGCCACTGCGCTAGGCATTGAAGTTTATGCTTTACACTCGCGCCGCGCGCGGAACCACAGAATTACGCCGAGAAGATAGAGAACACCGTTTTAATGCTGCTGGAACTGGCGACCCCGATGGTGTGCTGCCGAAAAAGTGGTTTCGCGGCCCCTCACAAGAAAACGTTGATGACTTTCTGCGTCAGGGGCTTGACATGCTAGTAATTTTCCTACTGCTTACACAGGACACTGAGCCACTGACCTAATCCGCACAGTTTTCTATCATGTCAAAAAGAAGATGTTTGACATTAATGTGGCCCGCGGTCGCCATGTTGATAAGGCACTGATTTCAGCTCTCAGCAATGGAGACATTCGTGGTGCTGCACTCGACGTCACTGACCCCGAGCCACTCCCGCTTTGGTCTGCCCCTAACGTGTTTACCTCTCCTCGTGTCAACTGGTGGACAAAGCGTGTATGGGAGCGTAGCTTAATTATTCTGCAGACAAATCTCGACCATCTGGGCCGTAGTAAATCACTGATCAATCATTTAAAATAGAAGACAACCAAAGTTATTATAGGTAGACTTTATATAATGCTAAATTATTAAAGTTATCGTTAATCGTATCGGGTGAGTGAACCCAACTATCCTTCGCCAATCTGCCTTGTGGCCAAACTATTTAATCCCCAGAACTGAATGTGAGGAAGAAGCATCACTCTCGACCCCCTGGCTATCTGTTTGATTCGATCCAGCGCGACCAGGAAATCTCGACATGTCGGCTAGGTCTCCAGTTGAACTTCTCACAGCATAGGAGGTGTGTCGGAGAATATGCCGTGAATTTGGATTGCTTCCATTGTTGGTATCGTTATGCAGGCTGTCGTCCGAAAGACGAGATGTAATCGTCACAGTCGTCTTTGTGTTTGGGCGTATGTCAAAATTGATGGGGTCGTTTGATGGTTCCTGCCCATTGTGCGGGTTTTCAGAGATGGAGCGCAGACGGTGAGTTCCGTGAGTATTGAAGCCAGAGTTCTGAAGCGGATAGGAACTGGTGCGGGACTTGACTGATCCGAAGACTCGCGGGAAAAAGTGAACGAGGAACAAACGTACTGAAGGCAGGCAGATGCAAATAACGGATGCGCATAGTTCGATAGTAGACCACTTGTCGATAGAAAGGTTGTCGCGGGTGGTGTTTGTCGAAGTCGCAAAGTCGATAATCGAGTGAAGACGAATGATGCTGACGACCGTAACACTGGATACATGTTAGCAGTCTTTCAACATCAAAACACAAAGGGGGGCGATATACATACAATGTGCCGACGCAAAACATGATGCAGACGCCAACCTTTTTCTTCCAGTGCAGCTGCAGTCCACGGAGCTGCGCCAACGGGACTCCCAACATCCAAAGATCAAGAACGATACTGACACAAGCGTTGGCCCATGCGATGGCGTTGCCACTGAGACAAGTTCCCTCATGCTCACCATCCCAGCCCGTCCAGTAGTAAGACACTGGCGTGCACTGGAATACCGTTAGAAGTGCGCAAAGCAGTGTCCAGACGGCGCAAAAACAGATCGTGCTAATAAATATCCAGCGTAAACCTGCGGTGGGAAAAATGCGCAAGAAAAACATCAACATTGTGATTTTTCCTAAGCCGAGGTCGACGTAGTAGAATATTGCCGATATATAAAAGAATTTGCCGAACTTGTACAGCTTGTGGAAAGGTACTGTCCAAACATCTTGACCAAGTCCGTTGACGACGACACCGTACCTGTTGAGAAAAGCCGTTGTGAGTGCGAAGATTGTTGTTATAATAAGCATATAGTCGTCGCTGACCAGTGGAGAACGCAGAATGAGAGATCGGTGGACGAAGCGAATGATGAAGAAAATACCAGCCAAGACTAGGACCGGTACGACATGGTGTTGGTACGACCCTCCCGAATCCGTAATCTGCACGCCGCATGCCGCGTAGGTTGCATTTTTTGTTGTCAATGATTCCTTGACTGTGCATGACGTTGAAACACATTCAGTCAGTGCAGCCTGAAATGGGGAGCTCAGGCAGAGACATATTAGGTTGGCGTCGGTGCACGTAGAGATGACGTCTGTTGAGTTGATACATGTCGCCTTAATTAAGGTTAGCATAATTCCGAAGTGGTGGATGGATGAATTGGTATTCAACTTACTGCACAATCTGGCAGTAAACTGAGTGCCGGAACAGAGAGTAGGTCGCCCTTGACCCGGCTTGCTATCAGGAAAGACAGCAGCAGTGATGTGAGTAGACGCATGATGGGATGTGATGGCCGAATAAATGTCTGTGCAGAACAACTGACCGGGTTGCGGTAGGCGCCCTGCACTAATATATGTTCATTTTGTCAAGGACATTGTCCGGCTTGTTTTCTTTCTTCTCATTAAAATTACCCAAAATGGTTCCAAGTTGTCCTCCGTAGACTAGAACTAAAACTCTGCAGACCCAAACTAAGGAGACACTAACGGTGCTGATAAGCGTCTAAGCTTGATTATCGAGATTTACCCACGTGTAATTTTTCAGCTCAATGGGATTGATTATTGTCACAAAGAAAACTGGCAGCACTTGACACATTGCTTAATTGCACTATGTATGATCTCCCCGCGCTTGCCCTTTCAGCTCCTCTTGACTGCCCACTTTACATCCCGAACAAGAAAACTTACTGAGATATATAATAATCAGGGCCGGAAGTGGTACACTACAGCTTGCTAACAAAGCCTCGACGACAATCGTTGATAAAGGCATGTGCTATCATTTGAAATCGCTATAATAGACTTATTATATATTTGCACATCCCCTCTCGGGCGCAAGGAAATACTGAAGATAATTATGCATCCCCCCTGGCATAACGATACAGAGTAAATTCTTCAACCGTGCTTACGACATCCTCGGAAACTAAAACAAAACAATATTGACTCCGTGTGCATTCAACCATATTCGAGGAGTTTGCCATATTCTGGTGTGGTGAATTGTTTGTATAGAGTATTAGTAGTCTTTGTGACTACTCTGTAACCATATATGACCATTGAGCCCGTCATCGTTTCATTTCCCACGTTATTGCTAACATCGGCATCCGTATGATCCTTCCCGCAACTTGACATGTCTTTTTTTCTCTACCGGCAAGTACTCCTGCCGCTTTCGACACCTCGCCCGAGGATTAGTCTAGTCAGGGATTATGTCTTCCACATCTCTGAGGCTAACCAAAGACGCGCCTCTCTTGCCCCATTCACTTACTTGCCCCTTGACTAGTCCTCTCCATGGGCCGATCGTGTGTTTTCTTTTGGGCTGCTTTACGGGCATATCTTTCTATATTCAGTTCGGCCGCCGGGTTATAAAATACTAACTACCGTAACTCGAGCGCACATATGTTCTAGAATTCGACTAGTACGGGTGGATATGTGCATATCACATTTCCCTTATTTCCGCCATGCTGATTTATAATTATGTAACATGTTGTCCCCACGCCTCCTATCTAAAACCCCATCTAAGCATGTGCCAGTCACTTCCTCTCGAGGAACGATTTCTGTTTGCACTGTTCCTAACGTACCATTCCTCAACCTCGAGATAACAAGAAAAATATAAACCAAGTGTAGTCTAAACATACATTGGCGGATGGAAGTCGTCACTCTGAACTTATGGATATTATCTCAGCCCCATATGGGGGAATCGTCGTTCGAAAAAAAAAATTGCCGCCATCAAGTTTGGGCGGCCTAGTTGCCTGAGGTGAGTTCGCGAGAAAATGCCCACTGGATTTGATGCTACTCAGAAGCGGTCGGAGAAGCCATAATATTAACATCGTGGTCTGTCGCATGCGGGGAAGTGTCGGGCTCGGCTGAGACTGTAGCGGGACTGGGATTTTCTTGAAGGACTTCTCTTTGCCCTCCGGTGTCTTCTCCTGGTGCACGCATATCGCTCAACGGAATAGGCTGTTGAGTGGTGGAATGCTTCGTATGGAATGGAAGGCGAGCAAACGTCAGTAGGCTACGAAGCTTCGCCTTGGCTGCGGTCACAACGTCCTTCCAAGCGATGGCAATCTCTTCGTGGTCGTTGCCAGAGTTTGCAGCCTGCGTACGGTCGGGATTAGACTCACCACCCGCCTCATAGCCAGGCACAACATTGAACCGGCCAAGAACATATTGATACCTTCTAAGCGGCCGGCGACCGTAGATGAGCTGTTTCTACCAGCTTCTCCGAATGTCCTCGTTTGCTCTAAACGTGTAAATGTCCATGAGCGGTAGCGGCGGTGTTTCCTCCAAACGAAGCAACTGCTCGCTGTCGAGATCGTACCATCGTTCGGCGTTTGAGACCCGTCCTCTATGCCAAGAGAATGCGAGTGACGCGACCAAAACAACCGGTGTTATGGCAGCCCTTTTTGGTTAATATACTACTTATATAAATACTCTCTGTTATGGCGAGTTTCAGACTCACAAGACATAGGTGGCTATGGTGCCGTGGGAGACCATCGTTGAATCGCACAAGCTTATACCGACAAATCAGACGGGGGTGGTTACGTTTCTATAAGTGTTAAATCAGTCTGCAAAGACGAGCAAAGGCTATTGTATTAAAGCTGTACTTGGTACGGGATGGCGATTGAACACCGCTGCCTTTCAATGATTATCAGTGGCAGTAAGACGACCTGTGGCGGCAGACCGTGCTGGATGACCAGTATAGTTTCGTTGGCGGGTGGGACGGGCGATTGTTGGTTGATGAGCGAATTTGGAATTACAAAAAGTAGACAAGATGTCAGCTGGCGAGCGGCACGTTATAATTGGTGTTGGCGTGGAATACCTGAGACTACAACTCAGCACTCGCAAAGGCTACATACATATTGAGATTTGTTATCATTAAACCAGGCAGGTACGATTTAATAGATACTACACGGCAACGCGGATATTGTTGATCTTGCTCTTTTAACAGATATTTTATAGCGCACGCTGATAATTATTTGATATTATAGTAATAGCTACTACCGGATCTAGAAGGTTATAGGATGTTTGTCTCGGGGTATGAGTTGGGGTCAAAATATACGATGCAAAGACAGAAGATCATGATATATATTTGCCTTCGAGTCGGGTGTCAAAATTCAACAAAAATTAGAAACTTTCATAGGGAGGAGGCATATACGATTAATGGAAGTGATGTGCGGAACCCAGTTGAAATAGGGTGATCTGTCGATGTTTGAGTGCGAGTAGCTCTGATTCCGCCATAAGCACGTTAAAACCCATTTCACCACGGACATAGCTGCTCGTATTTTAGTTTCTTGGATACGCATATGATGATATAGAGTTGTTAGACAGAGAAGCTTGTTTGCCGCCTAATTTGCTCATAATATATCACACTGCCTTACTCTGTCTCGCAAGGCTCTGCCACGCCTTTAGGGGCTCTCTCTTCTTTTGCCCGTTGTTGTTTTTATGCTCTTGTTTTGGAAGGGTGCTATGAACTTACCTAAGCAAACATTTACGATTGGGAATATATAGTACCTATTGCTTTGCTGCTGGTATACGAGTAGTGAGGGGTGTATGACTAGTGAGGGGGTCAAACTTCCTAAGTGCGCAGTGCGAAATAGCACTATATATATACCACCAATTACAGAAGGTGTCGGTTCAGTGCACTTTCAGATGCACTGCTTTTCGCATGATCACAGTAATTCGTTCTTTGTTGTCCTTTGACACCGAACAAGCCGTACGTGATGCACAGGCGTGTCCTTGGTGTTCGTTGGTGATGTCTTGATTGTTCTATGGAAGAGGGCAAAAGAGTGGTCAAAAGTGAGGCCCAAAAGAGGCTAGGGGTAGGTAAAAAAAGCAAATACAGAAAAATGGGTCACAGTAGCCTGTGCACGCATTAGTCATCCCTTTCCAGCAGGTTCGAACCAACAGAAGGTGTTTTTTTACGACTTTTCAAGCCTTGCCACCAACGCTCTCTCCATGATTGCGTGACTAAGGGGAGGGGAAAGGGTGGCACGTAGTGTTCTGCCTAGTATAGTTTTACACCGACGCAATTGTACAACAGATATTATTCATGTTGTACGAGGCTATATTGCCACCCTTTTAATCTTATCTACTTTGATACTATGGTATGGTGAAAGTGTACATGAATGGTTGTACATATTACCATTAAGGTGATATTTAAAGTACTGATATCAGTTAGTCTTTTCGAATTAGTTAGCATATTATTACTGTTGGCGGCAAAGTAGACTTGATACAGTATGTTCAAAACCTTAGCTACGTCTGTAAATGTAAATATCATATAACACGACTCAACAACAAAGCCGATTAGAGCTCATACGCACGACTCACTCGTCTATAAATATCTCTCCTTTCCCACAAAATAAATAACAAAAGTTGAACATAAAACATACCCCATTATTTTTCAGTACATTCAATGTTGGAGAGAGTCTACCACATTGGATAATTATTACATCTCTATTCCATTATCACTACTCGGCTTCATTATGACGGATCACAATCATGAGGTCGCCAACGACGACAAAACCAGCTCCACTATATGCAGTGAATTTACCCCGAAAGAGAAAGATCGATCATCGCTACAAAGTCAACAAATAATTCATCCTCTGTTTTCACCTATATGTTCGACCGCGACAGAGCCACTTTTAGACCAAGGAAATCCACTACGATCGAAAGCTTTACCGAAAGATATCGAAGAGACGCTCGCGAGCTATATTGTTCATGCTTCATGCCGTTTACATGAAGCCGCCACTGTCACAACCACAGCGTGCAACAGTATAATCCACCAGTGGACTGCTCTGGAGCCGGAGGCCGCCGCGTCTGCCGCACGGGTTGCTGTGTTCCGTTCTAGCAAGGAAGGAATAAACGGTACAAAGCATTGCCACACATACCTAGAAACTCAGATGCCAGTCCAGGCCATCGTTTTGCAGACTCTCTTAACGGCTGTACAGATCCAGGTGGCGGCCATCGGTGTTGAGGTCGGCATAACTATGGATCTGCGCAGCCAGGCCCTAAACAACGGTCGACTTCACCCAGTTTCAGCACTAGATGCTGCCGATGGCGCGAAGTCAGCCACTGCCAATATTGTCACTACCTTTACGGCTTTCACAAACCGGGCTACAAAAGAAACTGATATAAAGGGCCTGTGCAGGGGACTTCGAGACATGATGACTGCTGTCTCTAGTGCAAGGCGTCTTGTTAGTGTTCTTAGGTTTCGTTCTATCAATAAGTCGATGCGCATTGAGAGTTCGATTCAAGAAAGATGTCTACAGCTTGAAAGGGCAAAAAATTCAGCGTGTAAGATAGCGAGGTATGGATATGCTGCCTCCTACACTCTTCTAGAGTTTTATAGGGTTATCATTATCAATGAAATCATATCCGGCGCTGAGGCTACCCGTTCACTTATCGACACTGCAACGGATATTGTTGCATGGTATACGAGATCCTCTTTTACACCGACAGGATTTATGAACAGGCGGTACAACCCACAAAACGCTACCGAATCCGCCGATGCTAAACAAAGCCATCAACATATCTACCAATCGCTTCAAACAGCGCGGCAAGCATGCACGCAAGCTATCCTAGCCGCACAGATAGTGCAAGAGCGTGAACGCTGTGCAATTTTACACGCTATTAAATAAGATTTATATATATTACATCAAGATTCTGCCATAATTAAAGTAGGCCAAATTCAGTGAGAATCTAGCGCGGAACGGCTTAAGGATGAGTTCGATAAGCTCGCGCTAGATATAAGCGTGTCTTGATGGACAGTAAGGATAGTAGGGACAGTAGGGATAATAGGGACAATAAGGACAATAAGGACAGGAGGGATAGTAGGGATAATAGAGCTAATAGGGACAGCAAGGATAGCAAGGATAGTAAGGACAGTAAGGATAGTAAGGACAGTAAGGATAGTAAAAACAGTAAAAACAATAAAGATAGTAGGGATAATAAGGATAGTAGAGATAATAAGGATAATAAAGATACTAAAAATAATAAAGATAGTAAGGATAATAAAAATAGTGGGATAGTAAAGATAATAAAGACAATAGGGATAATAAAGATAATACAGATAGTAAAGACAGTAAGGACAATAAAAATAATAGAAATAATAAATATAATAAAGATAGTAAAGACAATAAAAATAATAAAGATAGTAAGGATAATAGGGACAGCAAGGATAGTAGAGATAGTAGAGACAGTAAAGACAATAGAGACAGTAAAAACAGTAGAGACAATAGAGACAATAGGGATAATAGGGATAACATAAACAATATAGACAGCAGGGACAGTAGGGATTACAGGGACAATAGGGATAATAAAGATAATAAGGACAATAGGGACAATAAAGACAGCAAAGACAGTAGGGACAGTAGGGACAGCAAGGACAACATGGACAGCAAGGACAACATGGACAGTAAAGATAGTATAGACAGACAGCAAGGACAGTATAAACAGCAAGGACAGCACAAGGACAGCAGAGACAGCAAGGACAGCAGAGACAGCATAGACAGCAGAGACAGCATAGACAGCAGAGACAGCATAGACAGCAGAGACAGCATAGACAGCAGAGACAGCATAGACAGCAGAGACAGCATAGACAGCATAGACAGCATAGACAGCATAGACAGCATAAATAGGAAGGACATGGTTAGGGTTAGGGTTAGGGTTAGGGTTAGGGTTAGGGTTAGGGTTAGGGTTAGGGTTAGGGTTAGGGTTAGGGTTAGGGTTAGGGTTAGGGTTAGGGTTAGGGTTAGGGT